>OX392539.1:27058506-27781006 GCA_947623455.1 Mimachlamys varia
GAACCGAGTAGCATTGTCAATCACAATCAGAGGGCCTGTATCGCTCACCTGGATAAAATGGTATCAAGGTAATCAAGGTAAAATATTTCTAAAAAAACTGCTATGGGCAGGGACAGACCCAAAGAATTATCCTTAATGGGTGTGTAACTCAACTCACTGTTTTCAAGCACAACTGAGGACCAAGGTCCCTAGGGCTTGGCTAGACCCTTACATCAATGATATTAATATCATGACTGTGTTTGTTTCTGTATAGTTTGGGGATGGGATGTCTTGCAGACCCCTGGGTCAAATCTAAAATCATATTTGTGATGTTCTTTTTTTGATAAGCAATTGTAGATGTAGTTTTGGTGTGGGGATCTCAACCGTTTGAAAGTAATATCAATATTGCCAAATGGTCCCCTTTTGGCCCCGCCCTCAGGGCCCTGGGGGGTCAGCCCCACCATTTGTAAAAATTTGAATCCCAGCTAATTAAGGATGCTACCCTTAAAATATGAATGTTTCACATTGCTTAGATCCAGAAAAGAAGTCGTTTATATGAATATAGCCGAATGGACCCTGGGGGGTCAGCCCAATCATTTGTATAAATTTGAATCCCAGTCACCTAGGGATGCTACTACTAAAATATGAATGTTTTACATTGCTTAGATCTAGAGAAGTCGTTGTTAATATGAATATAGCCAAATCAACCTCTTTTTGTCCCGCCCCTCTGGGGCTCCCCATCATTTGTATAAATTTGAATCCCAGCTACTTAAGGATGCTACCATTAAAATATGAATGTTTCATATTGCTTAGATCCAGAGAATAAGTCGTTAAAATGAATATAGCCGAATGGACCCCTTTTGGCCCTGCCCCTTGGTGTCAGCCCCATCATTTGTATAAATTTGAATCCCAGTCACCTAGGGATGCTACTACTAAAATATGAATGTTTCACATTGCTTGGATCCAGAGAAGAAGTCGTTAATATGAATATAGCCAAATGGACCCCTTTTGGCCCGCCCTATCATTTGTATAAATTTGAATCCTAGCCACCTAGGGATGCTACCACTAAAATATGAATGTTTCACATTGCTTAAATCCAGAGAAGTTGTTAATATGAATATAGCTTCATTGACCCCTTTTTGCCCCGCCCCTCTGGCCCCTGGGGGGTCAGCACCATCATTTGTATAAATTTTAGTCCCAGCCACCTAGGGATGCTTCCTACCATATTTGATTAAATTCCAATCAGTGGTTAAGAAGAATAAGTCGATTGTTGATGGACGGACGCCAGATGCCACGGTATAGCATAAGCTCACCTTGGCCCTTGGACCAGGTGAGCTAAAAACGTAAATTGTTAACGGATGCACAACGCCGAACGGTTAGAATAGGTCATTATGGGAAGTTGATAAGTGTCAGTGACCAAAAAATCTTTCAACATATTTTACTATTAAAGTAGATCAATGTTATTCATTTGAGGAAATATTTACAGCACTATGTCCAAGGTATATCATTACCGAAAGTCATCTTAGGAAGATGAAGCCAGGCAAGCTGAAAACGGACAGACAAATACATAGACGATATGATTCACAAGAAATGCCAGAGGGATAATGGCGCCCACCATCGATGATTTTTCATTCATTCTTAGCACAACTAGGCACCAAGAGGAAATGAAATTTGAAAATGATCAATTCAGTACTTCTCAAAAATTGCGGTAACAAACTATTTCTATCAAGTCAAAGGTGGCGGCCTGTCTGCCAAATTGTTTATCGGATGTCCGAAAATAGACAATGCACAAATAACTAGGCACTGAGAGGAACCTGAATATGAAATTTGAAAATGATCCGTCCAGTACTTCTAAAGAAAAAGCAGTAACAAACTATTTCTAACAAATCAAAGATGGCCACTTTCCAGCCATCTTGTTTATAGGATCTGTCCGAAAATGGTCTATGCACAACTAGGCACCAAAAGGAACCTACATAAAAATTAGAAATTGATCCATCCAGTACTTCTCAAGAAATTGTGGTAACAAACTATTTCCAACAAATCAATGATGGCTGCTGTCGGCCATATAGTTTATGGGATCTGCCAGAAAATGGACCATGCACAACTAGGTACCAAGAGGAACCTACATATGAAATTTGAGAATAATCCATCAATAACTTTTCAAAAAATAGCAGTAACAAGAATTGTTTAAGGACGGATGGATGCAGGGCGATTTGAATAGCTTACCATCTGATGATGGTGAGCTAAAATTTGCTTTCAGAACTGATCTATATATACAATGTGACTGTACTGTGTAGCATTGAGTGTCTATAGCCAATGTATTTTGCTATGTTTATATCTGTTGCTGAAGTTTCAACATCTCATTTCTTATTAAAGTTTTGACCATCAAAATATTGCATTTTAAGCCATTATTTTTGAGTCCTTACTTTTGATAAATTATCTTCATATTAAGGTATAATCTTGACCATTGAATACATTTCAAAATAAAAACAAAGGTCTTCTTTGTGATTTTTTTTCATTTATTTTTTTCCCCCTATTTACAAGATGACATCTATTGTGCAGGCTTTCCACGTCCGAATCCACCTCTCTGTAAACGAAACAAAGGCTTGTATTAGAAAAGTGTCACTCAAATTTTATAGGATGGAAACTAACAAACCAATTAGATCAAAACTTGTCATTAAAATTATTGTTATAATGCAATCACTTAACATAGGCGTCACAAATTATGAAAAATAAGCTTTTTATGTCCCTTTGATTATAACAGTTTTGGTTTCCGAATAAAATTCGAGCGGATTTAACATCATCGGAGATAGCCGAGTTGTGAACACTTACGAATTGGAACTGTGTGTCGGCACCTGGTCCAACATCGGTCTTCTTGTCTCCGCTGGCTGTAACATCAACAATACCAATTATTACAAATGGTTTATCGTCTATTCTATGGAGTTTGTTTTAAAAGAATATAAACCTAAATTTTGGATGAATATTGAAAAATACTCATCAACTCAAAACCATTTGGACTTGAATGATCAGCTGATGTAACCAGTGAAATATAAATGTTATAACTTGTTTAGATCCAGAAAAAAAGTTGTTAACATGAATATCGCCAAACTACTTGTGGTAATTGTTGACTGACCTACTATAATGTGTGTACTTGTGGTAACTGTTGACTAGATGCTATAACATGTGTACTTGTGGTAATTGTTGACAAGACCTACTATATAACATGATACACTAAAGTTAAATGTTGACTGATCTTCAATTGCTACAACCAAATATATTGGTTTAAACAAGAATTCAATCACAGTCATTTTGATGTTTGCCTATCAATGACACCACAGTCTAATGATTAAAATGTGGCAACGCCAAGGCATGTAACTCTCAGGTTCTCATTAACATTAACAAGAGGCCCAGAGGGTCTGTATCGCTCACCTGAATACAGTTTTATCAAAGCAATAATTGACAGACAATACCTTGGTGAGACTAATCGTTTATACAAAATTGATTTCCCTTCACACAAGGGTGCTTCAGACCAAATCTAAATATCATTTTGTTCCTATGGAAGGAGAGGGTTTTAAAAGAAGAATTTGCTTCATTTCCCCTATTAACCCGACTTCTTAGGCCCCTTGGGGGTTAGATCCAGTGTGTTAGACCGACCATTCCAACTATTTATACAAAATTAGAATTTTTATAGAAGAATTGCCAGTTTTTGGTCCAGCCCTTCTGGCCCCATCATTTGTATAAATATGATTCCCAACCACCTAGGGATGTTACCACTGTAATATGTTACATATGGCTAAGATCCAGAAAAAAGGTCGTTAATAGGAATATTGCCAAAATTGAGTTTATGGTAATTGTGGACTGATCTTCAATTGCTACAACCATATATATTGGTTTAAACAAGAATTCAATCACAGTCATTTTGATGTTTGCCTATCAATGACACCACAGTCTAATGATTAAAATGTGGCAACGCCAAGGCATGTAACTCTCAGGGTCCAATTAACATAAACAAGAGGCTCAGTGGGTCTGTATCACTCACCTGAATACAGTTTTATCAAAGCCATCATGGACGGACAATACCTTGCCATTCCTTTATAAGATTTTTAAGAATTTACTTCTTTACCCCTGTAGGGCCCCGCCCCTCAGGCACTAGAGTGGTCAGGTCAGACTAATCGTTTATCAGGGCATTTTCTAGGTAAATTGGGAAAAGGCCCCCCAGAGTGAAATTGGGAAAAATTATCGTTATATCAACAAAACAGCTCCTCGAATAAAAATCATTTATTAATAAACATGGTATTTAACTGCAAAATATATATTGCTTTGTCTGCATTGTTTGCAATGCACACAATTTTTTATTAAATTTTTACATAACTTTCAGAAGTTTTGAGGATATTACAGCCTGGAATTTAGCCTAGTCAACTCATTGGGAAATTATATCTGAAATTGGGAAAATTGAAGCCCAAATCTCATTGGGAATCGGGCCTTATATCGGCCCCTGAGAGACCCTAGAAAAAGCCCTGTTTATACAAAACTGATTTCCCTTCACCCAAGGCTACTTCAGATCAAATCTGAAAATCATTTTGTTCCTATGGAAGGAGAGGGTTTTAAAAGAAGAATTTGCTTCATTATCCAAATTAGCCTTTTCTGTAATTGTTGACTGACCTACTATAACATGTTTACTTATGGTAATTGTTGACCTACTTTAATATGTGTACAACTTGTGGTAACTGTTGACTGACCTACTATAATATGTGTACTTGTGGTAATTGTTGACTTACCTAGTATAATATGTGTACTTGTGGTGATTGTTGACTAGATGCTATAACATATGTACTTGTGGTAATTGTTGACTGACCTACTATAATGTGTGTACTTGTGGTAACTGTTGACTAGATGCTATAACATGTGTACTTGTGGTAATTGTTGACAAGACCTACTATATAACATGATACACTAAAGTTAAATGTTGACTGATCTTCAATTGCTACAACCATATATATTGGTTTAAACAAGAATTCAATCACAGTCATTTTGATGTTTGCCTATCAATGACACCACAGTCTAATGATTAAAATGTGGCAACGCCAAGGCATGTAACTCTCAGGTTCTCATTAACATTAACAAGAGGCCCAGAGGGTCTGTATCGCTCACCTGAATACAGTTTTATCAAAGCAATAATTGACAGACAATACCTTGGTGAGACAAATCGTTTATACAAAATTGATTTCCCTTCACACAAGGGTGCTTCAGACCAAATCTAAATATCATTTTGTTCCTATGGAAGGAGAGGGTTTTAAAAGAAGAATTTGCTTCATTTCCCCTATTAACCCGACTTCTTAGGCCCCTTGGGGGTTAGATCCAGTGTGTTAGACCGACCATTCCAACTATTTATACAAAATTAGAATTCTTATAGAAGAATTGCCAGTTTTTGGGCCCGCCCTACTGGCCCCACCATTTGTATAAATTTGAATCCCAACCACCTAGGGATGTTACTGTTCTAATATATTTACATATTGCTTAGATCCAGAAAAAAGGTCGTTAATTGGAATATTGCCAAATTTTAGTTTGTGGTAATTGTTGACTGATCTTCAATTGCTACAACCATATATATTGGTTTAAACAAGAATTCAATCACAGTCATTTTGATGTTTGCCTATCAATGACACCACAGTCTAATGATTAAAATGTGGCAACGCCAAGGCATTTAACTCTCAGGGTCCAATTAACATTTAAACAAGAGGCCTAGAGGGTCTGTATCGCTCACCGGAATAGTTTTATCACAGCCGTCATTGACGGACAATACTTTGTCATTCCTTTATAACATGTGTACTTGTGGTAATTGTTGAATGACCTACTATAATATGTGTACTTGTGGTAATGGTTGACTGACCTACTATATAATATGATACACTTAAGTTAATTGTCGACTGATCTTCAATTGCTACAATCATAGAAGAATTGTCATATTTTGGCCCCCCCCCCCTTCTGGCCCCATCATTTGTATAAATTTGATTCCCAGCCACCTAGGAATGTTACCACTGTAATATAAATGTTACATATGGCTTCGATCCAGAAAAAAGGTCTTTAATAGGAATATTGCCAAAATTGAGTTTATGGTAATTGTGGACTGATCATCAATTGCTACAACCATATATATTGGTTTAAACAAGAATTCAATCACAGTCATTTTGATGTTTGCCTATCAATGACACCACAGTCTAATGATTAAAATGTGGCAACGCCAAGGCATGTAACTCTCAGGGTCCAATTAACATAAACAAGAGGCTCAGTGGGTCTGTATCACTCACCTGAATACAGTTTTATCAAAGCCGTCATTGACGGACAATACCTTGCCATTCCTTTATATAAGATTTTTAAGAATTTACTTCTTTACCCCTGTAGGGCCCCGCCCCCCAGGCACTAGAGTGGTCAGGTCAGACTAATCGTTTATCAGGGCATTTTCTAGGTAAATTGGGAAAAGGCCCCCCAGAGTGAAATTGGGAAAAATTATCGTTATATCAACAAAACAGCTCCTCGAATAAAAATCATTTATTAATAAACATGGTATTAAACTGCAAAATATATATTGCTTTGTCTGCATTGTTTGCAATGCACACAATTTTTTATTAAATTTTTACATAACTTTCAGAAGTTTTGAGGATATTACAGCCTGGAATTTAGCCTAGTCAACTCATTGGGAAATTATATCTGAAATTGGGAAAATTGAAGCCCAAATCTCATTGGGAATCGGGCCTTATATCGGCCCCTGAGAGACCCTAGAAAAAGCCCTGTTTATACAAAACTGATTTCCCTTCACCCAAGGCTACTTCAGATCAAATCTGAAAATCATTTTGTTCCTATGGAAGGAGAGGGTTTTAAAAGAAGAATTTGCTTCATTATCCAAATTAGCCTTTTCTGTAATTGTTGACTGACCTACTATAACATGTTTACTTATGGTAATTGTTGACCTACTTTAATATGTGTACAACTTGTGGTAACTGTTGACTGACCTACTATAATATGTGTACTTGTGGTAATTGTTGACTGACCTACTATAATATGTGTACTTGTGGTAACTGTTGACTGACCTAGTATAATATGTGTACTTGTGGTAATTGTTGACCTACTATAATATGTGTACAACTTGTGGTAATTGTTGACTGACCTACTATAATATGTGTACTTGTGGTAATTGTTGACTGACCTACTATAATGTGTGTACTTGTGGTAACTGTTGACTAGATGCTATAACATGTGTACTTGTGGTAATTGTTGACTGACCTACTATAATGTGTGTACTTGTGGTAACTGTTGACTAGATGCTATAACATGTGTACTTGTGGTAATTGTTGACAAGACCTACTATATAACATGATACACTAAAGTTAAATGTTGACTGATCTTCAATTGCTACAACCATATATATTGGTTTGAACAAGAATTCAATCACAGTCATTTTGATGTTTGCCTATCAATGACACCACAGTCTAATGATTAAAATGTGGCAACGCCAAGGCATGTAACTCTCAGGTTCTCATTAACATTAACAAGAGGCCCAGAGGGTCTGTATCGCTCACCTGAATACAGTTTTATCAAAGCAATAATTGACAGACAATACCTTGGTGAGACAAATCGTTTATACAAAATTGATTTCCCTTCACACAAGGGTGCTTCAGACCAAATCTAAATATCATTTTGTTCCTATGGAAGGAGAGGGTTTTAAAAGAAGAATTTGCTTCATTTCCCCTATTAACCCGACTTCTTAGGCCCCTTGGGGGTTAGATCCAGTGTGTTAGACCGACCATTCCAACTATTTATACAAAATTAGAATTCTTATAGAAGAATTGCCAGTTTTTGGGCCCGCCCTTCTGGCCCCACCATTTGTATAAATTTGAATCCCAACCACCTAGGGATGTTACTGTTCTAATATATTTACATATTGCTTAGATCCAGAAAAAAGGTCGTTAATTGGAATATTGCCAAATTTTAGTTTGTGGTAATTGTTGACTGATCTTCAATTGCTACAACCATATATATTGGTTTAAACAAGAATTCAATCACAGTCATTTTGATGTTTGCCTATCAATGACACCACAGTCTAATGATTAAAATGTGGCAACGCCAAGGCATTTAACTCTCAGGGTCCAATTAACATTTAAACAAGAGGCCTAGAGGGTCTGTATCGCTCACCGGAATAGTTTTATCACAGCCGTCATTGACGGACAATACTTTGTCATTCCTTTATAACATGTGTACTTGTGGTAATTGTTGAATGACCTACTATAATATGTGTACTTGTGGTAATGGTTGACTGACCTACTATATAATATGATACACTTAAGTTAATTGTCGACTGATCTTCAATTGCTACAATCATAGAAGAATTGTCATATTTTGGCCCCCCCCCCCCCTTCTGGCCCCATCATTTGTATAAATTTGATTCCCAGCCACCTAGGAATGTTACCACTGTAATATAAATGTTACATATGGCTTCGATCCAGAAAAAAGGTCTTTAATAGGAATATTGCCAAAATTGAGTTTATGGTAATTGTGGACTGATCATCAATTGCTACAACCATATATATTGGTTTGAACAAGAATTCAATCACAGTCATTTTGATGTTTGCCTATCAATGACACCACAGTCTAATGATTAAACTGTGGCAACGCCAAGGCATGTAACTCTCAGGTTCTCATTAACATTAACAAGAGGCCAAGAGGGTCTGTATCGCTCACCTGGATACAGTTTTATTAAAGCAATCATTGACAGACAATACCTTGTCATTCCTTTATAAGATTTTAAAGAATTTACTACATAACCCCTGTCGCCCCTCACGCACTTGGGGGGTGGGGTCAGACTCACTTTTTATACAAAATTAATTTTCCTTCATTCAAGGATGGTTCAGACCAAATATGAAATTTTTTTTTTTTATTTCTACTGAAGGAGTAGGATTTCCTGTCGGCCCCTAAAGTTGATTTCAGTGTGTGAACCAATTGTCCAAAGTTGATGACAATAATTTCACACATACCTATTCTTGTCAATAACGTCATACTTATTCACTTTATAAAAACAACCCTTTTTTTGTCCAGACGCTAGTTTTGTTATCCTTTTAAATTTTTTTTATCTTTTAAGTTAATCTTGTATCATTTGAAACTTACGTGGTGCACGTCTGTACTCGGACCTGTCACTGGGTCCGGATCCTCTTTGTGGTCCCTCTGGACCTAAAAGAAAAATTTGTATTGAAAGTTATATTCTATTGTCTAGACTTCAAACCCTGAACTTACTTACCCTAAGATCAAATTTGATTTACGGAGGAAGTTTTGATATTCATAACTAATGCAGCAAGTCTTCTAATCCAAAATATCTAAATGTTATTTAAACGAAAAATCAGATTGTTACTTGTGATGGGCAATCGGTTGAAAATCATAATCAATAATTGGTTTCTAATTAGGAATAGCAAATCGATCTATTATCAATTACATTATCAGTTCATCTTGTTATGGGCCTGAATTACTCAAAAAGGTGAGAATCACTATCGTAACAGCAATGGATAATGTTGTTACAGTATCTAAACACGAGGTTTCCTTGAAGCTTCTTTTATAATGAAAGAATTTAAAGTATTTTCATTTTTATGAATCACATCACTTTAAAAATCGTAAGAATACGTGACTATATTATATGTTTTACTTCAAAAACTTAACACATTGATTTAAACGAAGAACCAATTATAATTGATCATCAGCCCATCACTAATTTTTACCCAAACTCATTTTATTTTCATCTAAAGATGATATTCAAATTATTGTACAATCGTCATGCCCCTTATCACTATCAGATAATGATGCATTTCATTACGATGAAACATCTTTTTTGGGTACGCATATGCAAGGCTCTTCCCGACTCGCAAGAACATACATGTTGACTCCTTAAAATGCCCGACAGGACTCCCAAAATTGATCAAGTTTTACTCGATATTATGTGTGATGCAAGTCCAATGACTCTTACATTTATAAAATTTGAGAATCCCAAGGAACACTCGGCATATGTATCTTTTGTCTCTTTTCAACTCATAATAAATGTGTGTAATTTAATAACACAAACCCTTGGGCCTAGGTCGGGCGGTTTCTGGCCTCGTCTGTCTCTTGAGTGTGGCAGGGACAATCTCCGCTGGGAGGTGGAGGAAATCCCTCAGGTACTGGATACCTTCATTGGTGAGGTACCAATAAAAGTGACGCCACGCAAACTGTTCCCTGACATATCCCTGGGACTTCAGAGACTAAAAACAGCAATTCAAAAATATTTAACTTAGTTCATTTTGTACATACATGTATGTATTCTTGTTAAAGTATTACCAAAACTGTTGTAAGCATAATGATATAAAATATACCTTGCAAAAATGTATTTTCACCTGTCTGAAGCAAAGCCTTCAAGGACAAAATAAAGTCCAACAGGATAAGTCAAACTGGGACAAGTCATATGTTTCATATATTATTCAGAATTGTTCAAATACAATCAAATTTTCCATTTTTTTGTGTGTGCAACTATCAACATCTTTAATTTTTCTTTCAAATTTTATCCAAAAGTGTATTTTTCAAAATGTCTTGATAATGACATAGCAATAAAGAGTTCAAGATTGCATACAATAAATAGCAACACAGGATATGTAATAATATATGGACATACTGTCAATGCCTTGATGACGTGCAGATTGGGGACATCAATCTCCGGATGTTTGGGCATTCCAAAATCCTTCTTTGCTACAAGGACGCCCTCCTTGAACAAGTATTCAAAAATTTGCACACGGTTCTTCTTGGGCATCAACATCCTGTAATAGTAAAGGAATTCAATTAATATAAATTTAGAGATTACTCATCAATATCAACTTTATGAAACAGATTAATTGCAGGGTTTTCATGGCCAGTTGACCCTCAAGTCGACACATTAATAATTTCTCATTTCTAAAAAAAAAAGACAGATACATGTATCTATCGATCCAATACTGCAACACCCTCTTTCGAGTACTCTGTGCAGCATGTAATTTTTTGTATACATGTTTCCCTGAACTATGGAGAGTCAAAAGGTATGTCAAACAAACCTATGATAAAATCGCAAAAGTCAAAATAAATGCAAAGCTGATTATACGTAAATAATGCAGTGATCAGATCAAATCAAGTGCCACGAGAATCAAAACAACCATTCTGACTGGAAGAAATTTCTGAATAGACTTAACTTCTATTCGGTACAACAAGATTTTTTCATCTTTCTAGCCCACGGTACATAATCGATACAGAGATGTAACATGGATTTCTGTCGAAGCTCTGTAGCCTACTTCTCAGAATGAAATATGGCGATAATTGAAAATCAAGGACTGAGTCAAACTGACAGGAATCAGGACGGGAGTTATTGGTGATAATAAGACTGGGTTTGGATTAATAAATTAAATAAACCATTTATGTATAGGTATTTTTTTCCGTAATTTAGTTAATTTCTCAAAAAGCCCAGACACTACATAGGGTCAGTTAATTCCATGTTTCTATATTATAGCAGTGTGCTCAGTGTCTGGCCCACACCAGTTCTGTCCGAATGTCTAATTTTGGTGTCAGGGCCAGAGGAAATTCGGGCAAAAACTCTAAACCGAAATATTAACGAATATCATCAAAATGAAGAGAAGTCAGTGTCTAAAAATTAAAAACAAACCGAGAACTGGACGAATTCACTTATTTATACCTTTATGACTGTCGCATTAATAGATTTCGACAATACCGGTACCCAAATCGATCTTGAATGAAAAGGTCGGCCATGTGAACAAGCGAGTAGCGATATTCCTGGATTGTCAATCTTGTAGCGTGTTCCATGTTAGCAAAAACGTACAAGTAGATACTGAATGTTACCACAAACATCAGTATCTTCAAAATGCATAATAATAAGACGAAAATGTATCTTCAATAACAAAACAGCTAAGTAAAATGGATATAAACACCACATTCGCAAAAGAACAAGAATGGTAAGTAGGTTAGAAATCCTATCAATTTTGACGAGAATCGTTATATATTTATGGAAAATCTAGACAGATTTTTGGGAAAATGTTTCTTGTTATCATTTATTGATATTGATTGGGCCAGATTGGTGTGTTTTTAGTGGCGATATAAGTCGGATTTATAGACGAATTATACTCACTTGGCCAATTGATAATGGCGTCAAACCGGAAAAGGAAGTGGATCGGGTAACTCTCGGAAAGGACGAGACCGGTGGAAAAAATGGCAGTCTACAGACGTGTAACTGAGATCTTCGTTTGTTTGCTGTGCCTTTTCAATCAAAGCAAGATATCTGGCAAAAGCTACTCGAAGGAAGAAATAAATAAATACAGGTATTCATAAAGAAGTAGCGTTTAATGGTGCAGGTGGATGTGTGATTTGTTAGTTAGCTGGGTTTACTCGCCACTCCAGTGAAAATTCGTCTGCTAAAATAAATTATTTTTGTGAAAGTACAAAGAATATATATTTTTTCCATTTGAAGTTCATGACATTATTACGTCAAATCTTATCTGCAAGGACTGCTTTGAAACAAATACATATTTACTAAATTTCTAGATTTATATTATTAAATGGTGCTAATATATATCAGTTGTTTAATTTGTAAGTTTCACTACCCATGGGCCATCTCTTGGCGAATGGGTAAACACTACTAAAATTTTAAGGTGTAACCCTGGTAATTATAAATGCTAGCTGCAATATACTGCTCGGCTAGAGAGATCTCCTCTTCACATGCAGCTCAAGCGGTTGAGCCTATAACACAAGTAGCCAGATGTTCCGGGTTTGACTCCTCAAGTCCTTGGTAGAGGCATTGAGTAAACGATGACCTCTGTTAGTGTTACATAGGGAAATAATACTTTTGGATATATTTTGTCCATAATAAGTCACAGTTCATTATCTGTAGAAAATTATTCCTACTTGGTGGCAATTATCCTTGGATACGAAGATAGAATCAAATTGCAAGGGGCCAGTTTAAGACCTGTACAGTAATTGATCAATATTTCAAAAATGTTGTTCTCCATGACTCAGGCGACCTGTACTACAGTCTATTTCTTAGGATTAAGTGATCTACATACGTGTCCTGAGTCAGGTACCATACCCATTAACCCTCCCTCAATCTCCCTCGAAATCTCCCTCATCCAAGTCCAAATACACACAAACTCAAAATCCACATCCTATGGTCAAATGATCTCCTACAGTTAGTGCAGGGTATATATAATGACCATAACAGATGTGTCTTGTTCCAGTCTACTCAACTGTAAATGAGTATGCAGTTGGACAGTACTAGAAATTGTAGAATGCTAGCTGTGAGCACCAAGATGGCAGGACCAGTTGTAGGCTCCCCAGGGAGTTGAAAATGATATTGGCTGGCTGCTAGGGCCCTATAACCACGGATAATAATTTGTGAACGGCTTTGAGGCGACCTTCAAGTTGTGATAAAGCGTTATAAATATGAAAACCTCAAACTATTATTGACATTATTACTTCATATTTTTCCAGAGAAAGGGTGCTGCAGATGTTCCATCATGCTTATGATGGCTATGTGAATTATGCCTATCCGTATGATGAACTCCGACCTTTGACCTGTGACGGACTGGACACATGGGGCAGGTTAGAAACACATATAGTTCAAAAAAGAAGAAATTCATATAAATGTGAATTTGCATTTACTCAGTTAACCTTGTGTCCATTGGATTCATGATCTGCATGCATACATACCTGATTCCTTGATATATCCAGGGGTTACACTCGCCTATGCTCCCTACACTCCCTTTACCTACCAAATATGTCAAGGCAAAACTGAAGGTTGTGTGTGCTCCACATTGTTGATGAGGCAAGATGACTGGTTTGACCCTTTGATGTACATCAATGAATTTTGGGTCATATAATTGCAAAAATTGACAAGCTTTGATGTCAGTTGTGGTTGTTTTGTAATCTTCAAAAGACGGGCATCAGCCTAATGATTGGTCAGGTTTTCATACCTGAATGTGCCTTCAGTTTTGTTATAACTCTGGATATCGAGGACGTACCTCTTGCCAGAAGGTTTTATACTGAAAAAGAGTTAAATGCCTAACATTTCACAAAAACAGGGTCTAACTGTTCATTATTAATTATTAAAGGCCCAATATACGTAACTTTCAGCAAAACGTGAAGTGAAAATCAAACCTGATAACTTATTATATTTATAGATTTAGTTAAGATTAACTGATATCAACAATATTCAAGATGAATTATTTCGCGGTTACCGGTACAGCAGCAGTTGAAACACGCTATTTGTAAACACGCGTCCATTTTGAACCGTGCTTCTACCTTCGGTTTGTTGTTGAAGTGGGCCCCACCTGAATTATTTTCAATTCTTTGGATTTTTTTGTCAAGAGTTTCCTGTTAGTTACCGCTCCGGTTTACTTCGTTTTAGGCTTATTTTTGCATGGTTATCAACTGGAATTTTTTTCATAATTTTTCAGAATCATGAAAATTTCTCTGAAGTTACGTATATTGGGCCTTTAAGAGAACTTTTCTGTAGGTCTGGTCGGGGAATGTAGCCTGGCAGAATTATTTGATTTGTTGAATATTTCATGAGAAAAGCAGTTAAATTGTCCACTATGAAAAATGAAGTCATTTATCAGCATGATTTCTGTTACAAAAAACGAAGTTGAAGTTATATGTAAATGTTGACTTTACAGTTACTCTCTGACTCTGATTGATGCTCTGGATACACTGGCGATTATGGGGAACTACTCCGAGTTCCGACGAGTAGCTCATCTCGTGTCACAGAAGATGGACTTCGACATAGATATTAATGTCTCGGTGTTTGAAACAAATATCAGAAGTAAGTGAATTTTATCATTAAAAGTCATGACCACTGTTAAATTTATTTTTGTTACTGAATAGGTGTTTAATTTCACCGGAAATTTCACGCTCTGCCCAGATTATTTGTTCTCTCATGGCAACCAGTCTTAAAAGGGTGTTATATTTCACAGGTATTTAATGTCACGAAATTTTATTCAACTGCATATATATAGAGAAATCAAATACCCCGTGAATAAAAGTAACTTTACATTATCCGGCGTTTGTACTATTTTATGTTTGTATTTTACAGTACTGGGAGGTCTACTGTCAGCCCATCTGTTGTCACACAAAGCAGGCCTTGGTGTAGAGCCTGGCTGGCCATGCTCTGGTCCACTTCTGTCAATGGCAGAGGACGTCGCTAGGAGGCTTCTTCCAGGTCAGAACTTGGCTTGATAGTCACATAATTCTTCAATATTCAATCCATATATTATTATTGAGTGTTATGCTTTAACATTTACAGGGCATTATGATTCATATTACTAAATTTGAACCAAGTAAAAAGATATTGGCAAAATCAATTTTGTAATATTTTACAAGTATATATTACATGTAAGTACAAAATGTACATTGTATTGAAAAACTTATCATTAGATAAAAGAAGAAACAAATATGTATGTTTCTCTATGTTTAGCTTATTCTTTTTTCATATTTATGTTCTATAGATAATCATTCTATATGCATTAATATTTTTTTTCCTTTGAAAAATAGTTTTCAATTTGATATACTTTCTGAACATATCCTTATTTATAAAAAATATATATTTAAAGTAAACTGAAATATATTTGGTTTCATTCAATGAATTGATGCATGCAATAAATGTATTAACACCTCAAATGATGGCCACAATTTAGCAAACAATGATTCTTAAGTCCTAGGATTGATACAAATCCAAACATTAACCAGAAAGATAATTGATGAGTGTATTTTTTTTTTGTCACACTGTTGAAGCGTTCGACACGGTCACGGGGATGCCGTATGGGACAGTCAACCTTCGACACGGTGTCCCTAAGGGGGAAACGCCCGTCACATGTACAGCAGGGGTGGGCACCTTCATCGTGGAGTTTGGAACCCTCAGTAGACTTACAGGAGACCCTGTGTTTGAGAAAGTCGCAGTGAGGGCTCTCAGAGCGCTGTGGAATTACCGCTCACAACTTGGCATGGTGGGTACCAGATCTGGAGGAGAAGTCTTCAAAAAATATAGAAAGTTCATTGTTTCCATGAGAAATCTCATAGCAAGTTCTATTTTTAAATGGAATTATGACAGGACTATGATTGTCACAATTCAAATATCTATGATAATCATTCATATACATGGTATAAAAACATGATTTTTTTTTTAACTTATGTCAAACTGTGATAATGCTGGAAATCTTGCTAAATTGTATTTCTACTATCAAAATATAGGTTAGGCTTATAAAAGCTGCACATGTGTTGAGTGAAATTGTATACGCCTCCGGCTTGTGTCAATATTACATGGACATTTTAAACATGATATACCATAGCTATTGTGAAACAGGTAAATCTTTGAGGTTCCAAGTACCATGTAACTACAGTTTTCATGAGGAAAAGTTAAGTATCAGCTCAGTGTAACATGAGATTTGGCCTCCGTAGGTGGGTAACCATGTGGACGTTAACACAGGGAAGTGGACAGCACTGGACTCCGGAATCGGGGGAGGCATTGACTCCTACTTCGAGTACCTGGTCAAGGGAGGCATCATGTTCGAGATCCCAGAACTCCTGCAGATGTTTCGTGGTCAGTAAAAAAAATGGAATAATAGAACTATATAATATGCAAATTAGAAAGGTTATGTAAAATTTGTGATCAGAAATGCATGAGTATGTTTGGATAAATTAAATATAGACATTCAACTGATTTTGATGGAATCAAGGATTGCCTCAACATGGCAAGTGGTAATACATACTCCTATGCAAGGTTGCTAGTGTAGAAACATATGCACAAAGAATAAAACATGTTAATGATTCGATTAGCAGCACCATTAAGCAAATTCAACTCTTGTAAAGTTTTAGAACATCAGATTGTAGAACATTTACTTGGCCGAACATTCAAAGGTTACAGTTTACAATAGATAGTTTTGATCTTATTTGCAGAATATGAAAAACCAATCAATAACTTCATGAAAAGAGATGACTGGTATTTGTGGGCCCATATGAACAAAGGGGGGATAACTCTGCCAATGTTCACGTCTTTAGATGCCTACTGGCCAGGAATACAGGTAAGACCATGAAAAATCCAAATCATTATGCACTTATTGTCTCAAATGTATAAGAAGGGTATGTAATCATTTGTTATGCTATGAAAATTGTTTGCCCTTACCACTATGCTATATATATCTTAGACTATATACAAAATGTACAAACAATTACTATTAATTAGTTATCATTTCTGTGGAAGTTGTCTCCCATGATACACTCTACTTAACAGTAATATCAAATAATTACAACGATGACGTAGACAACAATACATGTGGGCGGAGCTATGCAAATCCTAAAGTTTGAAACACAATTGTGTGACGTCACCAACAATAAATGTGGGAGGGGCTTGCAAATTTCATGCTGTTACATTTATTGAGCCATTCCCACGTTCATTAGTTTTGAAATAAAATTTGTGTTCGAAGATTTGACTATAATGAACAAAATAGTTACGAACATTTCACAGAAAGATACTGTAAACATAAGGATAAACTTTCTGTTTTGTTTAGGTTATCAGGGGATAACTACAATGGAAAACGGGTAAATTATACATTGAATTTAACCATTTTCCATTGTAGTTATCCCCCGATAACCTAAACAAAATAGAAAGTTAATCCTTAATTAGATGTATACTTAGTAAGTATGTTTACCCATAGTGTACAAAATAGTTTACTGACCGATCATTTACCTAAAAAAGAAGAATTAATAGAAAAAGTTGACTTGAACGTGGTTTCAGTCCATAAAACACATTTCTGTGACCTGACTATATTATTATTTACCAGGTATTCTCAGGTCAGTAGTTTTGCCCTGGGTATATACAGTTTTTCCTCCAACACCAAAACATGGCTTGTTAATAAAGGACCATAACTGTTGGTAGGCTTAAAGTACTTGAAAGTTTAACTACTACTTACTAGAGTAGAAATAATATATGTGACTGTGGTCTTAGCCTGTGTTATACTAGTGTTAAACTATAAGGTTACTGTGTTATACTATAAGGTTACTGTGTTATACTATAAGGTTACTGTGTTATACTATAAGGTTACTGTGTTATACTATAAGGTTACTGTGCTACACTATAAGGTTACTGTGTTATACTATAAGGTTACTGTGTTATACTATAAGGTTCCTTGTGGTCTTAGCCTGTGTTATACTAGTTTTATGTAGAGACCCTTAAGTGTGGTAAATCTTGTCCCAACAACATGAAGAATTACAAATGATGAAAACTTTCTTCCCTTCAGAGCATGCTGGGGAACATTGATGGTGCAATGAAGACCATGCACAACTTCCACCAAGTTTGGAAGCAGTATGGCTTCACACCCGAGTACTACAACATCCCAAAAAATGAGGTTCATAACGGGAGGGAGGGCTACCCTCTTAGGCCAGGTATGTCACAGGACATTTACTGTATACTGGGAACAGTTGTCTTTATAGCCTCCGTTATAAGGGCGAATTCATCATTACAGGGAGTATGGAGTTTTTTTCATAAGCAAAAGTTGCCTTCCATTTTTGGTAGATATTTACATCAATGTCATTGTGACATCATTAGTTTGCAAAAGAAACATTATTTTCAGCCTTTAGTTTATTTTTATTGGTTTCTAAGCATTATAATGACATCATAATAGGAAGGAAGCAACTCATTGTTGTCGAAAAGACCCATTGGGAGAAAACATTACATACATAATTATTTCATGTGCTGGGCAAATATTTTGTTTATGGAAGAAGGATGAAAGTTTCACTTGACAATATATTTCCATTGTACAGTTATCCTTTTCATTTGTCAAATGATATAGATCTCAAATTTATGGAGAAAAAGAAGAAACTTTGACAAAAAAATCCAAATAATTGAAAATAATTCAGGTGAGGCCCACTTCAACAACAAGCCGAAGGTAGAAGACAGTTCGAAATGGACGCATGTTTACAAATACAGTATTTCAACCGCTGCTGTGCCAGTAACCGCATTAGAATTCATCTTGAATATTATTAATATCATTTAATCTTAACTAAATCTATAAATATGATAAGTTATTAGGCTTGATTTGCGCTTCACGTTTTGCCGAAAGTTACTTATATTTGGCATTTAGTTGCACACTAACATAAAAATGGGTTGTAGGGTTGAGGCCTACATTTGGCAGTTGCCAGATACTGACCACATTTTGATGGTTATTTTTTTTCGTTTTTCTGGGTTTTCCAGTTTTCTCAACTATCAAAAACCTGGTACATCTTTAGGACATAAAAGACAAATAAACCAAACTAACTGCTTTGTGTTTCAGAGTTGATAGAGAGTGCCATGTACCTGTATAGAGCCACTAAAGACCCTTACCTCCTGGAAATTGGAATAGATATACTGGAATCTATAGAACACAGCACAAAAACCAAGTGTGGTTATGCAACAGTAAGTAGTCTATGTATTAAAAACATAGAAACAAGACCAAATGTCAGGTTTTACCACAGTAAGTAGTCTGTGTTTCTTTATATAGAACACAGCATGAAGACCAAATTTCAGGTTATGTAACAGTAAGTAATCTATGTCTTAAGAACAAATAAACAAGAGCTAGCGTCAGGCAATGCGAAGATAAGTAGTCTGTGTTTCTATATATAGAACACAGCACGAAAACCAAATTTCAGGTTATGTAACAGTAAGTTGTCTGTGACGCACTGCACAAAAACCAAGGGTGGTTACATCACAGTAAGTAGTCTATGTCTTAAGAACAAAGAAACAAGAGCAAGAGTCAGGCAGTGCCACGATAAGTAGTCTGTGTTTCTATATATATAACACACCATCAGACCAAATTTCAGGTTTTGTAAGAGTAAGCTAGGTGTCTGTCTATAAAACAGTGCACAAAAACCAAGGGTTGTTACATCACCGTAAGTTGTCTGTGTTAATAGGAATACATATGAATATGGCACATTCACCAATGAAACATAATTATAAAAGAATTTTGCCTTTGTCTTAGTTGTACATAGATTAATACATTTCATATCTATCAATCGAGAAAAGGTTAGTGCTACTAAAGGATTCCCTTTTCGCTATTATGCCTAGGGAAGCATTCACAAATAATGAATCATGATTGTATGCTTTCAAACACTTAACCTCATTCAAATACTGTTCAATCCATCTAAACAAGCGAGTTACGGAGAATATTTTTTCATCTTTCAGGTTAAAAATGTAGCAACACATGAGCTTGAAAACAGAATGGAGAGTTTCTTCTTGGCAGAAACAACAAAATATCTCTACCTGCTTTTTGACACGGAAAATTTCATCCACAACAACGGTAGTTCAAGTTCCGTCATCCAGACCCCGAATGGAGAATGTGTGATTGATGCTGGTGGCTACTTCTTCAACACGGAGGCTCACCCTATAGACGTGGCTTGTGTGTACTGCTGCAGCGCTCAGAAAAAAGAAGATGACAAAATCATACAAGGCATGCATGACCAACTGGATCTACTGTCAATGTTTGGTATCATGGAGCCATCGGACACTGTCCGAGGTACAAAGTGGAAAAAACTTCGCAAAGAGATAGAGCAACAACAACAACAAGAAGCTGTCCTTCAGAAACTGGAGCAGAGCAAGCTCGAGTCTCTTAAACGGGAAATAAATAGAAAAAGGGATTCAAATGTTGAAATAAAAGCTGAGACGAAGGAAACGGTTAAAGTCATTATCGGTGATAAACCATCTGAAGGAGAGGAAATTAATCAAAATGTTGAAATAGTCAAAATTAATATATCACAACCTGCCGATTTAGATCAGATGAACGGCAAAAATCAACATTTAACAGCAGCTCTTGATTCTCTGACTGATGTACAACAGGGTAAGGAAGGCGATGATAAAAAAGACAAGGAAAAAGAGAGTGAAGATTCTCAAAGTTCTAATAAGGATAGTGATAACAAAAAAGATCAGAAAACAGAAACTGAAGGCTCTCAAAGTACTGAATCTGAAAAGGAGCAGAATCTCACTCCCACAGATTCTAACAGTGTGGAAAAAGATAAATCAAAACCTATAGATAATACAGAAAAAACAGATGCAGCTTTTCAGGCTACGGAACCAGAGAAACCGAAACCCAGTGACAATTCTCAACCAAAGGCTGCTACAAAATCTTTTGCAGAACATGTGAAAGAAAAATCTGCAAAATCAAGTTCTTTGAATTCAGCAACAGCCAATTTAGATAAATTATTTACTTTTATTTTAAATAAACTCAGTAATAAAGAGCCTGCGGAAAAGGTGCCTAATATATATACACTGTACAAACTAATGCAGTACTACCCCCTCGGGTACAAAACCAATCCTGCTATGATGGTGTGTCCAGCACAGCCCTTCCACATGAGGATGTCAGTTATGGGAGAAATGTTTAATGATGTAGGAAATTAAATTTTGAAATCCAAATTATGTTCTCTTTATTATACACCCGCAACGAAGTTAGTGGTGATGGGGGTATACTGGAATTACCCTGTCTGTCTGGATGTCTTGTCATCCGCAGAAACTTGTCTGGAGATCTCCTCCTTAATTACTGGCAGATTTTGATGAAACTTCACATGAATGATCAGTATATCATGTAGTTGTGCATCACCATTTTTATTTCAGATTTTGACCCCTTTTTAGGAACTTATGACTTTTCCCCCCACACTTACAGTACAATTTGACTTTGAAAATGTCATTAAAATAGTATGACCGACATTGCAGACCCTTGTCTAACACCAGTGGACATTAAAAAAACTCAACCCAAAATGTTGAATTCTCTTTAGATGAGGTATGGTTATTTGCGAGATGGAAAAGTAAAACATTCTAATAAGCGAGAAAAAAAATAAGGTCGTGCAAGATTTCCATAAACATCATCCCGTTAGTTCCTCGTCTTGAGTATACAGTGTCACAATACAACTTTAGCCCTGATTCAATGGAAATGGAACTAAGAAGTTTTGATTATGGCTTTGCTTAGCAATTAGCAGTCGGTGATAAAACGTGGCTCCATACGTTTATTGTTTGCCTGCCTGTGTGCTGCATACTTGCCTCCTATCCCAAACTGTTACACACTGAAATGGGTATTAAGCCAGTTGTTACAATAACCTTTAATGCTGAATGTAAAGCACGGAATAAGAACTACCATTTCAAGGATTTTGGTATGCCTTGCATTGGTGACAGATTCCATTTCTTACCTCACCTGGGCGATATCACGGTCCATGTTTCTCTTTTCACTTCAATTTTGTTTGTATTGCCACATCCCTTTAAAGCGCAAAAGTTTTCTGGTAAACGAACACGGTTCTATTTCATTATGATTTATTGAAATATTGATTTACAGGTCAGAAGGTTCAATGTCATGGGGTGCAATGCACTAACTTACACAATTGGGGGCCGCCTAACATATTCAGATCCCTCTGCTTGATAGTGATAACTACATTGTATGTTGGTCAGTGAGGTTTCATATTTATATTTATCATCGGTAGTAGATGACTTCTATTGATTTTCAGGTCAAAAGGCCAAAGGTCATGGATGCAATGAAGTAGCCAATACAATTGGGTCCGCCAAATATCTTCAGAATCCTTTGCTGGAAACTGATACTTTCCATACATTGGTCGTTCATTGGTAGTGTATATCCCCTTATTGATTTTCAAGTCAAATGCCCAGAAGTCAGGAGGTGCAT
Source organism: Mimachlamys varia (assembly GCA_947623455.1). Classification (NCBI taxonomy): domain Eukaryota; kingdom Metazoa; phylum Mollusca; class Bivalvia; order Pectinida; family Pectinidae; genus Mimachlamys; species Mimachlamys varia. The sequence goes on from OX392539.1 coordinate 27,081,213, forward strand.
TGCAGTAACCTTTACAAATGGTGCCCACCCATATCTCATGAAAACCTATGCAAATAATGAGTTTTTTCGAGATTTGTCCATCAAGTACCATCAAGTCTCTACTTTGGAAAGTTTTAAGTAATCTTTTTAATATTAGACCCACAATTTTCCACTAATTTATGATGATGCCATCATATGAGACTATCTTACCATAGAAAACCGAAATTTCTGAGTGCAAAAAAAAATATAAATGATGTAACATGTTGTAATGAATGCATTAAATGTACGTTTACAGTACTAGTATAGAGAATACCGAAGCGTTTACAAAATCATAATCTGAACTTAAATCGATAAAACTAGGGGCAAAATATGAACAAAGGAAAAATTCACATGGATACCAGTGTAAAAGTACAAGAGAATACGACCAGGTGTTCCGTAAGATCAAGCGTCTTCTGCTTCATGGACGACACTCGCCATGTAAATTTTGGTCACATCAAAGTAAACATCATGTCAATCACAACAAGTAAGCATACTAATGATCATACTCAAAAACGTCCATCTTCATATCACAAAGATACAGAATAATTTTCAATGAGACAAAGATGGCAACCATAAAACTTGTCCATAGTTCTGATCAACCTGTTACATGATCATGATTAAGAGCCGGGGACCTGTGTTGCCTCAAAACTAATGGATAAGGAAAGTGAATTATTTTTTTTGCAACTATTGATCATAATTAAATGAAATTAAAAAAACACATTTCAGTAATTTAAGGCCAATTTTTCCACTCGGCTATTCTTATCAATGACCTCTGTTGCATAGTCTAGGTCGCGAGTTGAGAATGTTGAATACATTTGATAACAAGTCTGAGATGAGAAGAGGGAGTTGGTGTTTTTGTTCCCTGGACCTTTGCATAGCAAAAACATGGCACTATGTAACATATCTGAACTTTCCATATATACGTATAATCTAATAAATGTCAGAAAGTTGTATGTTGCCAGCATTTAATCACAAATAATACAATAATGCAAAAACACGTTAACGTTGTACCATTTGTTCATAAATCTTTGTAAGAATGCACGAGCTTACAACTTATAAATAAAGTAAATAATAGCGGAGCACTGTTCTGGATGTTTTCCACGAATATGTTATATAAACAACTAATTATGTAACGTTTATATGGCACACAGAGGAATATATGTTAAAGCGTCATTACCTGAAGTTAACTTTTCACGTTTACCTTGATTGTTTAAAGATACTTTTCTTACGTAAATGACCTTAAAGGCCCAATATACGTAACTTCAGGAATTCTTTCGTGATTCTGAAAAAATTCTGACAAAAAATCCAGTTAATAACCATGCAAAAATCAGCCTAAAACGCAGTAAACCTGAGCGGTAACTAACAAGAAACTCTTGACAGAAAATTCCAAAGAACTGAAAATAATTCAGGCGTGGCCCACTTCAACAACAAACCGAAGGTAGAAGACGGTTCAAAATGGGCCTTTAATGTTTGAATTAGATTAAACTATATCAAGCAGAAATGACATATTACTATTCGTATCAGTTACTTTAAATAAACTCATGTTATTGAAAAAAATAATGGATAAGTGAAATTAACTCATTCATCATTAAAACGTAGTAATGAACTATTCAAACTTTCTAATTGAATTAGTGTTACGGGGTGAATGGGTCTTCCACAATAAATGAAAAAATTACAGTCAACAAACAGGGATATAGTCAAACATAATAATCTCCATAAAGACGACTAAAATGAAAGCACATACCTCATTATTACCACGTACAGCTTACTTACCGGAAACGTTTAGCGTTGTTTACTCTTTGTATGTAATATAAATACAGGTCCGCGGACCAATTTAGTAATTTTAAGGGCTATTAGTACATAATTACATGCTTATTATCGTCATATGGGGGAACGATTTGTTAGATCGATACAAAATATCACGGCAATATTTACAATAGCATTGTCACTATATCCATAAAAAAGAGTTACACAGCAGGACTCCAGGATACGGTAATTGAAGCATAATATCGATTTCGATTTCACGGATCAATAAGAAATATTTCCAAGCAATATTGCTTTGACCATTATAAATTGTATTGGTGTATCGCCATAATATTCAAATCCAGATATGTCTATTCAGTTTTGTTTCAAAGGTTTAATTATAGGAACAGCAAGTACCATTTTTATCCTTCTTCCTGGCCCTCTAAACAGAAACATCAAATGTTTATTTTATGATACTGAGTTTGCTCATAATGGTTTAGTATATGTTGTTAAAGTAGCAGGAAAGGCTGTACTAGGCTACTAGCCATGCTTTTAATGCTGTGAACAATTTATCATCAATTTATCGATAATTTTGGCTATACGTGTACAGTGATGTAACTTACAAACTTCTTTTCGTCGTTGAATATTGGCGTGTTACTAGTTAAGGTTTATTTGTATAGCTAAGATTCATCTTAATAGCATACAGAGTGATATCAAATGCCCTTTCGGGCAAATTAAACAGAAGTAACTTTTGTTGGTATGTTGATAATTTTGGCAAAACATGCTAAACATCATCGTCGGAAATCCACGGTACACTTCTCTGACGTTTGCATACCGTATGCAAACGTCAGAGAAGTGTACCGTGGATTTCCGACGATGGCAAATCATATATGTTGCACAAAACAACAATGTCGCTTTGATCTCAAGTGTCTACATAGCACATGATATGGACATTTGTTTGACTGGATATTGCTCTTTTAAAGCAAACACATTGGTTCTATTTTGACATTTAATTGCAAATTGCGACTATTAAAAGTTTTTCTCAAAATATGCATGCATGGAAGTATTTTAATAAAGAAATTCCTATTGTATACTATCAAGACTTATAAAGTCTTTAAGCATACACTAGGTTGTATATCTAATACGGACGACAGTGACGTCACTTGGGGATCCAAGATTTTAACCTATGTTCCAAACAAATCATCGATATATGTTCTATACCATCAAGTTCTACATTCTTTTTCAAGCTCTTTCTGAATTACTCTTCCGGAACACCTGGTCTTATTCTCTTGTACTTTAACAAGAGTTGTGTTAACGCTTCGATATTCACTATCTATAACAAAATCCTGAAGTACAGTAACGAACACTACATCTGTAACCCTAGATGTACGCGGTGACAAAATCAATAACACAGGACCAATAACACTTATTTATGTATACAAACAGATATTATATCACAACTGGCTAATGCATGCTATAACTGATATGAATTTGGGCGCATATTATCCATTAATAACCAAATATACCAACTCATTCATAGGGCAAAATGCATATGTTTCATACACATTTAAATTATATCGTATAACATTTGTAATTAAAGTTTAATTATTTATATACATACATATATTGCATTTAAAAGTATTAAATCCATGAAATCTTATGTTTAAGGCTTCAAATTCTAAACAAATATAACTACATCGGCATCCGCAACATATTATTTGTTAGTAATAAATGACTTTACTTTCTGATTAAAAATATAATTTTGGGATAACCTTTATCTCTTTTTTTTGACCCTCAGTCTTACACGTTCAATCGACAACCATATATAATTCAACATGATTTTAATTTTTATATCTGGATCTGCGAATAGTGAAAAGTAAATGATAGGGCAACACAAATCTAGTTGGGGAGCTTATACAGAAATGGGCCGCCAAATTACCACTTCTTGAAACAGTCCCTTTAAATGGCAACCTTTTAATTAGTTTACAGGGGAAATTAACTATCTTTTTCCAAGAAACGCGAAGGTCTTTCCCAGCAGATTGTGGTAAAGTACTATGAAGCATATCTTGTGATAAACACCACAAAGTCCAGGCAAGTACATGTTTATATGGTTAGATAATGCATTCGTATATTATCTTATGTTCATAATAATTTGTTATTCCAGTCGATTGCCTAACACTTTTACGTCTCTCAATCTTTCTAGACTGACTGGATACTTGTAACTATTGAAACGTTGATACACCAGAAACTTTGTGTGCAGAGGGAACCTTTAATTTAAAACAAACACTTTTTGTTTAGAGCCAAACATTGCTTGACTGCATGCTTCTGAGCAAGGAACCTCTTTGTGTGCAGTCATCATCATGTTGCATCATCAATGTGACACTATAACATTTGTTCGTTTATATTTGGATCTGCGAATAGTGAAAAGTGAATGATAGGGCAACACAAATCTAGTAGTGGAGCTAATAAAGAAATTGGAAAGGGCAGGTAAATGGCCACTTCTTGAAACAGTCCCTTTAAATGGCAACCTTTTAATTTATTGCTGACAATACTTAATCTGTACACTGCAATACGTCATAGTTACCTATCTTTTTCCAGGAACGCGATGATCTTTCCCAGCAGACTGTGGTAAAGTACTATGAAGCATATCTTGTGATAAACACCACAAAGTCCAAAATGCAAGTACAGGTTTATATGGTTAGATAAGGGGTCGGTGTAGTATTGTATTTGTTCATGTATTATCTTATTTTCATAATGATTCATTATACAAGTCGATGTCTTAACAATTTTACGTCTCTCAATCTTTCTACACTGGACATTGGATAGCTAACTATTGAAACGTTGATATACCAGAACGTTTGTACACAAAGGGAACCGTTTATTTAAAACAAACACACTTTGTTTACAGCCAAACTTTGCTTGACTGCATACTTCTTTTCTATTATGATGGAAACCATTTTGAAAAAGAAAACCCTTTGTGTGCAGTGACGCCTCGTTTGATTCGACGCTTGTAAGTATGAACAAGTTATTTGGGCCAGATATAATGATCTCTACACACATCGAAACGCTGTAAGATTGAACTATTTCTTTTTCAACGCTCTAACACTATAGCATTTGTTCGTGTGTTTATATTGTATAACGTTGATTGCCCAGGTTCGTCTAAATAAATTGGGCTACTTTTGTACTTTATGAAAACTTGGGAGATTTGATATTTTGTTTGTGGATAGTAAAACCTTCTTTAACCAGTAAGATTTTAAACTTGTTTAAAGTGTTACTTTGTTAGATAGGCGTGTGGCTAGGTATACTGATACCGTAATCAAATCAAATTTAAATGTTCGTTGGCAGGACAAAAAGACAGAGAATCTATATTTTTTATATATTTATTTCAACATGTGTTTCCATGTTCATTTCCATTAATGTTTTTTATCTATTATAGTAAGTGCTATTTTAAACCAATCGATATATATATAGCTATACTTTGAAAATGCAATGAGTCACGGTTGGATGACTTATCTGATGGTGGGCTTTGATCCTAAACCAAGGTCGATACTTGATGAAACTGTCTACATCAGTAGTATATAGCATATTGGTTGACTGATCAACCGAGTCGAGGAAACGTATACAATCCACCCTGTAAAGAAGACTCTCAGTGTGTTTTAGACGGGATTGTTAACACGTATATAATTCATGGGATAGTGTGTACACGCGCATATATGTAGTCAACCTTGTATCACATATTGGTATCTACGGACATGTGAATAATTCATGTTTGATCGGTAGCTAATTGCTCACACATGTTTGTCGATTTTATATGCATAGTGTGCTTCTAAAACCTGTCTTACTCTGTATGAATACTATTTATATCAAGTTCAGTACATGTTAAAGTGCAATGCTTTCATTAGTTTTGTAAAATGACAACTTTAAGTACTATTTATGGTCAATACAAAATACAAGACAAAACTACACAGCCTTATGTGTATTTTATTGAACTGGATGAGAAATAAAACATGAATACAATGCTCAGTACAATCTTCCTTAGTGATCACCTGTCTATAGCTGAACACCAGTTGAATAATATCCCTTACCTAATATTACCGGTTTATAAATAGTGTCACGTTGGCCTTCTCAGTCGGGTGGTTTTCAATAAGTACATGTATGTAATATACAATGCACCACGACTTTTTATTTGTGAAAAAAAACATCGATCTATGCACCACATATGTGTGGTGTGTTTGAAACCTACAACTAGCATATATCCATTACCAGAAACGAACTATAGAGAAAGGAGATCAAACGATCCTAGATGTAACACTGTGACGTCATGTATACTTGTGTTTTTAAGTACACTATGGAGACATATACTACGTGTGAGTCTATGTATACCACCGAGATGACACGGGTGGCTGGGCCGAGTCTCCATTGTGTCTATAGACTACTTGAGATGTGAATAACCGGTCAAATGGTGATCATCAGGACATACTGCCGCAGGAAAGTCGTGGGTAGGTATTGTTGTTTAATTTGTGAAGACGATGTGTGCTAAAAGAATTCTTGATTTCCATTTAATTCTATACTTAGTGTGTTGTGGACCTGTGTCACTGGTGCAATCCATCGCCTGAAATCCTGTGCATAATATACACGAGTTAGTGAAACCTGAAACCCGTGAGTTTAAACTACGACGGATATTGTTGTTTCCTTTCATTGTTGCCTAAAGTTATAAATAGGTTTAACTTCATAGTAAACCGAATATTTTTATGAATAATCTAATGGATGGTAAACGTTGCGTTGTATACATTTTGCACAGTGTTCTTTATCAGATTCAAGGAAGTCAATTTTTGTTTACTCAGTGCTATGCACCAGGTAGGGAGCTTAATTATTTGTTTACGCTGTGCTCTATATGAGCTTTTTTCAAAGATCTCCACATATGAGCTCATTTGCTGCAATGTGTTTATATTTGAGCTTATTTGTTTACAGTGTGTTCTAAATATGAGTTTATTTGTATACACTGCTCTGTATTTGAGCTTATTTGTATATATAAGCTTATTTGGTACACAATGTTCTACGTGAGTTTTTTTGAATACACTGATCTATATATGAATTTATATGTTAACACTGTTCTCCATATATGAGCTTATTTGTTTACTTGGAGTTCTAAAGGAGCTTATTGACTAACGTAGCTTATGTTACAGGGTTTTCTTTTGGAGCCTTTTGGACGACTCGATATTCTATAGGTGACGTAACACACACACACACACACACACACACACACACATGCCTTTTTGGTTTTGGTTTTGATTTTTGGTTGTTTTGGTTTGGATATATTCTTTCGCAGTGTTCCTCACGTTTATTTGTTTATTTTGGTATTCTATAGGATCTTAATTGTTTCTCAAATTATGTGTTGTTCTAAGGGTGCTTATTTGTTTACGCATACTTGTTGATAAAAGCATCTTGGTGAAGAAGCGTTCTATTCAAAACAATATGCTTATTGTTAACGCTCGGTTCAGCACAAGGTATGAAGTGTTCGCAATGTATTTTGTTCGTGGTTCACTCTGTTATTATTATGACTTATTACACAACAAGTACTGTAACGTTATCGTCCCCGCCAGAGATAAAAGTTAATTTTATTGATTACACGAGTTATGTTTATCAGTATTATAATGTGTGATCTAATGTTTAGTGCGAACTAAGATAACGTGGTTCATTGTGATTGACAAGTGTAAGACACGCCTACAGCGCGTGAATGAGGCATCCTGGACTGACTACCATCCCAAAGTAGGTTTGCTTTATGAATGATACACATATGATATAATGTATACAGACATACAGAAAATATAATGACATAATTTTGCATGTTTAAGCCTTAATGCCTTATGAGCATATTATGTGTACATGTCAATGTAGTACTGTATATCTAGTACGTTATCGATTCCCTATGCATGTCTTAATTATTCGTGTGAAACAGCATAACTATTACCGAACATTTTCAATGGAATTTTAACTAACATTGATACCCGAATCTAGTGGTTGAATAAAAACTGTGCCGGTGAAATAAATGTAAAAGAAACAAAACGTTTGGGACATTAAGTCATGTGCTACAGGAAAAAACTGCAAAAACATGACCATATTTATGACACCGTTCTCGGGCCGAAACATGGATTCTGTAGTAAAATAAATTAATAACGCTATTAAAATCAAGTGTTGAAATTTTAAACCATATTCGCTTCTCTTCCAAATCAAAACTAAATTTGACATGTTGTAAAACCGAAAGAGTCGGGTTTCAACACAGAATCTCGGTTTCAGAACGAAAACATTTTAATACATACTCTCCTTGGTGTAAAATACACTAGCCCGGAGCTAGATGTTTCACGATAGCAACCACTTTGTACATTTCTCGTTATTAATTGCATCATTTACATATTCGGTATCTCATGAAATATTCAAAACTGATGAGAATTCCTTGTGTCAAACACGAACCAACAACTGTGACACACTTTCTGGTCTTAGTATCTGCACTTTCCTTTTGAATTTAGTCTGTTTGACTCTTGTATTGTTTTCCGTTTTTTTTTTCACTAATGTTTTTCAATGCCGTTTCTCCTAGCAGTATTACTTATTACTCGTTTTCTTGGTTTCTTCAGGAGTCCACTGACGATGGACGTGAAGAGTCTTCACGAGTATATCCGAGACAGTGACGTCAAAGCTGTTCGTCGATTGGTCTCCAATGGCGTTGACGTAAATAAGGTTTACTGTCGGGATACTGCTATCAGCCTCGCCCTGGATCAGCAAAATGTCAATGAGGACATAGTCAAGATAGTTCTGGGTTGTTCACAATTCGACCCAGATTCAAAGAACCATTTTGACAGAACTCCTCTATTCTGTGCCGCCAAGCTAGGTAATATTGATCTTGTGAACCACCTTTTGACATTAGGAGTCCTCGTGGATCAGGCTGACCTTGAAGGGGTGACCCCTCTTGGAGCAACAGCTTGGTATGACAAGGCCAAAGTAGCCGATGTTTTAATAAGAGCGGGAGCGGATTTAAACAAACGTGACAGACGTGGTGAATCGCCTTTACTGCGAGCTTGTTCCAATGGTTCTTTCAATGTTGCGAAAGTTTTACTGGAAAACGGTTGTGATGTCAATACACAGACACTGGACTTCAAATCACCATTAATGGAATGTATCCCGTCTTCGTTTAGTTCGAGGCATCCTTGTGATATGACAGAGCTGCTTAATCTTCTCTTAAAACATAATTGTGATACCAATGCACAAGACAGGTGTGGATCCTCCGCCTTACACTTAGCCGTTGAGAGAAATCAGCTATTGTCTGCCTGTATTTTAGCCGAGCACGGATGTGATATGACGTTACGAAATAATGACGGTTTGACAGCGATGCATATAGCCATGTCGCCAGGACGACAGTCTTACAGGTTCGCGTCCTGTTTGATATCGTATGGTTGCGACCTTCATGCTATATTTCCAGAAATTGAAAGTGACAACGGACCAATAGCGTTAATTTTGAAAGGTTTGACAGTATCGAGCATGTCTACAAAAGCAACATCGACTGAACGCCGATTGCTAGTTAAGCTTTTGTTGGATGATTTAGACCACTTCAGAGTTTGCAAAGGTAAATTAAAGAAACTAATGGATGATCACGACAATCGTCTTCACAATGATCTAGATATGATCGCGAAGTTTTGCCTCAACAGATCGCCTGATTCACTGCAAGGGATATCCAGGCGAAAAGTCAGACGCAGACTTGGCCAAAGGGTTATCCAAAAGGTTCATAAACTTCCTCTTTGTGAATCATTAAAACAGTTTGTAACTTTTGGGTTGAATTATCGTCAAACACATCCGACCAAACTATTAGAACTTCAACAAGCTGTTAAAAACGGAAAAGTGGAAAAAATCAAAGAAATGCAGAAGTCGGGTGTGGATGTAAACTTCCCTTTCTTGGGGAACACCCCTCTTTTGGTAGCAGTAGAACATGGCCAGGACACGTCCATGCAGGCCTTGATATCAGGGGGAGCAGATCCAAACGTCCATAGCTTCGAGGGAGATAGTGTGCTTCACATCGCTGCAAGATATGGCAGGGAAAGCATGCTGGATTATTTCATTCAGTACGGATGTGATGTTAATGCCAAAAACAAGAAAGGGAATCTTCCGATCCACGATGCTTGTCAAAGCGGGAATTTCTTATCAGCTCAACTGCTTCTGTCGAAAGGAAGTCTAATCTCGCTTCCCGATAACTGTGGGATCTATCCAATCCACTACGTAGCTGCCAGCGGAGACCAAGAAACACTTCGGTGTATACTCGCTAAAGATTCGTTCGTTGATATGGTCGATACTTCAGGAAATACTCCCCTGCACCTCGCTGCTTCAAACGGGATCTTGTATCTAAAGCAGAACATCAATTTACCTTGGTTATACTCGAGTGAGCTGACGATGAACATAGACATGATGAACATCATGCATAGCAATAAGAAAACTCTTGGATCTACTGCCAATGCGAGCAGGCGGCACAAGGAAATCGTAGAAGATCTGATAAACGCGGGTAGTGATAAGGCAACCGAAAATACATCCGGGCAGACGGCGTTATCAGTGGCGCAGGAATTCGGATGTCTGAACTACTTTCAAATGGAAGATATCAATTTGACTTGAATTGGACTTGTTGTATACGGGAATTGGGATGTCTCAACTATTTTCAAATGAAAGATGCAAATTTGACTTGATTCTGAATTTGTGGTATACGTTCCAACCGTAACAAAATTTCGAAATCGTGATGCGTTGTCATATTAGTCATTAGAATCAAAAGGTTCGAATTCAACGACGGGCATTTTTACAGATGTTATCGTGCAATTATATTGATGTACATTTAAGGATTGAACTATTATTAAATGGAAGTATGCAGTCGATATGAAAACAATGTTAGTGGTAGATAAATCTTCATGTCGCCTGTTTCATTTTTTGACTTGCAGCTAACGATGTGTTTAAATTTGCCGCCTACCATATCACTGACGTCATCAAGTTCAAATACCGGAATAGCAAGAATTTCCATAGGAATGATATAGTCCCTCGTGTTGTCACAAAAAAATAGTTTTTGCACAAAATTAATTTCTATTTTGATCACAATTCGTGTATATTCGTCATATTAACAATGCTTCTATAATCTTTTACTCTTTGCTATTCATATGAAATTGGGTACATCGCGCATTAATATTAATTTGACGTGACTATTTATACACTGACTTTATCATTTAAATTGTAGTAAACAGTTTATATTTACATCCGGTATTGCATTTGCCTCTATGCCGTCAGTAAACCAAATTGTATTTATAAATTGTAATCATTTAAGCATTGACCTGTTACAAAATGGTAGTATACATTCTAGTTATCTGTCACCCAAATTGTATTCGCAACGACTGTATACTTCCATGTGATAACAGTTTAAGGCGTAAATGAATACAATTCGGTTAAGTAACGGCATATAGACAAATACAATAGAGAATGTAAATATAAAAGGATGTAATCCGTCATGTGATGCGTGCAACGCCTTTTGTCAGGGTATATTCCAAGGATACAGGGAATTGTTTATATATCGAAATATGAATAGCAATATATTTTAATGATATTTACTTTAATAATATGATTCCTACATTGCCACAACGACTGGTTTGACACCATTCATCCATGAATCACGTGCATGGAAAACATTGAAATTATGTACCTGGACCCATATTATTTGGGACATGTTCAGAATGTAACCGAACCCCATTGGTGGGTAGAGGTGGTTTTCTTGTCATTCGTGCGTTTGGTTTGTGTTTAAAAGTTGATTTGCCAATCCATTCAGGTATTTATTGACAGATAAGTAAGTTCATTACAAGTATATGAATATAAATACTCACATGCTTCTCAAATTCATGCCACTGCTTTTAGATATACATGTTATTGGTTATAACAAACACGCGTATAAATCGGGCCTCGTTCTCGACGTCGGCGGGACCGTAATCGAGTAAAGTGAATTCGAATGTACAGTTTGAACTTCTAATTAAACAGGTTCTTCACGTTACACGATTTCGACATAACGAGGGTTGACTGTATATATCTAAACGTGTTTGAACTCCTCCACCAATCTTTCTGTCAATAGTTGCTGATCCGTCGAGATGCATTGTATCTCGATCTATTAAAATCATGAAACGTACAAATTTCCCCAGCATGAAATGCTTCTATTATGAAAACATATCAGCAATCGACTTAAACGTCCATTATTGAACGTGTTGTTCGAGGTCGTTGGGAGGTAACACAGCCTTAATAATAAACATTTTGTTATTTCCTTGTTTATTGCTATGAAATCGATAGTTTGCTCAATTGTTCCGCGGGGGAATGGTGGTGGCCGAATGGATAAGTATTGTGTCCCGACATTCTAACACTAGCCCTCCACCACAGGGTTGCGAGTTCGAAACCAGCGTTGGGCAGCTGCCAAGTACTGACCCGTAGGTCGGTGATTTTTCTCTGTGTGCTCCGGTTTTAATCCACCTCCACAACCGTGCATCTCATTAAATGACCATAGCTGTTAATAGGACGTAAAACAATAAACCAAACTAAACAAAACTCAAGTGTTTAAACATTCATATCTTGATTTTAAACGCACTGGTAGATTTTAGTTTTATTAAAAAAGTCTTTCACCACACGTTGCCTATTTAATTTACTATAAAGGATTGTTGTTTGTGAATATTTCGCCGGCAATGAAACAACACTTTGTTCTCGCTGCCAAGCCGGCGATACCTACGTGGTAATGAAGACATGTATTAAGAATATCAATTTTGGCTGATTTGTTTACACCTCTTAATGTACAAGTTGTTTTATGTCTGCATACATATTCAGGACAGTTCACTTTTTTAAATAAAAACGAAACAATGATGATGAAAATATACCTTTTATTTACATTGAATCATTTATTACAGTGAGATTTATGCTTTGCCTATTAAAGGGAAACAACTCAAATTGCCACATCATAACATAATGTTTTCTTGATAATTTTACCAACTTTTGGGATGAATATTAATCATGCATGTATGTGAAATAAAGGAAAATCTAGATATTATGCCCTCGTAAACAATATATACGGTAATATCTTCTTTTCGTCTGCTTTAATTACCCCGGTATTTCATTTTAACGCCCCCTTTAGAAGTTCACGGAGTGACAAAAAAAAATCACAATCGGAGTTTTAAATGAATAACACTTATTCAGTTTGAAAGTAAATTTAGAGAAATAAGAAAGTAATGCTCATACTCCTTTGTTGAACCGTGTATTTCTGCATCTTCAGATGGTCACATTAACAATGGGTCAAAACATTTAACACGTAGCCGTATATCATATTGTTAGAATGCTATTTATTTTAACGAATCTGCGGCTTAAAGGTCAAATATATGTAACGTCAGGAATTTTTTCGGGATTCTGAAAAATTATGAAAAACAATCCAGTTGATAACCATGGAAAAATAGGTCTTAAGCGAAGTAAACCTGAGCGGTAAATAACAAGAAACTCTTGACAGAAAATTCAAAGAATTGTGGCCCGCTTCAACAACAAGCAGAAGTTGGAAAACAGTTCAGAATGGATGCGTACTTACAAATACCGAGTTCCAACTGCTGCTGTACAGGTAACTGTGCTAGAATTCATCTTGAATATTGCCGATATCAGTTAATCTTAACTAAATCTATAAATATGATAAGTTATTAGGCTTAATGTTCTCTTCACGTTTTGACGAAAGTTACGTATATTGGGCCTTTAAGAGTGAGATAACTGCCATAGGTATCACATGTCTTTCTAAATGGCTTTAGTCACTTTATAGTAGAGTTACATTTTGTTTGTCGATTGCCTTGGATCGCTGATAAATGAGTAGTTTGTTAACGAAAATATTGTTGGATTAGCAAAACCAGTAGACAGGTTGGCCAGTTCCTTTTGAGTTGGCGCTGTAATTTGTGTATAAGAATGACAAAAATATTTCCAAATCAATAATCACCACAATGGTCATATCATCACCATTGAACATTTTAAAAAGTCTCTGGTGTCGTATACAAAAATAACATCATATGAAAACACATTGTCTGTTTCTATAGAACATGTAATCGACACAACAGTTGGCTGTGTTTCCTCTTTTTAACTCATAATTTAGAACTAACAAACTTATTTACACAAAAACTGACACTGATCACTGTTCAATCGTTACATCGTATGATTGGTATAATCATTTCCATCTCCATTCATGTTCCGTTTGTTGATACTGGCACACATTTCACTTACCTTCCTTGACTTAAGGACATTCTTTAACGCAAAAATGTTCATAGAAAAGTATTACAGATTGTATGGGGAAAATCTTAAGTAATTTTCACTAACATCTGTAATGTTTTTCTATGGTATTTTATAGGTTAATGATTTTCCTTTATGAACTTTCGTGAAGCTTGGGCCTGGTTCAAACCACACCTTGCCCTGTACTCCTGAACCCTAGCGAAGTTCCTCCAATGCCAGATGCAATTTTATCACAGAAAAAAGTCAGTATATTTATAGCATTGTCCACTTCTGATTAGTCCTCAGCAATCACAACATAACTATCTCTCCAGGAGAGTCCACATAATATGCTGTATAATCACACAAAAACATAAGAGACGAATGACTTCAACATTCTTAAATATGCTTCAATAAGTTTGTTTTCTCGAATTTCACCGACTTGCTTGTTCCTCCCTTGTAACTTGAGAGGTGGCGACAGAACATAACTAGCTGCACGTCGTCCCAACTAATCGTCCGTCCTTAATGAGCAACTCACCATTTCATTGCAGCTCGACACACACACTGTTAATTGGATGTAAAATGCAATGAAATTGTATAGAAAATTGAATTTGAAAGCTTGAAAACATTGGCTGCGCCGTTTCCCGTATGACATTGTTTATATCCTCATACATGTTGCTCAGTCGTGACATTACAACTCTAACAGGAGAGGCAAAATGCACGACCAAACCGAACCCGGGACCTTCCTAACTCTAGACGGACACTCAACCAATTGAGCTATCTGGTTGCCGACGATCGACCCGCCACAACACAACATATGATTTCAAATTGACACTACTCGTCAAGGCTGTTCCCTTATCAATGGACTGCTCTTTGTAATGATGCAGCTTATGTTAACGACATGATTGTGTTTGATGTTGACGTATTTGTAAAATCGTTCACAACAAAACTATTCTCCCCAAGTAGGAAATAGGAAAAATACAAACCGGAGTTGCTGTGTGAGAGTCCAGTATTGTAGTTACATTCAGCAGGACAGAAATGACTGTACTTGATACAGATGCACATAATATACTTATGTATGTGTTCTGTTCACACTTTTACGCGTTCATAATCTTTTGTAAGACATGACGCTTACATAGAGCTTGATATTCTTTGTATTTTTGCGAATATAACCATTCTGTAAGAGTATATGTCCCTGTGACTAGAAATCTCAGACCATGGTCGTTCACACAATACTGCTACATTGTAGACGTCCTTTCTCTGGTGAACACACTAAATCTCCTGCGAAGGTGAGCTCTGATTAATTTAGGCGACCCCAGAGGCGCGTGTGACAATGATAACTTCCTCTGGGCTTTGATGTGCGTGTCACGTTTTTCCAGTATCTAAACGAAATAGAAAGTCCATTTTTTAAACAAAGATTTCCTTATTATATGCCTTTTAAATATCAATCAGAAGTCGGGAAGCCTCTGACAAAAAATTCTAAGTTAACACACTGAAGACAAACATTTGCATGTTTTACAAAGATAAATTAAAAATTCTCTAATTCTAAACTTAAAATAAAAGCAACGAATGTTTTGAAAAAAAGTTGTTCTCCTTTTTATGTATATAACTGTTGCTGACAAACTTACTGACTACCCGGAATGGCGTAATATTATTACGTCATCAAAATGTTTGGCAAAGGGCGTGCTCGGACCAAAACACCATATGATAACACAGCTATCATCTATGTTTACATTCGGTTTACTTATTAACATGTGATTGTGTTATTTACTACTTCAGTCGTAAGTTCGTTAGTTATTAGAGCATTCAGTACTGTTTAGATCAGTGACGTCATAAGTGTAGTCACGTGTCCAAATACTATGCATTACAATAGGATGGTGAACAGCAAGTGTAAATACACATTAGTGAATGCCTGTATCGTTAATGGCCCTTGGCTGTCTCACATTATTTATATATCTGTAGGTTTGTACCGTCTTTATGCTCTCGTCTGTTTGGAGAAAAACATTTATGACGGTTACAGTTACCAATATTTACCTTTCGGACAAGCATGTGGAAAATCTTCGTCACTCCCTCGGAATCTGATGACGCAGAACATTCGGAAAGCATGTACCCTGTGTTTCGCCATTCGATATCCTCTGATTTTTGGTTAGAGACAACCCTGGAGTTGAAAAGTTACAAAACTCGAAAAATACCTTATCACAACATAACATTCGACCATTCGAAATTTACTGTTGCCAATAAAACTTTTAAAAGAAGACAAATGATGAACAAGAAGTTTAAGTAAATGTTATCTGGCGTTGCAATTATTGCTAAAACTGCTGAATAACCATTAAACAGAAGTGTCATTGACTCTTTATACTTATATGTTATAGTCTTATATCATTCTGAATTGGAATGTGAATCATTTATATGTATCTACGCTTCTAAACTTGAAGCTCTATTAACCTGAACAAAAAACAAATTGCTACGTATTTATCTTGTTTGCTAATGTTGAAAATTACTATATCTTTCTTTTTCAATTAAACGAAACACAAAGAGTCAGATACCTCCAACTTTATGATTATGACGTCACACTTAGTTCGTCATTTTTTGTTTGTAAAATGAAATATTGTCTTACCGCGCGTGGTCAAGGTCGGATTTGTTGCCTAGTAATACAATTGGAATGCATGAACTACGTTCTCTCCTCAACCAATCAACGACAGATTCGGCCACCTCGAAACTCTGACGGTCGGTGATGGAGTATACAACAACAGCGCCATCTATCTTCTGGAGACTCTCCTTTGAGCCCGACTTTTTGTCTATGTTCTGTAATGATGTAATACCAACGCATGTTTGTTATAAACGAAGGGTGAAAACGTAAAGATCTAGAAATGTTTTTATAAGACACATTATTCAAAGAATAGAATTCCGTTTTTTTCAGACTTTGAAATGAACACTCATGTTTGCAGGAACAATGGTTTTGTCAAGGGCAAACTCAAAGTATATATTCGCACATCATATAATAAACTTTGATACATACATTTATCACGACCTTCTATTGTGGTGAACGTATCGTTACATACATGAACCTGAGAAAACAATTCATTGACCGATACGAAATATATTCCATATGATGTGACTTTAAACCAACATATCAAACATGTTTTAAAAAAAAATCAATTTAACATTTGTACAATGACCTCTTCACTGACCTTGCCACCAACATCAATGACCTTGAGGGATACTTGTTTGTCATCCAACGTGATATTTCTTTCGTACGCCATTTCATCGCACTGCGCATACTCAGTCAGGAATCTTCCGGTCAGAAAACGGACGACTAAAGCTGCAAACATAAAAGCATTTATTATCAATTCACAGCTATAAAAAGATAACACAGAGTTTGTAATTGTGTTGACCTTGCCTCTACTATAGCTATCTACGGGAACTATATTTAGCCATGCCAGTTCTGACCTCGTGCCAACAAGAAACAATCTGGGTGGTATCGAAACAATCACGTCAAACAAAACATCCCCCTGACCTCTGATCTTTAAAATCGACAACAAGTGTGTACTACACAAAGTTTGGAGGTAGAACATTACTTCCGACATTTCTCGTTAGCATGTTTACAATATCGTACACGTCAAAACAACAAGTGAGGAAATTATCTTAATGTGGCCAAAGAAAAACCTTTATGAGGTCAAAGGTTCATTGTATACAATAAGATACATCCTATATGTCATTTAAGCAATGAATGTTTTAGCAAATGTGGTTACGGTCCTATAACACACATTGCTATTGATGACAAACTAAATAAAGCCCGGTAGGGCTTTATGTAAGTTTGTCAGCAATAGCAATGTGTGTTATAGGACTGTTACAATATTTGTTAAAATGTTCATTACTTACATTTACATTTTGATAGAATAATTGTGCTTTATTTAGTTTCTTCGTACCGATTTTGAACATCAAATCAAGTTAAGACAGCAATGAAATTATTGACATCACAATAGAGACTGATGACGTCACAATGCCAACTGCTGTTATAGTCTGAGGTACTTGGTGTTATAGGCGTATGGCAGCAACTGCCTCTTAGCATTTTGTTAATGCAAACTTACAGAGCAAATGTAAATATATATGTGATGAAGTTCGACATGACAGTTGTAAAGACGTTTTATAATACGTATAGCTTAGCCTCATGATATAAAAAGTTATTACATTGTATGTAAGACCAAAAAAAAACAGTCAATAAAAGACAACGACGTGTTTATTCCTGCATACATCGACAACGGCAAAACAGGAATTACTCAATAGGGGCTCATTTTGTTTTACTTTGAATTATTTTTAATAGTTCCACAAGAGAGAAATATGCGTTCATACAAGTAATGGTTTCGTTATTGCTTTCAAGATCATACATTTGTAATAGGCTACGTACGATAAACTTCTACGATAAATCCAAAGATATATACACATGATCAAATGTTATATATATATATACATGATATAAAATCGATGTTATTGATACATGGAGTATAAAATAATTTATAATGCACCATACACATGGAAAAACTGGTGAAAATGGCTATTTGTATAATACAGGTGAAAGCGAGATTTTTATCGTTGTAACATCTGCTTACGATGAACCCATGTCATTATAAAACAGTCAGGGGTTTTTGGCGGACGTTCTAGGGGAAAAAACATCAAATTCCGTAAAGAAACCAAGGCAAGACACAATGCCAATTGTCTGATAAGTATTATATGCAATAACTTCACCTAAATACAATAAAACGAACGTGTAGCTTAACAGCATTATCAGTTATAAATACTCTATGGAAAAAACAGGGTTGTATCATACAATAGCCAGGTACCTCTAAAACCGCATGTAATAAAATCATATATATATATAACTGTGGACTAATGTTTGTTATCTTGAAACCGATTCTGACGAAAAGAGTGTGTACAAAATGTTTAAAATGTTGTTATCTCAATTAGACACCGATAAGGTGAAATCATGAACAAAAGATGGAATCAGGGTGAAATTGGAGAAGCAAAGTTGCCAAAGAACTCGTTTGTACTACACAAGGTAAGTGGAATAGCAAGATTACCCCATCTATAGTTACATGTACCTTACCCAGTAATGTAGTCAGATACACTAAGGTGTGCTGATGTTTGGGTGTTGCCTGCTTATGTAGCGATATACTCCATTTATTAAACTGATAACATCCAATCGTGCATAAGTTAAGTGTAGATTCAGTTGATAAAGCAAAAACATCGGGATGCAACCTTACAAAATTAAGTGAGGCTGCATAGGACATGGGAAGTCAATGGAACTATTACTTATCTAAATCGTTCATCAATGTTGAAATACACAACAAACTGTGCACGTGATAGGAAGCACGTGATCATGAACATATTGATCGTCCTGATTCTGTTTTAACAAGTTTATAAGTATAGTGATAAGACTGGATTTAAAAAGCATCGTATATAAACCTTTTTTGTGCGCTACTAGTCTGATCATCTTGAATACCATATGAATCATTATATTAAAAATGAAAGGGTTATTTACTATTTACAACGTGGAATAAATACGTTCAAATACTGTAAAACGGGAAATGTTCACCTTCTTTATTTAGCCTTCTCATGATCAAGATTTGAATTCGCCCTGCCTTGAATTTGTTCTCTCAAACTTAGGTCATCATCAAACATGCAATATGAGGCGTAACTCAATGTTTGGAAAAATATTCGCCCTGTCTTCCATTGTTGGGCGAAAAGGGCTAAAATAAAACGAGTGCGAATTTCCCAGGTTTACAGTCTTAATCAATTCTTAAAAGCACTACAAATAAATGTTGTAAATACATATAGCTAAATGAAATATATGTGTAACTGCTGTTGTCCGCCATATGTATTTGAACAATGAATTATATACATACATGTCATGTAGTTACATACTTTGTTTGTTTGCCTGAGCGTAATAAAAAATCTCGAATCTTTTTATTTTGAGAAACATGGTTATAGATTTATTTAATCGCCTGTGTAGCATAGCGGTAAAGTTGTTAAACAAGGTTTTTGTACTTGCCACATGTTTGAAATAGACGTTTGAACCGTTGGAAACTCTAAAATAAAAAAAAATGATGTAAACAATAATAATTCAAAGCGTAAACAAAAATAAAAAAATAAACAAAGCTTTAGACATTTCGATCAGAAAATTCTACTTCACACAGCATGAAGCTGACGAAACCAAACACGAGTGCATTAAGGTCTTCAGAGCGGAGATGAAATAGTTTTTAAAAATATTTACAACACAGGTGGGCAGAGGGACTAATGTGTTATATAGGCGTACGTGCTGCTAAAAAACCATGTACGTGATCGTTCCTAAGATTAAGTTTTTTACCGTGTGTATTATTTACACTTTTATACTAAATATGTCTAAGCCCTATATTACCGTGTAAAAACACTTCAAAGCATATGATATCTGTTGAAGGCTATTTCCAACTGTGTGTAGGTCCCTTCTTGGCTCTGGATAATTGATGTTTATTTGGTTACTTAAGCTAATTTAGAAACCATTAAACCATTCGATAAGTTCATGAATAACAACTTTATAGAAGGTATGCATTTTGGGTATACTATACCTGACAATTTATTAATTTCATAGCGAGAGGCCACATTCATAGGTATAACACTGTTATCTACTTCAGTTTGGTATAGGTTTATCAGTAATACATTTTTGATGGAAATGAAGTTAGTTATTTTTTCATCATATACGTACAGAAGAAAAATTCCAAGTTTATATCAATTAGTGTTAATGTGTGTGTCACTGCTACGTTTTCAACCTTAATGAGACTTATCATGACTAGATATAGATAGAAATGACTATAATATCATATAAATGACTAGATTTAAATGACCATCTATATAAAGGCTATTCAATGATTTCCCATTACATATCAAATATATTTCACGAGTATGGCAAATTTAAAAAAAAAAATATTTTCCCGACTGCTTTACGAGTGTATTAATATTTTTTCAACATTGATCAATTTCTATAATTGTATGAAAGATTTAAAAACTACCTACACCATATAATTTGATCGCTGAACAATGAAAAATAAGACACTAAATAGTCCTCAATGATTTCAGTCCTTAACTTATATAACTTGTATTCCAGGGCTTGCTCTAAATATCGGGATTTTCGTGATCGATGTCGACTGCTGACAAACAAACTAACAACACAAGGATTCGAGAGATGCAGGTTGATCAGTACTATGGGCAAGTTTTATGGTCGCCATCTTTGTCTCATTGAGAAATATTCTGTATCTTTAAGTGATATGAAGATGGACGTTTTTGAGTATGCTCATTAGTGTGTTAACTTGTTGTGATTGACAATGATACTCGGTTCTCATTGAGAACTTGATGTTTACTTGGATGTGACAAAGATTTACATGGCGGGTGTCGTCGATGAAGCAGAAGGCGTTTACTCTTCCGGAACACCTGGTCTTATTCTTTTGTACTTTTGCAAGGGTCTCCATGTAAATCTTTCCTTTGTTCAAATTTTGCCCCTGGTTTAATCGATTTTGAGTTTGGATTATGATTATGTTGACGCCTCGGTATTCTCTTATTTTATTTTATATATAAGCTACTTACTCTTCCTCTTCCGGAACACCTGGGCACGTATTCATGAAACCGTTCTCATGCTCAAGCATGGATTTTGTGCTCAAACCTTATTTCTTGTTCTGGTCATAAATTATTTAAAAAATCTAACTTTGTCAAAGTTTTGGAAAAAAAGTTAAAGAGACATGAAGCCAAAAACTGTTTTCAACATTTACATTGACTTTTTGACTCTTAGACGTGATTAAGGAGAGTTTCAAGAAAGCTGGTTTGAGCACAGAATCCATGCTTGAGCATGAGAACGGTTTCATGAATACGGGCCCAGGTCTTATTCTCTTGTGATTTTACGAGAAGTTTCATGTAAAATTTTCTTTTGTTCCTATTTTGCCTCTAGTTTAATCGATATTGGGTCCGGATTATGGTTTTGTTGACGTTTTGGTATTCTCTTATTTTTGTTATATGGCCGCTAGCGGTGAAAGAAGCTATGATGATTTAAATATCTTTTAGGATAAGCTATAATTTTCTTTATTATATACCCATGTAATATTGTTTACATGTTTCCCTTGAAATAGAAATGTCTGTTTTATAACTTACTCGGCACTCCGCTAATGTAAATGACACTTCATAATTTACAGAGGTTTGTTAAGCACTAAAAATGCCGCTGACTGCAGTAAGAATTGACACAAAGATTTAATTGACTTCCGTTTATACACGTGTGTTTATCACGTCATAAACTCTTCGGTAACTGGGTCAGTTGACTTAAGACCTGTCTGTAAGTGGGGATGAAGTTTGGGTGACGTAATGATCTTCATGAATGCCGCCATACAGTAAAGGTTTATGCGGTTATTATGTGGGGAAGGTCAACACTGAAATATTAAATAACTTAATGTCTCACACATGGAGGTCGGCTATTGGTTTATTGTAAACATATTGGCTACAGTTACTTACTTGATTGAAAATAATTAAATAAGAGAATACCGAAGCGTTAACAAAATCATACTCCAAACTAAAAATCGATTAAACCAGGGGCAAAATATGAACAAAAGGAAAAATTTACATGGAGACCCTTGTAAAAGTACAAGAGAATAAGACCAGGTGTTCCGGAAGAAATGTTCTTATAAACGACTCATTTTCGAGGAGGGAATGTTCAAGATTGATTAGAAGATCTTTCTAGTTTCCAAAATTCACAACCTATGAAAATATGATGTAATGCTACTGAAAATGGTAGCAAGAAGTTTTAATAAGGGTTTGGTTGAGCAATTAGCAGAGCCAGTTATAAAACGTTACTTATAAGAAAACAAAATATATATATTATATCGCAGCTATTGTATTGTTCCATTGGGGGAGAACTCTTACCGAATGGGCCAAACACGTTATTCAATGCCTTCATCTATGGTTCACTTGAGTGTAATTTTGGCGTTGGTTTTGCCAGGTCTATATTGCAGCCAAGTTTGTTATAAGTAGCTTAATGTTAGATTCGTTATATAAAAGTACATCGGTTTAAGAGTATGGAATATTAACTCGAAATACATTTTAAACATAAATCATAGGTGTGTTAAGTGCTGATGTTGTGTGGGTAAGTGTACATGTATTTGGTTATGCCAGCCATTAAACAGTTTGCCTTTCTGTTATAATCAGATCAAGAATTTTCCTTTTTCTAGTCAATGTACTAACATAATGAAAAGCGAACAACATGCATATCTGATTTTCTGTTTTAATTTAAATTAAAAAACAACGACCATCACTATATATTTACATTATTAACAAACAAAAAATGACTGGTTCACACGATCCCGGGAATCTGCGCAGGCAATAGTTGCGACAAGAATTCAACAATCAATGTTCGCGCATTCAAACTGTTTTTGTTTTATTTATCAACTATACTATTTCATTAGTACCAGATTCAGCTGTAATTCTACTCCATTGCGCAAAGACCTGTATAATAAGATTGTATTTAACTCTTCGACGTTATTTGGTTTGAGCTTGCGCAATAATATCAGTCGAATTTATAGTTATCCTTCTTCAGTGTGATATTCTTCCTAGAAATCAAAGGACCTTGCTCCCGATTCACTTATTTTTCACTTATCACATTTTCACTTATCTATGATTTTGTTGACGCTTCCGAAATATAATTACAATATAGAAGGTTTATGTTACGCTATTACATGTTCTCTCGTGTATAGAAACATGAACTATTGTTTCGCTGGTACTTTTCTTACATAGGAACTCCACTAGCCGAGGTTTATCGTCACGCTTCCGCGAGTTTCCTTTGATCGCCATCAACAGCGACACATAGATAATCTACTTGAATGACGCCTACAGTTATCTGGTAAGTTTATGACATATTCTAGCGGTGAAGATAAGAAATACATATCGCAAACGAAACACATGGATAACGAAAATGTTTCCTGTTTTGACTCCAACAACTATGGCAAGACAATAAATCTGGTAATTACTATTATACATCATACGTGATGGATCATTTTCCAGTCGCTCACATCATTTTCCTCATTAGTAACAAAGAGATATTATCTACATATCATAATATTTACATACCACAGCTGATTAGCTCGTAAAAATATGTGAAATAATGTTTCGGCCATGTACTTTATATTTTCCAAACATAATTACATAGCTTTATGGCGTCTTCATCATGCTTTGATGTCTCCTGAGTTTTGGAATTTTATGAACACTTTGAAGCCCGAGTCAACCTCTACGTGTTGACTTATTGTATTGTTATTATATTTTCTAATTTTCCTGCACAATCATTAACAAAAGCAACATGTAAATCTGTGATATCATCTCTTCATCACCATTTCACGAGTCATTTTATATGCTTTTGAAATTAAAAATAATAAAACTAATAACTTGGTGCATATATTATCTTGTTAGCGCTAACGGCCATGTTAAAGATAGCTGATATGCACTAAGCCAGCTGAGATTTTGGTGGAATATGGCTATTAAATTTCCTATTTTTGTATTACATGACGAGAATTTTGATTAAATTGGTAGATAAGACCAGCGTCCTGTTGTCCAACATTAATTGCAAAACTGACGAACTTCGATGTAAGCAAGTGCGTTTCAAGACAACATATGCATTTATAGCACCAGTGAAAAAATCCTTGTTGGATGAAGTCATCAATTCTAAATACAAACACATTTTCAAAGACAGTGTTAATTAATGTCCTATACAAACATACTTTGTATATCACCACATACATTTGCATCTGGTAGGTAAACATGTATAAGCCTTCCTACGGGCGAACACGTGCTCAGATCTGGAAATTCTCCTTCAGGCCCCTTTGTGTGCGAATTCTCAATAATATCCACCATTTTTGGTTGGTTTGAAATATCACAAAACGATTTCTCTTTGGTTCTATTAATCCTAACACCTATCATAATTATTTACAACGTATGTCGTAAATTCGCCATCCATAGGAAAACTATAATTGATATCAAACATACTATGGTTCATTTGTTTACAAGACACGCATGTACACTGTACATGTGTTCGCGCCAGGGGGCCTGGTATAATTTAACACGGGCTTTCCCAATAATTAAACTTACCACATTGGATATTGGCTACATTGTATCTAATTATCAAGTGCGGATTCTTATGTCTGAATGTATGTATTTTTTTATTCTAGTTGAATTAAGGAAACGTTGGTGGACTAAATTGCCCTGTTAAAAATAACTCTTGTTCGGTCGGGAACTGACCACTACCCAACTTGACCATTCAATTAAGTATGTTTAAACAACCCTGACAAGTCGGCTATATAGATAAGTGGTAGCTATTCCTGGCGGGATTAGTCAGTCGTTTACTTTAAAATACCACACCGCGTGAGCTACAAAGTCGCTGTTGGACGAAGTATTGTCGAAGTTACAGATAAACAAATTTATATACGAAGGGTCCGCGTACAAACACTGTAACGAGACAATAGAAAGGGGTTCAAATTAAAATACATCTGAAAAAGGAACATGCAATGCTAAACAATGAATAGTCATTGTGAAGAAGTTCTTTCGGTGTCTCGGTACAGTGTCGGGTAGTCATGTATCTATAAACATCGACCAGTCTACATCCATCAGTTACATTATAGCTTTACGGAGTGGCGTTAAAAGTAAATGGCTGACTAATCCTGACAGGAATAGTAACCACTTATCTATATAGCCGATATGCCAGGGTTGTTTAGACATTGATGGGTCAAGTTGAGTAGTGGTCAGTTCCCTCCAAATGCCTAACTTGAACAGCAGAGTGTGCAATACCCGCGCAAATACACCATGATTCGAACAATGCTTCAGATTTTTATACACACACGCTGTAACGTTCTGAAATTTCTTTATAACAGACGTGCCCTGACTAAACTACGCTACAGAAAATAAGAGGAGTTACACGAAGATACACATATTCAGCATTTCCCTTCAATGAAACAGGATTCCTTAAACTAATTACATATTAACCACATACACACTCCCTAACTTACTATACAACCTAACACCCTCCTATGCCTAGAGTATGTACCATGCCCCCCTCTTCCTATACAACATAACACCCTCCTATGTCAAGAATATGTGCCATGCCCCTTATTCCTATACAACCTAACACCCTCCTATGACCAGGGTATGTGCCATGCCCCCCTTTTCCTATACAACATAACACCCTCCTATGCCCAGAGTATGTGTCATGCCCCCTCTTCCTATACAAAATAACACCCTCATATGTCCAGGGTATGTGCCATGCCCCCCTTTTCCTATACAACATAACACCCTCCTATGCCCAGAGTATGTGTCATGCCCCCTCTTCCTATCCAACATAACACCCTCATATGTCCAGGGTATGTGGAATGCCTCACTTCCTATACAACCTAACACCCTCCTATGACCAGGGTATGTGTCATGCCCCCCCTTTTCCTATACAACATAACACCCTCCTATGACCAGGGTATGTGGAATGCCTCACTTCCTATACAACTTAACACCCTCCTATGTCCAGGGTATGTACTCTGCCCCCTTTACAACAGGCAATAAAGTACCAGGCAGCCTATATTATTTTACCACGGTACCGCAAATAAAAAAAGTTATTTTGGTCACATACGATTCGTCTGATACTGGATGGATAGACGATCACAGACTATGGTGCTCCCGATTTAAACGGTTCCACGATTTACCTGTCGTTTTGGAATGCCGACAGTCCTATATCAAGACAACCATTTCGGAATCTATTTCCCTGCCAAAACCTCCCCATGAACCGTCAGGTTTCGTTACGGAAGATCACTGTCTGTCACTGCAACAACAGACAACTCAAATCGACCCTAACCGAAAAGGCCGATTGTATTTTGATAGCCCTGAAGAATTCTTGAGTCGTTAATTTGGGTTGTGTCTGATCGCTTTTCTGAGTCAAGATACTAAAGTGTTAACTTTTATGTTTTGTAAAGTAATTTGATAAATAAATCGACCAAAACGATTTTAATGTTTACCTAATACAACATAAAGGTTAACGCGTTAGAATGGTGACCCAAACCTCCCTTCGTTATCTTGTGCATGCCAAGCTCTGAACGTGTGCGTGTGGCCATACCTAAGTACCCATATTCTTTTTCAAGTACCTGTTAATTTAACAAGAAAAACTCTCGTCTTGGAGGGCAGATAATTATGTAACAGCTATTCAAAAAGTACACGCGAAACATGATATTGTTCCTTTTAGCATTGAAATCTCTCAATTCTTGTAAACATCTTAACAAATACTTAAGTCGCCTAATCAAATTGCTGCAATCTCTTCAAAACACATAATGAAAATACCACCGGCAAACTGTGAATTGTCTTTCTAATTTTGGGGTAATTGCCGAAATTTATTAAATTGTTAGTTGGTAATTTCTCTGATTGGCATTCTTAACCCGAGTAATAAATTGCATCTCTGGGTTTTTGATATATGACTGAAAATTCAAATCAAAGAGGTCTGCTTTGTTGGTTGCAATGACTCCTATACGTGTAATTCCGTGGAGTTGCCCCCACATATACTCCCGTGTGGTTTAAATTCAATGTTATATGATAAAAACATTAACAAATGGGACATCTTGGTTCGGTTATGTGCCAAGGTAC
Organism: Mimachlamys varia; assembly: GCA_947623455.1. Taxonomy (NCBI): domain Eukaryota; kingdom Metazoa; phylum Mollusca; class Bivalvia; order Pectinida; family Pectinidae; genus Mimachlamys; species Mimachlamys varia. The sequence goes on from OX392539.1 coordinate 27,108,921, forward strand.
TTGGTAATATTACTATAATGTGTAGAACGTAATGGAACCCATACTAACACTTGGGTATATAATGGATGCTCTGTGAATATGTTCTAGTTGATGTATTTGTTTCTGTTACAAGTGGTTTCCGTGAAGACGACCATCACAAACTATTTTAGCACAGTTTAAATAAACCGTGGTCTATAACAAACCGGAAACAGAACAAAATAAACATCAGCGACCACTGATAACCATTTACTTTTACATCTGCTATAGAGTCGTGATCGGATTAACACTCATGATAACAAGGTTTTAAAACAATGTCATGTAAAAATAACCAGTCATGATGCTGAATATTGCTGACTATTCAACATTATATTATATAACGTACAAATTATTTGCTTCAAACCTTTCTCTCTTTTAAAACGATCCAACATATGCTCATACCAAAGACTAGAACAAACTATAAGTAATGTTGGTAGTGTGAAAATGGTAAGCTCTTTAGCAAACCTAGCCAAGTCTTTCGTTATAAAAATGTCTATCAATTACTTTTAAAAGCAATTTGTCATTCCAAAACATAAGAAGTATCCTAAAATCATCACTGGCTGATTTTAAGAGCAACAGATGAAGGAATCGTAATGCTAAGGAAGAAGGAGAAAGAGTTTGAATTATTATGTTATATTTCAAAGGAAATTTGGACAGGCAGACACGTGCAGACCCGAGATAATACATGCATTTTCTCGTTGTTTACTTTAAGATACTGTACCGCCATCACATAAATAATTTTCATATTCTAGTCCTGGTAAGATATACTCTTAACATGACGTCATCCTTAATATTACCTCAGCTTTCCCTTCATGTTTTTGGTTTTTATAACAAAATCATATCGAAGATATAACTTTTTCGCTTTATAACTGATTTTACTGTGTGTGGATATTGGAATTTATCATATTTCCTATTTTAAAATAGAGTACATCATTGATAGAATTTGCATTTGAAATAAATAATGTACACTTTTATTTTCCGTATTAAAAGTAGCTGATAGTGTTTGGCCTGCTATCAAGCAGTTGACATTCTGTTTAGAATTGTCTTCATTTCAAGACACAATGACGAGACCATAGAAAAACAAACCAGAGAAAACCGAAGTATCAACAAAACCATATTCATAACTCGAATTCGCAAAACATTAACAAAGGACATATTAACATGGAGACTCCTGCAAAAACGCCAAAGAACACGACCAGGTGTTCCTGAAGAGTAAGCTTCTGCTCCATCGACCATTCAAATTCCAAATAAATGTCATGGCTTAAAATTGAGAAATGAGGCATCATCTACAATCACAAATACTCATATTCAAAAAAGCCAGCCTTCATACCATACAAGGAGACAAAATAGTTTCCGATGATACTTTGATAGCGACCATAAAACCTGCTCATTTTTTCATCAATCTGCATCTCTTAAATCCCTGTGCTGTAAGTTTGTCGTCAGTAGCCAACATCTACCACGGAATTCTCGATATTCAGAGCATGCCACGAAACAACGAATCAACTACGACATGTAAACACCATAGGTTTGAGAAATGAAATGAGTAAACATCATAGGAAGACAGGATGTTTAAATAGGAATATTCGAACCGAGGATATTAGCGATCACAGTCAATAAACAAAAAGACAAGAACAGGTTTTGACACTTGTTTAAATAACAATATAAAAAACCTTCTCTACAAGAAGTATCAATAGGTAGCTAACGTTCTGCCTTTGTCATCATAAAGTGAGTTACAGTCCATTGAATATTTTAAAAACAACGTTAGAAAGGTATATTATCATAAGATATTGAGATTAGAAGATAATAATTTATTGATAACTGTAAAAATAAATTAGAGAATACCGAAGGATTAACAAATCATAATCTGAACTCAAAATCGATTAAACCAGGGGCAAAATATGAACAAAGGATAGATTTACATGGATACTCTTGTAAAAGTACAAGAGAGTAAGATTAGATGTTCCTGAAGAGTATATAAGCACCTTCTGCTTCATCGACGACCCCCGCCATGTAAATCTTTGTCACATCCAAGTAAACATCAAGTTCTCAAAATGAGAACCAAGTATCATTGTCAATCACAACAAGTAAAACACACTAATGAGCATACTCAAAAACGTCCATCTTCATATCACTTAAAGATACAGAATATTTCTCAGTGAGACAAAGATGGCGACAATTAAACTTGCTTATATATATGTAAATCTTTATATAAATGTAGTGAGGGAATATGTTCGTTTAATTCGTTAATGTCATTCCAATGAGGTTTTATTCTTTACTGGTGTATCTGAGGCTACATCTCCGTGGATATAGTGTAATGTTACCGTAGCTTTTGTTGTGAAAATATACAAAATCTAAACCAGTGACTGCTAGATTCATGATCACAGCTTAAAGCCAATTTAATACCTTACTAAAATTCCTTTAGAATAACTACGCAATGGGTGACTTTTTTATTAACCTCACTCTTTTTAGTTTTTTTTTTCAAAGAGCAAAATCTAAGAATGACTAAGTCTTGTTCCCGAGGTCTGAAATGCTTCACGAACTGTAATTCCGCAAAGTGCACTCTGCCCTATGGAACATGGTAAACTCGGATAAACAAGGACTCTAGTCTCCCTACAGTAAGTTCAATAAACATCTCATTTTGCCGTGGAAAAAACCAATTACATAAAGCAGAGCTGATCAGGTCGTCGCACCAATCGCCATTGTTGTTGTCTGCTTCAGTCATTTGCAGCTAGGCCGTGGTTTGTTTGTTTGTTTCACTTCCACTTAACAACCGAGTAGTTTGATAGAAAAGATTGGGAAATGAGTAGAGTCGGTAAAATGTGTGGTGAAGATGTAGAAAGGTATGATAAAGTACGTTGTAGTGGTTCTTGTCTAGTTTTCTAGGGAGTCTCCATCTTTTATTTTCCCGTCACGTGACTTGTAACATCCAACCATACACGCTGCTTGAAAAACGAGATAAAGGGAAATGCTTTCGCGGCCCTCAAACGTAACATCCACATGTAAGGTTTAACTGTTTCAGGAGTGATAAATATGATATAACGTAAAGCCCACACAACGGGAATATTTTTTTAATCCTGAAAAACAAACAGGAAGTTACCACTTGGTACATACACCAATGCATAACATGCCCGCGGTTGTAGCCTAAATTAGATAATGCAGTTTATTAATATTGGTTCACATGACAACCTGCATACACTTCATTTTGATTTTAAAAGTGTGCTTCTTAATTACTTGTAGCTCAAAGTCTTCAGATGAAACTTATGTGCATAAAGGTTAATGTCAAATTGACTCCGGAATACCTTGTTCATGTCAATTGCTGACGAAAACTTACGGCACAGGGATTCGAGAGAAGACCTTGGGCAAGTTTTATGGTCGTCATCTTGATCTCGTCGAGAAATATTCTGTATCTTTGTGTGATATGAAGATGGACGTTTTTGAGTTTGCTTATTAGTGTGCTTAATTCTCATTTTAAGGATTGATGCTTACTTGGATGTGACCAAGATTTACATGGCGGGTGTCTTTAATGAAGCAGAAGACACTTGCTCTTCCGGAACACCTGGTCTTATTCCCTTGTACTTTTACGAAGGTCTCCATGAAAATCTTTCCTTTGTTCCTATTTTGCCTCTAGTTTAATCGATTTTGAATTCGGATTATGGTTTTGTCATCTTCGCTAGCCAAGGGTTACGATCCGCACACTCATCTTCACCCTTGGCATATATAGACCACATTTCGTAAATCCCGCGACGAGAATTTTCATTGGATGCAGCTAGGTCTGGCTGCGTCCAATCAGAGCGCACCTTACATTTGATCACGCGCTCTTCTTATGGGACAGAAAAAAATGTAAACAAACATGGCACAGTGTCAACTGTGTCATGGATCTTTACCAGTAAAACAGAGAAGAACAATCTTCAACGACACATTTACGGTTAGGACTCAGTGCGTGGATCGCCGTTTCCGGATGCTGTCTAATTTGATCAAGCTTGAATTTTTCACAGATCAACCGAATGAGATGTTCTTCCTTGTTTGCATTCATTGCAGAAGCCGTTTTGTTGCACGCATTTTGATTGGTCGGTGATTACGTGATTCAAAGGGAAACAACGCACACCGACCGCTAGGTGGCAGACCCGGGAGCTTTCAATTTTGCCATGATATATTCCAGGGGTGTAGATTACATAGGTGATCGTAACCCCTGGATATCGAGGATGTGGTTTTGTTGACGCTTTGGTATTATTTGATTTTTTTGTATTATCTCATTCAAATGGGTATGGCAAATACTTTTATTTTATGAAACATTAAGACATTAACGGAACTTGCAACTGTCAACGTTCAACTTTGAAACGATTTAAAATACACTTGTGATAACTATATATATCTCCTTTGATCTTTACATAACAACTCGCGTCTAACGGTACAGCAGATCTCGGGAACCAATCGGGAACCGTCGGCACTTTCCATAAACGAGAACAAACTTTCTCGGGGGTTATCGATTGCTATAGAACAACTCGCGTCTATGCTACGTAACACCAGTTATTCCGATGTTGATGTGCCTAATGAAACAAGTCCTTGTATCCCCTTGTTACGAGTGTACGACCCGGACATGTGTTTGTCCTTTAGGAAGTTTACACAGAGTTGTTTATACCATGTTCCTGTGTTGTTGTGGATCTAGCGATAACCCATCACGACTGAAGTATTATTGTCGCTAAATGAGGTGGTCATGACTTGTACTCTACGTACTATCAAAGTTATTAACCGGGGTCAACATGACTTCTGTCCAAATGGTTTGTAAATTGGCTCGACCCTTGGCATTATTTTTCAACCATTCATTTTGTTGTTATTTACCAGTTAACCCCGAGATTTGATTCGTACAAAACAAGAGTCTTTATTTATTTTGCTTTGTATTGTAACTGTGTTTACTGATTTCATGTTGATTTTCTACAACAAATGACCTGCTTTAAATGTTTTACTCAAAACAAATATTTTTTCCCGATTCTCACAGTATTGCTAATGATTTCAGTAACAAGGTTGATATCGTTGAGGTCAAGCAGAACTGGCAAGGGTTGAAAAAGTGTGTAAATAAATGTTTTCATTATACAATACGTATCGCATAGATCAACCTAAAATCACGTAGAAAAAATATTAATTAACAGAATTGATTACTAAGAAGTGTTAGACTCAGATTTTAGACTAATGTTCTAGTTCGCGGCCCATTTGATTAAAAATTCTTCTGTTGGGAGGTTTTATACAGACATGTGGCGGGAGAATTGTATACCTATCACCACCACGAAAGGAACAGGCGGGGAGTCAATTAGTCAAAAAAGTTCTCCATTAATTAGCCGGGTTACTGCGAGATGTGAATGGAAGGAACTGCCAGTAGCGTTAAATGTCAATTAACAGCGTTTTTTGCGTGACCCAATATTTAACCTGAAATCTGGCAAATTCAACACACGGCGGGCTGTTTTTCGTAGCTAGTGTGTTGGTTCTACGGAAATCTTATGAAATTAAAGGTATGACCGGATAAGTAAAATGCCATGTTTTTTTTTGTTTAGATTATCATAATCATTACTCCAACTAAAGAGTAAGGTATGAGATGAATCATCGGAGAAGAGAACAGCTTACAACGAGGGCTGGATAAAGGTAGATAAAATCTAGAACCGACATTCAGCACTTTCCGTAAACGTCTCGGTAAAATATCCGGCAATTCTCGGAAATCTACTCAAAAACGTGATTTTGGCATTTACGAAAAGTACCGACTGTTCCCGATTGGTTTCCGTAATAATTTTATTTCTGAAATCAATACAAAAACCATAAAATCGAAACATGACTTCAGGCAGTGGATTTGTTCCAGATACCGTACAAAACTAAACAATTGTGGAATTATGATTGATGAAAATATAAAAATGACATATCGCATAAACAGACATGTTCTTATCGCAAAATAACAATTCTGCTTGTTCAGAACACCGTCTGGTATAACTCACGCTTGAAACCATCTTTTCATCTAACTGATAAACTATGACAGGCCTAAAACATGCAGGTAATTGAAAATGTGAGGATAAATGTCAAATCTTTAGGCCAAATAATCATTCTGTCTGATTACACACAGGAAAATAATAAAAGAGCCACTACTTACTTAACTTACACTCAACACTGTGTCCCGTATATCAACGGAACTGGGTTTTTTTTGTAGAGAGTTATGTTTTTGTTCTCTAATGTATCATTATGAAGTACAAGAAAGCGACTTGTTGACGGTGCCTTCTGGCTGCCGCCCATACACATGGCCTTGGTTATAGCTAGTTAATGATCAGTGTGGGATGTAATGCAAGGAGGCTGTGTTGTTCCGTGTCTCTCTTCGTAATTTTTTTTGTAAACTTTTTGTGACCTTGACCTTGTATGTCTGACACACATGTCATTACCGAAGTAACATTACAGACATGCCATATGTTGAACGAGGAGGTGAAGGAGGGGGGGGGGGGGTTATGGCATGTGTGTTATCGTGCATGTTAACTAAAGATAGATCACGAACCACAGCAGTCAGAATATAAAACCTGCTGAACTGTTACACGTGCCGTAAGATAGCGAGTGTACACGAACATATCCGTGCATTTTAATCAATGTCATGTACTTTCAATCCATATCGTGATTCATATGTCTTCATTGGGATGTGCATTGGAGACACAGGGACCCCAATCTGATTAAAATACAGATCCTCACTATTACTATCGTGTGTAGGCTACCTACACACGATAGTAATAGTGAGGATCTGTATTTTAATCAGATTGCAGGGACCTGAGAATTTGTTACAGCTAGTTTTGGAACTAAATTAAGTAAGGTGTTTATAGCAATTTTACACTTTGGGTTTATGGGGATGTTGGGGAGGACGCTAGATCAATTTTCGATAAAAATGCCACATCAATATTAATGGTCATACAGGCTAGCTTTAAACCCCCTCAATGGTCGTTTTAGGTCCAAAACTTATTATAACAAATGCTCAGGTCCCTGTGTTCAGAGATGGTGAAGCTGATTCTCTTGGCAACAGGTGGGATGGAGTTATCGTTTCGCGAAAAATATGTCTTGGAGTGCACTGTCTGACTTAAACAGAACGAGTTTTTAGCTCTAATTCAGAAATAATTGACATCTTGTGAAAAAAGCAAACCCCGAAAACCAGCAAAAAAAATCTTTTTTGCGTATCTTCATGTTTGAATCTTTAACTATATAATGTGGAATGCACGTGTTGTAATTGGTACAAAAGGCTATAAATATCATAAAACATTCTTTCCTTTATTGAATTTCAAGGTAAAAAATGAATATGCAAATCCATATATATCCTACAAACACATTCCGCTCATATTTTGTAACAGTTATTATTCATGTGAAAGTATTCGCTTGGAACTAATTATAACGCTTTCAGATGAAAGGAAATGTTTTAGGCTGCAAAAAAACGGAGGCAAAATGGAACCCACGCACACCTTTCTGCACAGACAATTTAATACCACCGCGTAATTGAAACAAAAAATGACGAGAACTGACAGCGCTATAGTTCTTGTAAGCTAACTCGCCGTGTGAGGTGTTAAAAACTCTTTGGGTTAAAGTTATGAAAAGCTAAGAAATATATCGAAGCAATGGGACAAAATAGGAACAAAGGAAAGATTTACATAGAGACCCCTGTAAAAGTATAAGAGAATAAGACCAGGCGTTCCAGAAAAGTAAGCGTCTCCTGCTTCATCAATTTGATGACAACCGCCATGTAAATATAGCTCACATTCAAGTAAATGTCACGTTCTTAAAGTGAGAACTAAGGCACTATCCTCAGTCACAACAAGACATTATTATAAAGCGTACATCTTCATATCACACAAGGATATAAATGATCTCTCAATGAGATCAAGATGACGACCATATTTGTTGCTCATATTCGTCATCATCCTACTATCAAAACCCTGTGTCTATACATACGATTTCTCCTATGATGGAAGGTGGCCCCTGTGATTCACTGTGAGTATCACTTAATTTTCGTTAACCTCTTTCTGAAATGTACTTTTAGAGTGTGTAGGTAACGAGGTCCTGATCTCACACATAACTACTGCCGATCTAACGGTATACAGGAAGCTAAATTGTAAATCCGACAGCTTCAACCAGAACACTGGGTTTAGGGTAAATGAGAATATAATTAGACTCTATAATGTTTACGTAAACCTGTCTTTTAACTAATTAAAGGAAAACCAGACATGAATGTTTTGGTTATAAAACGCATTGAGGCCAAAATGCTGAAATCGAGACCATGCAGTGCTTGTCTTATGCGTTGGACGTGACAAAAACATTGCCAATTTAGCATTGGGGTCATAAGCAGTATAGGTATTGGATATACGAGCTGTCACAGGCACTTGTGGCCAGGAGAATAACCATCTATGTATATAGATAATATAGCGAAAAATGAATAATTAAAAAGGAAATACAAAAACTAAATTTTCCAGTTTTTTGTTATGGTATTAATCATCTAAAACCATAATAAAAATAATCGCCAAATTTCAGCTTGATACGTCAATTTCTTTTCTATAATTATTCATATTTCGCTATATATATATAAAAATATGGTTATTCTCCTGGCCACAAGTGCTTGTTCGAGCTATCGACTTAGCCACCAGTCGCAATTTGATAATGAGGGGACCAAACTCCTGGTTCCCCCTACATAGCCGGCAGTTGAGTCCAAGTTTACCTGGAGTTCGAATGGAGTGCACTCCAAGTCCAAACAGAGTGCACTCGGAGTGCACTTGGTTTTAACCTTTAGTCTACACTCAAATGCATGTCGTTGGTCGCTTCAAGATACTGACAGGGCGGCAGAAGATTTCAATACATTACAGTTGTCCTATTATGATAGCTGGAAACGTGATTTGGCCATTAATTTAAGGGAAACAGTTTTTCGGGAAAATATGATCCACTTTTAACCATTTCCACACGCGGACGGTTATGTAAGAGACGTTTATAATTTATAACGAGGTTATGCTGAAGAAAGGCATCTTCGCTTTAAGTACCAAAGTTAGCGAAGAAGGGAGAAAGGTGTACCGAGTAACACAAATAGTAAACTCCTCCCTAGACATTCTCCGTCGGCATTCGTAAATACCTCTCGCCAGATCCTGACGCGATAGCTCCGTAAATATTGCCGTTTTATGTAACAGACAATTTTCCAGAAATATAATCTGCCATCTTTGATTTGGGAGCCGCTCGATTTGTCCCTGCCAATTGATAACAGTTGAACTTCCGGTATACGTGTACTCTTCTGCTCTCGTGCTGGCGTTCTACCGTATAACAAGATAATTTCGCCAAGAATTTTACCGTTTTATTTTCAATCAATTTTACCAGTACAATTCATAAAAGCAGTACAAACTTTACTTAGATCGTGTCCATGAAATTCAAAATATAAGGGTGTCCACGTTGTGGAATTTAATCGTAGCCATTCATTTCCTGTTCCAAACTCAACCATTTAGCACTAATACAGATGACTGCCCCAGTCGAATATGGGCAGTACTAAACTGTGAGAGGCGTGGACAGAGATATTTATGAGTCAAACGAAACCCATTAAGACTTTGATTTGAACAAAACTTTATGCATGACTTTAAAGACATAATAATTTTTTTAACAAAGTATGATATAAATTAAAAACATCGAAACATCGAACGCATGTTATCTAGAAAGCTGCTGCAAGTTATAGAATGTTTCTTCGTTAACCCAAACCATATTGTGGTGAAGCCTAATACAAAACACATCGCAACTCATATTTTTTCTATAAAGTTGTTGTGTAAATTTTCTTCATTAACTCTAAACATGTTTCCGAGATATTTGCAATTTTACGGAGCTTATAATTCTCTAAGACATAGTTTTTTTAACTCAATAAAAAATTGCTTCCTGTCATTCACAACCTTCCTTAGAATATTGTATGATGATGGTATAATCTCGAACAGCAAAACAATTATAGCGGAGTAGTACATGAATTGATGTAGTTTCTTGTTTTCATTCAGTTTGTACTCGATCTTCAAAGATGTTCTGTAATGAGAGGGTTGGGCAGGAATGATTTAATTGATCCAGGCGGCATTTACAATTTTGCCAATTTTTCTTGTAGGAGAAATTGTGATTTGGGAGTGGAATGGTTGTTTTTAGCCAGGCTGTTATGAGTAACATGTGTTCTAGAGTACATCTGTAAGGATCACGTTTGCAGGTCTGTCGGTAACCCGAAATCTCGTATATCGGTAACCGAAAGCTCGTCTGTCGGTAACCCGAAATCTCGTCTATCGGTTACCCGAAATCTCATCTATCGGTAACCCGAAATTTCATCTATCGGTAACCCGAAATCTCGTCTATCGGTAACCCGAAATCTCATCTATCGGTAACCCGAAATCTCGTCTATCGGTAACCCGAAATCTCTTCTGTCTGTTACCCGAAATCTCGTCTGTCGGTAATTTGGCAAAATCTCGAGATATCTTTTGCAATTGAGATATCAATAAAATATATTAAATATTAATTTGGCTTACAAAGAAATACAGTCTCAATCAACTTAAGGCCTAATAGATTGTGAGCTGAAGACACTTTGTAAATTTGTAAAATTATTTTCAAAGCCTTTGTTGGAAATTCACTATAGAACACTGACATAGTGTATTATAAGCGAGTTTACACTATTTATATATACATATATAGTCTATAATCTATGAAAAAATAAAGTATTCTCCAAAAATAAACAGATTTGGTTTGTTCACAGATTATTTTTGGCAATCATTAATACTGGACTGAATGCAATGTTGTTATTTTCACATGTGTACCGCTACATATACAGCTTTGCAATCATTTGCAGATGTAAGCCATAGTTTTTCTTTTTTTTTTAATTTGCTATCCATGTTGCCAGCAGCTGAGCATTGATTCCGTTTCCATAAATATTGAATTCCAACGTTTTTGCCAGTAAAACGAATACTAGAAGATAATAAATTCATTATAACTTCATTTATATAAAATTGACAGAACGAGCCGCGGTGTTTCTATATTTATAGTCAGTCTAATTGATCAGCCATTATAAAAAAATGTATAACGAGTTTAATCTTTCTCAGACGAGAGGGGGACTATTAAATCGTTAGGTTTATCACATTGCCCAGAACTTATCTGAACGATTAAAACAGTTTTTATGTCAGAAGAAAATGTTATTCTGGATACTGCCCGACAACTTTAATTTAATGTTAGAGATAAACTGATTCGTCTTGTTTGTGCCACCTACTTTCATTATCAATGTCAACTAGATGAACTCATCACGTGACTTTACTTGTTATTGTGACGCTACAAACATGGCGCTTCCAATCACAACATTTCGGGAAAATTTCCGGTAATCTTCGGAAATCTAAGATTACCGAAAATTACCACAGGGACCTGAGAATTTGTTACAGCTAGTTTTGGACCTAAAATAGGGTGTTTAGCGTAGTTTTACACATTTGGGGGGTTAAGATCAATTTCCGATAAAAATGCTCCCTCAGTAGTCATAAAAGCTAAAGGGTGGAAAGCTTTCCAGATCGAAAAATAGACCCCACCTACCTGTCTTGCATCAAAAATCACATTTCTAGTTGAGTTACGAAAAAACGCTTGGTACCGTTGGAAAGATGGATAATTTTTATTTTATAAACCTCCTAAATGCAAGTCAAATAAATCCTCCTTCCGCAGAAATAATCTCCATTTCCTCCAAAAACACGAAAATTCCCGTGTCTCAGAGTTCTTGGCGACTTGGGGGCCATTTTCGTTACATATTCATTAGGTTGACGTCACCCCGCGTGCTGGTCTTTGCTGTCAATGGATGGCGGTCTTCCTTTAAATTTAGCCATTCAATTGGTGGCGCTTCAAATAACGAATCTCAAAAAACGATGTGGCAATCGGGAACCGTCGGCATTTTCCGTTCTCGTTTACAGAAAGTGCCGACAGTTCCCGATTGAACGAGGTGACTAATTTTGAATCAATCGCTCAGTTGACTACGATTTTTCCTAATACTAAAGTTATTTTCTTTTCTCACGAATCATAACTTAAAGGCCCAATATACTTAACTTTCGGTAAAACTTGAAGCGAAAATCAAGTCTAATAAACTTATTATATTTATAGATTTAGTTAAGATTAACTGATATCAGCAATATTCAAGATGAATTCTTTCGCGGTTACCGGTTCAGCAGCAGTTGAAACACGCTATTTGTAAAAACGCGTCCATTTCGAACCGTCTTCTACCTTCGGTTTGTTGTTAAAGTGGGCCCCACCTGAATAATTTTCAATTCTTTGGATTTTTTTGTCAAGAGTTTCTTGTTAGTTACCGCTCAGGTTTACTTCGTTTTAGGCTTATTTTTGCATGGTTATCAACTGGATTTTTTTCAGAATTTTCAGATGACGAAAATTTCCCTGAAGTAACGTATATTTGGCCTTTAACTCTTATAATAATATAATTCACCCAATTGGCAGTGCTGCTTTTATGTGGACACAAAATTACTGGCTAAGTGGTATATGACAAATTTAACATTTACCGTTCATTTCCTTTAAAATCAATGTTTTAAAATATTTCTTAACTAAGACATCTCCATAGCACTACAGAAATTAAGGTGGGGGGGGTCTCTATAAGCTAAGAAACCTACAGTAATGAATATTTTTAATATAAAGAATTTCACTAGATAAGGTACGATCATGAAACTGGCGGTACGTAATATTACTTACGATGACGTCATATTTCTTATCTTTATTCGATAAAGCGATATTTAATGGCTATTAACAATTGCCTTGTTTGGTCAATTGGTCACCTCCAGTTGCTACTATGACGTCATGAATAAAAAACCCACAATCCACAGGCGCTCTGGTCATGCAGACAATGTTTATATTTAAAAGTACCACACATGAAGCATTGATTAGGTCATTAAATGTATGTATAGGTATGTTTGTGGTTAATGAACTAATTAAAAAGACCAGCGATGTTTGCAGGCTTTGTTTTCTACTTAGACACAGAACCAGAACACGCCACACGCAATGAATAGCTGCTGAATAAATCATTCCCACTTCCGGTAAACACTTCCGGCACGTGCGGTGTTTTTATCACGTGCTATAAAACAATACTTGTTTGTCGTCTGCTAGTTTTCGGGAGTATCTTAAGATGTTGCGTACAAATACAACTTTATATAATTCATTTTTCTTCTATTTGTATTCCATTTACACTTTGTTATCCCTGAATGCGTGGGCGATACAGGACAGACACTAGCCCGTCTGTCTAGCTGTCCGTCAGTTCTCTGCAATAATTTCCTGAATCAGTTTAATCTTATATATTTACCACTCTATGACATTGCCACTATATAACCTTACTAACAGTAGTTGAGCATTACCGCCTCATGAACTGCCAACCGGCGCATTAATAATGTTGCCCAACAGCAGTTACAAAAAAACCACACATTTTTCTTTTGAAAACTAGACGGACAGTTTATATTTTGTATTTTCATAATGTTAATTGACCTCAAATATTTGTATTACATTGATCATTCTTATATGGTTTTCTATTGTCTTACGCATTTTTTACGCGGAACAACACAGCGGGGAGGGGGGGGGGGGGGGGTAACGGAGTTACGAGGAGAAACCCAAGTGGTCAGTAATTTGTATTTGATCGGGACCGCCTTATTTCCCCAAGACACGGGACAGACACGTCTTTATCCGGATGCTCAGGTTCCGTAGTTCGGAATACCGTTCAGAAGTGTTTACTACAGGAGCAGGTTTTGACCTTTAAGTGATTTAATCGTTCTGTTGTGTATGATGTGTATGATTTAAACTCTCACGATGACCTTGTTTTTCATGTATCAGAAATCATACTGTTTTTATCCCTGACAAATACATTTCATCTGTGCTATTTATTCGGGTTAAGGTGATCTAGAAACTCGTTGCTATTACGTTATCATTAATAAACATGACGTCAAACTCCGTGAAGGCAATCTCGGGATAAACTCCTATATATATGCTATTATATACGATCGATATCTCGAAGTTAATACTTGAAACACCCTTTGTATAGAAAGGTCGACTTGCGTGAAGGGACACGGGGAAACTGTTAGTTCGAGATAAAGTGTGGTGAAGATTATTGTTTAATATTGCTTAAACGAACTAGAATATCAGAATTAGGCTTAGTTGTTTCCAAATCTGATGTATCACAAATTGCCGCTATACGACACATGATAAGCAATGTACAATGTGTACATGACCCATTTGTTTTTAATTAACTTCAACTATTTTTGTCTGTCCAGCAAGCACCTGTGAATATTTCAGTCAAATTTACGTTAACTTTAACAGAACACCAATTCGCCCATAAATCTCGATATTCGATATTTTTTATTGCTGATGTTAATCTAGTATCAAGATTAAACGAGGAAATGTGACCGGGAAAACTCTGCCGTTCGAGATAACAAAGTTCGTGTGTACTATCAACTTTAGCATCAGTGAAGACTGCCTTATTACACAGAAGTACTGTAGTTACGAATATTTATAGGCCTATATTACATGTTGTATTAATTACTCCATTGACGCTGTTACGTCAGACTCTTCTCGTAGCATGAATGATAGATATATTTCGGTCACTAATTTCTTACATATAAATTTGCCCAATGGAGGTAAACAGCGGGAGGTCATGTTTGGAAACCTCGTTTTAAAAGTTGTTTTGTTTTGGTTCGGTTTTATTGATTTTTTTGTCGGTAGCCACTTCCGTGTGTATTATGTATGTATGGTTTGTTGGTCTATTTGTATCCTTTAGAAAGCGCAAAGTTGATGCCAACTATACATGCCAAAAATACCTAACACGTTATCTTCTGGTCGCATTTTAGCATGGAATACCAAGTTGAACAAACATCTTTAGGACTTAATTAGTAAATCCGCTCCTGGGGACAAAACCCAGCGAGTTCGTACAACACTGAAGTATGGCGTGTCATGTTTAGATATAAAATATCGAAAATAAATATGAAATTGAGGTAATCAAGGCACTAGCATACAAAAGTGGGGCGAAAATGAAAAATATTCCAAATGTTGCTGTAGGCACTCATCTTGGTCGAATATATGGAATGCACCCTAAAACTAGTAGACGAAACATCAAGCAGTTGACAAAGACAGATTTATGCATAGATGTTCAGCATTATTTTAGTCAAAGATGGATAATCATTGCATAATGTACAAATCTTTGTTTATGTTTTCCTTAATCCCAAACCTGCAGGGATGCCATTTTTTAGGATTGTTTTTCTTAATTACAGTACGAGACCCCCCGCCCCCTCCCCCCTTTTTTTTTATTTATCAAAATGCAGTCTATGTAGTGTCCCTTAACATAACATCACTTCCGGTCTAGAAAAATGACAGACCAGAGACGTAAAACGGAGTCCATAAAGCTTCTACAAACCACTGCTGGTGTTCATGATCAAATAACTACATTCAATGAATGACGATCAAGTTTGTGAAGTACAACGTA
The DNA here is from genome assembly GCA_947623455.1 of Mimachlamys varia. Classification (NCBI taxonomy): domain Eukaryota; kingdom Metazoa; phylum Mollusca; class Bivalvia; order Pectinida; family Pectinidae; genus Mimachlamys; species Mimachlamys varia. The sequence continues at coordinate 27,124,420 of OX392539.1, forward strand.
CATATCCCTTCTATTGCATGTGGTTATGTCTTACACGAACTCCACTGCATGAAATCTGGAAGGAGGACAAACTGTTTTACTTATCTTTTAGATTGTTATTAATCACTTGTATTCCGTGTTGATTTATATTTAAGAAATAACAGCTTATTTCTCAATATGCCTATAACCACTGATAGGTTTATATGACATTTTTCTTTCAAATCGAAGGTTTATTATAGAAATAAAATGATAGCAACATGTATGTCGGATTTCATTCTGAAATGGATATCAAAGTGCGCTAAGCTAAACGGAGTATTATTTAAGTCCTTGGAGGTTCTTAATAACATGGAGAGTTATTCATCTTTGCCAAACCGTACAGAAGATAAAAGCAACACGTGCATTTTTTAAAGATTTGGCACAGAATATGTTTTATGAAGAAAGACGATTTTTAAAATCTACACGATCCATCACTTTTGACACTTTGTAATTTTATATGATTTGATGAGGGTTTCCAGAATTTCTTAAAAGCCTCAGAAACTTTTCCGGAAAGATTCTCGAAAGCACAAAGCGCATTTTATTACCTCATTTCGATTTAAGCAAATGTTCTTGTTTTTACAGCAAAAATAAAGATCTATCTAAAAATTCTTGAAAACAGCAGTTATAGCATCTAATGTGCAGTCGTCTTCAAATAAAACATGATGCAAACAATTTTTTAAAAAGTTCTGCTGATCTCAAAAATGCATAATTAAACACATTCCCATGGTTTCAGATATTTACAAATTAAACAAAAATATTTTTACCGTCTCATGTCGTAATATTTTTTTTCCAATTATTGTAATATCTTGTCAGTGTAACAACATGTAAATAGTGAAATCTCGTTTATCCGGATACAGCTAGATAGTTCAGAAATAACTAGCTTGCTCTTGTTTAGCCACACACAAATCCTTATGGGTCTTACTTATCCGGATTCCAAAAGCTTTGAATTCCTTAATCTCGACAGATTCGGTAAAACAGGCTAATGCATATCAGTTTCTATTCCACTAATCCGGATTCCAAAAGCTTCGTAAATCTCGACTCCGAACAGGACAGATACAGTAATACGGACTAAGCCGGAATCCAACAGACCAGATGATCCAAACCTCACGTATCCGAATTTTGACATGCCAGAAAATTTCGCTTATCCAAATTCCGAAATGTCATATATCAAAAAATCGCTTATCCGGAGTCCAGCAGGACAGATAATCCCAACTTGCTAATCCGGATTCGGAAGGTTCATTAATTTGAACATCGTTAAATCGATTAGTTTCACAACCAATACAACTTCCGTAATGTGAAACTTCTTAATGGGTTTCCTGTTTTGTCCTAACTATTAATCCAAATACAAACATTCAAAGTTAAGCTAATTAAAAAAGAAACACCGGTCCCAGATTGTGTGGCAAGTAATAATTATTGCATCATATTAATTCAGTTTGATGATTAATTAATTGCTAACCACTTACCTGTTTTCCCTACTCCTTCCTTCCCCAGTACCAAAATATTCACCGTGTTTCCTTTCATATTTGGTCCCAATGGAACTCCACAAACGTCTTAAGGGAGACAGTTCACTTAGGAACACATTATTGTAACCCATCCATGATCACAGAAAAACACATATATGTTAAATGAGTCATGTTATACCGCATATATATAATTATTACATACTAAACTGTTAACAGATTGACTGGAAAAATCTTGTTCCAAAATCCTCCGTTCGGATAACTATTAGGTCGGAGCAGGTGCCCGATAGTAAACAGTGAGGTAGCGTACCTCAGCCTTTATATATACAGTATAGTGTAAACCCGGTAGTATACATCCCCAGTCTGTACACCGTGGGGAAGACAGGTGGGCCTAATTACCACTGCACGAGCGTATTATATTTACTGACTCGGCGGTCACCGATCACTCGGGTCTTTCCTTCATGTTATAACTACCATGGAAGTAGTCCAAGGGTTCTAACTATCTCGGATCGATACACAAGTAACACTAGATTGTCAGAACCCCACGGACTACCATGTTTTAAAGAGACAGGGTTAAAAAAGCGGCACACAGATTTTACAACATTCTGAGGTGCCAGATTTATAGGTTTATTATTTGACGGTGTAACCTTATAAGTGTAGATACTTAAAATTCGGTATGACTACGGCTAAACGACAATATATAGACAGAAAAAAAGTGGACAAATGGAAGAGGAGATTGGATAATGTATCACAAAATTAGAGGGAGCATGGTTGAATCAGGCAATAGGAGCTGAAGAAAATGAAGGGGAAAAACCAGGATATCAAATTAAGTATAGGCCAATGAGTCGCACAGTATACGGTAGCATCGCCACTTAACATAAAGGCGGGGAAATGTTGATGAAGATGAGGAGGAGGAAATAATTGAAGGAGCTGGAGCATGACAACAACAACGATGATGATGATGATTAAAACAATATTGTTTTCCCATTTCGCCATCATATTCAGCATCATCATCAACGAAGAGTGCCAACCATATTAGCATTTGCCTGTGTCCTGACATTCTACCACTAGCCCTCCACCTCTTGGTTGCGAAACCAACGTTGGGCAGTTGTCAGGTACTGACCGTATGTCGATGGTTTTTCTCCAGGTACTCCGGCTTTCCTCCACCTCCAAAACCTGGTACGTCCTTGGATGACCCTGACTGTTAATAGCGCGTAAAACAAAATAAACCAAACCAAACCATTTGCCGATACGACATGTTGAAGAATGAAATCAAAGAATTTGTGAAAACGGCTTTCTTTCATAATGGGAGACAATCGAGCTAAAAAAGGGGGGCTGTATAGTTTTGTCTTGTTGATATATTTCTTTTCAGAGAAATCCACAAAGTTGGAAGGTTAAACTTTATTATGCAGCCAATCTCTCATAAATAGCTAACTGTCGGTATTTGAAGGAAAGATATCCTGTAACATACATAAAATGCGTTCCTAATCTTAACCTTGAACATGACCGTAAGGATAAACATTGCCTCCAACTCTACCCAAACATTGAGATTATCGCGGTATCTGTGGATCTCGCTTGTCGGCTATTTCTAATCCTTTCAGCGTGCGATTTTGACCTCGCTTGACCGAAAGTTTTCCGTGACTATACGCAGGCTATTTCAGTCCATTTTTTCTCTCAATAAACTGTGTGTAGTACTTTAAAAAGTTACATTATACATGTACATTGAGTATATTGCTGTTGGTATTGTACCGTCTAATGTAATATTTATGGAATATACATCTGAAGTTAACAATTAGTTTACAAATTCCTACAACGCTTCATTAATTTTGAATTATGGATTGAAAAAGTTTGAAGAAATAGTATTTCAAGATCATATTTAGTAAAAAAAAAAATCAAAATATGGTTGAATATTTACCATTTGATTTTATAAATCTGCAGATTTATTAAAACACTATCCATATATGATATTGACGAAAATAAAATTTTACAATTCACAAACTAACCAAACGTTTATCGAAGGTGAGTTTTATCATTAGAGGGGTGCGAAGTTTCACCCAGCGCCACCATGGCTGAGCTTGTCCAACTGCCACGCGAGATAAACACTGGCGACTTTATTGAAGAGTTTATCACAAAATAAAGGATTAAAATCAAAAGTATTCGGTTTGTAATTAACACGATGTGACGTCAGAGAAAGCGACAGCTTTAGGACATTGGTCGGGGTGGCAGTCCTGTGGAATGACGCGGGTAGCTCGGTAAATCTGATAATAGTCACTATTTTGGTTGTTCTTATATACGTGGTAAGTTGTTGTTCAGCATTTATAAACATACGAAGGTGATAACTTTCAGTAATTGATTCCAAATGTAATAGATATTTTGAACGAGTTTCCCTTTCATGGGGGATTTATGACACGAGTGTAAGAATGTTTCAATTTACCGAGATCTGGCGGGCTAAATTGAAAAATTTATGACGAGTTTCATAAATCTCATATGAAATTGAAAAATGTAATATTTTTGAATCACATCATCAAAATCTGTGGTATTTATACGTGTAAAACGTCAATTTCCATACACCATTGAAATGTACAACGCGCCAGTTTGACTCTAGAACTGAAGTCATTAACGTCATGTAATTGTCTGGTGTGACGTCACTTAGAACAATTGAAATTGACCGCTAATCACATGGCTGATAGTTTAATAACACATGTGAAATACGCAAAAATATGGTATGGGTAAATTTACTACATAATAAGGCTATCGTGTGATAAATGAATTTTCATGTATCCGTGTAAGTACGAGAAGCATGCCAGTGAGGTTACTAATGTTGGGACCCAGCAGGTTTTTTCTCTCTCTCTTTCCGTCTTCTGTCAATGTATTCAATAAATAAAACAATTTTATCTTTTTCTGTGGTGTCTCTTTAACCATCCTCATGATTGTGATCTAAGGTTTCTACAAGGACATAAAAAACATGAACAAATCCAAAACCACATATAGGATATTTGGGGGTAGGCCTTTCTTGTCTCTCATTTGTATAATTGTGTGTTGTAGTTTTTTTTTCTTATGGGGTGGGGTGGGGTAGGGGGATACTATACTCATCCAAATGAACAATTAGTTATGAACGACAAAAATGTAAATCCTAATTGGCTCTCCTTACTCTCCACACAAGTAGGACCTAGCAACTTCTTATAATGGGTCATGTTCCAATATGAGGTCAAGCTCAGGTGAATATTTGCGATAGTCAATTAAATTACCGCTTACAGGATATTGAAAGCAAATGTTGGTCGGGGAAAAGGCTTCCATGATTATTTTTGTGAGTTTTTTTGTCTCAAGTTTGTACCTGTATGTTAACGTTGGGACGAAATGACTTGCTACAGAATCGTTTTAATAGACTATTTGCGTTGAGTGTGAAGTACAAAGGTCATCAGAGCATGACCTCTTGTGGGTGTTGTCAGATCTTTTGTGTAACGGAGTAATAATCAGGATGTGCATTTTAATCAGACTTTAAACAACAGTTTGGATGTTTCACTTTGCTTGAATATCAGGCCTTGACCTATTCGGCCACAAAAATTATATGCACCGACCCCAGCGAGGATCCCATTGCCTACATCGGTAACCGATTTTCTACAAATTCTCAAGCATTTGGATCCATCTTCTTACAGAATGTGAATTCCAATGTACATGGGGTTTTTTAATTTGTTTCATGTAGAATTCACATGAAACAAAAACCCATTAGATCATTTAACACGTTGGTCGCCTCGTTTGTGCTGTTTTAAAAACATTTTGATTCAGGGAATAAATACACAAAATATCCACAGTATACCAGTTACCTACAGTATCACATATACGTGAGTTTCAAAAGTAGTATACATATTGCATTACACTGACTTCAGGGGCTCAGAACGCCGTACCCATTTTTTTCAACAAGATATATATCTCGAATGTCTTGAGTAAGATTGGTACTGCGATATATTCGTCAGACTTGGTACGTGACAGCCTCTTTATCACAAGGTAGCTATTCAGATATCTTCATTTTTATCTGAAAGTCAATTTCTCAAGTTCCGTCTTGATTATTACGCCGAGAAGTTTACATAGCTCAGTCCGAACAGACATCAATCTTAAAGATCCTTCCTCCACTGCAGGCAAAACACAGGAGAGTTCCGCGGTGTTTTTCGAAAATGGTATAGGCCTTCTGCCATTTCATGACTTCCTCCTAATTAGGATTTGCTAAAACAATATTCATTGATAAATAACGTAACTTCTGTACAAAAATATACAAGTTACAAGCCAATAGCTTATATAAAACCACCCCCTGTTAATTTTGCTTTAGATTAACCAGTGTAGGTTACAATCTATAGTCTTATATTCATGAAATCGTTCTGGTGTCCAAGCGTGAATTTCGTGTTCCAGGGTATGGATTATCGAAAATATCTTATTGTGTTCAGTGACATGGGGAAACAGAAGAGACTTTAAATTCCAAATACTGCTTTTAATGTTTGCAATTGATGTTTTGATGGTTTGACACGATTCAAATCACAGGGACATGAGAATTTGTAACAGCTAGTTTTGGACTAAACTAAGGTATTTAAGGCTAACATTGAGGGGGCATTTTTATCGAAAATTGCTCTTAACCCCCCGCCGACCCCCCAAGTGTATAATCACTCTAAACACCTTAGTTTACATGTAGGTACAAAACTGTCTGTAACAAAAATTATCAGGTCCCGGTGATTCAAATAAGCCACATTTAATAAAGCTGGTTTGAAAACAAGAGTTGTTTAGCTTAGCACGAGAATGGTATCACAAATACGTCATGTCTCTGATCTAGACCCACTCTGATTATTGTTTTTGATTATATTTGATATTCCTTTTTCATTCTTTTAATATGATTAATCAAAGATATATAACGGTGCCAGAAGAGTCTACTGTACACATTTCTAGTATCTGGCTATGATACGAGAAAAGCCATATCACGGTGTCAGAACGCACATAAATCTTAATAAAATTCAGACTGAGAACGACCAGATGATTATGTTGAGCAATTTTAAAGTGTTACGGTGTTAATATATATGTAACAATGAGTTACGTTAGTCTTAATCCAAATACAATGTACAAAATAATCAAATAATTACGGGAGGGGGGAGGGGGTGGTGGGGGTCGGTGGGTAGGGGGGGGTCCAAACTTAGCTCCCGTAACAAGTTTTGTAGGCCCCTGTGATATTTCCCCTACTACAATTGTTTACATATATTGCACATTAACCGGATGCTAGATATTTATCTATCGTAGAATAGGGACCAGACAGGCACTAATGATTGAATAGTTTAATCAAATATAATCCTGGACTTGTACAAGACTAGACAAATGAAACTCTGAGAGTATACAACTTTCTGGCAGTCTTCACTGAAACAGCAATTCCAGATGAGAGGAATAGACGCACCAATTATAAACCCCCAAACCTCGTCTGTCATCGCGTTAGGTATTTACATGTACGTATGCCATTTTTCACGTTTTGCAAGTATAACCCACAGGAGCCTGAGCATACTTTGACCTAATTAGACTAAGGTGTTAAGAGTTATTTTGCACTGGGGGTGGGATGGTGTTATTCAGATCAATTTTCGATAAAAACGATAAAAAAATCATAGCATTATGATACATGACCATTGGAGTTGCATTTTTATGTTAAGAACATTATCTGAACCCACAGCCACAGCCACCCCCCGACAATATAAAACTACAAGACGGTTCATATCCAAATAGTACCAATAGTAGGGGGTAATTTGTCCTCGGGCTCTCGTGTTATACCCGCCGTTTAGTTCCGGTTTCACAAACATTTGCAAGTACATTCTCATTCTTTTTGAGAACAGCCTATGAAAAAATGATCTCACTTTATATAACGGCATTTTTAATTGCTCTCAAAGGAAATGAGAACCTACGTAAGATTGTTTTGTGAAAACGCTTGTTAAACCGGGGCCGCTATATGACGAGTCGATACAAATGCTTCCTCAATGTTTTGGTATTACCATTGAGGGGGCATTTTTATCGGAATACCGTTGAGGGAGCATTTATATCAAAAATTGATATACCCCCCCCACCAAGTAAAATAGCTCTAATCACCCTAGTTTAGGTCAAAAACTAGCTGTAACAGATTCTCAGGTCCATATATGGCTTTCCCCTTTTAAAAGAGGGTACGTAGAAAACGCCGAAGATACCTGCCCGATTTTGCTTATATAAAGCAATGCATATAATGTATCCTATATCATTCCTATACCAGCAAGCATGTTTATCGAAGTATAATACCCAAATCTAGGGGTCAGCCACCGTACGTATATCGACGTACATCTGTGAACCAGTTTGTTACGATTGATTGACAGTAAACACATATTGGTGACGTCACGCTTCCACAGGCTTAAATATCACCATTTAACTAGGGCTTTGTTACGGAGCCCGCAAAAGGACGTGGTAATATATTGCGCACAGATTACTAAAACGTGCGCACATATTGACAATTCGTGCGCACATATTGATAAATATATTACCTTGTCCCTTCGCGGACTCCGTACTTTCTGCTGGCATTGCTATAATCAAACTTTAATGACATATGGGATATGACATGGAGGCCGCGGTGGCCGAGTGGTTAAGGTGTCCCGACATTCTACCACTAACCCTCCACCTCTTGGTTGCGAGTTCGAAACCCACGTGGGGCAGTTGCCATGTACTGTCCGCAGGTCGGTGGTTTTCCTCCTGGTACTCCGGCTTTCCTACACCTCTAAAACCTGACATTTCTTTAAATGACCCTGGCTGTTAACAGTCCTGACATAAACAAATTATACCAAACCAAAGGATATGATGTACATCGATAAAGATCTAAGAGTTGTTATCCGTCACGTTTCGATCAGCCTGCGAGTATGGTATCTTAATTATAAATAAAATCTTTTCGTACTTGCTATCTTACCGTAAACAAGACGCCACCTGTACGTGTGTTCACAGGGACCTGAGAATTTGTTACAGCTAGTTTTGGACCTAAAATAGGGTTTTTAGCGTAATTTTACACATTTGGGGGGTTTAGATCAATTTTCGATAAAAATGCCCCCTCAGTAGTCATAAAAGCTAGCTTTTAGGTGGTCGGGTGGTGCAGTGGATAGCGCACTTGCCTTTCACTAGCTTTTAGGTGGTCGGGTGGTGCAGTGGATAGCGCACTTGCCTTTCACCAAGACGGCCGGGGTTTGATTCCCCGACTGGACGTGAAAAGGGATGGGGTCACCTGCCCGACCATGTGGGTTTTCTCCGGGTACTCCGGTTTCCTCCCACAATAAGACCCCTCGCGCGCTAACATCCGGGCCAACAAGAGTGATTAATATAAGTTGGATAACTTGTTTCATAATTGTTGTAAAATAAATAAAGTTTACATTTAAAAAGCTAGCTTTGATGACTACTGAGGGGGCATTTTTATCGAAAATTGATCTTAACCCCCCAAATGTGTAAAATTACGCTAAACACCATATTTTAGGTCCAAAACTAGCTGTAACAAATTCTCAGGTCCCTGTCTGTGCGTGTGTTAGCAGATATAATTCATAAAAGTCACTAGCACTTTTGATATGTTGTACGTGCAGAAGTACACATAATATATTTTCAGTTTGAATTATAATCGAGTTCGTGTTCAGTATCAACAATTATCAACGGCGATATGTATTAATATTCCGCTAAGAAACATTGTTGTATCACTTTTTGTAGAAGAAATTACATGCACTCTCTTCGTTCAAGAATACAATGTTTGATTTAAGTCAAAACATAACTCCTTAACTTTATTATCCTAACAACTTCTCCCCTACTCTCATTCTCCCTGAATCGGATATTTAATTTGTGTATGCAGTGGAACCTTGATAGTCCGGACACGTTGTGTGTACAGTGGAACCTTGATAGTCCGGACACTTTGGTTTGTGTGTACAGTGGAACCTTGATAGTCCGGACACTTTGGTTTGTGTGTACATTGGAACATTGATAGTCCGGACACTTTGGTTTGTGGGTACAGTGGAACCTTGATAGTCCGGACACTTTGGTTTGTGTGTACAGTAGAACCTTGATAGTCCGGACACTTTGTTTTTTGTTTACAGTGGGACCTTGATAGTCCGGACACTTTGGTTTGTATGTACAGTGGAACCTTGATAGTCCGGACACTTTGGTTTGTGTGTACAGTGGAACATTGATAGTCTGAACACTTTGGTTTGTATTTACATAGAACCTTGATAGTCCGGACACTTTGGTTTGTGTGTACAGTGGAACCTTGATAGTCCAGACACTTTAGTTTGTGTGTACAGTGGAACCTTGATAGTCCGGACACTTTGGTTCGTGTGTACAGTGGAACCTTGATAGTCCGTACACTTTGGTTTGTATGTACAGTGGAACCTTGATAGTCCGTACACTTTGGTTTGTATGTACAGTGGAACCTTGATAGTCCGGACACTTTGGTTTGTATGTACAGTGGAACCTTGATAGTCCGTACACTTTGGTTTGTGTGTTCAGTGGAACATTGTTGGTCCGGACACTTTGGTTTGTGTGTACAGTGGAACCTTGATAGTCCGGACACTTTGGTTTGTGTGTACAGTGGAACCTTGATAGTCCGGACACTTTAGTTTATGTGTACAGTGGAACATTGATAGTCAGGACACGTTGTGTGTACAGTAGAACCTTGATAGTCCGGAAACTTTGGTTTTGTGTACAGTGGAACCTTGATAGTCCGGACACTTTGGTTTGTGTGTACAGTGGAACATTGATAGTCCAGACACTTTAGTTTGTGTGTACAGTGGAACCTTGATAGTCCGGACACTTTGGTTCGTGTGTACAGTGGAACCTTGATAGTCCGGACACTTTGGTTTGTATGTACAGTGGAACCTTGATAGTCCGTACACTTTGGTTTGTATGTACAGTGGAACCTTGATAGTCCGGACACTTTGGTTTGTATGTACAGTGGAACCTTGATAGTCCGTACACTTTGGTTTGTGTGTACAGTGGAACATTGATAGTCAGGACACTTTGGTTTGTGTGTACAGTGGAACCTTGATAGTCCGGACACTTTGGTTTGTGTGTACAGTGGAACCTTGATAGTCCGGACACTTTAGTTTATGTGTACAGTGGAACATTGATAGTCAGGACACGTTGTGTGTACAGTAGAACCTTGATAGTCCGGACACTTTGGTTTTGTGTACAGTGGAACCTTGATAGTCCGTACACTTTAGTTTATGTGTACAGTGGAACATTGATAATCCGGACACTTTGGTTAGTGTACAGTGGAACCTTGATAGTCCGGGCACTATGGTTTATATGTACAGGGGAACCTTGATAGTCCGGACACTTTTGTTTTTGGATACAGTGGGACCTTGATAGTCCGGACATTTTTGTTTGTGTGTACAGTGAAACCTTGATAGTCCAGACACTTTGGTTTGTGTGTACAGTGGAACCTTGATAGTCCAGACACTTTGGTTAGTGTACAGTGGAACCTCGATAGTCCAGACACTTTGGTTTGTGTGTACAAAGGAACATTGATAGTCTGAACACTTTGGTTTGTGTGTACAGTGGAACCTTGATAGTCCGGACACTTCGGTTTGTGTGTACAGTGGAACCTTGATAGTCCTGACCCTTTGGTTTGTGTGTACAGTGGGACCTTGATAGTCCGGACACTTTGGTTTGTATGTACAGTGGAACCTTGATAGTCCGGACACTTTGGTATTGTGTACAGTGGAACCTTAATAGTCCGGACCCTTTGGTTTGTGTGTACAGTGGGACCTTGATAGTCCGGACACTTTGGTTTGTATGTACAGTGGAACCTTGATAGTCCGGACACTTTGGTTTGTATGTACTGTGGAACCTTGATAGTCCGGGCACTTTGGTTTGTGTGTACAAAAGAACCTTGATAGTCCGGACACTTTGGTATTGTGTACAGTGGAACCTTGATAGTCCGTACACTTTAGTTTGTGTGTACAGTGGAACCTTGATAGTCCGGACACTTTGGTTTGTATGTACAGTGGAACCTTGATAGTCCGGACACTTTGGTTTGTGTGTACAGTAGAACCTCGATAGTCCGGACACTTTGGTTTGTGTGTTCAGTGGAACCTTGATAGTCCGGACAATTTGGTTTGTGTGTTCAGTGGAACCTTGATAGTCCGGACACTTTGGTTTGTGTGTACATTGGAACCTCGATAGTCCGGACACTTTGGTTTGTGTGTACAGTGGAACCTTGATAGTCCGGACACGTTGTGTGTATATTAGAACCTCGATAGTCCGGACACTTTGGTTTGTGTGTACAGTGGAACCATATTGTCAGGATACTTTGGTTTGTGTGTTCAGTAGCACCTTGATAGTCTGAACACTTTTGTTTGTGTGTACAGTGGAACCTTGACAGTCCGGACACTTTGGTTTGTGTATTCAGTGGAACCTTGATAGTCCGGACACTTTGGTTTGTGTGTACATTGGAACCTCGATAGTCCGGACACTTTGGTTTGTGTGTACAGTGGAACCTTGATAGTCCGGACACTTTGGTTTGTGTGTACATTGGAACCTTGATAGTCCGTACACTTTAGTTTGTGTGTACAGTGGAACCTTGATAGTCCGGACACTTTGGTTTGTATGTACAGTGGAACCTTGATAGTCCGGACACTTTGGTTTGTGTGTACAGTAGAACCTCGATAGTCCGGACACTTTGGTTTGTGTGTTCAGTGGAACCTTGATAGTCCGGACAATTTGGTTTGTGTGTTCAGTGGAACCTTGATAGTCCGGACACTTTGGTTTGTGTGTACATTGGAACCTCGATAGTCCGGACACTTTGGTTTGTGTGTACAGTGGAACCTTGATAGTCCGGACACGTTGTGTGTATAGTAGAACCTCGATAGTCCGGACACTTTGGTTTGTGTGTACAGTGGAACCATATTGTCAGGATACTTTGGTTTGTGTGTTCAGTAGCACCTTGATAGTCTGAACACTTTTGTTTGTGTGTACAGTGGAACCTTGACAGTCCGGACACTTTGGTTTGTGTATTCAGTGGAACCTTGATAGTCCGGACACTTTGGTTTGTGTGTACATTGGAACCTCGATAGTCCGGACACTTTGGTTTGTGTGTACAGTGGGACCTTGATAGTCCGGACACTTTGGTTTGTGTGTACATTGGAACCTCGATAGTCCGGACACTTTGGTTTGTGTGTTCAGTAGCACCTTGATAGTCTGAACACTTTTGTTTGTGTGTACAGTGGAACCTTGATAGTCCGGACACTTTGGTTTGTGTGTACAGGATAGTAAGGGAAGATAGCCAAGTTGTTAAAAATGATAAGGTCTAACTAATCACCATATCATCGTCGTCATCCATATCAACCTCATCTATATCTTCATCAAAATCATCATCCTTCATATCATCATCCATATCTATAAATCATATAGCTGACTTGTCTTTAAAGTCAGATGACCGTTAAGGCTCGTGAGCCTCTTGTTTGTTACTTTTTTCCTACAATACTTCCCCTTCTTCTTTACTGTCCATCGTAAATTTGTCCACACGTAAAAGAAAAATGTCCCTTGCATGTCTATCCATGTGTACGCTCACTTATAATTATGTCTGAAGACAAATATGACCTTAATGACCTTAATTATGTACATATCTACTGGCCTTCTAAAATAAGATGAAACTTCATACCACATAAAGAAATAGCCGGTTGTCTGTCCTTAGACTATACATTATGACCTAAAACTACGGTCCCTCACTTTGTCTAATTACATGTAAAACCTCACAGATAAATCCCAAAGGTCATCAGATTAAAGATCAAGCTCGTTAGTTACATTTTTACCTCAAGGTTATCGGAGAAAATGTTAAAGGTCAAATGATACATCTCTTAACAAATTTGGGTCACATAGCATAATTGACCCTTTCTTAAACTTTCTATACGGTATGATGGCAGTGAAACTCTATCCAAACATCGGATCCAGCTATGGGTTAGTTTAAAATTAAGCAGATGGCAATTACTCTAATAATTAGGTCCCTGAATAAGAGCTAAGATGGCCTAACTTTTCCTCGATGTTAATGAAACTTGTAAAGCAATTTGTTTCAGAAGTTTTCATTAACATTAACCATAATCTGACGAAATAAAATAAAAGAAGAAATACAAACACAACTTAGTATTTCAGGCCAATTTCTTGTTATGATAAAAAAGTTGTCAATCCCTCAGTTATATAAAAACATCGAAACTGATCAATGTTTGAGGTAAATCAAAACCGTACACTCAGATTAAGTGTAATTTGTATCACAACCGTACACAACTCCGTGGTAAAAACTGTTCCAATACTTGTAAAACTAGCTATTATCGATATTTTATGACTGTGTTGTACTATATTTCTTTGAGCCAAGGGTCAATAGTTTGCACATCGTTTGGTATGGTTTTGTTCATAATGGAAAATATATGCACTGATTCAAAACAATGACGTTTTTTTCTTCATGATCGTAAAGTATATTTTATTTCGGCTAAATACTGCCCATGTTTGTTAGTTTTAGTCTTTAACAGAACATCATCACTCCCGGGCGCCTCTGGAAATTGTCTCTCCAATCTCGCGCCATATATTGCCGGTCCAAAGCCTGTCAATTTTTACCGTTATGTGACCACGAAATTCTTTTGATGTACATCAAATGGTCGAACCAGCCTTCTTGTCACATCAACAAAGTGGCGCACACTGAGCCTTTGGTTTTGCCATAACATATTTCAGGGACAGAGGGAGCGTAGGTGAGCGTAACCCCTGGATATCGAGGATGCTCGAATCCTTACATAGTGAACGTCGACTATGAATCGTGATATGAATTGATTGCATTTTAATATTTCGAACAAATTTGCACATTACAATGGAGGATATATAAACCATGAATGAGATCATGCTTATAATGGATGTTCTGTTTAGTGCGATGTCCGTTTTGTCCGACAGATTCCTTCCACTAGAATAGCTACAACACCACTTTAACAACTCTATCTGGAGCCTAGCTCGCTGGTAAATGACCGTTATTCCTATGACGTTACTGATGTACGAGGGATTTATAACATTATATAAACCCAAAACTGATAACGAAAGCAATCTGCTAAAAGTGCAATAGATTATTTGGTATTAGGTAAGACCGTCAACAGCTTGTTTACACTATAACAACAATCTATATTTGTAGCCATGAATTATAAGAGTGATACACTGTTTACGAGGAAAGTATACCACTACATCGAACATCAATAATAAGATAACACAAAACCTTCAGTTTACACTCTCCCTGTTTGTTTATACATAACAAAATTTGATATAGTGATATTTACAAGTTAATCAGGCAATCAACATAAGAAAATATAAACGCTTGCGTCTATTTCATAGATAGACGAGTTTGGCGAGACAATCTTAAAATGAAAGCTTATAATTACTTGCAACAAAGCTTAGTTACAGACTTGATTGATATATTACTAAGCTTGGCATGACGAGTGACTTTAGTTATAACTATGGTATGACTGGTGTTATAACTAAACTTGGTATGACTGGTGACGGGAGTTATAACAAAGCTTTGAATGACATTTTCTTCTCCCGACCACGAGATATTCTGGAAACATCCCCTTCGTAGATGAATTAGATTTAATGTGTTTTATCAAAATTTAGAACCCCCCCCCACCCCCCGGCTTCACGTTCTACCCTTCTTTCAGAAGAAGGACTTTGAAAATTGACTAAATTGTCCTTGGTTGGCCTGGCCCCTCATGCCCTATGGGCTAACGCCCAACTTTCATACAAAATCGGTTCAATTTCACACAAGAATACTTTTTACCAAATTTGGTCGAATTCCGCTTTGTCTTTTAATTTAGTTGAAATCTGCTCAGGTGTGCATGACTAGAAGCGATATGTAGGAAAGTTGACAGATACCCTGTTATGGCGTAACAGCTCATAGTTCCTTCAGACCATGACAGCAAAAACAACAAAACAATTTCATATGCGTATCATCATCTATTATATAGGTATGTAAACAAAACATCACCTATATTTAGGTAAAAATATAAAATAAATTTAAAAAGTTTAATTGTACAAAATAAACATTGACAACAATTTCTAATACTAAGAATTTCTTTCATTCATAATATTAAACAGTTTTCAGTCATAAAATTGCTTGTTTTTACAATTTCACACATTCCAATTTCTCGTCGATGGGGAACATTTAGACAAGACATGATTAACTAGACATTACTCTCCCTTGTATCAATACAAAAGACAAACCTACGTAAGTTTTACCTCAATCTTACTCAACTGCCAGCAAAAAATAAAATTAATAGAGGTCACATTTTACTGAACGACAGACTCCACAAACTCTGGTTTATGAGTTTAACGGTCTACTGATTAAACCAAATAGAAAGTCTCTGTAATGAGCTGGAAGAGAGCAGGAAGTTTCATTACCAAGGGAAATGTTATGGAAGAAAGTTAAGATTGATGTTTAAAAGTACAGATGTATTAAGATCAACGTGATAATATAAAATAAATCCCCCGTTTCTTGAAAAGTTGGAAAGGGTTTGATGAGTTTTAAATGCCACCCATTTGTATATATGTATTCTCTACACTGTATTGTTTATGAGAAATAAAACAATTGCCATTGTCATTGTAATCCATACATGTTCGATTCAGTTTCCCTTGTGTTAACTAAAACAATTCCTTTAAAAGGAGAAAGTGGTGTCAATTGATACCTCATTAACAAAGCAATTCATTCCTAATCTCACCAAATCATATATAATGGAAGGAATGAAGGAGGAGGGAAAAAACCCATTTCTCATCCCTCACCCTTGCCCTAATGAAACTACTTTCTAGAAAGGGAGGTCTGGGGTTGGGGGGTGGGGAGACAAGGGAAATTGGGCACAGGTGGTCAAACATCCTGTAAATGTTGCCCTGTTTCAAGATCTAATCAGTATTGTAAACTTTGAATTCATAAGAGAATATCAATACTCAATCCTTTCTATACAATTCCACGTTCATCTTGGGCTACCTGTGACATCACGATAATCACAAATGCTTAGAACATTTTTCTATCTGCCATCAGAATAATACCAGTCACCAATATTAAGTACTAAAAATACAATTTTCAAGTTTTCTCATTTTGAAATTTTATTTTTTTTCAAAAATATAAACTTAAATAACATGAAGTAAGAGCCAGGAGTACTGCTCCTAGTGTGTCCCACACATTCATACTCACAAATAAAACAAATTATAGCATGATTATCCACAAATAATTGTAACTATTCCGTAGCTGTTTACAGAATCACCAACTTAGGTTTGAAAAAGCTGCATGTCTGCTCCTTTGTAATAGTGGCTAGAAGCCGTCTAGGAGGCATCACACCACTGTTTTAATTTCCTATCTAACATTCTACAGAATACTTGGTATTTAGAAAACTCATTGTCTATTCTCTCTTTAATTTATTACACATTGACAAGAAATGGTTCTGAAGATGAAAGAGGACTAATCCAGGAGGTACAGGTTTAGCTACATGTGACCTTGACCTTGAAAGAACTGACCTTTGACACCGAGTTTTACACCAAGTTTGACAAAATGATATGGATGTCCTCTATAACATAGACAATCCTTTACAAATAAGACAGAAAAAATTGAAACAGGTACCCCTATAATATTATTTAGTAATGGTACAAATACACAGGGATTACTTTAGTCTATAACAGTAAACAGAATCCCCCAAAGCAGGCCTCTGTGGTGACTAACAAAACAACAGAGTTACGATACACAATCTACTCTTCCATGTCTTTTAAACATAGATCTCTAAATTCTATAATTTGAGTATATCTGGCAAGAGTGAAAGGTATCATTTTTTTTAAAGTAAATTCAAAAAGTATGTGTGATTCAAGATTTAACAGTTTCCACAAGATCTGTGAAACAAATATGCTGACAGTTTAAGATCTTATTCCAAATGTAAGCTAATGAAAAACTGTATAGATGACAGACAGACACACAGACAGATAACTGGTAATGTTTGCGAATACTGCTTCGCAATGAGACTCCAGTATCGGACACAAACTAAACATATTTAATATGTGCTTATATCAATAATAAAGAAAGTATCATTTTATAAATTTCAAAGGATGTGAGAAAATGTTAATCATTGTACATTTTCTTGTAAATGATGAGATATTATATAAAAATTACACCTTCGTACATAAAAATAAATACAAAAACAACAAACATTTTTTTGTTTGCTACAACAAACAAATCTAGGACAACATCAATACCATAATCAAATTCTTTTGACTTTTGTTTCGTATTCAATGATAAGCTAACAGTGAACACATACCTACACGAACTGATCTCTTGTACATACCGCTCATCTCACTTATATAGATATATATATCTCCATCACTGATTTGATCTATATATAAACTTGACAACAAACGATTTCTCGCTCACAAACTTAAAGTGAGTACACAGTATACTCGGACAATACACATGTCCCATTTTTGCTGATGGCTATTTTTCACCATTATACCCTTCACAATTAATTCTGACAGCGAAAATCACTACATAACTGGTGAACCCATTCATCCATGAAGTTTCATAATGAACTGTTCCAACCTTTAAATCAGAGCAGTTCAAATGTGGTTTAAAAATCTGATTAGTTCAAAATTTTCCACGAACACAGTATGTACATCTTTTAATATTCAGGTGAATTAACTGTCCTGAATTTCACCGGGGTTTAACTTTTCATGAATTGATATAGCTGCAACTATTTCTCGTCTTCACTCATCAATTTTGACATTTGTTTAATTCAGGAGGACGGGGGGTATCAGTGGTCATTCTCAATTCTTAATTTGTAAAAATTTCTTTTACCAAACTTTGATTAAAAAGAATTCAGCAGAAATTATTAACATTGAATATCTAATGTACATATCAATCACTATACAGTTAACTCTTACACCCCTGATTATCTAAACTAGACTTTCCCACTCTATGATCTGGTAAAGTTCAAATGTTACTTTAGAGGGGAATGGGTTGACATTCGGTGCGAAAGGAGAAAAGTTCAAATTTGTTTACGATGGTCACCTCCTGACCTGTTTACAATCACTACACCCCAACCCCCCTCATCTGCCCATCACGTTGATATGTTATTTTCTTGTGGTTAGGATGCAGTGTAGCCAATCTTACACATCATAATCAGCCATGATAAATTGCACAGTAGATCTTATTATTGAGCACTAATCAACACGATAAATATATCAGATACATGTAATGGATTTCAGAAATGGTTAAAAGACATTTGACAAAATGTACATCTTACAAATATTTTACAAACAAAGATACTTACATAAATATCACAATAAACCTGCCTCAGACCTATATATACACACACATAGAGTAGATATAATCCCATACTTGTAACAAAACTTTTAAACAAAATTAAAAGAAATTGGGGAAATTTTCATCTACAGATACATCTATTCACATAGGAAAATGGTTTTTACTTTGGGAGAATGAAATAAATCAAAAACAAAAGTACCTCCCCTTTTTATCATTTAACATACAACATTACTTTTGAATGCACACATTTATAAGCTTAACAAAGCTATGAACACATATTTTTTTCTGGTGATTTTTTATGGAACTATGAGCACACATATTTTGTTTTTATGGTACTATGTAGCACACATATTTTGTTTTTATGGTACTATGTAGCACATATATTTTGTTTTTATGGTACTATGTAGCACACATATTTTGTTTTTATGGTACTATGTAGCACACATATTTTGTTTTTATGGTACTATGTATGGAAACATTTTCTATTTGGTAAACATAACCTATGTTATTGCTTAATACACAGGGCCATTTTAGCGTCAGAGAAACTTTTATGATAAATTGAATCTCCAAATTTATCTTGACAGTAGACAATTACAGTAACAAATACAACACATTAATTAACAATTTCGAAAACATCTGAAAAACACTGTGCTAAATTTTACCACAAAATTAACACTGCAGGATATCAAAGCTAAAAATAGAATTTTCGTTAATTTTATATCATTTATTTTGCTTTAACAGACTGAAATCATATGGTAATATATTGTGTTCATACAAAAATACATTTATTTTCTGGTATTGTAGTTCTCTCTATACACTTTTCAAATTATGAGATTAAAATCTATCTGTAGCAGTATAAACTTCATCCAAAGACAAAAACTATTTGCAATTCTGCAAGATTTAGATTTGAAAGTAATAACACATTAATTTAACTGCAAGTAAAAAGTTGAAAACTTCCACAAAATTGATCTGGGTATAAAAAAAAAAACAAAATCAGCACATTTAAATTTGTATTACAGCTTACCTTACCTACAACTCCTAATTTTCAAAATTCGTTATTAAAATCAGAACGCAATCATTCTGTAAATGTACCAACATCAAATCTGTATGTTGCCTTGAAAGTTTTTAGCTACATAAGAAATTTTGCATTTAAAGTCTGTAAAAATGTATATTGCAGTTTTGAAATAAAATAAAGTAAGATATTAATTTCAGTTGGAAGCAGTAATTTCATTTAAAAGTATAAAATATTTGCAATTCTACAAGATTTGTTATTAAATCAATAACAATATAGCTTAGTATAAAAGATTTGTCATTCTACAAAATCATTAAATAAAGTGATTTTCATTGTAAATTATACTTTTTAGTGATCATTTAAAACACAATTTGGTCTGGAGGCAGGACTTGTTCATGTCAATACATTAACAGGAAAATGTATTATCAAATGTAGTACATGCATGATTACAAGCCTACTTATTTTGGCACAATCAAATTTTAGCACATAACCAATTTAAACTGATAAGCGCAATGATGAATCAATGCACTTACAACACTTGCTGTAGAAAGCAATATGCAGAAAAAGTAAATAGAGCAATCATAAATTTACGGAATTTTTAAAAATGAAAACCGCTAAAATAACATAACCCCTAAAATAGGTACATTTACAGTACACTATCAGTAAAATAACGGAAGTTTGTTTAAATTGTCCTTTTTATATATTAATTTCATGGCATGATATTTTCAGATCCAAATCTTCATTATTGAGATTTTATGAGACTGAGCAAGGAAACATTATGCTTGGTGGGAAAATATTAAATTTTGAAAATATTCAGATTAAAATTTCTTACAATAAAAAAAATTGAATTTGAAAACAAAAATTTACTTTCTAATTGAAATACTCTGCAACATAAAACTTGTATAGAAGAGAGAAAAAAATATATATTAAAGAGCAGGGATCGACATTAACGCTTGTCCGCTACCAGACAAAATTGCTGTCGGACAAGTGAAACAATAAAAACGCTTGTCCGACGGGACAAGTAACAAATATTGTCTTCGTGTTGTTTATTTTTATTCTGAAATCAACATTCATTAAATACTCATGGTAAAAATGTTTACACTCTATTGTAAATGTAAACTCGCCACACACGAGTAAATCGGAAATGCTGTTATGTAACGAAAGTAGCATAATTTGGAACTCTATACAAGTAATACCTAACGTTCCGAGGACTTCCGAAAATATGCAATCAATCTCACTGATGTGTTTGAAATAGAAATGCTTAGAAATGTGAATTTGTCAAGCACTGCATCGACACCGATGAATTGGGACAAATTTAAAGGTCTGAAAAAAGCTACCGGATTGTACATATATATATAAATTTTGATTCGTTAGCAACACGTCAAATAAGCGACAAAAAAAGTAAAGCGATAATTTATCTAAAATAGAGGGGGAAAAGAGAAGGCCTTTTAATTTTTCTACTGGAATGGTTCTACAATCTCAAATGAACAATGTAAAAGTAACAAAAGAAAATTTTATTCAAGTTCGAATTCTGTCACTTGTTAATTGATTCCATTTGATTGTATAGTTTACTAACATGTCATACTTATAACTGGATAAACACAAATAAATGTCAGTTATTCTATAGTTATTATAATCTTATTGCATGTCACACATATGTTAAAAAGTACCATTAAAAAAGGGACAAGTTATTATTTCATTCGGACAAGTGAGA
The DNA here is from genome assembly GCA_947623455.1 of Mimachlamys varia. Taxonomy (NCBI): domain Eukaryota; kingdom Metazoa; phylum Mollusca; class Bivalvia; order Pectinida; family Pectinidae; genus Mimachlamys; species Mimachlamys varia. The sequence continues at coordinate 27,145,944 of OX392539.1, forward strand.
AAATCTGTTACTTGTCCGAAGGGACAAGTGCAAAAAAAGTTAATGTCGACCACTGAAGAGTTGGATTTAAAACTGCATAAAAACATACCAATACACAGTTCTGTGTGTACTTCCATAACAATTAAATCAGTATATAGATCTGAATTTGTGAACCTCCGATTCTGAACTAATTTGAATAATCACTTAGCACTAAAAAGTCACTAAAAAAACATTAACAGTAGACATTTACACTGGTATATATACGCCAACCAACAATTAAATGTACACTTCAATAAAAGTTCATTAATTTCATCATATTTGAGAAAGTTAACATAACAGTCATCATTTAGAGGCAGACAGTTAAAATGTAGGGAGTCATGCCCCAATGCCGGTAAAAGATTGAAGAATTCAAATATAGATTGTTTAGTTCATAGAGTAATCTCCCCTTATCTCCTTTTTTAGCTATGAAGGGATCTCACACTGACAAGGTAGAGTGACAATGATGTGAACACGGGTAAGGGGTTTGAATCTTTGTTCAACCTTGTTGCAAGAAGACAGGTTTCTGGTTTTGCAAAGATGTTCATCCGGACACATTCATATCTCTTGATAAATTTGGGACTGGATTATTTCATAATGTATATCAAGTTAAATTATCTTAAAGCAAGTAATAAACCGATAAAGACATTTGTCTTATACAGGTACATAAAGACATTTATCTTAAACAGGTACCTAATTAAAGTAACTTGTCTTAAACAGGTAAAATAACAGTTCAAAATAAACCAATGCAGTCATTTGCATCGTCAAATTTGTCTAATAAATTTCTTCACAGAAATGTCAGTTGCACATATCTATATACAGTATATCATATAAATATATTGTATTAACATGAATGGCACTTTCTAAACATGTGATCCGTTCTATTATTTCTAATATTACCTTACTTGCATGTATGACTGTATGTACCAGTGTTGCATAGTGATAACATACAAACATAAGTTATTCTAGCATTAAATGCAGTTAATATGCGTAAATCTTACTGTCAGTTTTCACTGGTATTTTTATACAATACAGGATCCTGTTTGTGTGTTATGACGTGAACCATACACACAAAATACTACAAGTATTCTGTAAATATTGGATACCAGTCCTGATGGTGAGGAATTCATTCTTCAAAAGAGTGTCTAACTGAAGAACTCATTGTTGGTTTTTTCTGTGCAGTGATCCTACTTCAAAACAGTTTCCCTTCCTTTTGACTGGTGGTTTTGCTTGCGTAGGTAATGACCATTGTTTGGCTTGTTGTGTGGGCCGGTACCACTCACATTGGTAGAGCTAGTACAACTGGTATAGCCATAGGAATGGAAAGCAAACAAGGTTGACTTGTTAAACTTGGTATACCATTCACAGAACACACTGTCCCGAGTTTGGTGCCTGACCAGTCCAGCAGGCTAATGGTAAGCAGGCATATTTGACTAGTACTGGATCAACTGGTCCAGCCAGTTGATTGGTAAGCACACTGTGTAGCTAGTGTTAGTTGAACTTCTCCAGTGTAAGAACTTCCTCAGGTTACTTGTTTTGCTGCGATTGCCACAGGTTGGTGATGACGAGTCTGTAGCCCTAGGAACTCGGCCATATCTGGGACATCGTCAGGATAATCCTAAAATTGAAGAGAACGCAACTTTAACGTCCATTTTTCAGTTTCTCTATCCATGTAGTGTCAACTTATTTACTTTACAACACCTCCTCAACTTATCCACCCCTGATATTTCTTAATAAATCATTCCAACATTTGAATTGGAAGAGTTCAAATGTGTATAATTATTACATATAAATAAAAAAAAATACCACAACAAAAATATCATTTCATCTCATCGGGTATAATGATTTATTCTTATAATGACACTAAGCCACTAGCGAGTCTATTTTTCAAAACAATTCTCGCACCTCTCAGAAGACATCCCCTGATTCCGACTTTGGCTAGAAAAATGACTTGACACCACATCATAATATCCTTTAGAAATATTTCACAGGTATAGGCCTGATTTAATTTTTCTTTTCATGTACATGAAGTGTGGATTAAAGTCAAACTACCACACTTACCTTTTTTTGCCTGATTCTACCCCTTGTTGTGCAATACTATAAGGACTACCCAAAACAGAAGTGATTTTTTTTTTCATTTTATGACATGGCATATTAAGTGTTTTTCTATCACCTTTGACCTGGAATACAAGTTTCTTTCTTGAAGGTCCCCTAGTGGGTGATATTTGCAAATGAAATAGCTCTAATATGGGATCTTTTCATCTTGAGGGAAGATAATATAACAATTTGCAAGGAATTTTCTGGAGGTTGTTAACTGAAAATTTCGAGAAGTTCCGGTAGGTATGATTCTGAAATAATTACGTAGCTTCAATTGGGAAAGGGGTCCATTTCTGACTCCTACCACCCCCCCTTAAGTTCCCAGACAAATCCATGCTTTCTGCAACGTAACAATAGCAATGTTTATCTAGTTACCTCAGGTTCTTGTTTAAATTCTTGATGATCATCGGGCTCTTGTTTGATGAGGGAGTAGAAGCGCCCACCATCTCCCCGACTCCTGTTCATGGCATGTTTGTGTCGAGACTCATGCAGATATTTCTAGAAAAAGATTTCAACAAAAATGTATATCATTTAAGAAATAATTTGTCTTTTTTGTTGTTTACTGGTGTGTAAACTGAGTTTTTCTACAGATATTTTAAATGACGTGTGTCATATACTACAATCACTTTAAATTAACATGTGAAAAAATTTGATCACACAATGCATTTGTATTTGGATGCAAAACATAGCTTCAAAATGCAGATAAATTATTTGCTATAGTCCTGTTTAGTCTTCAAACCTGCAATTTCAAATCCTAAAACCTTAGCTGAGAAATATTTCAGTTTTAACAGCTATATTGTTCCAGCATATCACCGAGAAACAGTCAAAGCACTTGGGAATGATACCATAGCTCTTTACAATGAGCTCCACTAATATTAATGTCAAGTAGACATTTTATGTTTTATTCAAATATATATATTTTGAATCTGTTAAAAAATCAACGTATCTAGAAACCACTATGGAAACAACATCAAGAGAATGTATGTGTTATTTTATGTACTGAAATACTCGGGACTCGCATGTAGATTGATCACTGATTTCATATGATAACCTTTTAAAATATTTTTTACTCTCATCATAAAATTTCACCCTAAAGAATATGTGATTCGACTTTAAGGTTCATATTCTCTCAGAGACATATATGGCAGGATAGGATTTTACGATCCAGTTTGACTCTAACTTACCCGCCGCTGTTTCGGGATTTTGCCACTCGCCTCCAGTTTTGCCCGAGCCTGTCTACGTTTGAGGATGCGGTGGTATTGTTTGGCGTTTACGTATAGAGGCTCCTCATCAGACGCTACCTGTTGTGTCTGTATTGGCATCCGCTGTAGTGTATTCCCATTCAGGACCTACGACACAGAGAAGCATAAATCTATATTAAACAAACTTCACCTTTAATATCATACATGTATAGCTGAGCATTGAACTAACGGTCAATTTTTAAAATTGACTTGTTAACATGTATAGCTTATACCCAATTCCCATTTAGTTTAGGCAAATTACAAAATAAACATGTTTTTTATGTATCAGACAGTAAAAAATTGTACCATTTTAAGTTTTTAGGGGGTTGGGAGTTGTAAAATTAAGAAATTATAAATACCTTCAAACACATTTTCAAGACTTTAAAATAATAACACGTACGGAGGATTAAAATTTGTAAGTGACAACTGCCTTTGAAAAAGAAAGGGTTTTATTATAGCTCCCTTGTTTGGTTGTCCATAAATATGTCAGCATCCGATGACCAAGTTATAATGATCTCACCCTAGAAGTTTGAATGAGTTTAAAAGTGTTAGAGTTGGAGGTAAAGAGTATGGAATATCAGGGTATGTAAAGCAAACCTGAATTCTTTGGCCTTAACTAGAAATGACCATTGTGCATGTCACCCACCATTATCTGCTGGTTACTGTTGGCGCCCATCTGCAGCATGCCGCGGGCCTGTAGACCCTGTAAAACCTGTGGCACAGTGGTTCCGTTGGTCTGCTGTACAACCTGTCCGGTGGTCTGCTGTAAACCTTGCTGTAACATCTGTGCTACAGTCGCTTCCTGGGAAGTTGTCTCCCCTGACGACTGCTGTATGCTGCTGGGCGACGTGGCTTGAGGCATTCCTGACTGTAACACCTGCCCCCCAGACTGTAACACCTGACCCCCAGACTGCAAAACCTGCCCCCCAGACGGTAAAACCTGCCCCCCTATACTGTTTTGTTGTAGTGCTGTTTGTAATATTTGGGCAGCACTAGCCTGTGGTAATGCCCCTGCCTGCAACAGCTGCGGCGAACTACTCTGTGGCATCGTATTCTGTACAAGTTGAGTGGCTCCGTTCTGTTGCAGCTGTGCCATCTGTGGGATTCCCCCCTGTATGATCTGGCCGTTACTTTGTATGAGTCCTGCCTGCAGCATCTGTTGGAGACTAGCTGCCTGTGGGGACACTGATGGGACAGAGGAGGAAGTTGCTGAAATTTTAAAGTTCACATTTATGCAAGGTAAATTTGTATGCTGTAATAGGAATATGTTCAATTTTATACTTTCTTTTTGAAGCTAAAAAACTTCCAAGTTAAATATTCAAGGATCACTTTGGAGTGAGATTTGGGGATTTTTACCTATATTTTTACTGAAAATCTCATCATTTTTTTTAAATTATATTAATTTATATAGAAAAATCTCGTGGATATTCTGCTGATCCCAGGAAATCCCTCAAATTCCCCATAGGTTTTAAGAGTCAGAATTATCCCTGAATATTTCTTCATTTTTGTTTTTTACTATTACAAGAATATAACTGTATACAACACTTGACTGTTTACTTCCCCTACACTTCCTGCAACACTTTTGTGAATGTGTTTTGTTTGGTTCTTTTTGTACTGTTTTCCCCTTATAATTGTCCTATGTTTCCTTTTATTTATTAAGTTGGTTTCCTTTTCAGAAATGATTTACCTAGGCCTATAGTCAAGTTGTTTTAAATTGTTACTCTATGCATATATATGAATGTAGTTCCAAATTGGATGTGAACAGGTATGGGGTCACCTGCCCCACCACATGGGTTTTCTCTGGGTACTCTAGTTTTCTCCCATAATACAACCCTCTGTGTGCCTACAAATGGGCTAACAAGAGAATTTTTTTTAAGTTGATAAAACTTGTTTCATAACTGTTATAAAATAAAGTTTAAATTATATCTACAGACAGTAGGAGAATTCTGATGTACAAGTTTATACAAACAAAAATGTAGGACATTGATGACAATATGAGATTTCCGTATGAGATATGAGATAACATATACGTGTACTGGGTAAGACTGCTAACCTTGGGACTGTTGTTGTACTTGAGAAAGTTGTAGCTGATTGTTGGTGGAGTCGTCTGCCCCTGTCTGCAGAATCTGCTGCTGCTGAGGCTGATACAGAATGGTCTGTCCATCCTGAGTCTGCACCAGCTGACCTCCAAACTGTTGCTGCCCTAGAATCTGGCCTGTTTGACCTTGAAATGCCATTACCTGACCAGTACTCTGACCTGCAGCTTGTTGAAATATCTGTAATGATGAAAAGCATAATTTACTTACATTCTCAACATGATTGTTAAACAGTATACATATATATGTAATGTCTGTAGAATTAGGTTAGTTATAATTGCCATGGTACACTTCTCTAACGTATGCATACCATGGGCCAGAATCGATGGAAACTTGTTTTCGTACTAAAATAGCCAATCATATCGTTAGTTTCATCCTTGACTTCATCAAGCCGGAGTTTCCCGTTTAATTTGTAGCACCGCCTGTCAGGAAACCTGTCGATTGTGTTATAATTGTGACCATTGTGATTAAAATATAAGGTTCTGCTTTATGGCGATTGACATCGGCTTCATGCCTACAGAAATATACTGGTCGTGGTCACGGTAAAATGATCAAGCAGAGTGTCACGAGAAACGACCATTCTGATCTTATAACAACCCAAACTCAATGAGTAGACTCATTCTTATGAAACTGGAAATGTCTGTGAGACATAAATGCCCCTTCCCCCATATGAAATTAGTTCTTCATGCTTATTATGTATGGGCAGTTTGATGACAATCGGATCAGTAGTTATTTAAATAAGCTGGTTACATTACCATTGGAAGGGACGGGACTGGACACTATATACCCCCCAATTTCAAGGCAGGGGCAAAAAAAAAAAAGATATCATGACAAATGTTGCCGATACATACAATTTTCCCAAGCAGGTAGGCCATGCATTGATGGATACATCCCTTAATTAATCACCATTATTTGATATAATATTCTGTGTGCTATGTCAGTGTTCTATGGTGGGGTGCCACGGGATCGTATAGACAGTATTTACCTGCTGTTGAGCTTGTAAAGAATTCTGGATTTGTTGTCCTCCGGGAGCCAGCAGCTGAAACTATAAGAATGGCAAACTTACAGTAATCCTCCTGATAAGTACCAACCATTTATAACTAAGGGCTGAACTTACTAGTATATATAATTAACAAGATATCAAATCTCTCTTATTGCAATAGATTTAAAAGCTGACTTTGGGGCAAATGTTCCAACATCTTCAGAAAGAAAAACTTTTTTCAAAATATTCAAAATTCAACACCAATATGAATCCACAACTCCCCACAAGTTCATTTCCCCCAAGAAATAGTGTTTTTAAGAAACTATGAAATTTTAGCCAAAAAAAACAACATATTTGTAAATTTGCGGTATTAAATTCCATAGGCACATTGCCATTGACAGATTAATGAATATAAATTATTTATTATATTACTGGTACATACAAAAGGTATCCGTATTATACATCTGTTTTATTTCGCAAGCCTTAAAATAAATTTGGATAAACAATAGGGTGATGATTACACTTATTCCATAAATTGTTCTATGTCTGGCTAGTGGCATTTGTTTTTAGAAGAGCAAACATTTTTACCTGTGGTACTTGTGAAAATTGTCCATTTTGACCTTGAACTTGAAGTTGTTGACCTTGGAGGAGTTGACCTTGGGAGAAAGCTTGGAGTAAGATCTGTTGGCCCTGTAACATCTGGTTCTGTCCTATCTGTATGATCTGTTGACAGAGATTAGATACAGATTTACTATTATACTGCTATAACTGCCAGGGGTTAATTTAGGATTGAGGGGAAACTACCCTTTTTTTACTTTAGGGGAAAAAAGCTCTTCAAAAGGAAAGTTTTAATAATCACAAAGTTTCACTTTTTAAACTTTAAAGCATATTTTTCAACTGAAAACAGCAAAGGATAATCAGAAAAAAACAAATATGAAGGATTTGGGTAGATATTGACATAAAAAATGAAGGAAAATTTAACATTTCAGTAAATTAATACAATTCTTGGGGAAAAAAGGAATAAAATCCTGAGGGGAACTACCCATAAACGGTGTTTTAAAAGGCCTAGATTGACCCCTGACTGCACATTTCTTAAATTAATCACTCAATCATGATCAGAATCAGATTATAACATTTCTCATACAAACAAAGTATCTAGATAAACTCATTAATCCCTGAAGACACAGGGTTTGCTTTGAAGCCGTCCCTATATCTTTTTCAAGCATAAAACTGAAACGAATCTCACTAATTTTCAGGATTCCAATTTAAACCATGCAGAAGCTTAAGGATCCCATTTATTTAGGAAAGTACCCCATATGAAATACCAAGAGCAAACCCTTAACATTTTTGAACTCTTCCAATTTAAAGGTTGGAATAGTTCATTATGAAATACAAGAGGTGAATCAGTTAACAATGATGAGGGCTGTATGATTCCAGATATTGGGTTTTCCTATATTGTTAGTTGAGCATGTTTAAAGTTTTCATTTTTCAATTTTGTATATTGAATTAAATAAAATTCTTTGGTGATTCTTTTAATAAGTAAGTATATGAAGGAGCCATTGCTTTGCCAAACCCCACCTGAAGCTTTTTTTTATTCAGATCTTTTCTGTACATAGTACACATAAAGATATCACAACACACCCTCACATTAACGCATTCATCCTCGTCCTCATCATCATCATCATGGGAAACTTTGTTAATGGTAACCCTACCTGGGGCTGACCCTCCATGGGAAACTTTGTTAATGGTAACCCTACCTGGGGCTGACCCTGCATGGGAAACTGGTTTCCCTGTAACCACTGAAGAGGCAGTCCCTGGGCATGCATCACCAGCTGTTGTTGTTGCTGTTGCTGCTGCTGTTGTTGTTGTTGCTGTCCATCTCCCGATGTTTGCATAGTAGCAACTTGCATCTGCTGATCCATGATTGGTTACAGCGTTGAATACCAGGACATTAAGATGACACAGACTACATGGCTATGGGTGTTTCTACAATGAAAAGAGAGAAAACATATATAATATTAAAGCGGGGAAAAACATCAAACACTATTAAGAATCACTGTATAAGTGCTAAACTAAAATGTAACATTCCCTAGAAGTAAATTTGTTGACATTGAGGCGTTGTTCCCAGCCTGCGACGTTAGCCACTAGTCCTATGCCCACGGCTAGTACATTTTGTTTGTCTGGACTAGTGCTTGAAAATGTTAATGTCACAGACTGTGTTCCTAGGATATTGTTAGTCTATTGAAGTCTGAAGGGTTTTAACTCTCTGATCCGCTAAATACTAAAATATTAGAACGGCTAGCGGCTCGTAGGCCAACTAGTCTTGGGTTGATGCACACTGATATACAATAAGCATTACACAAAAGTTCTAATAAGCACAAAACAGTAATATAACATCATAGTTCAGGGGGAAAAAACAGATTAAATTAAGTTACCTGTCTAAAACCATCAAAGGTAAATTATATTTTTTCAAGATTTTTATAAGCACTGCTACGTATACCTAATTACATAGAGCTGACACACAAGAATAGGGAAATTAGCGCAGTACATTAACCAGAAACCACGTTCTAGGTTCAGGTACTGGGAATGTGTCAATCTTTGACTAATACGTGTTCTGTAGAAAGTGTGACTGATCTTATACTGTGTTCGGTTTATGACACGTTTAGTTCATCGACTGATTGGGAATTTCATTTATATTTATGTCCAATTATATAAATTAATCATTTTTCTTTTATAAATTGTTACAAACCTCATTAAATAATTGATAAATAGTCGATCATCAGGCTATTGTGTAAAGGTGATTATCGATCTCAATTTTTCAAGTGATTCCCAACACTTATATCTAGATTAAAACTAATACTATGACAAACTAGACAGTTAATACAAGGGAGGTAACTCTTCTTGGCTTACACAGTACACAACTCCTCCCATAGATTCTACTACAATCAACTGCCCAAGTCAATTCACCAGTAATGACATTAAATGTTACAATAATCAAATATATAGTAAATTACTTATTCTTTAATATAATGTGTAGCTCCAGAACAGGAACTGAACAGTATTTCTGTATAATATATTTTTGTTTTAAATATTTTCAAATGTTTATATATTTTACATTGTTGCTGATGGAAACAACAATGCATTCACAAGCATGTACCTGGAAACTTCTTACAAAAGCCTCCTCTTATAAGCTTCTAGTCAATTAGACATATTTTCAGTGAATTAATTATAGGTTGCTTTAAAGTTAGGATACTTGGATATATATATACATGTATATGGGTCAAAGAAGTAATATAAACAATAGTTTTCCAAATAACACTGGATCCTTACAAATAGATATTTATAGGATACAAATGACTTATAATTTTATAAAGGGCAAAGAAGTAATTCCAACAGCGTAGACAAACTGGTGCTGTCAAATTTGACATCAAATCTGGAATTACTTCTTTGCCCTATATGCATGTATAAATAGAAGTGTCTCAATTTTATCTTACACATCAAGCATAAGTTTACTATAAGTAAAAAAAAAATATAAAAAAGAACTTGAATAGAACATCAAGTTTTAGATCTATTTTAATTTTACAGATTGATGCAACACTTGTTAATTTTATATTACAGTATATTAATTCATAAAACTCAGGAACCAGATTAACAAATTAAATGAAATTAATTTTAGTCATTGATAGTTGAGACTCAACATTGTCATGCATACAGTATTACAATAAACATAAATACTACAGCAATATTCAGCCTATTTAAAAGTAAAGAACATAAACACTTCAAATTATCATATCATTTAAGAGGTTTAAACCTAGGCTAGGGCTATGTGCATCATGTTATTTTTACTTCAGGGGAAATGAAATAAAAATTTTTTTTTTTATTATAATAGACTTTGAAGCAGATTTCACTTTATTTTAAATATATTTTATCAGATGTTTCTTGCTTTTTGATGGTGTCACAAATCAAAAATAGATAATATACATTTGTAGAGTTCAATTTGAAAAATTTCAGTCTAGTTTTCATATTTTGACATGATTTACAATATTACTTTACTGATTAGTTGTACCCATGGGCTATAACTCAATGGTATTATGACCTGACCTGATATGTATACACTTAATGTTACATTTATTTTCACAATTTCCTTATGTAGATAGATATTTCTCTACACAGATTTATAGATTTATTCTGAAAACATATATAAAATAGGTAAGGATTCACATACTTTGGTAGTCAACTCATTTAACTTAAGTTCACAGCTTGATTTTCCCCTTGAAAACTATTGGTTTCATTCTTACAGTATAGATCATTAATTAGGCCGAATTGCCCTGAGGGAAGGAAACAAAGAGACAACTGACAAAGCTGAAACATACTGTAAAGACTTAATTATAATCAAATCATCATGCATGAAATAATTCAATTTCAATTAAGAAACATTTTCACCAATAATTTGACACCTAGGTCTTAGAATTTAACAAAATTTAAAGATAATGACATTGCATGTTTACTGTAAGAAGTAGTAGATCTATTAAAGTACAGTAAATATAAAATTAACTGTTCACTCTAATGTAACTAGAAGTCTGCTATTTTGTTTACGTTCCTTATAAACATTTGTTCCATTTTCGTTTATGAATTTTATGAAACTGAAAGAAATACTTACCAATGTATGATAAATTATACAACTCGTCAGTCTGAATACAAATGAGTTTGACATGATCATGACCAGACATTTACTAAAAAAACACTTTCTGATCGAGATATTTTTTTAGAACTGGGGGTTTTCAGTTCTTTTCTTTAGAAGGATACCAAGTCCTGGTGGTTTCTATTTTTAACAAAGAATCAAGGAACAAAATAAATCCAAACGCGTGTAATGGCAGAGAAACAATGCAAAGACGCAATGGACATTTTTCTCTGGCGATTGTGTTTGGCAAAAAGCCATGAAAAACCCCCAATGTTTCGTCTCCTATCTTGAAATGACATATTTTGAACTGAATATTGCGCGAATAGTAAGAGAAACGATGGAAGCGAATCATAAGATAACTGAGCGACTTACGTGGGTCCAATAGGTACCCTTTTCTTGGTGATTGGCTATGGAAATCAACTTGTCGTGGACAACGAATCATGGGCTAATCCGGCCTTGTTGGTCGACGCCATTGGTGCTGATTCTTTGAGGTACGACCTACATCGAAATGAAGTGAAGAAATTCCTTTATATCGTAATTCAGGGTTTCCTTAACCAAACCCCATTTACAATATTATACAAAAACGATTATTTTAAATATTTGATAAGTGATATAACCGTAAAATCAGTACAGACATGATATATTCTGTGAAAGAGTTTGTGTTTATTGGGGAGTGAGTAAGAAGGATGGAACAGCGAGACCTGAGGTCAACCAGTGGATTCGTCCTATCAATTAATGAATACTCACGTGACTAGTGTCAATTTCACACAGTCGGCGAGTGATAGCATGGCCACTGATTGTAAGCTAGCGGTGGGTTGGGCCAGACATGGTTCCAAGCTTTCATCCTGGGTAAGGCCGCTACAACGCGGAAGTACTGCGAATGTCCTTGATTGGAGGACTGGATAAACGAAACATAGGCATTTACTGCAAATTGTCGTAGAGTTTACCCGGAATTGATAGAATACGCTGTAGAATGATTGACAAATTCATTGATTTGTTTACAATGTGGAGGCCCTGTCAAGGGGCATGTGTAGTTTGTGTGTAAACACGTGTGTAGCGTTTACTCGAACATGATAGGCTGGCTGCCTGCCGGTAACCTATATCGATCTCATGTTTTGGATTTAATAGTAGTCAAGTCGAAAACGAACTGCAGTTGAATTAAACGAGCAATGTAGAAGCACTGTGTTTTACATTCATGTTAATTACTAAATTAGGGCACAACGTTAACAAGGCCTAAAGTCGCTAGCCTACTGTAGACATCGTATTCACATGCGATGATGTGCATGTGTTGATGCCGTTACATCATAATATGGATTTCATAAGCTTAGTTGAACATTTGTAAATCACATGTAAAATTTAAGATTTGATGGCATACTTATGTTTCAAAGATATCATTTCCCTTTAAACCTCAAAATTATCATATTTTAAATGTTAATTATAGTGTAATATTTAATTAAATAAATGGCATAGAAACTAAAAGGATGATGCAGTTTATGGTCATTTAGTCTGAATGGTTACCATTCTGACCTGCTCACTGGTATTTGGACAACAGGTGCTTGCTGTCCAAATATTTAGCGGGTCAGAGAGTCCAAACCCTTCAGACTAATGGTCATTAAGATCAAAATGAGTAACAGGAGAGGAAAATTAAACTGAACACCCAGACTGGGATTCGAACCAAGGACCTTCCAAACTCTAGAGGGATGCTTAACCATGGAGCTACGGAAATTCCCTCTAAACTTGAACTACCTCGAATCTAGATGGCGAACTAATCCCCCTTTGAACAATTTATTGTACAGATATATTTTTAAGACCTACCAGCAGTTGAAATATTTTAAAGGTCCAATATACGTAACTTTCGGCAAAACTTGAAGAGAAAATCAAGCCTAATAACTTATTATATTTATAGATTTAGTTAAGATTAGCTGATATCAGCAATATTCAAGATGAATTCTTTCGCGGTTACCGGTACAGCAGCAGTCGAAACACGCTATTTGTAAACATGCGTCCATTTCGAACCGTCTTCTACCTTCGGTTTGTTGTTGAAGTGGGCCCCACATGAACTATTTTCAATTCTTTGGATTTTTTTGTCAAGAGTTCCTTGTTAGTTACCGCTCAGGTTAACTTCGTTTTAGGCTTATTTTTGCATGGTTATCAACTGGATTTTTTTTCAGAATTTTTAAGAATCACGAAAATTTCCCTGAACTTACGTATATTGGGCCTTTAAGTAATTAACAAACACTTGAATGAAAATTAAATAAAATGTGAAAATACATGTACAAACAACAAAACATGGCAAAACATAGACAGAAACAAAGAGTTACATATCTATCACCATGGTTCCTTTGACAAAAGACTCCTAAAACCGATAAAGTGTAACTCAATGTGTTTGGTTTATTTCAAGTCTTATTATTCAGGGTCATTTAAGGACATGCCCGGTTTTGGAGTTGGAGGGAGCCTGAGCACTTGAAGACAAACCACCCACATATCATATCCGTTAACCTTCCCTCATTACGAGGGAGACTCCCTCACTTTGACCAAAATTTACCACTCTCCCTCGAAATCTGACTCATCCAAGTCCAAACCCACACAAACTCAAAATCCACATCCTGTGGTCAAATAATCTCCTAGTTACTGCAGGGTATGTGTGATGACCATTACAGATGTGTCTGGATCAAATGAATATTTTTTGAAGTTATTTTTAAACATATATTGGGAAAGACAAATTGAGCAATGCAGTTTAAGTCGCATTTGACGTACATTGTCCCTCATTGGAAATATGGAAAGATGAATATCTCCCTAATTGGAGGTTTCAAAGGTTAACACCTATGACATATGTTCAGTACCAGGCAACTGCCCCACGTGGGGTTTGAAATCGCAACCCAAAGGAGGGCTAGTGGTAGAATATCGGAACACCTTAACCCACCCAGAGGTAGAGGGCTAGTGGCAGAATGTCGGGACAATGTATGTGACTTCAGTCCCAGGGCTAATGAATTTATATATGAATTCATGGGTCCCAGGGAATCCTGCACCCATGTTTCTTTGTTGTCTGAATATCAGCCAGAAGAGCTACACTAAACTAGACAACTGTTAACTGTATAATTGTTACTATGTAAAGCAGATTAGGACGAGATCTGTATAAAGGTGACAATTAAATCTTAACAGTTTTGTACTGTTAATACCTTAAATTGGAACGAAAAGGGGAAGGGGGCCTGAAAACCTTCACTGCAGGGTCAAAGTATACCTGGTCCTTGATGCGACTTCCAATCAGTATCCCCGGTGGGAACAGACCCAGGGGCCAATCCAACTAGCATACATTTATTCTGTCTCTTAAATGCCAAACAAAAATATCAGAAGATTCATGGTGATAAACTCCACTATTTGGATGATGATAAGACTTTGTTTCTGAGGGACAGGCAGGGCTAACCTAGTAGAAGAGCAGTACTAGAAAAGACAACTGAATAAGTCATGCAACTTCTCAGTGTCCAAGATTCAGTCTGTCTCGGTATATTTCACTTTCTCAAATAATAAAACTGGTGTCAGAGGCCAGTCCCTAGTTTCAAGTCATAGGTGAATGCTTGGCAAGGGGATTTCAAACGACAAAATTGGTGCCTGTGCCTTCGTCACCCATTTTTCCTTGGCAAGAAGATATCCAAACCTGAGCTGTAAATTGTGATATTTTTGGAGGCTTCAATCTTGCTATTTTCCTGGAGTGCAGTAAGTGTGAGAACGAGCTCCAGTGTAACGCCTGGATAGCTAGGATGGCTAAATATATAATAATAATGATAAAAATGAAGTCAAATGAATACCTATTCTTAATTTCTGTTATAGGGAGCCAATAGCTATGGTCAGCTTGGTCAAGGTCACACAGAAGATAAACTTCTACCAGGGGAGGTAATTCCAGTGGACATTAGTATCCGCAGCATCACAGGAGGTGGAGGTCACACACTAGTTATTGATGGTAATTACAGATAGTGTTGGGAAATTGGTTAAAACATTGCAATCCATCATCGGTTAGAATCAGTTTGTCTGACCCATTTTAAAATTGATAAAGTAATCGGTTTTTAATACATAGATTTTTGAATATTTATAGGAAATTTGCTTTTCACGACACTTGATTCTACATATACCATGCATGTGGTGAATTGTCTACATAGTAGTGTTAGCATTACTATACAATAGAAAAAGAACTTTATTATTGTGAATTAATATAAATTATGTGTTTTTAGAGCTCCTAAGCAAGTCTGTTAAAATACCTTATAGAATGCATGCCTGATTAATCAGTCATTAGAAATTATGATACATGTATTGATATTTATAACTCACCTGGTTCGAGGAAATAAATAAGCGGATACCATGGTTGGGAGTTATCTTTCCTTGTCTTGTCTAAACTTAGTAAAGGATATCCCTGCTCCACTGCACTGTTGTGTTTCCAATGTAAAATTTTTGTTTCATTGAAGTACCTGTACCCCTACTGGGGTATTCGGGAAGTGCCGTCATGAAGACACTCTTATCCTGTCAAGGATTTGAAGCATGAATCTCTGAGCTCTAGACAAGTGTACAATAGAGCTATCTGGCCATCAACCATTTAGTCAAGTTCTGCTACACACGTTATATATTTATGCCCTTGGTTACCACAGTAAATGCTACCCTAGTCGTTGATCAGTCTTCATTTTATTTTCATGGGTCCTTTTCAACTGTATTGATTAAAACCATGAGTTTTACAATATTAAAATTAAGTATTTCCAGAAATTCTGTGAGTCCCATAAAAATTATATAAGAACAGGACTTAGGACTTGCATGTATATGTATCACTGCCTAGTGTACCCTGTGACATATTCAATTGCTACATATATATAGATAAAAATATGTTACCTTTTATTGTAGATAAAGGTGACTTGTATGTATGTGGATCAAATAACAAGGGTCAGTTAGGTCTTGGTCACACTCATGACATCACCACACTGACCAAGGTCACGGTACCAGGGGACAATGCTGTTACCAAGGCGACAGGTGGCTGGGATTTCACCTTTATTATCACAGGTACTGGAAATTATGAAAAATAGATTTGAAAATACTCAGTCATCTGACAAATATGGTCACAATTTATTGGTCAACCTCGTTTTAACCAAACACTTTTAAATCCAAGTCTGTTTTTATCTAAACTTTAAATGCTAAACATATTCAGAATCATTTTGATTTGTATCATTGTTTCTAGACTGTATAATCAACCAAGATATTAATTCAATTATCCAAATTTAATTGAAACATCAATGAAAGTCTTTTATATACTGTCACTCATTTTCGGTACTCAGTACCCAGAAATACTTAGACGCTTTCTACACCTCTGGAATATGCTGGCATACCAATCCGATCCCCCCACCACCATAATACTACTGCCTGTTACTGTACACTTTATATACCAACAGATAGAGGAGAACTGTTTTCAATGGGGTCAAACGCCTTCGGACAATTGGGGATACCCGGCGCAAATCAAGTATCGTTGCCGGTCAGTAATTGTTTTGCCCAGACTTCAAGTCAAAACTAAATTAGAAATTTGAATGGCTTTCAGAGCTTCATGAGATTGTAAACTAGATTTTCTTAATAGTCTTCCTAGCACTCCTATGAATATGAAATGATATTCAGATAAACAAAGAAACTTATACGCAAGTATAACGTCTGTATATATATATAAATATTAAAGTATAAACCAATAGATGTAATGCTAAAATATACTTGTAAGTAATTAAAATCTTTGATAAGGAAAGAATTATTCACAATTTTGTTTTAGTCATAATCATTTCTGTTACTTAGACCAAAGTACAAGTACCAAATGATGAGAAGGTGGCTGATGCTGCTGCAGGACTACGACACGTTGTCATGGTAACAGGTTAGAAACATCGTGATAAAATGTTAATTTCTACTTTGAATACATGATGTGTCCCCGAATCATATATGTTTATCAACAAACTGCCACTTATCATTTTGGAAATACATTTGAACCATATTACCTTGAACTTGACCCACAGGCAACAGAACCCTGAGAAAACTTTTGAGTTACACAAAAATTCAAGGTAAGGGCTATTCTTTAATTAATTGTGGGAAGGTGGTAGGGTTTTGCTTTCATATATCATGTGTGATGTGGTTAGAACCAGATCTGCAAACTGTTTCTTATATTAAGTCTCTTTAATATCTGATGGGAGGTGGGGTCTCTGAGAAAGTGCCTCCCGACCCTCCCACATGGTTAATTCTGGAACAGCCCTATGTTTAATACAAAATTTACTAAATATAAGTTCAACTGTTTGGCATGAAGTTAGTTAGAGACTGAAGGAATACTTTAAATTAAACAAGGTCTTCAAGTTATACAAGTTCCAGATAATGAAGTTTATAAGAGTTAAAGTTTGTTTCCTGAATAAAATCCTGTGTTACTCATTCTGAAAAAAAATGCAGTTGATAACCATACAAAAATAAGCCTAAAACGAAGTTAACCTGAGCGGTAACTAAGAACAAAAACTCTTGACAGAAAAATCCAAAGAATCGAAAATAATTCAGGTCGGTCCCACTTCAACAACAAACCAAAATTAAGAGACAGTTCAAAATGCATGGGTGTTTACAAATACAGAATTTCAACTGCTGCTGTACCGTTACCATATAAGAGTTCATCTTGAATATTGCTGATATCAGTTTATCTTAACTAAATCTATAAATATATAAAGTAATTAGGCTTGATTTTCGCTTCAAGTTTTGCCAAAAGTTACGTATATTGGGCCTTTAAGGAGTAATATTAGAATTTGTAAGTATAATTATCTTTTTATGTATTAAAACTTTCTGTTGTTGATGCCTTTTCTAAAATAAACAGATTTTATTTGTAAGCTTTGTGTTTCACAGACAGTGGCAATGTGTACTGCTGGGGTGCTGGGAGAAAGGGACAATGTGGAGTGTTATCTGACAACAAACCACCAGCTAAACTTACAAGTCCTACTCCAGGTAAGAACGCTTTCCTTATTTCAGTTGAATATTGCATTTGATAAAGATGGGGAAACTAAAAATCCGAATACCAAGCGAAAGGAAATATAAAACTTCTTTCTTTGTTCTTCTGACTTTATACAAAATACCAAGTAAGGGGAAATAACTCTATTCCAAACTATCGTCAAGCTCATTTATACTATCCTTTGCTTTGTATATTTCATGCGTGTGTTTTTGTGTGTAGGTAAGTGATGAAAGCGCAGGAAAAATAAAACAGGCAACAAGGTGAATGTTAAGTTATTTCAAATATTAAAATATTTATCACAAATATTGATGATTAGCAAGAAAAATTGAAATGTTCTGACTGAAAAAAAACTTAGATACTCAGAAAAGTTGTTTACTTGATGAATATTTTTGAATTTTGAACTGATGTTAATGCTGAAATTGTACCTTTTTGAAATGTTACACTTCATGTCTAATGTGTCTATGGTTTCCATATTTATCCGGTAACTGTCTTTGATATAGTGTGTAATGTTATGATGTTTCAGTGACCCTACCAGAAACAGACGGATGTGTGTGCTCCGTAGTCGCTGGATCTCACCATTCTGTGGCCGTCACAAGTTTGTAATTAATGTCTTTGTTCCACCAATTTAAATTTTGCAATTAATTTACATCATTAAATTGTTTTTCAAAATGAATAAGTGCACAGTGAAATACATGTAAATCATAGACATATAAAGCCATATTATATATGTTTCTGGTACAAGTAAAGTATGAAATAATAAAAAAAAAATTATAAGAAATGGCTTTAATTAAAATGCACTCTCAGTTTTGTCCATTAAAAAAAATCCTTGATTCATATCAAAAATAGGTATTTAAGAGTTTATTTAGTACATTGTATATTGTTCCAAAACTCAACTGGATTTTTCAGCAATGTTATAAAGTAGATAACATTCTATAGGACTACTGCTATCTGATATATAGCTGACTAAAGTTAACAGAGGTGATTAAGCTTACCAAGGAACACCTTAAACCTGATATAGAATTAAGTATCTAAAAGCCCAGCAATGCCATTTCTATTTAGACTAATACTGGATGTATGCATGCATTTCGATTTATTGACTGATACTAGATGTATGTGCGTGTTCCTATTTATAGATTGTGACTAGATGTATGTGCATGTTCCTATTTATAGACCGTGACCAGATGTATGTGTGCATTTCTATTTATTGACTGATACTTGATGTATGTGTGCATTCCTATTTATAGACCGTGACCAGATGTATGTGTGCGTTCCTATTTATAGACCGTGACCAGATGTATGTGTGTTCCTATTTATAGACCGTGACCAGATGTATGTGTGCATTTCTATTTATAGACCTTGACCAGATATATGTGTTTCTATTTATAGACCGTGACCAGATGTATGTGTGTGTTCCTATTTATAGACCGTGACCAGATGTATGTGTGTTCCTATTTATAGACCGTGACCAGATGTATGTGTGCGTTCCTATTTATAGATTGTGACCAGATATATGTGTGTTCCTATTTATAGACCGTGACCAGATGTATGTGTGTTCCTATTTATAGACCGTGACCAGATGTATGTGTGGGGGTGTAACAAGTACGGCCAGTGTCTACAGGATCCCAGCCACTGTAGCTCTGTCCCCACCCCCAGCCCCGCCCCACCCCGGGACTGGACACTGACTCACCTGAGCAGTGGATGGACACACCTGTTAGCTAGGACAGGTAATGTTATTGTGATACCGTTATTGTTGTCACACATATTGCCATTTTCAGAATTGCATTACCTCTGCTGGAATTTGTTTACTCAACAGCTGAAGTCTACATCACACACAGAGAACAATATCTATTTGTCCCATAAGGCCATAACTCCTAATGTTTCAACCACATCCAACCACATCCAACCATTGGGACTGATTGGGTGACTTTTTTCTGCACTGCAAAAAATCAATATAACATGGCACAGTGTTAAAATTCCTTTTTCACATTATAATTAAATTATGAAATAATGTTGCACATTTAAGTTTTATTCTAATCTAAGAAGTCAAATTCAATGTTTATGATGCTAAAATCTCATATTTACAAATCCCTGTTTCAAGTTTCTGTATTTGTTCATTATAGTGGAAGGTAAATTATACAGCTGGGGCCGCGCTGACTATGGACAGCTGGGAAGACCCTGCGATAGGTCATGTGACCACGAACCAACCCTAGTACCTAGTCAGTTGTCTTTCCAGAGTATATCCTGTGGATCTGAACACAACCTGGCTGTCAGTGGTAAGGTTATGTCCGAGAAAACTAATCATCTTTTGATTGCAGAACTGGTGATCATGTGATGTTTCATATTAATGCACCCCAACATACACTGTAGAACTCAGGGTCCATTTTCGTTTATGCGGAACAACCGGTTTGTCCACTTTTGAAATTATCGTTTTCAGGTGTAAGTCCTTGCGGACATGCAAATGCTTCAGCTTATGCAGGCCTTGCAAGGCTTGCCTGAAAGCAGCTTTAGATTAATAGGTCCGACATTATAAATGAACAATTATGGTCAGACCAGTTCAATCGCTTTAACGAAAACGGCCAGGGTCATATTGTGTTTCTCTTATATGTCCTGCTGGTCATGTTGCATTTCATTCTATCAATATAAAGGTCAAGTATGAAAAGACCTTGAATGAGTTTGTATTTCAGAAACCCAAGGTCACTGATGCTATTCCATGGTAAATCACTCACCCCTGAAGACACATTTGAACTCTTCCGATGCAAAGTTTGGAAAAGTTCATCATGGAATTTCAGGGGGGATAATTACTTTTTTCTCAACACATCTGAAGATATTTTAAGATATTATTAATAAGATGTCTGAAGTATTACGCTACTGTTTCTTCGCAAAACTTGAATATATTTTTAATGTAGTATGCAGAATTAAACATATATCTATGAGGTTGATTTCAGGTGTACCTGGGTTGGACGATTGGACCAGGATTGGGTTTGATCAATAATGATAAAAATACAGTGTTACATTTCAATTAATTTTCTGTTCTACAGATGATGGATCGATCTTCTCCTGGGGGTGGAATGAACATGGTATTTGTGGAACAGGCAATGAAGAAAATGTCCTCAGCGTTCAGCAGGTGGCAGCACTATCCAAAATCAAAGTCAAATTTGTGGGATGTGGAAATGGACATTCTTTAGTGTATGGTTCTGAAATAACATAGCACATAAAACAATATTCATTATTTAAAACATTTTTGTTTGTTTTGTGTCTGTGATACTAATGGTTGGTGGAAATGTTTGTTCATAGCGTTAATGAGGTCTATCAATTAAGGATAGATTTTTCGCTTTGATCCCTTATGAGAATCCAGTTCGACCAGTTGACCTTGAACAAAATGCCAGTCTCAGATCTTAGGAATATTTGGCTTGGGTAAATTAGAACTGTTATGTTTTATCCTCTGCATAAAGTTCTGTAAATATGCTTATCATGGCCATGACATATTTCTGAACAAGGAACATTTAAGCCAAATATCATATGTTTCTAGGCGTTTTGGTATTTCAGAAGAAGTAGTTTGAAGGTTTTAACATATTTGCCCTTTGTGACCTTGAATATGGGTCAAGGTCATATTTTTTGCAAACTTTGTTGGGCTTCATGCAAGGAACCTTTCAGCCATATATCAAAGTTCTAGGTCTTTTGGTTTATCAGAAATGTTGTTTCAAGACTTTAACAGGTTTGACACTAGTGACCTTGGATATGGGTCCAGGTCATGTTTTTTCGTAAACATTGTCAGGCTTTATCCACGGTACCTTTCACCCAATAACAAGGTTCTGGGCCTTTTATTACGAAAAGTTGATGCTGCACCCGCATAAGCTCACTTGCACCGAGGGCCAGGTGAGCTAAAAATTGACTGACAACAGATGCCACGCCACGTTTTAACTGACATTTGTGGGAAACATTTTTCCAATGAAAATTTCAACAAAGATTATATAACTTCAATGACTAGTTTTATTGCAAACAAGTATCATTTCAAACAAGTAAATATGACACGTTGCATGTATATACATCCTGTATACTTCAAATAATACCATGGAGTAACCAACACAATGAAGTACCACTTGACTCTGAAGGTTAGTGTTTAATTACAAAACACTCTTCACCTTAATAAAAGGTTTCCGACACAAAATTATCACCACAGTACCAAGAAATACATACAAATACAAAAACTATTTTTTTCAGAGCCAAAAGTTACTTCATCATGATAATTATTTAAAGGAACACAAGTGGTTTAAAAAATAAAAAAAAGTTTTTGGACAAAGAATAATTATATTATGTACCTTCATTTATTTAACACATCTGAAACGGACAGTTTGGTATTTTTCAGAAAATGCTGACACAGACGAGACAAAGACAAAATCAAAAAAACAAATTAACCATACGTACATTCACAAGCATTGCTGAACAAAGTTTCTATAACAACTGACAAAACCATGGACTCTAGAACTTTAAATAAAAGTAATCTGACCTGTTATCACTGACTAGATATTTCTAATTGCCCTTACTAATGTATATGGCCAGGTGGTTAGGACTATACTACTGAACGTAATCCTTCCTGATACTTAGGTTGGGTATGTTTGTGTTTTACATCCAATTAACAACTGTGGTAGTTAATGATGTGCGCTTTTTTGGGGGTAAAAAATGTCTGCTTTCATGATGGCTGCTTGTAATCCATTTTATTCCAGTGATCAGTTTCAAAATTGTAAATGCACAACCAAGAACCAAGGATTCCTTGCACATGAAATTGGTTCAAGAACTGTCTAGTACTTCTATAGAGGAAAATATAACAAAGTACATGTATTTCAGTATCAAACTTCGCTCAATTTCCAAATAAAGTCTCTTAACTTAGACTCAAGAGATCTGATTAAACAGATTTCCATTTCCTGGGAGAAACATTTTTCTATGATGAAAGGCTCAAAATGAAATGCATGCAATACAACGGAAAAGCCTCAGAAAAATAGTGATAACAAACTTAATACACCCTAACCAAAGCAGTGACATATCAAAACCTTTTACAAACTATTGTCCCAAGAAAGACACCACTGAAAACACTTTTCTGGAGATATAACATGATCATCACAGCCTATTTCTGTTTTACCACCCTTAGGGGTCTCCAGAACTGCATGCTTGTATCTATGCATGATCTCTTTAGATTACACTCCCACACCAAGTAAACAAGATTAACAACCGCCCAACAAGTATTTTTGATGTTTTACACAACCATGACATGTAATAGAATTAAATCTCGTATTAACAGATTTCCACTAAAATAGTCTTGTCATTTTTTTCGTTTTTGGTTTTAAAGGAATTGACATAAAAAAAAGAATAAGAAAATAATAATAAAGAACATAGATTGGCTTCAGGCTGTTCCATTAAAATATAATATTGGACAAAGGATAAACAACTTGCCCAGGGTTTGCAAAACCAATATACTGCATTGTATTATCGTATCCATGTCGTACTACCTACATCTGATAATCTCAGATCTTTTCTAATCTTCACACTGATGTGATCACATGGTCAAATTTATAACTACACTCGTGAGTCTTACATTAACTCGAGAAGTATGCCGAAAAACAGAAATAATTTCTGTCCCTTTTCATATCACTTTTGAAGATACCACAAACTGTCTTCATTTTACCAGGTAGTCTAATTCATCCCTCAGCTTATCTGAATACTGACAGTCACAAGTTAAGTTTAAATTCTTTGTGTTGAGAGGTCCTTAGATGCACCTTGATTTTATATTGCCTGCCTTAATATTCTTACCTCAAGTAAAACTTTCATACCTACAATTACCGTCAGCTTAACCCAATAAAGTGTGTTTTAAGTTGGAAGGTAAAAACAATAAATCGCAGAATATTAATCTTTCCAGCAGTATACAACAGTACATCTAACAGTGATCTTACCAGCAGTATACAACAGTACATCTAAAGGTGATCTTACCAGCGGTATACAACAGTACATCTAAAGGTGATCTCACCAGCGGTATACAACAGTACATCTAAAGGTGATCTCACCAGCAGTATACAACAGTACATCTAAAGGTGATCTTACCAGCGGTATACAACAGTACATCTAAAGGTGATCTCACCAGCGGTATACAACAGTACATCTAAAGGTGATCTCACCAGCAGTATACAACAGTACATCTAAAGGTGATCTTACCAGCAGTATACAACAGTACATCTAACAGTGATCTTACCAACGGTATACAACAGTACATCTAACAGTGATCTTACCAACGGTATACAACAGTACATCTAAAGGTGATCTTACCAGCAGTATACAACAGTACATCTAACAGTGATCTTACCAACGGTATACAACAGTACATCTAAAGGTGATCTTACCAGCAGTATACAACAGTACATCTAACAGTGATCTTACCAGCGGTATACAACAGTACATCTAAAGGTGATCTTACCAGCGGTATACAACAGTACATCTAAAGGTGATCTTACCAACGGTATACAACAGTACATCTAAAGGTGATCTTACAAACGGTATACAACAGTACATCTAAAGGTGATCTTACCAGCGGTATACAACAGTACATCTAAAGGTGATCTTACCAACGGTATACAACAGTACATCTAAAGGTGATCTTACCAGCGGTATACAACAGTACATCTAAAGGTGATCTTACCAGCGGTATACAACAGTACATCTAAAGGTGATCTTACCAACGGTATACAACAGTACATCTAAAGGTGATCTTACCAACGGTATACAACAGTACATCTAAAGGTGATCTTACCAGCGGTATACAACAGTACATCTAAAGGTGATCTTACCAACGGTATACAACAGTACATCTAAAGGTGATCTTACCAGCGGTATACAACAGTACATCTAAAGGTGATCTTACCAACGGTATACAACAGTACATCTAAAGGTGATCTTACCAACGGTATACAACAGTACATCTAAAGGTGATCTTACCAGCGGTATACAACAGTACATCTAAAGGTGATCTTACCAATGGTATACAACAGTACATCTAAAGGTGATCTTACCAGCGGTATACAACAGTACATCTAAAGGTGATCTTACCAGCGGTATACAACAGTACATCTAAAGGTGATCTTACCAGCGGTATACAACAGTACATCTAAAGGTGATCTTACCAAGGTATACAACAGTACATCTAAAGGTGATCTCACCAGCAGTATACAACAGTACATCTAAAGGTGATCTTACCAGCGGTATACAACAGTACATCTAAAGGTGATCTTACCAACGGTATACAACAGTACATCTAAAGGTGATCTTACCAGCGGTATACAACAGTACATCTAACAGTGATCTTACCAACGGTATACAACAGTACATCTAAAGGTGATCTTACCAGCAGTATACAACAGTACATCTAAAGGTGATCTTACCAGCGGTATACAACAGTACATCTAAAGGTGATCTTACCAGCAGTATACAACAGTACATCTAAAGGTGATCTTACCAACGGTATACAACAGTACATCTAAAGGCGATCTTACCAGCGGTATACAAAAGTACATCTAAAGGCGATCTTACCAGCGGTATACAAAAGTACATCTAAAGGCGATCTTACCAGCAGTATACAACAGTACATCTAAAGGCGATCTTTCCAGCGGTATACAACAGTACATCTAAAGGTGAACTCACCAGCAGTATACAACAGTACATCTAAAGGTGATCTTACCAACGGTATACAACAGTACATCTAAAGGTGATCTTACCAGCGGTATACAACAGTACATCTAAAGGTGATCTTACCAGCAGTATACAACAGTACATCTAAAGGTGATCTTACCAGCGGTATACAAAAGTACATCTAAAGGCGATCTTACCAACGGTATACAACAGTACATCTAAAGGTGATCTTACCAACGGTATACAACAGTACATCTAAAGGTGAACTCACCAGCGGTATACAAAAGTACATCTAAAGGCGATCTTACCAGCGGTATACAAAAGTACATCTAAAGGCGATCTTACCAGCAGTATACAACAGTACATCTAAAGGTGAACTCACCAGCAGTATACAACAGTACATCTAAAGGTGATCTTACCAGCGGTATACAACAGTACATCTAAAGGTGAACTCACCAGCAGTATACAACAGTACATCTAAAGGTGATCTTACCAGCGGTATACAACAGTACATCTAAAGGTGAACTCACCAGCAGTATACAACAGTACATCTAAAGGTGAACTCACCAGCAGTATACAACAGTACATCTAAAGGTGAACTCACCAGCAGTATACAACAGTACATCTAACAGTGATCTTACCAGCGGTATACAACAGTACATCTAAAGGTGAACTCACCAGCAGTATACAACAGTACATCTAAAGGTGATCTCACCAGCAGTATACAACAGTACATCTAAAGGTGAACTCACCAGCAGTATACAACAGTACATCTAAAGGTGATCTTACCAGCGGTATACAACAGTACATCTAAAGGCGATCTTACCAACGGTATACAACAGTACATCTAAAGGTGATCTTACCAACGGTATACAACAGTACATCTAAAGGTGATCTTACCAACGGTATACAACAGTTCATCTAAAGGTGAACTCACCAGCAGTATACAACAGTACATCTAAAGGTGATCTTACCAGCGGTATACAACAGTACATCTAAAGGTGATCTTACCAACGGTATACAACAGTACATCTAAAGGTGATCTTACCAACGGTATACAACAGTACATCTAAAGGTGAACTCACCAGCGGTATACAACAGTACATCTAAAGGTGATCTTACCAACGGTATACAACAGTACATCTAAAGGCGATCTTACCAACGGTATACAACAGTACATCTAAAGGTGATCTTACCAACGGTATACAACAGTACATCTAAAGGTGATCTTACCAACGGTATACAACAGTACATCTAAAGGTGAACTCACCAGCGGTATACAACAGTACATCTAAAGGCGATCTTACCAGCGGTATACAACAGTACATCTAAAGGTGATCTTACCAACGGTATACAACAGTACATCTAAAGGCGATCTTACCAGCAGTATACAACAGTACATCTAAAGGCGATCTTACCAGCAGTATACAACAGTACATCTAAAGGTGATCTTACCAACGGTATACAACAGTACATCTAAAGGTGATCTTACCAGCGGTATACAACAGTACATCTAAAGGTGATCTTACCAGCAGTATACAACAGTACATCTAAAGGTGATCTTACCAACGGTATACAACAGTACATCTAAAGGTGATCTCACCAGCAGTATACAACAGTACATCTATGGGCGATCCTACCAGCAGTATACAACAGTACATCTAATGTATTTTCTGTGGAGCAAATTTCATCTTGCAGACCATGTAGTTTTCAGAATACAAATCTCAAATCAAAAACATTTTAATGGAACAGACCTATTAAGGATAAACCTGAAAATATGCAACTATAAAAATAAGAGCTTTTCAACAAAATGAAAGTGATCAAAATAAAAACAATAGCATAAATGCATACAAAAATAAACACAAACAAAAATAGCAACTGTAATAAAATAAATGTAAGTGCATAGGTATGACAAAAAATATGATGCTAACATCAATGGTATATCTATTGAAACAGTATTGCAACATTATTCTCCAGCGGCTGAACACATGATATGAATGTGCACATGGTATTGAACACATAATTAATTATTTGGTAAACAATAGATCTAACTTATAAACCTGAGATAATCTGACTGAACACACCATGTAATACAGCTGACTTGTTGTCAATAATCTCTAAATGAACACACATCTAAATCAGTATAAACCCACCATACTTTGTTACCCATATTAACCTTAAAGTAATATACATCAGTAATTACATAATGTTAGACTCTTCAGTTGGACAGTTAATCCAGTAGATACTGTCAGATCACTTCCACATTAAAGGTGCTATAACTTATAAACCATGTAAATACACATATTTGTCCTGACATTTTATGATAATAAAATGATCTTCATACATGACAATAGTTGTACTTCAAACAGGTTCGAATTATCTTCATGTATCTAAAACTATACAGCACTGGGACTTTCATTTTTAAACTGATTTCCTACTTTGAAATTATATATAGTAAGTATCAAATTCCGATCTATCAAGCTTTTAATCTCAATTTAAACATTAAGTTTAATCTGTTATAATTATCAATTACAAACTTATAATTGATTCTTAAGTTTAATCTGTTATAATTATCAATTACAAACTTATAATTGATTCTAAGACCTGTCAAGTCATAAAGAAATGAGAAACGGAATACAGAATGTAATGTAGAAACTTAATAACCATAACTTCACATGATTATCAATAAAGCAGGAAATATATATTAGTGTAACCAGCTATATGAAAATAAACAGTACATCTCTTTAGGACAAAATAAGGCTGGAAAATTCATTCATCACCGTAAAATTACCTCCCAAAATATTGCAATTATCTAATATGATTGTCTTCAAAATTTTAACATTCTTCTCAAACATTTTTCAAATTTAATTTTATTGAATAATTGATTATCTGAATCAGCACGTACCAGTGTATGCATAACATTGGTCCACATTATTTAAATGCAAAAATATAAACTTGGATAACACAGGCAAATCACAAACGTGTAATCATTAAAAGCTGCTTTCATTATCACAATAGCATATCAACAAGCACTAGAATCAATGACACACCCTGTGGCCTGCTCTACTCATAATCAACTGAACACACTCGGAACAGACTCTTTAAAAAATACAAAAATAAAAGCTTCTTACATCATGTTGGCATTTCTACATTTTCATTTGATTACAAAATTCAAATATAATATACCACAAACAAATGAAAAAAAAAATCCTATTAAAATATTTGCATTTACGAAATAGCATACATCGACTATTTCTCTAGGAATGATAGTTCCCACTTCTTGTAGACCTTTCAGTACCTTCACAAATCACAGACATTGTGCTCAGTTTTTCCCAGGACTATCAGTCTTGGTCACCAACTTCTGTGATAGTAACAAGATTCAAGTGAATTTCAAAGTCGTAAGATCCCCAACGAACAATTTAAGGATTATGGTCCCTTTCAGATAATATAATCAAGGTCACGTCACTTGCCGAGCCGTGGAAACTCCTCCGGGAACAACGCAAGTCGTCGACAGTTTGGACATGTCCTCTCCTGGCCAAATACCCACTGCTTGATACACTGGAGGGAACAAGTTTTAAGTTGAAGACTCTTTTGTTCTATGTAAGGGCTGTTCCAGAATGGACCATATGGGAGGGGCGGGAGGCACGTTTTCAGAGACCCCACCACCCACTAAATATTTAAAGTGATTTAATATAAGGAATGGTAGACATATCTGGTTTAACCCTACCACCCATGATACATTTTAAGTAATACAGGTGCTTGCCACCTCTCACACCAATAATTATGGAACAGCCCTAACCAAGTCTTATTTACAATCTGTTAGTCCAATGTCTTCCGAAAGCTTAATCAGGATATTTTTTTCTATTTCTGTCCTTACAGTCTTATACCTTGTAATTATATATTTCATACTCTTGTGTGTCATAAATTCATCAGAGGAAATTGGAACATACTGTGTAACTAGCATTTAACTATCATATTATCTAAACGTCAAAATTGAAAGCCTTTTAGCACAAGTATTGTGAAATGACATAATCAACTACATCTTAACCTTGTTAGCTTGAATTTGACTGGACAGGACCTTGGGAAAACTTTGAGTAATCCAAGTATTCACGTTATACGAGTTTGAATGCTAGTGTAAAGCTTGGCCGGGACAGACAAGATACTTCAAATTAAACGGGGTCTTCAAGTTTGAGATGAGATTCTACAGTAACTAAAGTTTAAAGGAATTTTTATACGATATATACGATGAACAAACCTGGTCCTACTTACAGTGGAATGGAAGACATGGCCACACTCCAGAGTTTTGATCTCCTCCATGATGAGGGCATCGTGACAAATAACACAGATCTCCTCTTCGTCGTCCATCAATGGCAAGTCTTTGGATGGCTGTAAAACATAGACATTACACTTGGTAGTGAAGCACTGCTTGATCCTATATGTCTTTAGATAGTGGTAATAATATGCATATATTTTGAGAATCATGAACAAAATGGATTCCCAGTTGAAACTCAAGTTCTGCTTATATTCAATGGAAACAAACTTGCAGCAGAAACTTGTTAAACTGTTGTAACACAACCATGAAATTTGTTAGTTGGAGTATAAAGTGATATGAAACTGTAGGGTTTCAGTCATGTTCAGTGCTGCCTGTTTTGCAAGTTAATACTGGTTTTGGTGCAGGGCAAATTACCCTGAGAAAACCCTTCAACCTAGGCCAATACTTTAAAATGCCCCATCAAACCTGCTATCCAGGGGTGGAGGCCAAGTCATTAGGCCTTAATGATCCTTTTGCTTGCCATTTTTTGGATACATTTCTAAAACATCAGCCAGAGTAAATTGAAATTCAGTTTTATTAAACTCTTTTAGTTACCAGATTCTATATATTATAATTAAGTCTGTTTATACATGTATATTAAACACTTCTTTGAAAAACTGGATCCTATAATGGTGGTAACATTTGCGATCAGCTATTTTAACAACATTCTGTATAATGTCAATATCAATGTGGCAGTACCTGGATCACACTCATTGACAATGGCTTGAAGTTAAACGTCTTCCCTGGCCCAGGCATTGGGGCCATTCCCACAACTGGCTTGTTGGCTTTCTGAGTGGCAGGGGTTGAGCTTCCACCAGACGAGTGTCTCTGTTCAACAAATACGTTAACAATAACAACAAGTAAAATATGTTCTTTGTCTCATGATGGTTGATTTAAAACACTATGTGTATCCAACTATTAAAAGTTCATTTTCAAAGGTATAGAATTGAAAATCATATATTTCTCTTGGGAATACATTATTCAGAAAAAAGATACAAGTACACAACTTTGACATCTCAATGGGAGATGTATTTTTATTTGTCATAATTAGAAGACTGACAAACGAAATCACATCTAGGGAGTAACCAGAAATGTTTTCCTAGCAAATCTTATCAGGTGTTTTACAATGTCTAGGTGTTCTAGCGTTTCATTATAGGTTACCTGTTTCGGCTAGTGTTACATTATAGATTACCTGTTTCGGCTCAGCCTGGTAGTAGTGTCGCTTACTGATGAAGATCTGTCGCGACAAGTCGATGATCTGCTTCATATTCATTCCACTGAGTCCCTTGGTTTCATTTCTTACCTCTGTGATCAACTGAATTATCCGCTCCCTGGAAATAAACATGTATTACTGTGACCTTATGTTTATGGGGCCATCAAACTAACTTATTATATTTTACTGACTACTGGTGGTAGATACCTTGGAAACTAGCAGTTTTTGTAACGCAGTAACCTCCCTTTATTTTCCATTCAATTGAACTCCTCCAATTCAGAGACTGAAGTAGTGCATTATAAAAATTCCAGGGTGGTCGAGTTAATCAACTGCACAAATAAGTCTCCAATTAAAAGTCAATTTTGAATGTCATGATTTTTTTCTACATCCCATGATGTATCTGTAACACTGAAGAGTGATATTGAAACCATACCAGGTTACACAGACATTTCAGAAAATGGTGTGCAATGTGGAAAATTTAGTGATCAACTCTCCATGAAGATATTTTACATTTCTACAGAGACTAGATAAACCTACTGTGCCCTATGTATTTTATTTTCCAATAATATACATTGAGATATTGTGACCTAATTCATCCTCAATATCCAGGGGTTACGATCACCTATGTTATCTACACCCCTGGAATATGTCATGGCAAAATTGAAAGCTACCAGGTCTGCCACCTAGCGGTCGGTGTGCGTTGTGTCCCTTGGATATAGCCTAACACTTCTAATTGGTCCCTTACCGTGAATGTGTCGGCAAATATTGTTCCCCTATGTTTAATCGTGAAAGGATCATGACACAATCGACCCTGTGCCTTGTTTGTTTACATTTTTTTCTGTCCCATAAGAAGAGCGCGTGATGGAATGTAAGGTGCGCTCTGATTGGACGCAGCCAGACCTAGCTGCATCCAATGAAATTCTCGTCGCGGGATTTACGAAATGTGGTCTATATATGCCAAGGGTGAAGATGAGTGTGCGGATCGTAACCCTTGGCTAGCGAAGATGGACCTAATTATGCTTAAGATGTAGTAAACACTGTCAACTGGTGGCTGTTCTGGATTTACCTAGATGTTGAAACACTATATGTGTATGTCTTCATCAACTGTATGTACGCTAACAAAAATGAGCCCACCATTACATAATAATTATGTTGGTACATCAACATAAGTTACACATCAGTGGACTTTACCAGCCTTTCAAATGTGATAATATGGGTACATGTGTTGATATCATAAAGGTTATTAGTGTTGTACCATTACAGTATACGTAGTTTAATATTCAGGGAACCTAGTGCAGCTCCAGATTATTGACTTTCTGCTATACTTCTGTTCCAAAGTTGTCATGTTAAACAAGACTGGCCTTCTAAAAAAATAAACACTGACATCATAGCATTGCTAAGGTTACCAACCTGCTGAGAGTAGAGAAGACTTCTGACATCTTGGTGATCAACTTTTCAAAATTATTACTTTTTGACGCTGGCGCATCTGAACCCGACTTTCGTCTTGGCCGTTCAGCTACAGTTTTCTTCTTCTCCTTTTTCTTTTTACTAACCTGTCATCAGAAATAGTTTGAGAGAATTTTATTCAAATATTTTTTCCATTAATTCAAAAACCTTTAAATTATTGTTCATGTTCATGGCATTATACACCGGTATAAGAATAATCAATCATATTATTGTATCCTTTAGTGTGCCATTTACCTGGTGCCAATTTTCGCCTTCCCCATCAGAAATATTGTCTAGATCAGCGGTGGTCTGTTGCCCCTTGGTAGTGAGAGGTATAACAGACATTCCAGATGTCTCCTCCTTGTTCATACCTGTCAAGTACAGAGCAGTCAATTGGATAAGTTTTTATATAATTACTATACTTAATATTAGGAAATAAAGGCTTCTCAACATCCAAGAAGTGTTATCTTCTTTATTGTGGTCTAAATGTCGTCGACATGTTTCGACCGCTAGGCGGCCGTCATCAGGACGACTTTTTACAAAATTCATATGCCCTGAAGTACAATTTTGCGGTTCAAGATGGTTACAGTTGTTAGGTAAACATTGTGACGTTATGGATACATAACATTGTGACGTCATAATTATCCTAGGACTACTGTGATAGACCATGTTGTTCTATAATCAGTGGCAGTGTTTTTTAGTAACTGATTAGCTTATCTTTAATTACATATATAAAAAAATTCGTTAACGTTATCGCACATCAATGTTGAGAACATTGTCTTTTTAACAATTTGTCTATTCTAGATTAAAAATTGAAATTTTTAAAGAAAAACTAGTGATCTTCCTAAATAATGTAAATAACAGTTATCTTGGATATGGAATCTTCTGTAAGTGTTCAATGTCAAACTGTTGATAAAATAAAGTGATAAGTTTGGTTTAGATACACAATGAAGGTTTATAACCTTGCAGTTATGTACCCATTGGAAGTCACTCATAGACAATGTAGCTGCTATTATATAAATTCATCTTAATTAAGTTCAATCCAATGTTGGTTTTGCATCGAGGAAATGATCTTCTTGTACACAGCTGTTGGTCTGAAGTATATAATAGGCAATGTATTCGCTCGGTTTTTGAAAGGCAGTTCACATAAGTGGTACAATTTGTATCAAATAAATGTTGGTAAAATTTGTCCAAGATTTCTTCATAGTGTGTAACTGGGGGGTCTTGCATTTTGCTACGCAGCCAGTTGACGATGTTTTCTTAGCTTGTTCATTCAGTTGTATTTGGATTCTTTTGGCGAAATGCTGTTTGATGGGTTGTTTTTGGTCCACTTTCCTCCTCCATTTCGATGTAGTTCAGTTGGTGTTCCGAGTTGACTTCTATCAAATAGTTCAGTTCCGTTGGAAATAATGTCCAGGTTGGCCACACATTATGGCGCTGTCTGGGTCTAGTGGATCCCTTATGGGATGCAGGGGTTCTCTCAAAACTCACATGAGAAATTATTGAAAAAGAGGAGAACCAACACTTCTATCGTTTCAAATAGCGGTAATCTTCATGGATGGATACCTTACGGTATTCAACAGAGATCCTTCCTATGTGGTGAACATAATATTAGGAAATAAAGGCTTCTCAACATCCAAGAAGTGTTATCTTCTTTATTGTGGTCTAAATGTCGTCGACATGTTTCGACCGCTAGGCGGCCGTCATCAGGACGACTTTTTACAAAATTCATATGCCCTGAAGTACAATTTTGCGGTTCAAGATGGTTACAGTTGTTAGGTAAACATTGTGACGTTATGGATACATAACATTGTGACGTCATAATTATCCTAGGACTACTGTGATAGACCATGTTGTTCTATAATCAGTGGCAGTGTTTTTTAGTAACTGATTAGCTTATCTTTAATTACATATATAAAAAAATTCGTTAACGTTATCGCACATCAATGTTGAGAACATTGTCTTTTTAACAATTTGTCTATTCTAGATTAAAAATTGAAATTTTTAAAGAAAAACTAGTGATCTTCCTAAATAATGTAAATAACAGTTATCTTGGATATGGAATCTTCTGTAAGTGTTCAATGTCAAACTGTTGATAAAATAAAGTGATAAGTTTGGTTTAGATACACAATGAAGGTTTATAACCTTGCAGTTATGTACCCATTGGAAGTCACTCATAGACAATGTAGCTGCTATTATATAAATTCATCTTAATTAAGTTCAATCCAATGTTGGTTTTGCATCGAGGAAATGATCTTCTTGTACACAGCTGTTGGTCTGAAGTATATAATAGGCAATGTATTCGCTCGGTTTTTGAAAGGCAGTTCACATAAGTGGTACAATTTGTATCAAATAAATGTTGGTAAAATTTGTCCAAGATTTCTTCATAGTGTGTAACTGGGGGGTCTTGCATTTTGCTACGCAGCCAGTTGACGATGTTTTCTTAGCTTGTTCATTCAGTTGTATTTGGATTCTTTTGGCGAAATGCTGTTTGATGGGTTGTTTTTGGTCCACTTTCCTCCTCCATTTCGATGTAGTTCAGTTGGTGTTCCGAGTTGACTTCTATCAAATAGTTCAGTTCCGTTGGAAATAATGTCCAGGTTGGCCACACATTATGGCGCTGTCTGGGTCTAGTGGATCCCTTATGGGATGCAGGGGTTCTCTCAAAACTCACATGAGAAATTATTGAAAAAGAGGAGAACCAACACTTCTATCGTTTCAAATAGCGGTAATCTTCATGGATGGATACCTTACGGTATTCAACAGAGATCCTTCCTATGTGGTGAACATAATATTAGGAAATAAAGGCTTCTCAACATCCAAGAAGTGTTATCTTCTTTATTGTGGTCTAAATGTCGTCGACATGTTTCGACCGCTAGGCGGCCGTCATCAGGACGACTTTTTACAAAATTCATATGCCCTGAAGTACAATTTTGCGGTTCAAGATGGTTACAGTTGTTAGGTAAACATTGTGACGTTATGGATACATAACATTGTGACGTCATAATTATCCTAGGACTACTGTGATAGACCATGTTGTTCTATAATCAGTGGCAGTGTTTTTTAGTAACTGATTAGCTTATCTTTAATTACATATATAAAAAAATTCGTTAACGTTATCGCACATCAATGTTGAGAACATTGTCTTTTTAACAATTTGTCTATTCTAGATTAAAAATTGAAATTTTTAAAGAAAAACTAGTGATCTTCCTAAATAATGTAAATAACAGTTATCTTGGATATGGAATCTTCTGTAAGTGTTCAATGTCAAACTGTTGATAAAATAAAGTGATAAGTTTGGTTTAGATACACAATGAAGGTTTATAACCTTGCAGTTATGTACCCATTGGAAGTCACTCATAGACAATGTAGCTGCTATTATATAAATTCATCTTAATTAAGTTCAATCCAATGTTGGTTTTGCATCGAGGAAATGATCTTCTTGTACACAGCTGTTGGTCTGAAGTATATAATAGGCAATGTATTCGCTCGGTTTTTGAAAGGCAGTTCACATAAGTGGTACAATTTGTATCAAATAAATGTTGGTAAAATTTGTCCAAGATTTCTTCATAGTGTGTAACTGGGGGGTCTTGCATTTTGCTACGCAGCCAGTTGACGATGTTTTCTTAGCTTGTTCATTCAGTTGTATTTGGATTCTTTTGGCGAAATGCTGTTTGATGGGTTGTTTTTGGTCCACTTTCCTCCTCCATTTCGATGTAGTTCAGTTGGTGTTCCGA
Organism: Mimachlamys varia; assembly: GCA_947623455.1. Lineage (NCBI taxonomy): Eukaryota > Metazoa > Mollusca > Bivalvia > Pectinida > Pectinidae > Mimachlamys > Mimachlamys varia. Next base: position 27,182,423 of record OX392539.1, read on the forward strand.
GTTGACTTCTATCAAATAGTTCAGTTCCGTTGGAAATAATGTCCAGGTTGGCCACACATTATGGCGCTGTCTGGGTCTAGTGGATCCCTTATGGGATGCAGGGGTTCTCTCAAAACTCACATGAGAAATTATTGAAAAAGAGGAGAACCAACACTTCTATCGTTTCAAATAGCGGTAATCTTCATGGATGGATACCTTACGGTATTCAACAGAGATCCTTCCTATGTGGTGAACATAATATTAGGAAATAAAGGCTTCTCAACATCCAAGAAGTGTTATCTTCTTTATTGTGGTCTAAATGTCGTCGACATGTTTCGACCGCTAGGCGGCCGTCATCAGGACGACTTTTTACAAAATTCATATGCCCTGAAGTACAATTTTGCGGTTCAAGATGGTTACAGTTGTTAGGTAAACATTGTGACGTTATGGATACATAACATTGTGACGTCATAATTATCCTAGGACTACTGTGATAGACCATGTTGTTCTATAATCAGTGGCAGTGTTTTTTAGTAACTGATTAGCTTATCTTTAATTACATATATAAAAAAATTCGTTAACGTTATCGCACATCAATGTTGAGAACATTGTCTTTTTAACAATTTGTCTATTCTAGATTAAAAATTGAAATTTTTAAAGAAAAACTAGTGATCTTCCTAAATAATGTAAATAACAGTTATCTTGGATATGGAATCTTCTGTAAGTGTTCAATGTCAAACTGTTGATAAAATAAAGTGATAAGTTTGGTTTAGATACACAATGAAGGTTTATAACCTTGCAGTTATGTACCCATTGGAAGTCACTCATAGACAATGTAGCTGCTATTATATAAATTCATCTTAATTAAGTTCAATCCAATGTTGGTTTTGCATCGAGGAAATGATCTTCTTGTACACAGCTGTTGGTCTGAAGTATATAATAGGCAATGTATTCGCTCGGTTTTTGAAAGGCAGTTCACATAAGTGGTACAATTTGTATCAAATAAATGTTGGTAAAATTTGTCCAAGATTTCTTCATAGTGTGTAACTGGGGGGTCTTGCATTTTGCTACGCAGCCAGTTGACGATGTTTTCTTAGCTTGTTCATTCAGTTGTATTTGGATTCTTTTGGCGAAATGCTGTTTGATGGGTTGTTTTTGGTCCACTTTCCTCCTCCATTTCGATGTAGTTCAGTTGGTGTTCCGAGTTGACTTCTATCAAATAGTTCAGTTCCGTTGGAAATAATGTCCAGGTTGGCCACACATTATGGCGCTGTCTGGGTCTAGTGGATCCCTTATGGGATGCAGGGGTTCTCTCAAAACTCACATGAGAAATTATTGAAAAAGAGGAGAACCAACACTTCTATCGTTTCAAATAGCGGTAATCTTCATGGATGGATACCTTACGGTATTCAACAGAGATCCTTCCTATGTGGTGAACATAATATTAGGAAATAAAGGCTTCTCAACATCCAAGAAGTGTTATCTTCTTTATTGTGGTCTAAATGTCGTCGACATGTTTCGACCGCTAGGCGGCCGTCATCAGGACGACTTTTTACAAAATTCATATGCCCTGAAGTACAATTTTGCGGTTCAAGATGGTTACAGTTGTTAGGTAAACATTGTGACGTTATGGATACATAACATTGTGACGTCATAATTATCCTAGGACTACTGTGATAGACCATGTTGTTCTATAATCAGTGGCAGTGTTTTTTAGTAACTGATTAGCTTATCTTTAATTACATATATAAAAAAATTCGTTAACGTTATCGCACATCAATGTTGAGAACATTGTCTTTTTAACAATTTGTCTATTCTAGATTAAAAATTGAAATTTTTAAAGAAAAACTAGTGATCTTCCTAAATAATGTAAATAACAGTTATCTTGGATATGGAATCTTCTGTAAGTGTTCAATGTCAAACTGTTGATAAAATAAAGTGATAAGTTTGGTTTAGATACACAATGAAGGTTTATAACCTTGCAGTTATGTACCCATTGGAAGTCACTCATAGACAATGTAGCTGCTATTATATAAATTCATCTTAATTAAGTTCAATCCAATGTTGGTTTTGCATCGAGGAAATGATCTTCTTGTACACAGCTGTTGGTCTGAAGTATATAATAGGCAATGTATTCGCTCGGTTTTTGAAAGGCAGTTCACATAAGTGGTACAATTTGTATCAAATAAATGTTGGTAAAATTTGTCCAAGATTTCTTCATAGTGTGTAACTGGGGGGTCTTGCATTTTGCTACGCAGCCAGTGATAAGTTTGGTTTAGATACACAATGAAGGTTTATAACCTTGCAGTTATGTACCCATTGGAAGTCACTCATAGACAATGTAGCTGCTATTATATAAATTCATCTTAATTAAGTTCAATCCAATGTTGGTTTTGCATAACTGCAAGGTTATAAACCTTCATTGTGTATCTAAACCAAACTTATCACTTTATTTTATCAACAGTTTGACATTGAACACTTACAGAAGATTCCATATCCAAGATAACTGTTATTTACATTATTTAGGAAGATCACTAGTTTTTCTTTAAAAATTTCAATTTTTAATCTAGAATAGACAAATTGTTAAAAAGACAATGTTCTCAACATTGATGTGCGATAACGTTAACGAATTTTTTTATATATGTAATTAAAGATAAGCTAATCAGTTACTAAAAAACACTGCCACTGATTATAGAACAACATGGTCTATCACAGTAGTCCTAGGATAATTATGACGTCACAATGTTATGTATCCATAACGTCACAATGTTTACCTAACAACTGTAACCATCTTGAACCGCAAAATTGTACTTCAGGGCATATGAATTTTGTAAAAAGTCGTCCTGATGACGGCCGCCTAGCGGTCGAAACATGTCGACGACATTTAGACCACAATAAAGAAGATAACACTTCTTGGATGTTGAGAAGCCTTTATTTCCTAATATTATGTTCACCACATAGGAAGGATCTCTGTTGAATACCGTAAGGTATCCATCCATGAAGATTACCGCTATTTGAAACGATAGAAGTGTTGGTTCTCCTCTTTTTCAATAATTTCTCATGTGAGTTTTGAGAGAACCCCTGCATCCCATAAGGGATCCACTAGACCCAGACAGCGCCATAATGTGTGGCCAACCTGGACATTATTTCCAACGGAACTGAACTATTTGATAGAAGTCAACTCGGAACACCAACTGAACTACATCGAAATGGAGGAGGAAAGTGGACCAAAAACAACCCATCAAACAGCATTTCGCCAAAAGAATCCAAATACAACTGAATGAACAAGCTAAGAAAACATCGTCAACTGGCTGCGTAGCAAAATGCAAGACCCCCCAGTTACACACTATGAAGAAATCTTGGACAAATTTTACCAACATTTATTTGATACAAATTGTACCACTTATGTGAACTGCCTTTCAAAAACCGAGCGAATACATTGCCTATTATATACTTCAGACCAACAGCTGTGTACAAGAAGATCATTTCCTCGATGCAAAACCAACATTGGATTGAACTTAATTAAGATGAATTTATATAATAGCAGCTACATTGTCTATGAGTGACTTCCAATGGGTACATAACTGCAAGGTTATAAACCTTCATTGTGTATCTAAACCAAACTTATCACTTTATTTTATCAACAGTTTGACATTGAACACTTACAGAAGATTCCATATCCAAGATAACTGTTATTTACATTATTTAGGAAGATCACTAGTTTTTCTTTAAAAATTTCAATTTTTAATCTAGAATAGACAAATTGTTAAAAAGACAATGTTCTCAACATTGATGTGCGATAACGTTAACAAATTTTTTTTTTATATATGTAATTAAAGATAAGCTAATCAGTTACTAAAAAACACTGCCACTGATTATAGAACAACATGGTCTATCACAGTAGTCCTAGGATAATTATGACGTCACAATGTTATGTATCCATAACGTCACAATGTTTACCTAACAACTGTAACCATCTTGAACCGCAAAATTGTACTTCAGGGCATATGAATTTTGTAAAAAGTCGTCCTGATGACGGCCGCCTAGCGGTCGAAACATGTCGACGACATTTAGACCACAATAAAGAAGATAACACTTCTTGGATGTTGAGAAGCCTTTATTTCCTAATATTATGTTCACCACATAGGAAGGATCTCTGTTGAATACCGTAAGGTATCCATCCATGAAGATTACCGCTATTTGAAACGATAGAAGTGTTGGTTCTCCTCTTTTTCAATAATTACTATACTTAAAATAATGGGTTTTTTTCACATGCTGAAGTTGGAAATGAAGTTCTCATTTCTTGGCATCATAATTATACAGAGAGAAGAGCTTCAGACATGCCGCCTTATACAGAGAAACTGTGATGTACAATAATTTCACATGGAATTGCTTTTCATTGGTGTCTTACATGACACTGATAAACAACACACAGTAGAACTTTGTTATCTGGAACTCGTATAACTCAAAGACCCCATTAAATTCAAAGCCAAGCCAAACTTTAAACTAGCATTTAAACTAATTGATCACATAACTTGAATATTCGGACTATAAGTTATCCTATGGTCCTGTAAACTTCGAGATAACGAGGTTCAACTGTATTTGTATAAAATATTTTGTGATAAAAAATCATTGAAGAAAATGAGGTACTGCTGGGTTTGCTTATGAATCTGTGATGTACATAATCAGATAACAGTTCAAATGTATTTTCTGTTAATATTTATAATTCTTACATATTCTAACCAGTATATTTCTTATTTAAACATTTATAATGCTAATTCATACCATACATATCATACAGGAAATTAAAATCTTGTTTTACATAACTTGTTAGTCTTGCTAATGGTTAGTTTATATATATGCTGTAATTGAAACACTCTTTAGAAGATAAAATGTCTATCCTTAAAATCAAATGCTGCAAACAAAAATCTACAGAAAAGGTTCATGTCCTAAGGTATAGAATTTTTGTTCAAGAAAAACAATCCACAAAGTTTAATGTCAACAAAAATGCCCAAAATATACCAGGTAGTATCCTTTTTGTGTCAGCAAAAGTACTCATTCAATACGCAGTAGGTCTTTTTAACATTAACTCCACTGACATGAAGCTTTATCACTTATTGATTTTAAGGTTTTTTTTTACAGGTATTAAGGTCAATAATAAGTCGATTGATTGGTTTTCTATTTGACAATATTGACAAGCAGAATAGAAAATGTATAATACCACACAACAAATGAATTTTGGTTAAAATCAGTCCAAGTTTCAACTGTACACAATATTTTATAACTCAATTATAACTTGTTACCATCATTTTCTCAATGACAGAATCTCATTCATTTAATAAGCTACACTCAACATTGCAAAATATATGTATCATATTGTAACACTTCATATATATCATATTTATTAAGCTTATAAGTTTTAATTAGAAATTTCCATTCCATGAAAGTTGAGACTCTAGAAACCTGAGTGCAGGACAGCTAGTATAGTCACTAAATATATTACCAACTGTACTGAAGAAGGAAATGGTTAGCACTTTTCAAGAATGTCCATATACATGATATACCAGTACACTAACTATGTGTAATCCATCACACATTCCTAGTCTCAAAACATTTTTCTTAATTATTCATGGAATTCAAATTTTCTTATCATGAAAGGTTTTACTTAAATTTAATTTCATTGAAAACATAGAAAAGTATTAACTCTAGCATGTTCCAATCTTTCATTGCATTCAAAGCATTCATTGATTTTCACATATTTTCTTGCCATAGAAATAACTGAATGTTTTGCGTGGACAAAACATTTTCATATCATGATTGGTATTAAGATGAATTGAAATAAACCATGAATAAATTCCATGATAGTCCAGAAATATGTTTTAACTACTACCTTGTATCAGGGTTTTTTTCGCCATGCACACATTTTGCCATTCAAAGCCAAAAAGGGGATATCTTAGTTGCATCATATCTTTTTACCATTGATGAGTAAGGGCTAGGAAGTAAGTTGTACTAAATCGTGCCAGTTCAATATTTGTTATACCATGTTATGGCGAAAATTAAGACATTGGCAAAAAAAACCCCAACAAACATGTTATACAGAATAAATATTAAGCTTTAAGTAAAGATAGGATACACAATAAGTATTAAGCTTAGAGCAAACATCTACACAATAAGTATAAGCTTAGAGCAAACATCTACACAATAATTACTAAGCTTGGAGCAAACACCTACACAATAATTATTAAGCTTTAAGGAAAAATTACACAATAACTAAGTTTTAAGCGTTAAAATCTACACAAAGTTGAACTGACTACACCACTGACTGAGCAAAAACATTAAGATCTCGTATCAATTATATCTATTTGACTCTTTTGCACCTGCAAATGAATGATAGATTTTTTAACTAATTAAACCTGAGGTTCAGCCTTTTGCTATGATTTGAAAGTGTAATATCTACTTAACCTATCCACTGGGCATGATGAAAGAGTACTTTTCTCCAATATCTGTTGTCGGAGAACAAACTCAGAAACAGTTAAAAAGCATTTTGACTGGCTACTATTTTCAAATATCAATGGGACAGTGAGATTAAGCAGACCAATTCAAACTTTACTTGAACAGAAAAATGTTTCTCTAATCTTCTGTCCCTGGGAGTAAAATAGGATAATCTATCTATAAACAAATGATCACCCCAATGCCTCCATCACTGTTCTGAATTAAAATGGCTTCAATCAATGGTGCCATCTGAAATTAAAACCCCAATCATCTGTCAGATATTTTCACCAATTTGATTCAAAACGATCACAGGAGCAGGGCAGCCATTTCTTAAATAAAGTTGCTATTTGTTTAATTGATACTGCTATAAATCGTGGGGTTCTGTGTTCATGTATCTATCTATCATTGGACTCCTTTACCTTCAGGTTGACCAAGGTCTTCATTTTCCATTGAACAAATCAATTTGCATATTACAGTCATTCTGGTCTATGTGGAGAATGGCAGAAATAGATAGATACTGTATCTAGAACCCCACCAATTGGACAGTACAAATTAACTGAATAGCAACTATATTTGAGACATAGCTGCCCTTCTCTAGTGATCATTCAAATCAAACAGATGTTTGGAAGGAGCAGGCTTCTTTAATCAATATAATCAACAAAGACCCCATCCAACAAGTTACACCTGGCCAGGTGTGCTTAAAATGTTAACATCAAATCAAAGAAACATTCAGTACTTTAAAAATATATACATGAATGTTGCTAGACCAAAATCTGGTACATCCCATACATTTTAGGTATTAGTACGGTACTCAATGACAAGCTACAAGCTATATATACATACCTTCATCGTGAGTCCTAGATATTAGTGCTCTAACAAGGCTTTATCACCCGGTAAATGGACCCATTCCCAATGAAAAAAGGTGTGATTTTCCCCAAATTACCCCTTAAAAATTCCAAATTGAGACACTTGAAAAAAAAAAGGTGGTTTTCATGCTTGAGGAGATTTTTGTGACATTAAAATAAGAAACAAGAAAGATGGGCTGTAAATGTTATTCTGACAGTGTTTTAAAGTTATTTAGAAAAGAAATAATGTATTTAGTTGTTATAAAAGTGTTGTCAAAATTTTCCTAATAGCTGTTATGTCAATCAATTTTTCCCAATTCGATCTCCAGGTCCGATTCCCAAAACCCCCTGATAAAGCCCTGTCTAATAATATAAGGTGTACTACATAATTATCACTCCATGCATCTTGTAAATTAGTGCCCAAGGCTAACTACAAACTATATACTGTTATAGCCACATGCATTCTAGATACTACTGGTACAATCAAAGCAGGAATGGTATAAGTTACCCTCTCCTACATCTTTATCATCTGCCAAGTCAAAGCTGTCCAGATTCACGACGTCTCCTCTAGGTGTAGAGCCTCCGCGGGAGCTGTACAATGAGCCAGATTGGTCCCCTGTTTCTGAATCATCGAAACTCTTGTTCCTCACAGGAGTATTGTCTGTGGAAGCCTGGTTCAAGTTAAGCCAATGCTCAACTTTCTGACTGTAACTAACTGTGGATGTTATGTTAGAACCTGAAGAACCCTGACTTAATTTTGGAGCATCCCACCAATCATTCTTACCTTCGACGGTCTTCTCTACAGGCTTTTTCAATGGCAAACCAGGAGGCACATTAATCTTGGACATTTCTGCCATCCAAGACGACTTGGTTTTCTCTGCTGGACGAACTTTTCGGAAGTCATGATGAAATGGTTTCGGGTCTTGATCTACCTCATCTTCCCAGTTTTCCCCGCTCTGAGACTTTGGTGACGGATTTCCCCTGCTTGTTTTGTCACTTTCTGATGTGGTACGCTGTCGAGAAGGTATACTTTTGGATCTGTCTTGAGACTGGCTGGAATGTAAAGTGTTCAGGTCCTTGTCTTTTGAAGTGGAATATTCTCGTTTTTCAAAAGAATCTGGGTACACGGTTGACACTTTTGGTTCAAGAAACACAGGATTCTCAATACGCTTAAAATTGTCAAGCAGTGATTTTGGTTTCTGGGAAGGTTTAGTTTCGATAGAATTTTTGTGAACCACTGTTCCATCTCCTGTCATTTCTTGTTCATTTGGTGAAATATCTTTGGAATCATTTCCATTCAGTTTTGTTAAATCACTGATTGTTTTCACCAAACCTTTGGCCCCTCCATCCAAATCTTTCAAACTGAAGTCTGGAAATTGTTCAAACTTTTGACTGAGAGACTGGTTGGTGTCTGTCAAACTGGCCAATCCTGGTGGCCGACGTGGTACCACAGTTGCACTGTTTGTCAAACCAGGTGCATCAACAGCAGGCTGCTGCTTCACAATAACCTCACTTTGGGAAGTGTCACCGTTTGGCACTACAGACTTTGAATATGTAGGTAGTTTAGGAGAATCTCCTTTCTTAAGACTCTCTAAGCTGGAATTGTTATTACTAGAATTTGATGCCTGTTGGATCATATCATCTGTATCTTTACTTGGACCTGTGTTTTTGCTGGCATCTATGTAGTTTTGTAAAACTAGAGTCTGTTGCGCTCCGACTGTTTTCAGCCACACAGGATCACTGGCCATTTGTGGGTATGCTTGTTGTAGTTGGTTGATCACAGCCTGGTACAGTTCTGGGTCAATGGATGGCCCATTACCTGTACTTGAAGGTTTAGAAGTTTGAGAAGTGCTTGTAACAGGACAAGATGTAGCATTTGAACTTGAAGATGGTACAGACTCACTTCCTTTCCTTTGACCTTGTACTGTTTTGGAATTTACCTGCTCAGGTAAACTTACGGATGGATTTGTTGTTTGTGGGACTGAGGATTTGGTTGGAATAGGAACTGATGAGGAATTCATTTGTCCTGCTGTTGAAGAGACGTTTCCCTGTCCAGTTAATATACCCAGTGAGGGAGAAATCTGGCCAGTCGGAGTTGATTGAAAAAGTGGATTGCCCTGGTAAGCTGATGTTGGAATCTTAGCCATAGGTTGTGGCTGAGGCAGTAGCGATGATCTCATATTGGCCATTACAGGAAAGGATGGAATACTGGGCTGAACTGGAAGAACCTGGGAGTAAGGAATAATACTGGGCTGTATTTGACGTACCACAGGATAAGGAGGTATGCCTGACTGTGGTTGGCGAATCTGTAAGTATGGGGTTACACTTGCTTGATGAACATGGGGAAACAGTGCCACTCCTTGTTGCCCCGGGATGATTCTAGGTGTGGCCAGTAGAGGAGCTCCAGTCATCAACGGGGCTAGCTGAGATGCCACATGCGACCTGCTGGAAGTTTGGACTTGGTTTGTGACAATGCTTCTGGAATGTGGTGTGTTGAAGGAAGATGCTGGAATATGCGAAACAGGTAATGGAGTAAGTACACTCGAGACTGTTGTTGGTCCATTTGAGGATGCGGTTATGCTGCTCATTGGTGTCTTGGCGACACCAGGTGGCCCACTTGTGAATGTGGTAATGCTGCTGCATTGTGTTCCTGTGGATATAGCAGGTCCACTTGAGAATGTGGTAATGCTGCTGCATTGTGTTCCTGTGGATATAGCAGGTCCACTTGAGAATGTGGTAATGCTGCTGCATTTTGTTCCTGTGGATATAGAAGGTCCACTTGAGAATGTGGTAGGACTATTGTCTAGTGTTGAAGTGACACTTATTAGTCCAGTGGAGAAGGTAGAAGGTTTACTGTTTTGTGTGACAGGGAGACTTGTTGAAAGAGCAGGTTTACTTATAGCTTGGGCACAGAAACCCGACATCAACTTTCTCCATTCTTTTGTAACTGGCACAGGGCCACTGTCCAAAGTCTTTGAAATGGTTTTCTTAATATGCACAGCACTTGACCCTCCTTCCAACAACTTCCGACTGTTAATGGAACTCTTTGATTGCACAATGAATTCATTTTTCAAACGGTCAGAAGCTGGACCTGCTCCACTGGTTGCAGTATTATCAGGTATCTGTTGGGGTTTGAGTGGTGGAGTTTTGTTTTCAGGTATCTGTTGGGGTTTGAGTGGTGGAGTTTTGGGGAATTCGGGCAGAGAAACATCATCATCAATATCATCCATGCTCATCACTGGTGCCTGGTCAGCTTTTGTGTTGGCGACATTTGTGAGGTCGGTTTTAATCTGTAAAACCAATAACAAACCATATAATCAACATTTGAGACAGTAAGATCCATTTAGGTTTAAAACAGAAATAAAGTATTTGAAACATAACTTCATATAGGGGTTATTTATTAGAGAAACCATTTAATTTTTTAGTATTCCTTAATCAAATATACATTCCAATCTCGTTTCCAATTCAGAAAACTTATCTGAAGTAACTCTTTGGTGTGGGTAATTTGCTGTTTTTAGGATAACAGAGGGTCCTCTTCCACCCTAAATAACCATTCACTGGTGGTATTTGTTTTAATAGATTACTTCAAAGATAACAAAGTTAACATGAGATCAGATAAAAGGGGCGAACATAATGCATAACGAGGACATTTTCCCTTTAATCTAGCTTCAAAGGAATGTATGTTTAAGATGTTATGAGGGATTCCTTCACACCGTACTTACCACATACTGTTTTTAGATCTAAACACCCGTTACAGTCTTACTTAGCATTGTCTGAATGATGTAGTTATAACACACGACACAAAATAAAATTTCTTGCATCTTGTATCTAACGGTAGAAAGGTATGAGTAGTTCTTTCGGAAAAATCATTAACATAGGCTTTAATGACAAACAAAGAAGGAAAAATCATTAACATAGGCTTTAATGACAAACAAAGAAGGAAAAATCATTAACATAGGCTTTGATGACAAACAAATAAGGAAAAATCATTAACATAGGCTTTGATGACAAACAAAAAAGGAAAAATCATTAACATAGGCTTTGATGACAAACAAAGAAGGAAAAATCATTAACATAGGCTTTAATGACAAAGAAGGAAAAATCATTAACATAGGCTTTAATGACAAACAAAGAAGGAAAAATCATTAACATAGGCTTTAATGACAAACAAAGAAGGAAAAATCATTAACATAGGCTTTAATGACAAAGAAGGAAAAATCATTAACATAGGCTTTGATGACAAACAAAAAAGGAAAAATCATTAACATAGGCTTTAATGACAGACAAAGAAGGAAAAATCATTAACATAGGCTTTAATGACAGACAAAGAAGGAAAAATCATTAACATAGGCTTTAATGACAAACAAAGAAGGAAAAATCATTAACATAGGCTTTAATGACAGACAAAGAAGGAAAAATCATTAACATAGGCTTTAATGACAAACAAAGAAGGAAAAATCATTAACATAGGCTTTAATGACAGACAAAGAAGGAAAAATCATTAACATAGGCTTTAATGACAAACAAAGAAGGAAAAATCATTAACATAGGCTTTAATGACAAAGAAGGAAAAATCATTAACATAGGCTTTGATGACAAACAAAGAAGGAAAAATCATTAACATAGGCTTTAATGACAAACAAAGAAGGAAAAATCATTAACATAGGCTTTAATGACAAACAAAGAAGGAAAAATCATTAACATAGGCTTTAATGACAAAGAAGGAAAAATCATTAACATAGGCTTTGATGACAAACAAAAAAGGAAAAATCATTAACATAGGCTTTAATGACAGACAAAGAAGGAAAAATCATTAACATAGGCTTTAATGACAAACAAAGAAGGAAAAATCATTAACATAGGCTTCGATGACAAACAAAGAAGGAAAAATCATTAACATAGGCTTTGATGACAAACTCCTTGAAAGAAATGTATTCCTTACCTCCTGGCATGTTGTCTGCTCCTGTTTTCCACCATCCTTCATCTTTCCTGGTTGTGTACTGTCAATGGATGACTGACTTCCAACAGGTTTGACTGATGTAAAGCAGAAAGACTGGGGTGGTTTTATTTGGAAGGCTTCTGCTCTAGATTTGGGACTATCCTCAGACTTAGGCTGAGGGCAATGGACTTTACTGCTCATTTTTGCTGGATGGTTTGTTCCCAAGTCATGAAGCGATCGTTCCTCTTCCTTAGAATATGCATCCCAGAATGACCTCTTTGTACCCACGTTTGGAACCGAGGGTTTCTTATTATTATTCAACTGAAAGAGAGAAATAGAGGAATAGAAGAGCCATTACTTATCAAACATCTTTCAGGAAATTAATTTTGAATGATTATTACCAGAGACAAAGAACCCCAACCAGTCTGTAAGACTGTAAAGCAATTTCATTTCATAACATAATTCTTCACATTTGCACAAATCAAATTCTCCCTGTTAGAGTTGACAGCTTAATGCCTCCAAATGAAATAGACATAGATATCAAACCTCCATCATTGGGAGACAATCAACATCCCTCAAATCTCAATTCCAAATTCATACGCACTCGAAATCTACATTCTGTGGTCAAATGACCTCTTAAATACAGCACTAAAAAGTGTGAAAAGATCAGAACAGGTGTGTTTGAATTCAATAAATTTGTTTTGGAGATATTTTGATACATAGAGAAATTCAATCACACAAAGCAGTTTCTGTCACAGTAATACACTTTTGTAGGAAGTATGATGAGAATGTAGAATATAGATGGAGGGGGATCTCTCTCATTGGAGGTTTCTGGGGTCGACACATATGAACATTTAAAGCTTACATCCTTGTTGACAGCTAAGATGTTCTGGCCCCCTACGGGTATTGATACAGTGAATCGTGGTACAGATTTCCAAACATTTCCAGCAAGAAGGTGTGCATCATAGCTGATCACTTGATTCTGAAAAGAAGAAGCATCATAATATTACCACGATTTGTTGTCTACCATCAGATTACTCACCATAGATTTATATCAACAAAGGTTTAGTTCGTAAAATTATGTTATAATGATGAAAACCTAAATACATACAGTAAAACCCCACTTACTCGAACCCTGTTTTACTCTAGTACCTCTCATTTGGTGCCAACCGAGTTCGTACATATTCAATCAAACTCGAATACCATGTATTCCTCAAATTATTGATCAGTCCCCACGAGTTCGAGTATGTGAGGTTTTACTGTATAAATATTTCTGGAATATGATAAGTGGGAAGTGAAATGGGAAATAAAAGGCCTGTGATCCTTGATAGGCAATGAGTTAAAAATCACGATTATCAGTTTGTGATTGCAAGAAGTAACCAATTGATGATCCATTTTACAATATGACTGTGTATAATTTTAGTCCGAGACAATATATAAACAGTGTACCCTCGTTATACCGCCACCTTTCGTCCACAGCAATTGTGGCGGTATAACGAGGGTGGCGATAGTATCAATTTATGAAAATTATTACCAAGAATTAATTGCATAATAGATTGCATTTCCAACATTTGATTAAAAACAAGCTTAGTATTATATCGTCATATAGAACTACATTGGCACAAATTTATGTCTGAAAATAGTTTTTGATCTGCTTTTGCCGCATGCCATTCCAAATGGAACACTAAAAATGTCCTCGATCTCTTGAAACAGAACAAAATGGCATTAACATCGAGGGAAATGTATAGCAATTCGGGACATTTGTATTTTAAAGGTTGTGGCGGATAGCGATGTGCAAAGTTGGCGGTAGATTTGAGTGGCAATAGGTCGAGGGTACACTTTATAATACCTTAAATAACTCACAATTTTTAACATTGATATATTATAGTCATACATACATTACATATATGTACCAGGACTAGGAAAATAAATCTCCTTCATATAGATTAATAAGTTCAATTATTTTGAGAAATTTCACTTCTCTTATCTAAAACAACATATATATCATGTCAGAATACAAGCGTTATTTTTTATGATTTTTTTAAAAAGATTTTATAAAATGTGCATCAGAATTGAAGAGGTTCTAAAGTCGAATAATACCTGTATGATGTTGAGTTCAATTTTCAGACTTGTTATCCTGTCATCCATGACTTTATCCAGGGGCTCCCCTCTCCTACAATGGATTATGTGTACAGTACATCAAAGTTTTACTTTCTACTGTCAAACAATATCTGTAATAAACCTGTTGCAATGTTTCAAGACCAAATGCACTCTTTGTTGATCATTTAACAAAGGGATCAGTCAGACTTAAAGTGTTCCGTCAAGTTTAATTAAGAAGTACATTGTTTGTATAGAAAGTAAAACATTGATATCTCATGCAGTATATTTAAGTGTATTTCCAAACTGATGAATAATGATTTGATATTGTATATAGAAATAATATAATAGTATAATAGTATTATAGGTACACTGCAAACAGCATGACTGACAGCTTGGGCATTGCAACACCCAAACAGTAAAGGCTGACTATAAAAAGCAAAAAATTCCATGAGTGAAAATATTGGCTTTTACAGAATTTTCTTATTTTCCACCATACAAAGTGGCAAGCATTTTAATCGGATTAGATGTGATGATTTCTTACATATTCTGAAACATCTGTTTACTTCTTTCAAGATCGTCAATTTGTCGCTTCAACTCCAAAGAACAAACATCTCCCCGTAGGTGCAGCAGTTCTCGCTGAAAACACAGAACAATTAAGTCACACACTCATACATAATAAAATAACATTTAAATATGAACAAGTATAATCTGCAGACAGTAAAATTTATTTTACAATTACAGTCTCATTTGAGTCTTTTCCAACAAAGTTGGACAGAATCTTCCAAGAGGATGCATTTCCATTGTACAGTACAAGTAAAGATGGAATTCTTTAACATGTACCAGGTACTTTTTACCATTGCTTCATTTGATGATTTATTCAATATATTTGGCAAACAGATGCCTGGAATTATTTTGCCAGTTGAAATTTTCACAAACCTTGGGTTTAAACCAGCCATATATCCAGGCAAGCCCTACAGTTTTTACTGGCTCTGGACATGTATTATGATTTATAAAGTAATGTAACATTTCATGTACATATTGTAAGTATTGCCGAGACTTGATAGCCAGGGAGGTACTTACTTGTGTGGCTATGAGGCTCTCCAGGTAGTCGGGGAGAGGTTCCGTCATTGTTTCCTTGTTGACTGTGCAGGCATGAAGGATGTTTGGCTTGACAAGCACACCGATTGATTTCGTGTCAAGTGATTCTGTCAAAGTGCCCTGCTCACTGTATGTTGTCTCTTCCTTCACATAGTATTCAGTGTCCTCTGAGAAACAGGACTCCATGGTATTTACACAAACTTCACGAGTGTCACAACTGACAGTCTCACAGACGCGGTCAACTTGTTTAACTCTGCGAGTGTTGCTGGCTACCTCCTTGTATTCCTTTTCTTCAGTCTGACACGACCTTTCTTTAAGCTTCCTTTTGACACACAGGGGAAGGGTTTGTACATTTAAAGGTTGAAAAACTGGTGCATCTGGTCTCATGGTGCTCGAGTTAAAGCTTTTATTTTTTAGATATCGACGTGGTTTGAACTCTGGTGAGATCGGATTTAGCTGTGAAGCACTGCCACTATCACTGCAGTTACTGGAATGTTCTGTGCTCTCCGAGTCCTGGTGAAATTCCTGAACTTTTACAATATCATTATTGCAATAATTTGAGTTTTCATCCTTACTCTTGCTGTTTGCATTCCAGGCCATGGCCCAACTTGTGATAGGACCCGCTGATGATCGTACTGGGATGGAGTTATCTGGCTCGTCAGGACATTTTGCTTTGGAGCCAACTACATCAATTTGATGCTCCACTTTTGTATCAGTGCTCTTGCTCAGATATTTGATCTCTATGTCGTCTGCTTCATTCTGATGTTTGGTCTTTTGGAAATTTACTCCGAGGTCTATATTTTCCACATTACTGTCAAGCTTTTTAGAAGCAGTTTCATCATGATGAGATTTACTGATAATTTCTTCAGTGTCAGCCTTTTGGGCTTTCATAACTGTGTGTTTACTTAGTCCCGGTACAGAACATTGCTTTGCAACTACATCACATGCTTTCTCAATAATTGTTTTTACATAGGCTTCCACAAGATTTTCAAACATATCCCCTTGCTCTTGATGCACGCACTCTGTATCATCAGTCTCAGGCTGGGAGTTTTCATACTGCCCTAGTTTAACATCTAAGTCAGAATCATCCTTCACTGAAGCGGTTTTCTTCCTTTTAGGAGATTTAGTTGGCATCAATGCCTCCAACACATAATTCCCCAATATTCCAACTTCTCCATCTGAAGCACTGGAAACATTCTCATCATGAGCAGTGATGAAGCTGTCGCATTCCCCGGTACTGTCCAAGGAGTTTGGACAACTTCCTTTGGACCACAAATTTCCAGGAATTTCTGTGGACGTGTTTTTCTCCTCAGATTCATTCTCCACAATCTCACTGTATACAACACAGCCGTTCAATTCCACTGGGCTAATTAAGTACTGACTTTGTATCTGTTGAGAATAAATCATGTCTTGATCATAAACAGGTGGTTCAGATACCTCGTCATTGAAAGCAGAGCGGTTCTGTTCGGGTGCTGTACTGCTCATGGTGCTTGACTTGCCACAATATTGTAAAGACTGTTGGGGAAGACCAGAGCATGCAGGGTTCTCTTCGATCGGAGAGGATGTGCTGTCATCACTGTGCTCAGGTTCAATGTGTGTCTTCTGGAATAACATTTCCGTTGGTTTTTCTTTATTTACTTCATCAGAACCATTACTCAACTTGTTTGTATTTAACTTGTCATACACCACTTTCATGTGCTTCCCCTTTCCAGCATTGGCAAGTCTCTCAGCCTTAGTACATATTTCTATTCCATACAATGATGCCTTAGCCTTGAAGAGGTCTTCAGCTGATGTTGATGGTACAGCTATGCCTTGACCCGAATCTAAAATAGGAGTTTTTATCTTAATTAAATAAGCTTGAATATTTTCAGGTAATGAGTTAAAGATGAAATTTCAAGATAAGCCTCATTATTACAGGCAACGTGTTTAAGATAAAATTTCAGTTGAAGAAATGCATTTCTACCAGAAAGGAGATATTTGTTAGTTTAGTTTAAACATATTTTATTTGAAATATTCAAAAGGAATTGGACACAAAATTTGTTCTGCTTCCTCAAAGGATGTTGCTGATCAAATTTGGTTCAAATGCATTCATAACTTTATGACCAGTAGTGATTAAAAGGAATTACCTCTATTTCCCCTATTGGTCCCCACCCCTCTGGCCCCTCAGAGGTCAGAGTCAGCATTTATGCAAAATCTGTTCCCCTTCCTCCAAGGATGTTTCTGACCAAAATTTGTTCAAATGCATTCATAACCTTATGACCAGTAGTGATTAAAAGGAATTATTTATTCCCAATTTATGCAAAATCTGTTCCCCTTCCCCCAAGGATGATTCTGACCAAATTTGGTCAAAATTCATTTATAACTTATGACTAGTAGCAATTTAAAGGAATAACTTCTATTTCCCCTATTGAGCCCCAATAATCTGGCCCCTTGAGGGTCAGAGTCACCATTTATGCAAAATCTGTTCCTATTCCCCCAAGGATGTTTCTGACCAAATTTGGTCAAAATCCTATCAGGACTTTTTAACTAGTAGCGATTTGAAGCAAATGTTGACGGACGATTGATGGACAGACGATGGACGCCGCACCATGGCATAAGCTCACCGGACCTTTGGTCAGGTGAGCTAAAAATGTAAACATTCAAGCAATGAACGCTCTGATAGATTAGGTCAGGAAATCAGAGATTCTAACACCTATTACCAGATACACTAGAATCATGGAAGCCCTAGTGATGTTAATGTAAGTAATAGATTACAGTTACCTTTCACAAACACAGACTGGTCATCTGGGTAACTTCGTGTCAGACCATTAGTACTGGTCTCCTGTTTGGTGGGCTTTTGACTAGATCCTCTACAAAACAAAAGTATAACAGATACGTTTCTGGCCTACGAAGAATTCTTCGTGCTTAAAGTTCTTACTATCATAAACAATGAAATACCCCATGTAAGTAATTAATTCTTAAAATCAGTTTGCTGGGTTCCTTGAATCTAATTTTTCTAGTCCAAATCTATGTTCAAATGAAACCCTATGATCATTCAACATATTTACATATCAAATTATGTCCAGTCAATGGCTACCCTTTTGTGCTGACCTAATCCAGTTTGCAGTGTCAACACTGTGTGAATTTGATTTTAATTTTTAATGAACCTGGCTTAAATTTAAAAGATTGCAATAACTCCCAACCAGATATTCTGTCTTTTCATAAAAAAGAGTTGCCTTATATTTTGTAGGTATATTATATATATGTAAATTCCATTGTGACATCATTATATTGCTGAAGAGCTAGCAAAATTATGCAGGAAAATACAGAATGAAAACACTTTTTCCTTAGAAATGAAATGATGTCACATGGTATTGTCATAGATACCTACTAAAACGAGTGACAAAGCCCAATTTAAAAATTAAACTTTTTTCAAATAGCTGCTTTATAAATTGGCAGTTGTATCCTACCCAAATGATGGAGCTGGTACATCAAACGTCTGTACAGGAGATTTCAAAGTGTGTGGCGTCACCGGACGTTGTGGGTGATTCCTGGGTGATGGGACGCCCACAACTTCTGGGCCATTTTGGTAGGGACGGAACAGTGGTTGACCGCGATACTGTTTGGGTCCATCCGTGTACATCTGACAAGTGTCTGTCTGATAAAGGTCCTGGTGTCTCTGGTCCCCTCCTCCAGGATACTGTTGACTGCCGTGTAATGGAGGGGAGGGGCTGGCAAAGGACTGGTAGGCTACAGCATTTGGATTCAGCTCAATCCTTTGCTGTGGTGGTGGTGGTGGTGGTGGTAGAAGTGATGGTGGTGGAGAGGAAACTTCTGCATATGTTGCTGAAAAAAATTTACCGAGACAGTGAATACACTGTTTTGCTGATTAAATATGCATGTAGATAATAAATTCATCTTCCAAGAGTTATTACACTAAAACAATTTGTTATCAATGCAACACGAATGCCTTTCCCACTCGTACAGAGCCTTTTTAGAGTCATTGACTCACTGTTCAATAGTAGTATTCTACTCATAATTTTTTCCCAACCTTGTCAGCGATATTTTTGAGGCGAGTTTAAGGGATTTTTACCCATATTATTCTTGAAAATCTCATTCAAAATTGTATTACTTTATATAGAAGAATCTCATAGAAATTTTGCTAATCTCATAAAATCCCTCAAATTCTCCCATATAGGCTTTAAAGTCAGACTTATCCCTGCCTTGTTAGTTATTCATTCACAAAGTCTGATGTCCAATACCTTGGGAAATGGGGCCGAAATCAAACTGGCACTGTAACGGAATACACACAGGACAAGAGGTTTAACAAATTTAATGTTACTTTTTCTGTGAAAATGTCGGACCAGTTTCACAATTTTTATGAAAATTTATCAACTCATTCAGTCATTCACCCCCAAAGCACATTTGAACTCTTCCAATTAAAAGGTTGGAATATTTCATTATGAATTTGCGGGGTGAACGAGTTGAAATTCACAAAGCTTAATGTGACCATAACTCTGGAAATATAAACGGCTCTTCATTAAATAGGAACTTGACAAACAATATAAATGACAGCATTTGAAAGTGGATTTGTATAGATGTTTTCTAGTATCATATATCTAATAATTAATATGAGGATTATGTTTAGTTGGTAAAATGGCAATTCACTAATAGTGAAATTTAGACCCATGAATAAATCGTTTAGGCTCCTAACTCATGCACCCCTGAAGACACATTAGAATTTTTCCAATTCAAAGGTTGGAATAGTTTATTTTGAAAAATCAGAGGTGAATGACTTAAATTAAAGGCTACGAAGTTAGAACTTCACAAGTACTTTGCAGATTCTGTTGTGGGAAGAATGTAGTGGGCTGCATCTGAATGTACTGTTGTCCACCAGAACTTGTGATGTATCCTGGACTGGTCAGTGGTGGGTACCCAGACCCTGGTGGTACTCCTGCTGGCCTCCCCGCTCCAGCCTGAGCTCCAGGATGGGACATGTAGGGCTGGTAGTAGGTCATGGTGAATGGATTCACCGGGCAGCATGTAGGTCTATAACATCAAACCATTCTGAAAGGAAAACAAAACGTTCATTAAAACTTTTGTAACAAAGGAAATGCAAAAACCAGGACCCTCCAAACCTAGAGGCTCCATAAACTGAGCGGCCGACAATCCATCCAATCTAGTTCAGTCACATAACTCCCTCTTTTTTAAGTCTTTACCCCCTAAGACACAACTAGCTCCAACACAGGTCTGGGTATTCCCTTGACAAAGAGTCAGCAAGTTGAAGCCTATCAATGTTTTAATAGGAGAAAGAGAAATTTATGCAATAGCCAGATCAAGTTTGAATCCAGGATCCTAACTCTCGACAGAGGTTCTTCTACCAATTGAGCTTACCTGGACAGGTACATTTAATACATTAAGGAGTCCTAGCTGGGACTCCCATCACAAATAATATATGTTGTAGAAACTCTTCATCAGTTTTGGGAGTCTTTTGACAATTTTAGGAGCCAAATGCAGGTTTAAGTGCGACAGGGAAAACCCTGCCTGGAAGCCAACAATCAGTCCAGTCCAATTACATTACACTTAAAAAATGTCATTCTAGTAAAATTCTCTGAACATGAGACTTATTCAGCAAATTTACTGTAATAAGCTATACAAGGTAAATTTTTACAGATAATATGAACTTAATTTAAGACTTATGGTCACATCAATCTCATTGAATCTCATCCAAAAAGAATCCGGACTTATTTTGTAAAGTGGACAATTCAATACACAAGCAGTAACGTATTAACACTATATAGAAATCAGAAATTTGTTAAAACATTTTCATGGTTAAGTTATTTTGTATGACCAATTTGCAATAATAACAATATGATAAATATTAAGGTGTGTTTATTTCATATATGATAATTAAAAGATTGCAAGAACACTTCAATGAGACACTGATTACATAATCTGTAATTACAGTAGTTATTTGTTATTTATCTTCAAATTTAACTGATAAATCCATTATCATTTCCGTGTTACTTATAATATATTAAACACAATGTATCATATACACTTAGTGTTGTTGATCCTATGGTTAAAATGTGAATTTCCTGTCGTAATTGTACCGTGTTTAATTTATATACACTGTGAGTATATAACTTATAAGAAGCAGACTTTAGCAAAGATGTCTTTGAGTCTGACACTGCTTATTGATGGGAAAACAAAATACCCTGTCCTATAATTTCTTTTTCATTCTATTATATTGATAAAGGGTTCAATGGATTTCACTGTATTAAAGTGCATTTTTAGCAATACAGTGTATTACACCCAGGGCTTTTTCTGGGGTCTCTCAGGGGCCAATTTACGGCCCCATTCCCAATGAGATTTGGGCTTCAATTTTCCCAATCAATTAATAAGGCTAATTTTCACAAATTTTCTTGAACATATAGAAAGAAAAATGTGTGCACTACTGCAAACATATTGAGACAAAAATGATGTATTTTTGCAATTTAATATCATTGTAAAATACATTCAGGGTTCTCATTAAAAGCTGGTTGCTGGCAAAAGTAGCCTGTTATTCACAAACTTTGAACCGGCTATTTTTTCATAATTTTATATATGTCAAAATTACAGAATGCGAAAATTCAACCAGCTATTCTTTCGAAGTCAACCAATTATTGCAAAACTTAGTGAGAACCCGGACATTAGAACTATTTTTGCTATATTGGTGATATTATAATATAAGTACCTTCTGAGGCCCTCTGGCACAATAATACCAGCATACAAAATACTGAAAATGTGTTGATACGTGTAGTTCTGATTGCTGTGAGAGCAGTGCAGAGTTGGGCGGCATTTTTGTTTGTAATGAGTTCCATATGAAGTGAGATAACACCGATGAGAAAGGGAGAGTAATGAATGAGATGTACATGTACTATACAATGTATGTATAATGGCAGTTTTACATTTTATACCCTGATGTCATCAAACAAAAATTACAAAACAGTCTAGGTGCGTTTTATTTGTTTAATTCATATTACTTTAAAACTATCTTGCAATTTGCAAATTTAAAAACTTCAAATTTTACAATTAGAATTACATATGGATTATTTTTCTTTCAATTATCAAAACACTACTAAAAGTATTTTGAATTTAGATATAACAAACACTGAACATAATCAATCTTGAAGTGTGATAATCTATGGGGGGTGCTTCAGGTTCTAACAATAAACAATTTTCAAATACAGAGGGACCCACATACGTACACTGTACTGTAGTGTAACATTAAACCACAGCATCAATATGACATTAGTCTATATGTTGATACTAACTTTATCCGATTGATGGCAGATGCTCCATGAAAATTAATAATAGTAATTCTGCAGCCATAGTATAAGTGCACAAACTCGTAACCTATATATACCTACAATAGGCATATAAAATAAAAAATAAACGGGTCAACTTCGTATACACATTTGTCACGGTATCCCATCAGATCTTGATGATGCGTGACGTTGAAAACAACCTCGAAGTTAGTAAAGTTTCAACTACATTTTTCAAATAAACAAAAGTATACATCTTGGAAATGGAAAGTGATAATTGCAAAACGACTAATATTTCCATTAGAAATAATTTACGAATACAATAGGCTTCTAGAATACCACTTTGACATCTTCTGAATTTTTCACCTGCGTCCCTGCATTTCATCTTTCTTGAATTTTAGCGCGACCTAATCACACTCACGACCGGAAGTGAATGACAAAATATAGTTCTGCTATATTTCATTCTGTTTTACTTAAGTATGTGGCTGCACCAAAGCGAATGCAGTTTATTTATGACCACGATGTTGATTTATTCACCAATAATATACGACAGTACATATAATTTTCTTTTAATCCTCAAAAATGAAATTATAAATCTGAAACAAGTTCCCGCCATAATGTCATCGACCCAGTGGATTGTTTACATTTTAGCTGCAGAGAGCTTGCGAAGGAGCACATACATGCACCGTTAAAAACGATAACTGTAACAAATTTCAGAAACATTGCATAAAATTAGTATATAGAAGGCATTTATGTCATGGCTAATCTGGTTCTTGTTACTACAACAACAACCTGTGTATTTTCAACGTGTATGCAGAGTTATTTCCCTTGTCCTCTTTTACTAGTCCAGTACTGAAAAGTATTTTAGTGCATACATATGAAGCATAAACCCAAAATGTATGGACAGAAAGTTTTCAAATCCAGGACCCTTCAAACTGGCTTCAGATGTAATAGGAGAAAAGGGAAAATGTCACAAATTAAGAGACAGGGGTTAAAAAGGGAGAAGAAATAGAAAATGTAGTAGGAGACCGACAAATGCAGGGTTCGAACCTGGAACCTTCCAAACTCTATGATGCGAACGCTACCATTACTGAGCTACCTACTTGTCGATGATCAACACAGTCAAGTTGCTCAACTAACAGATATTTCTTACTTTTTTTTGGAGCTCAAAATTGCTTGTGAGTAACAATCAGTTGAAACATTTATATAAAGAATATATATATATATCTAAGAATTGGATAAAAAAATTAGAATATATTAATTGAACCTATTAAAAATAATACAGGCATCATGTGAAAACAGCATGCATTTCAAATATCTATCCTTTAAAAAAATATAAAATTTCATATGGATAATACAATGAATTTGGCCAGTATAGATACCATGGATGAGCTAACTTGAATAAATATAATTTTGAATCACATTTGAAAAATTACCTAAACTGAACTGCAACTTCAACCAATTTTAATGAAGTTTGATAAATACCTATCTACCATAAAAGTTTGTCAATTATTTCTGTTCAATTTGAAATTATAAGATACATGCTTAAATTTTTGAAACAGCATAATTTGGTCAGATTTAAATCAAGAAAAATGCTCTTTGGTAGTTACTCCCCTGGGGAGATTTTGCCTGGGGATATTAGGAATAAAACACAAAAGTTTGCATGTATCTCCAGTGTGGGAAACTAATTTTGACAGAATCTATTGTACATGCATGAACCATTGGTGAGTTTATAAAAAGAAAATTTCAATGATTTGGTTCACAACTTTTAAATCTATTTTTACATGTATGTACTATCAATCATAAATTCAAATACTAATTATATTTAAGTTGGATGAAAGTATAGAGCCATGATTATAGATAATTTCATTTTTGTATGTGTTTTTGAATAGTTTTTGAACTTCTGGTGTATAACTCAATGTTTCGATGACATTTACCTGGTATTAAAAAAACCCTTCTTTTTCAGAAACATTGGAAACACCAGGAAACAATGGCTTCAAGTATAACCATGCAGCTTAAGCTTAAACCAAATTCTCAATCAACTGGATTCATTAGGTATAGAGACAAGGGGGAAATATACTTTTATAACGATTTCGAGGTAAGGTGTTTATTTCACAATTAAAATGTGGCTTATCATTGTTTGTATAAGTATATTAAAAAGTTCACCAAACTAGTTAGCGGTTTGTGAAATTGAATGGCCTTCACCCATATTCAAGATCACGTATGTACATGTATTACTGTATTACATGTGTAAATTTAAGTAACAGTATGACTTATAATGACTATGGACAGACAGATAATCTGTGATTCCATTATACAACCGGTGGGGGGGGGGGGGGGGGTATAGCAAAATATGATATATATAGTCTCTCATTTTAGAGTGCCACATGCTAAAGATGATCGACATCTTGGATTTCAAAGAAGGTCATGCATTCACTTTTTTCAACAGATTGTTTTTAAATTTTGTGGGAATAGCCAGTGCTATATACGAGAAATACCCCTTCAAGTAACTTTACATTTTGACCCTTTTCAGAAAGTTATCCCCATTTTATGTTAAAATGAACGCAATTCATCTGCCCAGTTTACAACAGATATTAAAAAAAATATTTTGTGGGAAGAGGCAGTACTATATGCCTCCCGAAGTGACTTTACATTTTTGACCATTTGCAGGGAGTTATTCCCCTTTTATATAAAAAATGAACACAATTTTGTCAGAATATGTATTTGCTCAGTTTTAACGGATCATTTTAGAAAATTTTGTGGAAATGAATATTGGCCAGTATAATATAGAAACGTGCTCCCTGAAGTGACTTGGCATTTTTTAACCTTTGCAGAGAGTTATCCCCCTTTTATATGAAAAATGATTGAAAATCTGTTGGCTATGCATTCGCTCAGTTTACAATGGATCTTTTTAAGATTTGTGTGTAGATAGAAAGTTCAAAATGGAAATGTGCCACCTGGAATAACTTTGCGTTTTCAACCTTATACAAGTATTTATCCCCCTTTAAATGAACACTGTTTTGTCTCTCAGTTTTCAACTTATTTCTTTTGTGGAATGCAAGGTTTAGAACAATATTATGCAGTTATGCCCCAAGAAGTAATTTAGCATTTTTAACTCTTTTGAAAGAGTTGGGCACCTTTTATTTTTTTTCATCTATTTTCTAGGTGTGGGGGGGGGGGGGGGGTGGGGGGGGGGGGTATTTGTCAGCCATCCTGGCAACTGTGCAGTTCTAGTTTATTTTCTATTGACCTTTACCTGTTTTCTAGACTACAAGTGTCAAAAATTTGATGTTTTATCTTCCTTAACAAAAAGACCTTTGATGAATTTATAATTGCCAATATCATGCTAGAATGTAGGACTATCATGAATAAATAAAAACTTTCCAGTATAATTCTTAAGAATTCAAAAAAAAATCAGATGGCTATAACTTATTCATAGGGATAGCATTGGACAGATCCTTCCTAGAAATTATTGGAGATATGTTTTGAAAGGCTTCTTTCAACACAAGTATCATATATATAGTCATAATCTTTTCTTATTCAGCATATGTGTGTGTTACGTACATCATCTTTATTGATAGGGGGTGGCATACTCTGCTGTATTTGTCAGCCATCCTGGCAACTGTGCAGTTCTAGTTTATTTTCTATTGACCTTTACCTGTTTTCTAGACTACAAGTGTCAAAAATTTGATGTTTTATCTTCCTTAACAAAAAGACCTTTGATGAATTTATAATTGCCAATATCATGCTAGAATGTAGGACTATCATGAATAAATAAAAACTTTCCAGTATAATTCTTAAGAATTCAAAAAAAAATCAGATGGCTATAACTTATTCATAGGGATAGCATTGGACAGATCCTTCCTAGAAATTATTGGAGATATGTTTTGAAAGGCTTCTTTCAACACAAGTATCATATATATAGTCATAATCTTTTCTTATTCAGCATATGTGTGTGTTACGTACATCATCTTTATTAGGGGGTGGCATACTCTGCTGGTGGATGTTTTAGTCCCCAAGGTTTGTTGGAGCCTCCATAGCCACATTTAATCTCATTTGAGTAGTGGCAAAGTACATAAATACTTATTCATAGTACACTATTTGAAATTATACAGAACTAGTTTAATTTTACTTCTAAATTAATTAATTAAAGGGGTTTTTTTACGCGCCTGACCCTTCTGCTTCTACATTAGCTTAGAAATTTTGGATTCTACCTTTTGCCCCCACTGAAGAGTCCAAGGAGGACGAAACAGCTGTATGATACAGTTTAATTAATTTTTTTTTGGCATTTATTACTGTATCTATTACTAAATTTAAAAGGTGCAGCATATGTGCGTGTGACGTCATCATACATACAAATTATGCTATTATGCCAATTGATCATAATTATGAGTAAATTTTTTAAAATGTTATTAATTTTAAACTTCAAATTTTTGCATTTAAAATTCTCTTAAAAGTTTTTTGGATAGTTTTCAAATGATAACAATTTATTTTTTATTAAGATTTTCTATTATAGGGATTTTTTTAATTTTTAATATCTAGTTTCAATACTGCTACTGAGCTGTGCATTCGTTTATGCGTTAAAATAGAAAAATGAAATGTGACAGATAATTACGTTCTGTTGGTAAATATATATTATATATGCCTGAGAAGGCAGAAAAGCCTTGTGACAAAGTTTTTATATAAAGTATTGCGTCTTTCTTAATTTTTTCTCTAATTTTTTATCATAAACTTGTGTAAATATTTCACATTAATAGGTTATTAGTTAAGACAACACTTTCTGTATGATAAGTAAGTCCACATGAAGTTGAAGGGAACACTGGATGTGATTTGAACACTCCCTATATCTATGTGTATCTGTCGGGGGTGTACCAGTACCAGTCTACCGTTCTGCAGACAGAGAAACCCCTCAGTGATGTTCTATATATAACTCTGGCTCCAGCAGCTGAGGTGCTGCTCTCCGATTACTTGTTTGCTTTATAAGGAACTGCCTGCCTCCTAACACTGCCACCTATATGTGGAGAACAGGTACGGGCCCTTCATTTCTTCTGGATCTTTGGAACCAACCATTCTCACTGGGGGAGGAACAGGTAAGAACCATCATGTGTTTCAATATTCTTTGATAAATAGGGATTTATGATCTTTTTTCCAACTAATCCCCCATGTACTGGGTATGATATACTTTATGAGGCTGTAAAGTGTCAAGTTTTTGAGTTGAGAACATTTTTTATGAAGTTTGTGCTACCAGAGTTAGATCTATCCTGTGGCCCCCACTTGTAGACCTTGATTCAGTAGAGTTTATCTCAAGCTTTTAATGTAAAAGATGAGACTCGACCACTGATCGCTTCTTCAGTCTACATTCCAGCTGCAGGCTAACTCTCTCTGGCGGCCATTTTTGTTTTCGACATTACTAGGTAGGAGATGTTATGCTTTCTATTTTTATTGAATGTGATGTTTCCTTTCCTTTAATATTAAATTCTTCAGCCAGACACATGGCCCCACCTACACTAGAACCCTACCCAACCCCACCCTGCCCTGCCCCACCCCATTCCTAACTTACAACCCCATTCACCTTTTCTGTAATAATTTATTATACTACATATACACTTAGTTTCCTAGTTCTAGAAATACAGTAGTTGCATGAGTGTGAAAAACTTCAGTTTGACCCTAAGTTAGTTCTGTGCTAGTACTGGCATAGCTTTATTTATTTATTTTACCAGTTAATTCTAAAAGACACTTACAAATCTTTGGGTTCATATTCTTCTGCATGGTGACTTGCAATTATGTGGTAATCATGATGGTCAAGAACCTTGGCTGTTTTGTTAACTAAAAGGTCATTTATCAAATATAGTATAAACTTTTCTTTTAAATACCAAGTAATCATTACATTTTATTCTACATTTTTTATTAATTGTCTGTTAATTGTATGCTAGCTTTGAAGCCATTTTTTGTTTCTGACTTTTTTTGACAGTTGTGCGTGTCATGGGTGGATGTTTGCAAATTATATTTGTCAACATAATTGTGTGTGCTGTCTGAAATAATTAAATGTAAGAAAACATATTCTGTCAGCTTCTCGTAAGACTTTGTAACCTAGAAGTAAATGTGGCATATACACATCATCCCCCCCTCTTAACCCCCTACACCCCTCGCTCTCACCTCTCTGTACTGCTACCTGAACTTATGACTTTGTGTACACCCATACAAATATGATATGATTCCCTGAATCAACAAAATGTTTGTTTCCTTCTGTTACTGTTCAGAAGAACTTAAGATTTAGTTTTATGAAGACTGCTGGTTTTCAGATTGTTTTATCTGGATCGACTGTCCAGTATTACATTTTACAGTCTTGTTTGCTTTATAAATACAGTTGCGAAATTATTACCGGTAATTTTACTCATTCACCCCTAATTTACCCTAAAGGCACATTTTGACTCTTCCAATTCAATGGTTGGAATAGTTCATTATGAAATTTCAGGGGTGGATGAGTTAAACTTATGTAGAATTATAAATCATTCTTGTTAGCCCGGCCGGATTAGACTGACCCCCGTCTCTAGAATAGTATACAGGTATTGAAAATAATAGTCTAATAATTTTGATCACTTGGATGCCTGATTCTAGAGTTTAAAACTAGGGGGAAATAAGCTAGTAGAAAAAATTCAGTAGAGAAATCAGCCATAGAAATTTAGGGGCTGGTAGCCAATCTACGCCCAAATGTTAGGGCGGGGGTGGGGTGGGGGGTCTTATTGCCGGGAAAACCCACTAGGTCGGGCAGGTGACCCCAACCCATGGACGTAGATGGACTGTTGTTTATCAATACCAAATTCACTTAGCCGTCCATTGTCCAGTACTGTCCAGGTAATCTTATCCATAACCAACATTTCATAATGTCCTAGACTGTACACTTGATACTTAGTTTAAGTCATGATTCTAATATATAATTTGTTAGCTAGGTAACTTTTCTTAAATGGGTTGAGGATTACCAAGTATTATTCAAGATGTAAAATAACATCTTCTCCAAAATTGCTGACCAGCTTTCAACCATATTGTCAGTGGTACAAGCTTAACTCAAAGAGATCGAAGGTTGAATGAACAAAAGGGTAGAATCTTCTGGGATGTAGGGGGAAGAGTCAAAATAGATAAGATGCCTGATTTCCTTTAAATTATTCACCCCCTTGAAGATACATTTGAACTCTTCCAATTCAATACGGACTTCAAGGGATGAACAACAAAGAAGCACTTATGACAGCGTCTAAAGTCAATGGGATTAAACAATTTTGATGCACAGATAAAGGGGGTACCTTTCCTGGTGATGAAGGGCTGGGTCAAAATGGGTAAAATTTTGCCAATTTGATTTCAATATTTTAACTTACATGGCTGATTCATGGTAGCAACCTTGACCCATAGACATTTGGGCCGAGGTGAGATATACTACAGTCTCTAAGCCTGGTTCGCCTGTGTTAGTATAATGTGATGAGGCGGGGTGTTCTGCTATGGGCCTTCAGCAGTATACTTCAGTGTGGTAGCACTTTAAATCAGCAAAGAGATCGGGACTATCGCAAGAATGCTTACATGAACATACCACACCTCCCAAATACACACCCTCTCAACACACACACACACACTTTGCATACACGGGGAGGCCTTCCTTAAATGACCCTGGCTGTTAATAGGACGTAAAAACAATCAACCAACGAACAACCAAATGGTTAGCTTATTCACTATTTAGCAACATTTTTCAACATTAAATAATTATGTCTATAAACAAGGTACAATCCAACAATGTCACATGTATACTGACTCAACTACAGATTTGATATCTGGATAGTAGGAACTAAATTTGATGGTTTCATTTTCAAGTTACAGGAGAATTAAAATTTGCGCTAATCACTGATCAAGCTAATCACCTTTTGAACAACTGGGCCCTGAATATCATACAGATAAACTAGATAAATATAAAGGGGTTGTCCCACCTTAAGGCTGATAGGCAGTACTAATTGGCATTGGTTTGGCAGGTATTTCAGGGAAGTTCAATGAAAATGACACTGAAAATAAATCAATAAATTTGGAAAGAAAACAGCTAGTGTATCTCTATTGCTGGATTAGATCAACTGACAGTCAAGTTGAAATGTCATTTGACCTATTCTAGCAAAAATTAAAATGAAAATCCTTAATGTTTTGAGTTTAAGACTAAGAGGCCAAACAAAGGTTCAAGTTATTGATCTGGTCTGCTTTATGTGTTTAATATAAAATTTATTAACTTCAATATGAACCAAAGCATTGTAACCATGGTAACCATATATTGGGAGGAAGCCTTTACTTATGATAGTTCAAGATCAGCATAATGTTGTTTTGTTTACATTTGAAGGTCAATGAGGTGCAAGACATTTACTGACTTGTATAGAGGTGCATGTTTGATATTATGATCCTTATTTAGAAGTAAAAATAGAACTAGTGTAGGAATGGTGTTGCTACTGGCAGGATCTGGAGATTTAATGAGAAATAACAGATATTTTGTCTGCCGGTGCCGTAGAGAGGTACGTGTGGGCGGGAGGGTTTGACGTAGGTTTTACTATGAGTGTACGTTACACATACATACTGTTTAGATTAGGGTTCTGCTTAGGAAAGGCAAAAGAGATCTTCTCTACACTATCTGATGATAAGAGAATGGAGTCAAATGATACTGAAATATTCAGATTCATACGGTTAGTTATACAGAGCTCCCAAAGTTATCCTATGTTGACAAATTTACAAAAATCCTCAAATTGTATTAAGATTAACTCATTCACCACTGAAGACACATTTGAAGTCTGCCAATTTAAATATTGTAATACCTTAGTTCATCATGAAATTTCATGGATGCAGATTGAGTTACTGCTAACGGTTATCTTAATAGCATATAGTGTGATATCTTCACAAGCTTATTAATCACTATTCCGGGCAAATTGAACAGAAGTAACTTGATGGCTCATGGTTTGCGATGATACATTCCAAACAATTGAATAAGTTCTAATCTGTTCCATTTGCCCGAAATAGTGACTAATAAGATTAATATCACTCTATTTGCTTATAAAATTACCCTTAAGTGGTCTCTTTAACAGGTGCGTCCAGGAATAACTACACAGGAACTTTATACCTCTTCTGTTATCTGATCTAAAAACCCATTTACATATGTTGTTGATTAGCATCTATTTACACAAATCAGCGAAGAAGAGGCAGAACAGATTCCTGGCCCTGGTACACAACAGTATATTGATGACTTCCTAGCGGAGGTATTCATTTAAGGATGGGACCAGGGTTGGCACAAGAATACCAGAAGGTCTTTGTTCCCTGTATCTAATACCAGCACTGAGATTGATTGCATTATAGGTTTGGTATCTAGGTTCCCTAGCTATCTGTAAAGGTGTTGGACAGACAAGACTAGTACCTGGGCCCCAAATGAAGGATTATCATTCCCCAAGCAGTTGGTTGTACAGTGGACTCCACTTAATATCACTCCTGTTAATATCACATTCCTCTTTATATCATGTTTTTCCCAAGCACCATTTTTCTCTCTATATAAATCTATGTAATTTTATTTGGTTAATATCATGTATTTTGAGGTAAATTCCTCCTAATATCATGTTTTTCTTAACCAATCACAACTTGTACAAAATGATGCATAGAAAATAAAAAATATCCCCAAAATTGATTATTAATTGAAATAATGTTATCTATATACTGAAAAATCTTCATATATCTTCATATATCTTCATATATATATTGAATAGCTTTCTTTTAGTTATGGAGATTGGAAAAGCACTAGATTTAGTGGAAAAACATGTTTCTCTTAATGTCACATTCCTGTTAATATCATGTTTTTGTCTGACAAATGCAACATGATATAAAGAGTAGTGCACTGTACCACTAGTCTTTAACAATTTCCCTATTGGTTTTCGCTTTACAGACAGGGGTTAAAGGTACCGGCGGCTATGGGTCACTGACCATGTGGGTTTTCTCCTGTATACCCGGGTAACAGTTAACTAAAAAGTACTTTTGGTATAGAATCTTGAAAATGTTAGAAATGTGCCCAAAAATTCAAAGTTCAGTTGGAGCACTGAATCAATCATTGCATGATGTGTGATGTAGACAGAGAAATGTCGAGAGTATAAAATGTTTGAGGTCAGTCATATGCAGCTTTTCTGAGAGCTGAACCCAACAAATCTTATTCAGAGGGTTGAGATTTCTGCATCTATTCAATGATCATTTACTTATGTTAAATGGTTATGGAACATAATTGCAGCTTTCCTATACAGTGTAATGGGAAGGTCAGACAGGGAGAAAAGGTAGAGGGTATATCCAGACCATCTGTTTAATACAGTACAGCTACTGGATTATAGCTCACCATTAGGTGTGCCTACACAGGCATCTCTCTGTGGGAGAGAGATAACACTGCCCCTGTTGTGTAAACATGTACTACTGTTGCATGTGTCTTGCAGACACACATGTGCAACACTGACAAGAATGGTTGGGGGGGACCTTGAAAAACAAATATGAGGGGTTTCTCCAGGAGAGGGATAGGGGGGGGGGGAGGAAATGAAGGAAAGATTTGAACACCTGGAGACACCTAACTATAGAATATTAGGAGCTTGTATCTGAAATGCTACGTAGAATATTCAGGTAGATCGGACCAGACCTGCTGTTTTTGGAATACCAGTGGGTAACATACCAGTTGTCTGTGTTTCTGACAAGAATCTCGGTGACTTTGATATTACATCTATTCCGTGGAATTTGTTGTTTTGCAAGTTCAGGTGTATGTTTGATTTGTATGTGCACATGTAAGAATTTAGATGATGCTGAGCAATTTTTTTTTTCCGTATTGTATTGTAATCTCATGCCGAATACACTCTGGTTTATTTACAGTACACTAGTCAGATATGTTGTAAATCACAATGCTATGGAAGGAAACATTCAGTCGATTCTGGAACCAAATGATGCATTTCTAGGGATAAAATACACCTAGCATCACGTCCAACATAGTACAAAAAATGTAATGGGGACATTCTGTTGATTCTTTCAAGGGGGAGCAATCCTCCGAGAGGTATTTGTATTCTCTTGTTTAACCTTTGACCTTTGTCAAGAATATTTGTATGAAGGTGATTCATTCTCAGGCTCTTAGTAGTAGAGGTGTCTGGTAACCTTGGTTCATTTAATGACCTTGACATGTAAAATCGTATAATCATGCCATGACATTATCAGGTTTAGTTTTTTGTCCGTTGATGAACTTTTAGCCAAAAATGATTTAAAGAACCTTTCCCAACACAAAAAAATGGTGTTATTCCATAATTTCATTTCGTTTGGTAACATAGATTTTGATCAAAAGTTTTTTAAATTTTGAAACATATACAGTATGTAATGTTCCCTAAAATCTACAGAATACATAAATATTTCATAAGGAACTTCATGTATATCCAATATCCAATCTTTAAATTTGAAGATTTTATATATGTCTTCAGGGATTCATTTCTCTGCCACCATTTGAGAAATTTTGGCATTATGAAGGTGGCTGCGGTGGCCGAGTGGTTGAGGTGTTCCGACATTCTACCACTAGCCCTCTACCTCTGGGTTGTGAGTTTGACTCCCACGTGGGGCAGTTGTCAGGTACTGACTGTAGGTCGGTGGTTTTTCTCCGGGTATTCCGGCTTTCCTCCACCTCCAAAATCTGACACGTCCTTAAAAATGACATTGGGTGTGGATAGGACGTAAAACGTAATATACTAAACCAATAAAGCAAAGCATTTTAAGGTATTTGGTGATATATCGAGGAAAAACTTGATTAAACAGGAGCAGAGGTATTGAAATGTATTGTGTTAAAGGGAGGTAACAAATGGAGAAGGTCACTCAATCAATATTTTACTGAACTGTTCACTGCTGACCAAAATGAGTTTGTATGTAAGTTGCCATATTTCACACTTTGTTTCCATAATATTTCTACATGGTGTAATGACCCACATACAATACACAGGTATATACACACACAAAGCCCTAAACCCAGAACTAGATGACACAGACTCATTGCTTCATATACCAGTATGTTGTATAAGTACTTTACACACCTAACCAATTAACCAATATATCAATAATATCTGTTGGGGGTCTCCATGGGGGAGATCCAGGGCTGTACCACTAATTAGTAACCATGGTAACATGTTCCTCAGGATCTCCCAGAGATAGGAGGTGCCAGATGTGTGTATACATCTGTAACCAAGGTAACAGGCATCTGGTGGCCAATATGGCTGACCAGACAATCCTCAGCTGGATTGACCACAGCTTTTCTTACAACTATATATATATATTTGGGACATGCAAATGTGTGTAGCCTTCCTTGTAGGATGATGAAATATACATTAAATCTGTCAAAACTGGCCCCTCTCTAATCAGGATACCTGTCCAAAGTCCAAAAGTAATATAATAGTTTGACAAAATACATACAGCAAGATGGTATCAGTAACTTGGCCAAATTTCAATTTATTTACATATCTTTAACACTTAAAAGTGGATGCTTAAACACAAATTCTCAAAATTTCGATGTTTTTGCCACAAAATACCAAAACTTGCAAATAAGTTTCCTCCAAATTTCAGTAAGGTGTTCAGTGTGATGATTGCAGTAACTATGCTTAAATAGTTTCAACTTATTGAATCACTATAAAAATGGACTTAAACACAAATTCTCAAAATTCCAATGTTTTTGCCCAAAAATACCAAAATTTGTAACACAATTTCTTTTACATTAAGGTTAGAAATTAAGTATGATTATATTTATTATAGTTTGAGTAATGTGACCATGTTTCAATTCAAATGGATAATTATAACTGTAAACACTGTGAAAAGTGGACTTTAACGCAAATATGTTGATGTGGATGCAGACACCGCCATCAGAAAAGCAACACCTTAGTCTTGTCTTTCTCAACTCTCGTCAAAGGCAAGACAATAACATGTCCATACTGATCTTCCTATTTTCTTCATTTTGCAATACAGCGCACTCCTCTTTATATCATGCTGCATTTGTCAGACAAAAACATGATATTAACAGGAATGTGACATTAAGAGAAACATGTTTTCCCACTAAATCTAATGCATTTTCAATCTTCATAACTAAAAATCAGCTATCCAATGTACATATGAAGATTTTTCAATATATACAATAACATTATTGCAATTAAAAATTATTTTTGGGGTTATGTTTTTATTTTCTATGCAACATTTTGTACAAATAGTATCTGAAAATTTCTGGATATTTTATGTGATTGGTTAAAAAAACATGATATTCAGAGGAATTCACCTCAAAATGCAGATGGTGCTTGGGAAAACATGATATATAAAGAGGAACGTGATATTAACAGGGGT
Source organism: Mimachlamys varia (assembly GCA_947623455.1). Taxonomy (NCBI): domain Eukaryota; kingdom Metazoa; phylum Mollusca; class Bivalvia; order Pectinida; family Pectinidae; genus Mimachlamys; species Mimachlamys varia. The sequence goes on from OX392539.1 coordinate 27,218,545, forward strand.
GATGTTAAGTAGAGTCCACTGTACCAGGTAATCTATAAACAATTTTAACACTCACTATACATGTGTTGTTCCTATGTCCATATTGTTGAATCTGATATTTTAGTTCCTTACAAAAAAAACTACTGTTTCAAATGCTGACAATATTGATTTGATGCCCATCCCCAACCTGACCCAACACAACAGCAAAAATAGATAAGGGGAAACAAAAGTTAAAAGTTAGTCTATACATAACACTTTGTATAGCATGTAATGCCAGCTGAATGGGATTGGCTATAACACATACTGATGGCATGAAACACAGGTTACATGTGTAATAGCAGATTTGTCTGCTGCATCTAAGTCTGGAAATCTACCGTCAGTTTTAGAATCACTGTAGACAGAATTCTCACTTGTGTAAATTTTTTTCGATCATTTTGCTTTCTAAGAAATGTGATTTACTATACACGTAGATATGTGTATATATAGAACCCCTTTCTTTTATCAAAAGTGGATCTTAATCTGGAAATTTATAAAATTGAATCTGGGAGGAGATACTAAATTCATTTATCCTCCTCATCAGGTGTTCTGCAAACGTACTTATTTTAGTGTTCTCAAATCTTAGCACATTATCAAACTTTAGAAGATAAGCACATTGAGTGAACAGAATACAGCTTAATTACAAAGACATTTGAATTTGTGCATTTGAATTTGTACAATCATAATGTAGATCAAAATCTGAAGGGCGATTCCACTCCTATATTGCAAGGAAAGATTGAATTTCGTAGACCATCCGCTCATACTCCTAGCTTGTTTTAGTATTTATGGACAAATTTTGTACATGTACCGAAATTTGTTGTACAGATTTAGGGTGAGACAGAGTCGGTGTACATTCCATTGACATGCTGGGTATCTCCAGAGGTTTAAACAGTCAGTTATCATCTGCTACAGGCAAGTTATGCATTACACTGATATGGCCCGAGAAGAGGCAAGGAACCTGGATATAAATTATCACTTCTTTATCTACAGTGGTTCTCCTGTCAGACTAGCTTGCAAAACATTATGGTACAATTCTATTTTGATATTTTACATGAGAAGTTTTCTTTTTATGCTCCTACCATTTTAGGAGGGGAGGGGCATTTAGTGCTTTCCATGAGCACCCGATCCAAACTCATTTCGTCACATTGATATTGATACATTTTCAGGATTTTACAGACATCATTTTTCATGAGATCTCTTGCAAGTTTTTGAATACTTCTGATTTGAGAATCACTAGGGTTGGTTCAATTTTCAAGGTCCTAATGTTTATTATGGTTGCTGTTCAACAGAGCATGCATACCATCACAATATCAGGAGGATTTGTTGTTTAACAATTAACCCCTAAAATTTCATAATGATCTATTCCAACCTTACATTGGGAAGAAATTAAATGTGTCTTCAACTGTACATAAGTCATGACAGTTTCAAAATGAAAAATTGTCAAATAAGCCTATGCTTATCAATAAGCCCACCCAAATCTTGAAATATTCAGATGAAGAAATGCCAACAAATGTTTTTTCATTGTCCTGTAAAAAGCCCATCTAAATCTTGAATTGTTCAGATGAAGAAATGCCAACAAATGTTTTTTCATTGTCCTGTAAAAAGCCCATCTAAATCTTGAATTGTTCAGATGAAGAAATGCCAACAAATGTTTTTTCATTGTCCTGTAAAAAGCCCATCTAAATCTTGAATTGTTCAGATGAAGAAATGCCAACAAATGTTTTTTCATTGTCCTGTAAAAAGCCCATCTAAATCTTGAAATATTCAGATGAAGAAATGCCAACAAATGTTTCTTCATTGTCCTGTAAAAAGTCCATCCAAATCTTGAATTATTCAGATGAAGAAATGCCAACAAATGTTTCTTCCAAAAAAAAAAAAGACCTATGCATGACGCCAGTAATTTCAAGATATTAGGAACTCAGTCTGTAGTGCCAGACCGTTCCCATGACATCAACTGGGTATTTATTTATATTCAAATCTGTCAAATCTACATCAGGAAAATGCTTGAAATGCTATGACTTACGGGTTTCAGTGTGTTCAAAGAGTCTAAGTAGTATATTTGTAGTGAAAATGTGAGGCCATGTTTATGTAAAAAAAAAATAAGTTGATATTTTAAATGATGATAATTTTTTTATTGATAAATTTTGCTGACAGAAGATTTATAAATCATAAGTTATAACATCTGGATTTAGAAATTTTTTACCACCCAGGCTGTCTGAGAAATATTTCAAAGTCACATGATTTAGTTAGATGAAAACTTTTTCAAAGTTCCACAGCTGTCTAATTTTATGGTATATTATTATATCAATTTTGTTTGTTTCCACAAAATTTCAAGGTTTTGGGTAAACATTTTGCAGGATCAACTCCTTTTTATGGATTTTATGTTTCAATGGGTTGTGATTACATAGAAAAATTATAACTGCCAAAATGAGACCCTTCAAAATAAAAATTATTTTCCAGTAATGTATATCTTTCTACAGTTCCAGATTGTATGGTACATATAAGCTGTAATGTTGTAATCCATTTCAATGTTTCCCCGGCTATCTATATTGCCTATGTGAAGGAATCTATAAAATGTTAGTTATTTACACCCTGTAGCTTTTATCAGGTGATGTAGTGTGGTGTGTTTACTAGTTGTTTACAACTTGCTCCCTGGATCTTTGTAATTTTGCATTTTTTGTCTTAATATCTGCTTCTCCAAATTCTTATTCCTCGCCTTTTAAGTTTCTAAAGGCTTTAATTTTTTGTCTAGGATTTATCTTTATGATAATCTCACCATCAAAAAGTTCAACATTCATACTATTATGGTTTTGGTTAAATGCAGGCAGTCAGTATGCTAGTATGATTTATAATTTACTATATCCTGACAACTTAGAATACCATGCTACCAATACTTATAGAATATATCTTAATCAGACAGGTGTGTGTGTGTTATCACTAATACAGGCGACTTCTTTAGAGAGGTGGTTTCTTTTGACAGGTAATTTCTATAGACAGGCAATATCTTTAGACAGGCAATCTCTATAGACAGGTGGTTCCTTTAGACAGGCGATCTCTATAGACAGGTGATTTCTTTAGACAGGTTTTCTCTTTAGACAGGCGATCTCTATAGACAGGTGATTTCTTTAGACAGGTAATCTCATTAGGCAGGTGATTTGCCTGAGGCAGGATAGTTCCTATGACAGGTAACCTGCTCCTATGTTGATACAGGTTAGGATCTCTCTTACACGTGTTGTTTCCTGATAACTTAATCATCCTGATAATTCCCAAATTCCATTACCTGCAAATAGCTGTTTACAAACAATCATGTTAAACCAGAAAAAAAGCAACACTTATTTACCCCTTTAATGTGGCATCACTTCTGTGGAGGAGCAGGTGCTTGCTGGAGTTCAGTAGGTCTACACATGATGGTTATCATGTAATATGCTACAGAAAGTGGATTAACCTTCGCTAATCTGGCATGGCAGGTCATTGAAAACATCAATGAAGTGTCTGATCTATCAATGCGCCAGCTAAACTTTTGTGGGGTATGTTGGAGGGAATATATTAAGTTGATTACATTACTAATCCAAAAGCTGCCACTTTAGATTTTGCTATAAAATGTAATAAACAGAATATCCAACAGTATCTTCAGTAATACCAAACATATTTCACTCGTGTGGCTAATATTTTGATATTTTTCACTCGTGCCCACTCGTGAAATATATTTGGTATTACTGAAAACACTGTTGGATATCCCTCTCTATAGCCGAGTACCTAAAGCTGTACTATTGGTGCAATAACTTGCTATATGTTCTTTATCCTGTTCTGTCCTGCCAATCTATCATCTATCAATCGATCATCTGTAGGTATGGTGCTGGCTCCCTTAGAAAGGGTTAGATAATAACACATTGACCCTGGGTAAGACTTAGTATTTAGGTAATTTTTGCCCCTTGATTGGTTTTTGACAATAAGAAATTGGCCTAGGGGTTGTGGTTTAGGCACATTGGCCCTAGGATGACTACACAGTGACATATTGCCCCTTAGTACAGGGTCAGATCACCTCTCAAGTACAGATGATAATCTGATGGAACAATCAACATGGATGATGATGCTGGCCATATGATGTTACAAGTGAGGATGTAATCCTCTGTATCACATTACTGGGTCATGACCCCTGCCTGTGACCACATTACAGGTCAGGGCCCCCCCTCCCCCGGGCGACAGATCCCCCTGGCTGTGACACCTCCCCCCAGTCTGTGTATCCCCCTGTGATGGTATGTCTGTAACTGGATAGCCTCATGGGCCTGCCAGTGTGGGGAGATAGTACATTACATACCTCTGTGAGTCGGCCTCACTACAGTCTACAGCTCTCCTTCTCTTACTCTCCGACATTTTGTGGGATTTAACCTCTCTCAGGACGTAAGTATCGAGACATGTTTCAGGCATCTTTTTTACAGAATTTTTCTCATTCATTTCTCTGTTTTATCACCAAATTGGTATATTAAATCTCCTTACATTTATTCTAATGTCTTTGTAAATACCCTCTAAGCTAGCCTCTCACAGGATGTGAGTATCAACAAGACATGTTTCATGGAATTTCTAAAGATATTGGAATTTCTGCAGATATTTTCTCATGGGTTTCTTTGTTTTATCACCAAATTGATGTAAAACTCCTTGTAAATCTTTGTATGTTCCTGCAAACCTCTTCTCTAGCTGTACTGTTGGACATTTTGTCACAAATGTAAACTTGTCTCAAGGTCTTGCTTAACAAATATGGTATGTGTATTAGGATGAATTGTATCTCGTTAACGATTGTAAGGTTTGATTGTTACTTCATGTGAGAATCTAAATTCTACCATAATAAATGCTATATGCTGTGATATGTACGGGTGCTATGATTTGACAAGGGGGAGGGGCAGTCAGTGATGAGATAACTTGGGCCTATAGTTATAGTAGGTTTATTAATTCTTCATAACATGTTGAGCATGGATCTGTTTTTTGGAAAATTACTTTCAATTAATTGATTTTTGTATTTAGCAGTACACTCTAACCATAATCTCCGACTTGTGTCTTACCTTACTGTAATATAACATGTTTTTGTGAGATGTCTATTTTCATGGAACATTTGTAATGTAACAAATTTTCCCTTGCTTTATGTTATGTTATTTACTTGTACATATACTGAGAATAGTTTCCTACCTATACAAAAAATTCAATAATTGAAAACTTGGATATTGCGAACATATTCTTGCCTTGGTAAATCAAACTTTGAATTCTTATAAAGGTATGGAAATGTATATATATGAAAACTACGGTAAACAATTCTCACATCCTTAACCCAAATGAAATAGCTGGTATCAAAAATTTATAGCATAATATTGTGAGATCACCATGGTGAAAATTGAGGTCACAAGAACATGGCAACAAGGGAGATAACTTATGGCAAAGATTGGGGTTACAAAATTGCAACAGCAAGGGAGAGAATATGATGGTAATTATGACTTGCTTTGTCGTCCTTGTGCTTTCATTCCTTAATTACCATTTACGTCAAGGGAGAAATAACTGTAATCATTTAAAGGCTGACAACAGTTGAATATGGGAATGCAGGTAGTCGTGGGTTTGACTTAAGTTTAATTGAAGGAAACTTTTTTCAGATATCTTTCCTACGAAGAACGAACTTGTGTGATCTGAAATCAATCTGTTACATTCAAAATCGTAAAAATACTAAACAATGCATATGACTCTTACCAAATCATGTTGACTCTAGCAAGTCTTATAACACCTAACAAATGGTATTACACTTTACAAACAGGTGTTGGTTGTAGAACATGATCTCTAACAGATCATTATGACACATGTTATTCAAAGGAAACAAATGAAGTTCCCAGACAAAGTGAAAGTTTTCATTAGTGAAACAGTCTACCAGTGATGAGAGCGCTAGATAGAGGGGAGACAACTCCATCATCAGCACATTTTCTCCAACACAGAGAAGCCTAAGGCATCTTGTATAGGAAACACAACAGACAGGCAAAAGGTTGTAAATGCAACTTTCTAAAAATATCGAAAGGTTCATAGTTACAGCTGGATCGCCCATGACAGGCCCGAAATAGACGTGCACGTGTGTGTGGGTCCGTTAGTGTGGATCTGGTGAATCTTGTGTTGGGTGTATATCATATGTTATCCATGAAGATTCCTACACAGAGCCAGGACATTTTATGTGTTTTTCTCTCACCACTGTTTGCTGGTTAGCATATAACAGAGATTTTCTGGGTAAAAACTACCACCAACATTACATAATTCTGAGGTCAGGAATGGTCCTGTTATCTGTGTGGAATAATTAACTACCTGATGTTAGGGTGGAATCGTTAATTAGTTTCTTGTAATTGACCTTTTGTGTTGTGCTGTTAGGTATAGGCATGAACCAGGAGATTGTAAGTTTGTTGACTGACATACATAAATAATTCTGAGAGGCTGACAAAGCTTTTATGTTTGATAGTGTTAATTACATCCCAAGGACTGGCAATCAGTTGCAGAAGCTATGTCTTGTTAGCTTTACAACAAGTTTTCTTTTCGTCATCTTTAATATTTGGCTTACACTTTTTCAGTTGAATTCTTTTATTGATAAGCATGTTCAAAGGAAATTATCTTGAATCCTCACATACTCACATAAAAAATTTTTGTAATGAATTTCTGAAATGAATTGGGAAAGGTAGAAGAAATAAATTTCCTTAGCACAAGTCAAGCTAACAATGCTTTAATACCTATCTTTAGATGAGTTATGGAACTCTTGTTTAGTGTGCAGAAACTGCAGAGAGGGCTGATACTAATGGCAGAAATGTTCTCCCAGCGGTGAACAATAAATAAAGGGGATTGGCTTCAGTCCTCGTCTTCAGTCCTCGACCTGATTATGATAGGCAATAATGGCAAGAATTAAGCTCTGATAATTACAGCATGTATCAGCAGCATTTGGTCTGAATGCTGCTCGCCTTAGAAAACAGGTATGCATAGAACGACAGATGCAGTGATGATAATGCATGTATGTACTACCATATTCACGTAAAAAAACGACCCTATTTTTTTAGCTCTTATTAAACGAGAGAGAGAGAAGTATCTTTTTTCTCCAACACCTAGATCTCTACTGTTCAGAGTGATTGAATAAGCAAATTAAATTGAATTAAAAAAAAAACATATCAACAAAGAATATGGCACAAATATAGTCTTGTAATATACAAAAATGTTTGTCATCGCATGAACTTCGTTATATATTTAATAATGATAGCAAAATTGTAAAAATATATTGTACACTTGGCCTAATCAAGAGCCCCTCTCAGCTAGTGTTTCCTTGGCCCAAACAAGAGCCCCTCTCAGCCAGTGTTTCCCTGGCCCAAACAAGAGCCCCTCTCAGCCAGTGTTTCCCTGGCCCAAACAAGAGCCCCTCTCAGCCAGTGTTTCCCTGGCCCAAACAAGAGCCCCTCTCAGCCAGTGTTTCCCTGGCCCAAACAAGAGCCCCTCTCAGCCTGTGTTTCCCTGGCCCAAACAAGAGCCCCTCTCAGCCAGTGTTTCCCTGGCCAAATCAAGAGCCCCTCTCAGCCAGTATTTCCCTGGCCCAAACAAGAGCCCCTCTCAGCCTGTGTTTCCCTGGCCCAAACAAGAGCCCCTCTCAGCCAGTGTTTCCCTGGCCAAATCAAGAGCCCCTCTCAGCCAGTGTTTCCCTGGCCCAAACAAGAGCCCCTCTCAGCCAGTGTTTCCCTGGCCCAATCAAGAGCCCCTCTCAGCCAGTGTTTCCCTGGCCCAAACAAGAGCCCCTCCCAGCCAGTGTTTCCCTGGCCCAATCAAGAGCCCTCTCAGCCAGTGTTTCCCTGGCCCAATCAAGAGCCCCTCTCAGCCAGTATTTCCCTGGCCCAATCAAGAACCCCTCTCAGCCAGTGTTTCCCTGGCCCAATCAAGAGCCCCTCTCAGCCAGTGTTTCCCTGGCCCAATCAAGAGCCCCTCTCAACCAGTGTTTCACTGGGCTTTTCTTATGGTAAATGAGGTAGGGGCCTCAATGAGTGAATTTTTTACTACAGGAACATCACTCTCCAGGTTTTTTAACCATAAAGCAAACGTTTTTTCTCGTGTATCAGTTATTATGTCATAATCGACAAGTAGAACCTGTTAGGCGGGTTCGACGGCTAGTCAGACACACAAAGCAGTCTCCATACACACCTCGTCTTTCTGTTACTTATCAGCTGGATAAAGTCGGTCAGTATCTCAGATATTTTCATGTAGGTTACATTTCACCATAAACTTCAAATCTGCACTGAAGGCTGAATATTTTTCTGGTATTAACCAACTACAAAAAGAAATCAATTATAAAATCAGCTCATTAAGAAGAAACAAGATGCATGCTTTTTTTATCAAAGAGAAATGTTTCAGAACAGATTTATATTTAAATATCATGACAATAGGTTTCTTTTTTTTTAGTTTTTCTTTCCTTGTGAAGCACTAGGATCTGATTTAATTTATTATCCACAGTATTACTTTTAGGATCTCAGAAATTGTTGTCTACTGAGCTTGTATTTCTGTGTCACCATATGAGGCTAGCAGAGTTGTTCCCCCTGTTGTGTTGTTTAGTTATAATATTTTATTTTCACAAACTTCAACCCTTAATTAAGCAAAGTTTGTAATGTTTCTTTTGGAATGAGGATTGTATTTTCCTATAAATGTACATAATGTTTTACCAACAAATTTCAATATTTGAAAACAAATGTTTTTCATGAAACTGATCTGGATTTGAACACTCTAAAGTTAGGGAAATAATGACAGTTTTCTGTTCAGAAAAAAGTTCTAAATTTTGTATAGTTTGTGCATGCTTAATTATCCTTATGACATCATACATTGATTACAAACTTTAAAATCTGTTGGTAATTAAAAGGTGGCTGGGAGGATATTTATAGTCAATATATTTATGCAAGACAAAAATTATTCTACATCAAAATGTGTTTTGTCAAAAAATTAAAACTTTTTTGTTTTTTGTTGCAGTTTGTGTAACATTTAACTCACATCATGGATTACGACGATGAACCAAGGTAAATATTGCTACAAATATTCTCAATCTTATCTGGCTTCCAAAAGTATACCACAATAGGTCATATTCAGTAACAAACTGTACACTGCTCTCTGGTAATCTTGCACACTAGCGGGAAAAAAAGCATTCTCATAAAAACAAAATACAAAACAAGTGTTTTTAAAACCTATGTCAGATGGAACAGGAATGTTTATTTTTTCTTAATATCATTTGATAAGAAAAATATTCTAAAAATTCCCAATTTCCTGTAATGTGATATTTCCCCCCAATCTTGCTCAAGCTTAAGCTATGAAAATTCAAGTACCTTCTAGTTTTAAACTCCCTGGTTTTATATCAAAGCTTGGGTTTAGAATCTCTGGCCCAAATTACACCTCACTTCATCCATTGATCCCCTCCTCCTTTTAGAAATTCTTAGAAAATTAAACTTGAGCAAGCTAGGCCACTACTTAACATGCATTCACTTAAATGATGTACAACATTACCAGTAATAGCAAGACTCTTTAAGACCTGACTGCTGGTTATGAAATCAATATTTCCAGTTTTTAAATAAATTGCAACTCTTTGCTAAATTAATTTTAACTCATTGCACCCCTAAAATGTTATTATGAACTATTCCAATCTTGAATTGGAGGAGTTCAAATGTGTTTTCAGGGTTGAATGACATAAAAATTTGAGAAGTACTTGTTTCGTATCATGAATACGTTGTTAATGCATGGGGTAGTACATGTATCTCACATAAATATGAAGTTATGAACAACACTGTAATGGATATTAATATCATTAGTATTTTTATTAGCTTGGCATACCTAAGATAAAAGATACCATTAGGATAAACTTAATTATTCCATTGTCATTATTGTGAAATATTTTATCCATTTTATTTAAATATTTCATAAAAGCCACATGTTGTCATGCCTTTTAGAAAATTGGCTCAAAATTTTGTAACGTTTGAAAATAGAATTTAAATGGAAAGAATGCAAAGTCTACAATTTACCAATATAGTAAATCAGGAATTGCAATAAAGTAAATGGTATAAAATTGAGCATCCAATTAATGATCTGCAAAGGATATAGAAGGTGATATATATATAACTTGACAGAGGAAACTAGGAGAGTCCTTTTGGTTTGCTTCATTCTCTTTATATAAGGGAGACTACTCTAGGGCACCACATTTCTGAGTGGAACTCTTCTTTGTTGTAATAGATGATGAAATGGTGCACTTTACCTTCAAGTATATTGTCACAGACTAAAAAATGGTTATGTTTTTCAGATTTAACTTGATTTCCATCCTTCTGTTGACTTGAAATTAAAGAAATGATCATTTGAAACAAACTATGCATTCATGACTGTATAAGAGCATACTTCTTTGAACCAGGGTCTATATTCATTAGACATGAATCCATTATACATGCCCAAAGCATGGATTCTGTGCTCAACACAGATTTTTTTGTCACACATAAATTATGTGAAATGTCCAAAACTTAAAGGGTAAACACTGAATACTGGTTTAAATTTTTCACTGGGACAACAAATTGGGCACAAAATCAAAATTGGAGCATTAGAAAGGATTCATGAATATAGATCCTGGGTCCATGTAGTTTTGCTCTTCATATTAAGTATTTGATTCAAAAACAAAGAGAAAAGTACAATTTTTTCCATACTCAGTGTTGTGTGAGAAATATAATTGCCATGATCAATTCTTCAAATGTATTGCAAAATACAAAAGAAAAAACCCAATTCGCTTGATTTGTAACTATGGTTTTTCACCTTGCATTATCCAAAATTAAGCAAAAAATCAATTTCATAAGCATGCATATGATAGAAGTTCAAGAACAGCCTTTAACAGAAGTCTAATGTATATACAAGGCATACTTTGTCCCATAACATTCATGTTTCACTTCATAAATATAAATCATGTTTTTAATTAAAATGATTGCATCACAGATTAAAAGGGATAAAAATAGAATTACAGATGTTGGATAAAAGTTAATGTAGAACTGTAACAACGCTTTTGATTGGTTGAAATATTCCCCTCTACCAATAAGTAAACAGTAAGTCAATTGATCAACGGGGAAATGTATAATGTTGTAACAGATTTGAATTTCCTGTATCCAGTTGGAGATTTATCATAGGAGATGTTGAATAATTTCTATCTCCTTTAAATAAAAAAAGATGTGATATGATCATTGATGTGAAAAACAGAGCGTTACTTTCTAAATTTTTGCTTACAGAGAAGAGACCCAAGAAACGTAAGTTATTGTATTTGTAGCTATACATGTAGTAGTTTGGTGTTTCTAACCCGTAAAGATATTGATCTTCAGACAGCTTAGTCTATTGGTCAAGGGGAAATAACTCCCTTCACAAGCTTCCTCTGTGTGATTTGACTGTTGCACTAGCTCCCTATCAGAAAGAAATTCTTCTAAAAATTCCTTTTGTGGGTAAAAATTATGTGGTTATTTCTTACAAAAAAACTCCTTCACCTCTGAAATTCATAATGAACTAATACAACTTTTGTTTTGGAAGAGTATAAATGTGTCTTTGGGGCTGAATCAGATAATTTTAAGAACAAATCTTCTCCTTAACACTTTCCTCCTGAATGGCGTGAATACATGTAAGCGTGCTGAAGATTCTATCCTGGCTGTAGCCATCCTGGTATAAAGTGTCGAAAAAGTTATAACAAATTCAATCCAGTCAAAGAATAAAAATTATCGTAGAAAGATATTTCCAGCATGAGTATTATTTTGCAAAATCTAGAATATCTGGGACTGATTTTAAAAAGTTTTTGTTTTATATTATAGCATTGCAGATATTTTCATGATTATGGTTTCTGCCATTCATATTGCAAAAAATTGTTCTTGTAACTGAACTTTGAGAATATTTTGAAATTTATTCAAAATTAATAACAGAAATAATTTAAATCAAAATTATTTCGCTATCTGTAGAATCTCAGAAAGTACCTGTGAAATGGCAGAAGCATATTTTAAGAGAATGTCTGAACTGACTTAATCTATTTTTAGATTTGAAAAACTTGTTTCTTTTCAGAAATATATATATATATATTTCTTGGTTTAGTATTGTTGTAGTAAAATTAATCAATAATTTTTTGCAGCACTTACAAAATACAATTGTTTTTTTTATAATAATCCAGCTTCTTATAAAACTCTTTCATTGTTGTGGGTGCTTTCGTTTCCAGGTAGGGAACACAATTATAACCATGGAATTTTTTTAACTGAAAGATACAATTCTGAATTTAATACTCAAAAACATTTTGTTCCGTGAAAGTTCAGTATTATTTCATTCACTCTAAAGACACATTTGAATTCCTCCGATATAGATGTTGGGATAGTTCATTATGTACTTCAGGGGTGAATGAGTTAATACAGTCCCAAAATACATTACTGTATTTGTTGAAAATAGTACCTTATCAGGGCTTTTTCTAGGGTCTCTCAGGAGTCTATATAAGGCCCCATTCCCAATGAAATTTCGGCTTTAATTTTCCTAATTTCAGATTTATTTTCCCCATCAGTTAGCTTGGCTAAATTCCAGGCTATAATTTCCTCAAAAGTTGTGAAATTTATGTGTACTGCAAACAAAGAAGACAAAAATGATGCATTTTTTTACAGTTTAATATCATATACATTTTATAGATTATTTTTATTCAAGGAACTATTTGTTGATATAGCGATGATTTTTCCAAATTTTACTCCTGCTTATACTAATACCTGCGGTGTTAATTGTGTTCCTATCTAACTGAAAAGCTGTACTGCTAATAGATTTAAATTAACTTAATTTTAATGATTAGTCGCTTTTACTCTCTGTATTAATTCAGCTGTGCTGGCTTCTATTGATTAACAAAGAATATTTAAACTTAAAATTTTCAAGGGTATTTTGTAAATATAATAAAACTTTTTTTAACTTCAGTATAAATGCCTTTGTTTCAAAAATGCTATATAGTATTTTTCAAAAACAGATTTTCCATGATCTAAAAGACATTTAACTTGTGTTCTCATTTTAAGTCTGTATTTAGATAGTAATTAATAGAATCTGATTTATTTCAGTATTCAATTAAGTAGGAATCAAGTTTGGAAGATATTCTCTCATGATTTTGATTTTAGTAAAAATATTTTTTCATGCAGCTCCTACTCTTCATAGCAAGTATACGAGGAGTGAGTTGTGTGTACAATATACTGAAGAAGGGAGATAACTCAATATGGTGACATTTGGTGACTTTTTTCCTGAACAGAATTAAGTTACCTATATAACTTTGCCTACTTTATCCCCAGTAAAGAGATTTTGGATTTGGGTTAAGTTTGATATTATATTTTGGTTATATGCTGTACAGTCCTACTGAGGAGTCAACTGAACAACCACCAGTCGAGTGAGTGTTGTCATGACAACTGTTTGGAAATTAGTTCTTTTTTTTTGTATAGAGTTTCCTTTTAGAAAACATGATTATTAACATACACTTAGTCTCCAGTCATTTCTACTAACAACATAGAATAGCAAAAAAAATGAAAATCATGATTTCATCAAAATTTAATAAAAAAAAAATACTTAAGAAAATGAAAAAAAAAAATGAATAATACTTTTGATCCTTTTTGAATAGATGATAGTGGACAATGATGGCTTACATGATAACTATATACAATAATACATGTTACCTCATTCACCCCTGAAGTTTCATAATGAACTATTCCAATCTTTGGATTGAAATAGTTCAAATGAGTGTTCAGGGGTGAAAAACTGAAAAAAAATCTGTCAATATGTAGAAACACATGTTAAACTTATATAAGTAAGCTATTAATTAATTTTGCCCTAGATCCTAAAATAGTGGCTGGTATGTAGGCCACAAAACAGTAGACAAAATTATTTAATGCCTTTTCAAAACATTCTTCATCACCTTAACAATAGATATAGTGAATAGAAAAATGTTTTGATAATGAAATGTGACAAAATGTTTTGATTATAAATCTTTTACCCTGAGAAATCTTACCTTAGTCCAATGTTAATTGTCATAATTAGATTTAACTTATGTATCTTTAATTTTGAAAAAAAAAAAAAAAATCATTTTTTCTGTAATAAATATTTTATTTTACTATAAGAGTGTCACATTTCATTGATTATAGTAGCCAAACATGTAATGATACAGGTAACAGTACATCTAAGATCCAACATCGGCTATATGTTATACTTATAGTGTGTGTGTAGTACTGAAACCTTCTCATGTCAGTTGATGTAATTTCCAGTAGTTATTCCAAGGTATGGGTGTTGTTTTAAAGTAAAAGCACTGAAATGTATGTTGTTTAATGAATTAAGTAGTATTTGTGTGGTAGGTAGCTTATAATTAGAAATTAACTGAAAGATGATTGGATTTAAGAAAAAATATTGTTTATATTAAATGAAGTATAATGAATTTATATCATCTTAAAAGTATACTGGTAATTACATTTTTATGTTACCTGTAGTTCAATAATTTTAAGATGCATTATTTAACTTCATTTGACTGATAAGGGACTACCAACATGTTCATATAGTTTCACAATAAACATCTCGGTTTATGGTTAATGTCATAAAACTGTATCACTACATATCGTTGGCTATGATGAACATATCATTATGTGGTTTCTAGGCAGAAACCTGTCGAGGAGTCAAAGGTCGTTGCTAAGTAAGTCATGAACAACAAAGTTACGATAGTTCACAGGTTGTGATTGGTTGCTGTTAGAAATTGACCTGATGTTTGATTGGTTTGGAAATTCTAGTAAGTTATGATGAGATAAATTGCCTTTCGTAGCTGAGTGTTTTGTGTGGTCATCGCAGATCTGTCAGACGGAGTGTGTTTACTCAAAGTTTCTCTCTACTTCCTGTAGATACATGTAGGTTTTGCATGCTTTCTTGGATACAGGAAACTTAAGATTCTTTTTCTGCCTTTCTTAAATCTAAATTGCAACACTTTGTGACATTTCCCCTAAGATTTGAATTCCGTATTAGTTATGATATGATTAGAGATTTAAGGATAGAGTGTGTTGTTTGAAGATTTACAAGTGTAGATCTAGATGTTTTTCAGTAGTTAGTATATTGCACAACGTTCAGGATCAATAAAAATTTGACATTTAATGTATGGGTGGTACGTGCACATAAACGAGGCTGTTAGTCCTACAATTATGTCTGATTTTCAACTATTTCAATTAAATTTTATGTTAAAAAGTTTTTTGTTTTGAATAGCAAAATTTAGAATTCTATAAAAGAAATGATATGAAATCAAATTGCCAAGAACTTCAGTGGTTGAAAGGCCTAAACAGCTGAAGACAAAAGCAATTCATATCTAGCATATTGACAATTAATGTGATATTTGCACCAAAGTGTTTTCCAAACATGCCCAAGGGTTACAGTCTAATGCCATTCTTATTAAATGACAGAGGAGGTCAGAATATGGATAATCATAGCTAATGTTCATAAAAAATTAATGTAGCTTATACATTTAGTAAAGATGTTATGCAGGGTGTCACAGTTGAATATATCTTGTTTTTGAAGGATTTTGTGTGTGAGTGATTATAGATAGAACATCTTTTACTTACTTGTTTTGATATAAGAAGACATTTAATTTGTTTTATGACCTTGAAATGAATAATGAGTTTTAGTGTATCTAAAGCATTTGTCTGTCTGTACGTTACTTGGCCTTCAATAAGCCCAGGGGCAACCACATACACTCTGACACAAAGTAAGGGATGGTCTTATAACAGGATAATGCAATAATATTTGGTTGTATTTCTACTTAACAGCAACATATATGGGTGGGCTTATCGACGGGCATCCTCGATATTCAGGATTTATGCTCATTTTCACTCTCTAAACCCATAGGAATATATCACAGCAAAATAGATCAAAAAGTTTGGAATAACCTTTTGATGAGATAAAAAATTCTAGTTTTATGTTATGACGTAAATCAAATGAATCTCGCTAGCTGTGCCTTTGATTTCAATGGGACATAATCCAGGGATGTGAAGAATGAAAATGAGCGAAACCCCTGGAATATCAAGGACAATCAACAGACAAGGGCTTATCGACAGATAAATACAGAACTCACATTTAAATATTTTGCAAAAGGGAGTTAATCCAATTGTCTCCCTTTAAAAGTCTTCTTAAATCAAGCATCTGTGGTTATCGAACATGACGATATTATAAGAGTATTTGTGTGGAGTAGAGTAAAGGCATGTACCCAGTATGAGGATTGTCAAAGTTAAGATTTTATGTACGAGACTTGGACAGTTGGCTTTTTACATTCATGATAAACTGAATTGTAATTGTTCATTGTTTCAATTACTTTCTTTTTGCATGGACTAAAAAAAGTAATGGTGCTTTTTCCAGTCAAGAAAAATCACAAGAAAAAATTATATGTGAAATGATTATGGTTGTTTTGTCAAATTTTAGCGGACTTGGTCTGAAAGGCAAAGTCAAGCTTAAGTGACTTTGTTGTGTCTTTTGTCATTTTCTATGTCTGTCTGTAATTTCTGTATGTTATATCTTTTTATTGAGGAACCAGATTAGATTTAATTAATGTAGAATATAAAAAAAAATAATTTTACTGGTAAGTTTACCCCTGCAGCTTTTTAATGTTGCATGTTGTGAACAGACTCTGAGTTTTGAAGTTTTAGTCGAAGGATTTTTTATTTTTATTAGCTGTTTTATTTTGTGCCTTTGTTGTTGAAGGTGTTGTACTTGAAACCTATATTTTGAGTTTTTAAGTTTAAGTAGATTTTTTTTTTTTTACAATTACCTGTTTTATTTTGTGCCTTTGTTGGTGAAGGTGCTGTGCTTGAAGCCTATTATTATTATGAGTTTTGAAGTTTTAGTGGTAGGATTTTTTTTTTTTTTTTTTTACAATTGCTGTTTTATTTTGTGCCTTTGTTGGTGAAGGTGTTGTGCTTGAAGCCTATTATTATTATGAGTTTTGAAGTTTTAGTGGTAGGACTTTTTTTGTTTTTTTTTTACAATTGCTGTTTTATTTTGTGCCTTTGTTGATGAAGGTGTTGTGCTTGAAGCCTATTCTTATTTTGTACAATTTCTTTCAATAAAAGGGAGAAACTCTTTACAAAAGGGGAGATAAAAGTTACATTAATTTTGGATTATGATTATTCAGCTTTAATAAGATAGAAAATATATTGATAAAAACTTCTATTAAACAGTTTTGCAGATGGAAACATGGGAATGAAGTGTAGAAAATCCCATTTGTCTATTGGTTGATTGCTTTCCATGTGGCTTACATTTCTTGATTTTCTTTATCAGAATTTTTTTTGTAATCTGCATATGAGGGTGCTTTCCTATTTGTTTACTGGGATTTATTTTACAAGTGTTTGGTGATAACAAACCCTAAAATATGATTTTATAGAAACAGGTCAACGAGAAGTTATATAATATAGTTTCGTAATCTGCCTAATTTTACATCAGGTACCTGGTGCCTGTTTAGCATTGTTTACCATCCAATAAACTGTATTAACACTTGATTAATTGTATGAGTGAGCAATGCTTTGATTATTGTCCATCTCTTGTGTTACAGATCTATTTACACTGTATTATTTGTATGAGTGAGCAGTGTCCCGTGTTATGATTATTGTCCATCTCTTGTGTTACAGATCTGGGGATGGAAATGAAGCCAGACTAGCAATGGAGGTAAGGCCTATAATATATAAAAGTATGTACAAAATAGTATATCAACTTCGTTTATGGACAAATACAGGTCATGTCAGCTAA
This sequence comes from Mimachlamys varia, assembly GCA_947623455.1. Taxonomy (NCBI): domain Eukaryota; kingdom Metazoa; phylum Mollusca; class Bivalvia; order Pectinida; family Pectinidae; genus Mimachlamys; species Mimachlamys varia. The sequence continues at coordinate 27,236,356 of OX392539.1, forward strand.
CTTTTTTATCGTTTAACATAAAGCAGAGTCCAGTTTCAAGTTTTCATTATCATTTCTTTTCCCCCCTCATTTTATTACCAAACCTCTTTACAATACCAATGTCTGTAGACAAATGATGGCAGTGTAAGGAGCCTTTATTTTGCTAATTTGCTAACTTTTCACGATTTAAGAGTGAGTCGTATAAAAATGTACTACTGGAAAAAACCGTTGGTTTTCAAACTGATTAAACTTTTAAGTTCAAAAAAATTTGAATGAATTGACCATGTTAAGTAAATATATATATGATGCTGCTCAATAAAGAAAAACCTTGTGTTAATGATAAACTTTATTTAACATGATCTTTTATTCTCTGTGAAAATCTAACTTGTCCAATATCCACTGTTGTAGTGCAGTGCCTGCCAATGTAATTATATGTATTGTTTATAACATTCATGTATTGATGAGCTGTAAGCTTAAAGTGAATAAAATGAATTGAATTGAATTGAATTATTTAGTACTGTAGTACATTGTTAATTGTCATATACCTTTACACAACAAGACTTGTACAGTGACTTACTTAATTAATGAGGCAGTGTTGTGTGCACTCCATTATACTTCAAGATTTTTACTTTTACTTACTTTCAATCAATTTTGCTGTGTGCAGGAGGCCGCCAGGAAGAAGAAGGAGAAAGTGGAAAGTGAAATCGCAGAGTACGAAGAGATGAGGCGGGAAGCGCGCGAGAAGGAGGCTGATGACCTGGAACAACTTCGCCAGAAGCGGGTGAGTGGCACTAGTGATATGTCAGAATATGTCAAAGTAGTGATATTCAAGTTTAACCGATGGTTTATCCCTTCATCTTCTACTCTGACTTATTTATCAAGATTTTCTTTCATCACTCATTGTGTGATTTTTATACAAAAGTTTTAAGAATTGTTTCTTGAGTTGGAGCAGATGTGAAAACTAATTATTTAAACATTTTTACCTTTAAATGAATCAAACAGCATTTCTGCCTGTAGCTAGTTACATTGTAGTAAAAACGTATCCATCACTAGAAAAATATCCATCACTTAAAAGAGATCCATCACTTAAAAAGTATCCATCACTTAAAAAGTATCCATCACTCAAAAAGTGTCCATCACTTAAAAAGTATCCATCACTTAAAAATACCCATCACTAAAAAAGTATTCATCACTTAAAAATATCCATAACTTAAAAATTATTCATCACTTAAAAAAATATCCATAACTTGAAAATTATCGATCACTTAAAAAATATCCATCACTTAAAAAATATCCATCACTAAAAAAGTATCAATCACTTAAAAAGTATCCATTACTTAAAAAATGTCCATCACTGTTTGTCATGGCATCTCCAATATATGGTAGTGTGACCGAGATTTTAAAGGAGATGCTCACAATCTCTTGATTTGTCATGGTCTATGATGGTTATATTGTAGTTTATAATAATGACTCATGGAGATCACCCTACAGTCTATAGTATGTAAGGTTTGCAATGCTGAATTTGCAATTTTATCTATAATCATGATAGTCCGGGTGTCACCTTCAAAGCCTCTTGGAATACAAATAACAAAACTTCAATCATTGTGCCCTCAAGAGGTAACATAAGCATGTCAAAGCCTTATGTAAGACTTACAAATAATATGGATACTGTGTTATATCATTACAAATCATAACCAGGTGACAAATAGACAGGAAATGCAGGTCAGCATCCCCTGACCCCCTACAGGTCAGATACTTGGCCTTATCTCTGATAAAACAATTAATTCTACAACCAACACAGGGGGGGGGGGGGCACTGACAGCCAGCAATTAACTCATACCTCTAAAAATGGAAAACAGGAAACTCTATAATGGAACATAAACATTGTCTCAATTACACATAGTAGAGTTGTTTATTTTGTCTCAACACTGTCCCAGACCACAGTCAGTATATAAAACAAATGTTTATATATATGGAGCCGTGGCCAGCTCCATATTTGTGTTTAAATTTATTCTTTACTGAAGGAAACTCAAGCAACTGTGCCCAGACTTAAAAAACATGAGGGTTATCCTTTGCCATAAAAACAGCAAAGAAATGATGTTTGTTTATCAAACAACCACCATTTTCAAATTAATTTTTGACTGCTATAATAAACTGTGCTTATAACAAAACATTTTCACTTTTCCTTGACTTGCTTATCATCATGTGACATGTCATCAACAAAAACATGTTTGTAAATCATTTGTATATATTACATTACAGGAACAAAGGAAGCAGGAGCGGATAGAGGAAGATCGAAGACTCTTGGAGATTAGAAAAGAGGAGGACAAACGCCGCAAGGCCGAGGAGGTCAGTGGGATATAGCCTGTTACTGTTTAACCAAAAATATGAGAATTAGTGACTACTTAAATTAAAATGTGGTGATGTGGCATTTACAATCTGTATGAATGCCACAGCTTGTAGGGCAAACGTGTGTGCCGGCTTGTATGACTGGAAAGCTGTTTCATTCATTTAGACCATAAGTCCAATATCTATACAGTTCAATGGTGATGTCTTCATTTACGGTCACATGCCTGAAGGGTAAGAGCCTGACAAAGTTTGAGAAATAAAATGACCTTGACCCACTTCCAAACTGCAAAAACTTCTTCTGAAGTTATAGAGTCTCAGTATTTGACTAGTGGCTTCTTGGGGTGTAGCCTGACAAAGTTTAAGAATGAAAATGGCCATGACCTTCTTTCAAGGTCACAGAGGTTAAATATGTTAAACATTTCAAATGACTTAATTCTTCTGAAGAAGCGAAAGTTATAGAATCGTAACATTTGGTTGGTTACTTCTTTGAATTTATTACAATACTTGACCTAATTTGAATTATGATATTTTGCTATGACTGCTTAGAATAAAACATTTATTACAGAATTTGATTTTGATATTTTTCATCTGCTGCGCACTCGTGAAAAAAATGTCAAAATATCAGCCACACTCATGAAATATATTTTGTATAACTGTAGACACTGTTAGATATCCTCTACTTAATGAAATAAATCTTATAATTTGGATGTCTAACATATTTATATAATATTATTCAGTATGGTATTTTCAAGTGCAATGCCATTGGTTATAATGACAATAATATTCTGAGCAAATGAGAAAACAGGAAATGTCTGTGAAACATTCCTTTGTGGGCTGACAAATCTTGAAAAGAAATATAATTCTGGAATATTTTCAAAGATTCTGTTTCTGCCACAGGAGACTGTTTGTTTTCTTTTTCCATTTTCTTTCTCCCATCTGAAACAACAGGACATGTACAACAAGGAAACAGATAATTTGAGTACTTGTAAGATATTTTGAGAACTTGTAAGATATTTCGACTGTTGTTTTTGTGGGGTGTTTGATTTAATTTTGTTTTGTGCCACAGGAGGAGAGGAAAAGAAAGAAACAGGAGGAAGAAAGGAAGAGGATCGAGGCGAAGAAAGCTAAGCTAAGGGAAATGGAAGAGAAGAAGAAGATGTCCAAAACACCAAACTTTGTCATCACAAAGAAGGGAGCCTCCAACCTGGTGAGTTACCATGGCACCAGTTTGATCAATTCAACCCACTGTCATCTAATAATACATTTGGACTGTTCCAGATCAAAGGATATCATAGTCCAAACCAGAAATACTGGGGTGAACGAGTTCAAAATTCTGAATATTTCTGCAAACACCAACAGCTTTTTTGTTTGTCTTTCAATATTTCATAAGTGGGGTATTTTTCTGTACATTGTATTTGTGGTATTTCTATTTATCAACTAAATACTTCTTCATACCACCTAGCTGCTGGTAATGTGATTAACTCATTATCATGGGCCGACAGTGAGAGAAGAAGTTGAGAATAACTTGAGATCAAACTTTCCCGTTTCCCAGGAAGGTATTTTCTCAAAATGTGCAGATTAGAAAGCCAATGAAAATACTTTTGTTTTCAAATTAATTTTTTTCACAAAATATTAAGGTTCATAGTATTCCTCCACATAATCTTCTTTTTTGTTTACGTTTGACAAAGTCAGATTGGGATCAATAATCCCAGAATTATTTAAGTTATAGTGTTTAGTTGTCGTTCTTTGGATGAAGAAATTTAGGAGGTAGTAATGTAAAGATAATAAACAGTTTATCACACAGTATTTTCAGGGTTTGTCGTAAGAACAATTTTCTCATCGTTCACACATGGATAAAATCTCAAGTCCACCTGCGATGGCTTCTCAATTTTATCCACGTGCTCAAGATGAGAAAATTGCTCGTGCACAACAAACCTTGAAAATACAGTGTAATAATCCATAATTATGATGTAATTGTGGTATTCCTCTGTACACTGTTATTGTGGCAATCTTCTGCACACTGTAATTGTGGTAATCCTCTGTACACTGTGTGGTAATCTTCTGTACACTATAATTGTGGTAATCTTCTGTACACTGTAATTGTGGTAATTTTCTGTACACTGTAATTGTGGTAATCTTCTGTACACTGTAATTATGGTAATCTTCTGTACACTGTAATTGTGGTAATCTTCTGTACACTGTAATTGTGGTAATCCTCTGTACACTGTAATTGTGGTAATCTTCTGTACACTGTAATTGTGGTAATTTTCTGTACACTGTAATTGTGGTAATCTTCTGTACACTGTAATTGTGGTAATCTTCTGTACACTGTAATTGTGGTAATCTTCTGTACACTGTAATTGTGGTAATCCTCTGTACACTGTAATTGTGGTAATCTTCTGTACACTGTAATTGTGGTAATCTTTTGTACACTGTTATTGTGGTAATCTTCTGTACACTGTAATTGTGGTATTCCTCTGTACACTGCAATTGTGGTAATCTTCTATACACTGTAATTATGGTAATCTGCTGTACATTGTAATTGTGGTAATCTTCTGTACACTGTAATTGTGGTAATCTTCTGTACACTGTAATTGTGGTAATCTTCTGTACACTGTTATTGTGGTAATCTTCTGTACACTGTAATTGTGGTATTCCTCTGTACACTGTAATTGTGGTATTCTTCTGTACACTGTTATTGTGGTATTCTTCTGTACACTGTAATTGTGGTATTCCTCTGTACACTGTAATTGTGGTATTCCTCTGTACACTGTTATTGTGGTATTCTTCTGTACACTGTAATTGTGGTAATCTTCTGTACACTGTAATTGTGGTAATCTTCTGTACACTGTAATTGTGGTAATCTTCTGTACACTGTTATTGTGGTAATCTTCTGTACACTGTAATTGTGGTAATCTTCTGTACACTGTAATTGTGGTAATCTTCTGTACACTGTAATTGTGGTAATCTTCTGTACACTGTAATTGTGGTAATCTTCTGTACACTGTTATTGTGGTAATCTTCTGTACATTGTAATTGTGGTAATCTTCTGTACACTGTTATTGTGGTAATCTTCTGTACACTGTTATTGTGGTAATCTTCTGTACACTGTAATTGTGGTAATCTTCTGTACACTGTAATTGTGGTAATCTTCTGTACACTGTAATTGTGGTAATCTTCTGTACACTGTTATTGTGGTAATCTTCTGTACACTGTAATTGTGGTAATCTTCTGTACACTGTTATTGTGGTAATCTTCTGTACACTGTTATTGTGGTAATCTTCTGTACACTGTAATTGTGGTAATCTTCTGTACACTGTAATTGTGGTAATCTTCTGTACACTGTAAATTGTAGTATTCTTCTGTACAATGTAATTGTTGTATTTTATTCACAGGAGGAGGCAAGTAAGGACATGGCTAAGTCCAAAGAACAGTTGGAGGAGGAGAAGCGGGCCATCCTCGCCCAGCGTATCCAGCCACTGTCTGTGGAGGGACTGGACCTGGCCTCCCTCGTCGAGAAGGCAACCGAGTTCCACAATAAGATCAAGAACCTCGCCAATGAGAAGTATGAGCTTGAGGAGCGCTTCAAGAGCCAGCAATATGATGTAAGTCTGGGTTTATAGGGTTATATCGTTTTGTCTGAAATGAAGGTACAGTGCACTCCTCTTTATATCATGTTGCATTTGTCAGACAAAAACATGATATTAACAGGAATGTTACATTAAGAGAAACATGTTTTCCCACTAAATGTAGTATATTTCCAATTTCCATAACTAAAAGTAAGCTATTCAATGTCCATATGAAGATGTTTCAATATAGATAACATTATTTCAAATAAAAATCATTTTTGGGGTTATTTTTTATTTCCTATGCAACATTTTGCACAAGTTGTATCTTAAATCAATGGAAATGACATCATTTTCTGGATATTTTATGTGATTGGTTAAAAACAACATGATATTAAGAGGAATTCACCTCAAAACACATGATATTAACCAAATAAAATTACATAGATTATGTAGATAGAAAAATGGTGCTTGGGAAAAATTATGATATAAAGAGGAATGTGATATTAACAGGGGTGATATTAAATGGAGTCCATTGTAGTAGCAAATATAGAAATAGTTAAATAACATATGACATAGCTCCCTATCTGGCTAGATTAACCTACACCAAAGCATGTTACAGTACATACATCTTTGTCATAATTACAGTAGTGTAAAGTCTGTCTGATATACTAACAGTACAAGGTCTTACTAAAACATCAGTTTTGGGCTATTGTCCAACCCTGCTTTGTTAAAACAGCAAATGTAAAAAAAATTTATTATAAGACACTGGCAGTATGAGGTGTTATTAGACACCAAAGTATGAATTCTGTCTTAAGACACCATACATATGAAATCTGTCTTAAGACACCGGAAGTATGAAATCTGTCTTAAGACACTGGAAGTATGAAATCTGCCTTAAGACACCATAAGTATGAAATCTGTATTTAGACACTGGAAGAATGAAATCTGTCTTAAGACACTGGAAGTATGAAATCTGTCTTAAGACACCAGAAGTATGAAATCTGTCTTAAGACACCGGAAGTATGAAATCTGTCTTAAGACACTGGAAGTATGAAATCTGTCTTAAGTCACTTGAAGTATGATGTAATTTTAAGACACTAGTAATATTATGTTTAAGCCTTTAGCAGTACTAAGATACTGTCACTGTTAGATTTTTTCCTAATCATCAGTTGTTCTTGGCATTGGTAGTTTTGTTATGTTTCATTTTGTTTTTTCCAGATGATTGAGCTAGCTGAGAGAGCTAGACAGATGAATAAGGGGTAAGTGAAAACTCCCTCGTGCCTTGTTAGAATAGCGGCTGCAAAATATTACAAAATAAAAATATCTGGGTTTTTTTTTTTTTTTTGGTTATCTATGAAATGATCAATACTAAAATATTTGAAATTTGGATTATCCCCCCTTTGATCATAACTGATATTATTCATGATTTGTATGCCATACACATTCTTATAAATTATTGTGTCTGTCTCGACTTGTTACAGAAAGAAGAGGGCTGTCCAAGTTGACGACTCGTAAGTACATTACATTATATCAACATTACGTTATATCAACATTACGTTATATCAACATTACGCCATATCAACATTACGTTATATCAACATTACGTTATATCAATATTACGTTATATCAACATTACGTTATATCAATATTACATTATATCAACATTACATTATATCAACATTAAGTTATATCAACATTACATTATATCAACATTACGTTATATCAACATAACGTTATATCAACATTACGATATATCAACATTACGATATATCAACATTACGTTATATCAACATTACGTTATATCAACATTAGGTTATATCAACATTACGTTATATCAACATTACGTTATATCAACATTACGTTATATCAACATTACGTTATATCAATATTACGTTATATCAACATTACGTCATATCAACATTACGTTATATCAATATTACGTTATATCAACATTACGTTATATCAACATTACGTTATATCAACATTACGTTATATCAACATCACGTTATATCAATATTACGTTATATCAACATTACGTTATATCAACATTACGTTATATCAACATTACGTTATATCAATATTACGTTATATCAATATTACGTTATATCAACATTACGTTATATCAACATTACGTTATATCAACATTAGGTTATATCAATATTACATTATATCAGTTGACTGAGGCTATATCCTCATCATTTTCACCTACCCGGGTATGTGCCAACTTAGACTCTATGATATTTAAACAGTTTATTCAGAGAATTTAATTTCTTTTCAATCTTTCAGAAAAGTTATATATCCTTCAGCAAAAAGATATATATGTACTCATGGGCCATTTATTAATTTGATCAGAAAAGTTAAAGTGTTTAAAGTGATTTTATTGTTAAAGACAGTTATTTAAACTAGTTGTTTTGGCCTTTGTGTCTAATTTGGTGCAAAAATAATGTTATTTTGAAGAATCAGATTTTGAACTTTAACCTTATCTGTTACAGATTTGATCCCATGGCAGAAAAATACAGCAGCGCTCCCGTAAGTTTGTCCCTCATAAGTTACCTTTGTCCACTGTCATTAGGAAGTGGACTGTTCCATTGTTGTTAAGGACATCACCACTTTCATAGAGGAGGGTTCAGGTTAAAGACTTAAGAAGGTTAAAGGTTAAAGAAACAAGGTTAAGGGTTAACTATCTGTGAATGGTCATTGATCCTGGGAAATGTTTACTGAATCTAAATTTTTGCTAAAGTTTTATGGGGTAAACATTCTGATGGAGGGCAAAATTTGATCGGGCAAACATTCTGATGGATGGCAAAGTTTGATGGTTAAACATTCTGATGGAGGGCAATGTTTTATGGGGTAAACATTCTGATGGAGGGCAAAGTTTGATGGTTCAACATTCTGATGGAGGGCAAAGTTTGATGGGGTAAACATTCTGATGGAGGGCAAAGTTTGATGGTTAAACATTCTGATGGAGGGCAATGTTTTATGGGGTAAACATTCTGATGGAGGGCAATGTTTTATGGGGTAAACATTCTGATGGAGGGCAAAGTTTGATGGTTCAACATTCTGATGGAGGGCAAAGTTTGATGGTTCAACATTCTGATGGAGGGCAAAGTTTGATGGGGAAACATTCTGATGGAGGGCAAAGTTTGATGGTTCAACATTCTGATGGAAGGCAAAGTTTGATGGTTAAACACTCTGATGGAGGGCAAAGTTTGATGGGGCAAACATTCTGATGGAGGACAAAGTTTGATGGGCAAACATTCTGATGTAGGGCAAAGTTTGATGGGCAAACATTCTGATGGAGGACAAAGTTTGATGGGGAAACATTCTGATGTAGGGCAAAGTTTGATGGGGAAACATTCTGATGGAGGACAAAGTTTGATGGTTAAACACTCTGATGGAGGGCAAAGTTTGATGGGGCAAACATTCTGATGGAGGACAAAGTTTGATGGGCAAACATTCTGATGTAGGGCCAAGTTTGATGGGGAAACATTCTTATGGAGGGCAAAGTTTGATGGGGAAACATTCTGATGGAGGGCAAAGTTTGATGGGGTAAATATCTGATGGAGGGCAAAGTTTGATGGTTAAACATTCTGATGGATGGCAAAGTTTGATGGGGCAAACATTCTGATGGAGGACAAAGTTTGATTGGGAAAACATTCTTATGGAGGGCAAAGTTTGATCGGTTAATCATTCTGATGGAGGGCAAAGTTTCATGGGGAAACATTCTGATGGAGGGCAAAGTTTGATTGGGCAAACATTCTGATGGAGGGCAAAGTTTGATAGGGAAACATTCTGATGGAGGGCAAAGTTTGATGGGCAAACATTCTGATGGAGGGCAAAGTTTGATGGGGCAAACATTCTGATGTAGGGCAAGGTTTGATGGGGAAAACATTCTGATGGAGGGCAAAGTTTGATGGGGCAAACATTCTGATGGATGGCAAAGTTTGATGGGGAAACATTCTGATGGAGGGCAAAAGTTTGATGGGATAAACATTCTGATTGAGGGCAAAGTTTGATGGGGCAAACATTCTGATTCCAAGATCCACAATTTTCCGCAAAGAAAGATCCAATTTTCTATACAAGTAAGCACATTATTTTGTACGCATAAAATTAACATTTTACTGTGAAAATGAAAATTGTTTATACTGTTATAAGATGTTTGTGAATCAAACTAAATATGATATTTCTAATTATGATCATGGAAAAAATATGTGATGTACATATAGCCATACTACAAAATTAGATGACATTTAAATCTTTCCAGCCAAAGATACAAGTAGCCAGTAAATTTGAACGTAATGTGGATAGACGAACTTTTGATGAAAGGAAAAACTTGTTTAAACAGGTAGGATGGTGTATCATAGTGTATATTATATATGTGATATATAACTCTATATCCCTTTTCTTTTCTCTCACTCTGCATCCATATATGGGCACATCTATAACCTACACACTCTGGTGATGCCGATTTATACGACACTTTCGGCCACTATGCTGGCGGTCTCTGCACTGTATACACTACACCTGATCATCTGGATTGTACGCCATTTCTGTGCTATTTTTGGAAATTCTTCTTGCTGTGAATTTCAACAACAACAAAACTTATCACTTGTACGAATGTGGATTTTCTCTCCAACTTTTCATTCATTTCGAACGATACTGATATTCAAACCTTGGCTTTCTCCTTGAAACTGACGAATTGAAACCCGAATGGAAATGGATGTCTAACTTGTGTGATTTCGGATTAAAACACTAAACAGCCCAAAGTGCAGATGTACAGCAAATACGAGAGACACACTGACCTTAGAACGTACGGTACCAGGGTAGATTATTTCGAAACAAAGGCCAAAAAAATAGAAGCTGAACTGGCAATCGGTCGGAAAAAGGAGGAAGACGATATCCTCTTGGAGTCAGTGGAACAATCAGATGAAACTCCAGAGGCAGCACCTGAAACCGAGGTCGCCGCAGAGGAGGAGTAGAGGTCATCAGGTCAAGGTCATAGCCTAGGAGGTCAACAGGTGACCATTGGTTGTTGTGCAGTGACCTAGATTTGTTGTGCAATGACCTAGATTTGTTGTGCAGTGACCTATTTATCACTAGAGCATGCGTTCACTTCTCTCATCTTCACCAAAGCCTGCCATCATTCAGTCACGTGATAGTAGCATGTCATAGCTACAGACGACATGACCAGGTAGATCTTGATGCTCTCCATTAATGTTTTTGTAGTTTAATGGAACTTCACACATCAGGGCCCGTAGTCATGAAACCATTCTCATGCTCAATGAGCCTGGATTCTATGTTCAAACCAACTTTCTCCTAACTCACTTAAAGGCCCAATATACGTAACTTTAGGAAAATTTTCGTGATTCTGAAAAATTCTGAAGTTATTAGGCTTGATTTTCACTTCAAGTTTTGCCGAAAGTTACATATTGCGCCTTTAAATCATTTCAGATGATCAAAAGTCAAATGTATGAACTTCAAAGTAGTGTTTAGTCTCAAGTCTCTTTTTATTTCTTTCCAAATACTTGACAGAATAAGATTTTTTTATTAATTTATAATGAAAACAAGATTGATCTTGAGCACAAATCTATGTTTGAGTAAGGGAATGGTTTTCATGAATACGAGCCCAGAAGTTGTGTACAGTTAACCCTTGTTATCTCAGACTTGTGTAACTCAAAGGCCCCATTTAATTTAAAGTATTTCTTCTGGTCACGACCAGATTTCACAATAATAAATAAGAAAATCTATTTGAACTTGCCTAACTTGAATACTCCAATTTTCTATGGTTCCTTCGACTTGAGAGATAACAAGGTTTGTCTGAATTATAATCTGATACATTTTTTACTAGATTTGATTCCACTGCAGTGAGGCAGAGTTTTAACATCTCATTTAACAGGTTGATCAGTGACATTTCAATGACAATGTAGCTGTGACCAGATTTTAATAAATCACTTAAACAGGTTGGGTTGTAGCATTTTGCTGTTGCATGATGAGCTGTTAAATACTTCTTGATTGGGAGGGGGTTGAGTTGCAGTGTAGCAGGCAGGGTTTCTAAATTTTAGGGCACCTCAGCTTTGCTCAAGTGACCTATTCTGATCAATTCCAGTCTGGTGTCATCAACATTTCGACTTCTCAAGAACCAATGATGGAACCATTCATTTGTTGTAGATGCGACTATAAAATCGGAATTCCTAAACCTAGGGATCAGGGTGAGGTTACTAGGGAAACAAAATCTTCTTCTCCAACCTCTAAGGTTTTCAGTGAATTTCCCATCATCAAAGGAAAAATTGTATGGTAATTTATTTAATTTAGTGAATTTGGCCCCGTGCCATCCGTTCACCACTGGGGTGGGGTAAATAAAATTTACTTAAATTTATATAGGGAAATGATACTCTTCAGTTACATTTTGTCACTTTATAGTAGGGAATTATTTGTATATATCGTAAGACTAATCCTTGGAAAAAAATGGCATCAAATTTTAAACTAATTATTCCTTCCCAAACTACAGGAAATGGGGTTCTTATTGTTATATTTCACTGTAGTGGGGAGTTGTAATATTTCACTGTAGTGGGATGTTGTAATATTTCACTGTAGTGGCTTGTTGTAGTGAGAGGGGTGACTGAGATGTAAAATTTCACTGTAGTACAGTAAGGTGGCCATGGGTTTTGCTGTTGTATTAATTTTTTTTGCATGTTTATTTTTCTATTGCAGACGTTATCAAGAAATGTAATTTTTTAAGTTTTAATGAATTAGTTTTAGAAAATATTTTATCTACCAAGAACAGATTGCTAGCATGGTATTATTTATATGACACCTTGCATGTTATATTTTGTTTCATGATATTTGATTAATAGTCCAGAGCCTTTCTCTCCCCTTACATTTGTAATGGAATATCCTGTTCACTCATCCAACCCTGCAGACACATTTAAACTCTTCCATTTCAATAGTTCATAACTGATGAACAATTTAGTGAGGGGATGAGTTAAACCTTCTTGTTGTGGTTTGGTGTTGTTTAATATTTGGAGACAGGTAATATTTAATTTTGAACTTTTTTTATTATTTGGTGTTGTTCCGCACAATACTATAATTTTCATCATGCATCAGATATTTTACAGATTCTATGTTTTAATATTTTCAATTTTGTGAATTTGCATGTTTTTTTCATTCCTTTTAAAATTCAAAACAGCCTTATAGAAGTTATACTAATTTGGTATTTGGTGAAAAGTGATAAACAATTTAAGAATATGAAATGATTTGTTAAAGTGACACTGAATTATTGATTTTATTTTCAAGAATGAGAGAAATTTATATTGACAGAATTGCCTATTGAGTATTGACAAACTTTTCTGAAATGTTAAGTACTGGTAACTCATTCAATGTAATTTTTCAGCTTGTGAAATCAAAGTTATTTATATTTCAAATTACCTCAGGATAATTTACAAACACAGTTTTGATTGAAATCATTTTGAAAGTAATATAAGTAACATACTGATAATTTCTTCTTTATTTTTTTGTCGACAGATTGAGTCATAGATGTCGAAAGCAGCTGTAATCGTTGCCAGAGGGTGTGTGTCATGGGGCGTAGCTTGTGACGACAAATGTGTGTGATGTCAACCTAGTCACCATAGTAACGACAACTGTTGTCGTTAGCGACAGTGAAACATTTGTTGTCAGTAGCAACAGTGATGTCATTCATTAGTTTACCCATCATTAAAGATATTAGTTGGAAAAAAACTCTATGTCAGAAAGTTAAAACATCTTTGCCTGAACCAATGGTCACAATGAAAACAAACCTTTTGCCCTTGACCATAAGTGTATAAAGCTTGTAATTTTGTTTCCTCTAATTTAATTAATTGAACATGTTGTGCAGTATAGATAACTCTGATAAAAGTTTTAAATCAAATCTTCCTTTTTCGGAAAAATTTAAAAAATTAAACAGCGGCTCCTCGGAGAGAGGAAGGTTGATTTAGAACTTTTGCATTTTCGGTTGTATATTTAATTTTATTTCTTTCCATATTTTTGCCCATTTTATAGAGACCATTTTAAAGTACGGAAAGATCATGCAGACACAGTATGCCTGCCGTAGGTGTTGAGGTTTGTGTGGCCTGTCAACACTACAGTGGTTTAGCTGATGTTGTACGAATCAGAGGATAGTCCCTTGTTAGGTTTTATATCAAAAAACGTATAATAAGAATAAAAGGCTTGGCTATCCCTTCATATCTGTGTGTTGTTTGTCTTCTTTTATATATCACCTCCGAGGATATCTGTCTCCGACCACAGTTGCTCGAGTTTCTGTCCGTATCTAAACAAATGTTTATATAAATATTGAGCCACGGCCCATTACAAAATGTAACTGTAATACACACATGTATTTATTATTTACTGACAGAAAGTCAAGCAACTGTACTCCGTCACAGTAGACAGCCTCTTTACTGAAGGACTAAACGACAGTAATTAGGTAATTAATGTTTTCAGAGTTGACTCCAAACTGATTACTGATAGTGTATCATGATACATATAAACAAAACCACTCAGAATGATATACCTGAGAGTGCCATGTTCCACACAGAGGTGAAGCTATATTAAAACAGTACCTGCAATGGAAACATTATATTTGACTTCCCAAGGATTACAACACAAAAGCAATGATTGGACTTCCTGAGGAAGACAAAAGGGAATAATTTATTGTATTTCCCAAGAGTGCCAATAAGAAACCATTTATTGGACTTCCCAATGGTGACATTAGAAACCACTAAATTGACTTCCCAAGGGTGACATAGAAACCACTAAATGGACTTCCAAAAGATGCTTAAACCAATTCATTTGACTTCTCAACGTATTGGACATCCCCAGGATGACAATAAGTAGTCAATTATTTGACTTCCAAAAGGTGACATTAGAAACCATTAAATGGACTTCCCAAGTATGACAATTAGAAACCACTAAATGGACTTCCCAGGGGTGACAATAAGAAATCACTAAATGGACTTCCCAGGTATGACAATAAGAAATCACTAAATGGACTTCCCAGGGGTGACAATAAGAAACCACTAAATGGACTTCCCAGGGGTGACAATAAGAAACCACTAAATGGACTTCCCAGGGGTGACAATAAGAAATCACTAAATGGACTTCCCAGGGGTGACAATAAGAAATCACTAAATGGACTTCCCAAGTATGACAATTATTAACCACTAAATGGACTTCCCAGGGGTGACAATAAGAAATCACTAAATGGACTTCCCATGGGTGACAATAAGAAACCACTACATGGACTTCCCAGGGGTGACAATTAGAAACCACTAAATGGACTTCCCAGGGGTGACAATAAGAAACCACTAAATGGACTTCCCAGGGGTGACAATAAGAAATCACTAAATGGACTTCCCAAGGGTGAAAATAAGAAATCACTAAATGAACTTCCTAAGGGTGACGTTCAGAAACCACTAAATGAACTTCCCAAGGGTGACGTTCAGAAACCACTAAATGAACTTCCCAAGGGTGACGTTCAGAAACCACTAAATGAACTTCCCAAGGGTGACGTTCAGAAACTGCTCAATGGACTTCACAAGGGTGACGTTCAGAAACCACTAAATTGACATCCCAGGGGTGACGTTTAGAAACTACTAAATTGACTTCCATGGTATGACATTAAAAAACCACTAAATGGACTCACAAAGGTGAAGTTCAGAAACCACTAAATAGCTTCCCAAGGGTGACGTTCAGAAACCACTAAATGGACTTCCCAAGAGTGACATTAGTGACCACTAAATGGACTTCACAAGGGTGACATTAGAAACCACTAAATGGACTTCCCAAGGGTGACATTAGAAACCACTAAATGGACTTCACAAGGGTGACGTTCAGAAACCACTAAATCGACTTCACAAGGGTGACATTAAGAAACCACTAAATGGACTTCCCCAATGTGACATTAAGAAACCACTAAACTGACTCTCCAATGGTGACTTTCAGAAACCACTAAATTGACTTCCAAAAGGTGCTTACACCAATTCATTTGACTTCCCAAGGGTGACAACATGAAACCATTAATAAATTGGACTTCCCAAGGGTGACAACAAAACACCTATTGGATTTAGAAGAAGAAGCGACGTATTGGACACCCCCAGGATGACAATAAGAAGACAATTATTTGACTTCCCAATAGTGACATTCAGAAACCACTAAATGGACTTACCAAGTATGACAATAGGAAACAACCTTAACTTTTTAAAGTCACTTTAGTTGGCCCAGATGCAAACAGAGTGGAAGAATGTAGGGAGATGCACAGGTAGAAGTAACTCAACTGGAAGTACTGAAATACTGTTTCTTGAAAACACAAGGGAAAGCCGAACACTGACCCCACCTCCCAACAGGGACCTGAGAAATTGTTACAGCTAGTTTTGGACCTAAACTAGGGTGTTTAGAGTAATTTTACACGTTTGGGGGGTGAAGATCAATTTTCAATAAAAATGCACCCCCAATAGATTAAGATTACTCCCTAGTTTAGATACAAAACTAGCTGTAACAAATCCCCAAGTCCCTGTGCACCTCCCCATATACTTCCACTTTGCTGGCATCTGGGTCAATAAGGGTATATGGGATAGCGTCCAGCCGTGATCGAAGTATATATTATGGTTTAAGTATTGCCATCGTCTCAATTTGTTTCTACTTTTCGAAAGACGTCAACTTTCAGTTCATTTTACACAACTATACGTTTGTTTTTTGAATCCTTGACAATAGAATATAGATAATGTTGTCATCGAGTATTAAACTCGAAAGGTAGAGAACGAGGGAGAATTCTCCAAGTTGAAATACTGAGCTGACCTTTTCTTCGTGATTTAAGCTATTTCAGTGGTACATTTTACCTAATCAAATACTCAAATTACCAAATCGGTTAGCTATGGGAATGTAATTTTCCCCTGTTGTGGTACAGCAGATTTTATTATGAAGTGTCTAAGCAGAAACTGGTGAAAATAGTTTTGAAACATTGCTAGAATAAAACACGAGGGATATCAAGTTATTTAGGGAATGCATCTGATGAGTTGAAATTTGACAACAAATGCTGGTGAACTTAATTAAATGTTACAACTATCAACATAAAATGGGACAGCAGAAATGTATGTCAGTAAACAAATAGACCATATAAGTAAAATACTACCAAAAAATAAACACGCATGCATTTCCGATAAGCGATCTCTCGCAATTTCATGAGCAAGACTTCTATGTCATTTAATAAGAGGAGTTTTGTCAAAATATCGTATAAGGACTGCACATACTTTCCGGTAACATTCAATTATTTTTACGGGTAGCAAAGAAACGAATCCTGTATAAGGGGTTGGGGAGCTAAGTGAAATGAGCGGTTTAAAATAGGGGAAACCTATGATATTGGAAATAAAATAACGAAATAACAATATCTATTTAGGTAAATCGCATACATAACACAAACAAATTTTGTTCGGCTTTCCTTGGATAACCAATAGAGTCCAAGACTACATACACATCATTATCGCCAGGAGATGACACATAACAGACTTGAGTAAAGTTAAATTCATCATGAGTTGAAAATATAACGTAAAATGATCAAAATACCGAACTGGAACTGAAGCGCGTTTAACGAGAAACTGACAAAAAAATTTACAAGAGGACCGATATAATTGACAAAACTCCGTCGCTCTTGATTATTTGGCCCCCAGCTCGCAATGCATAGCAAAAAGTAATTGGATTTAAGCAGAGACGTATAAAGCCAGAGATTTGGCTTTATAATTCTCTGATCTATTGTAAGATATTTACAACAACAAAAAAATTCAATTCAAACTCGCTGAATTGGTGAGAATGTGAGTTCGTCATGAATTTGCATTGTAACTAAATTGAATAACCTGTAGTTGTATCCTCGCTGGTAGGATCATTATGACGTGGAGAACACAGGAGCCTGGGAATGTGTTACATCTACACTTAGTGTTGGACCTTAACTAAAATGCTTAGAGTAATTTGACACTTTTGTTGGGTTTAGATCAATTTCTGATAAAAATGCAATGGTAACAACCCCCCCCACCCCCATGATATATGCTATGACCATTGGGTGCGTTTTTCTCAAAATTTTGTCCCAACCCGCAACAATGTAAAAAAAATTAGACCATTGTGGGTTACTTTTATCGGAAATGGATCTAAAACTACCAAAAGTCTAAAATAAGACAAATGGAGGTGTATTTTATCGAAAATTTGATTTAAACAAACGATCGAACTGTCACCACTGATGTGATTCAAACATGTTACTGTCAAAAAAAATAAATTCACGTTATAGGTATTTATAAATTCATATTTTATGGATTTGTATTTAAGTATATATTTTACATTTATTTTTTCAAATATACATTAAAATATTGTTTATGTCCATACAAAATTGTACAAACAAATAAATCATTAGGAGGCTATTATAACAGAAATGACCTCGGGTCAGAAAGGGAGACCTGTCTATTTGGTACAGCTATATTTGAACATATATTGAATACGACATTAAATAAAATAAATACCAATCAATCGGATTATTTAAAAATCAATTATATTGAGCTCAACGCTGTTCCGTAAGCTTCTCTCTGTTGCATTTTGACACAGCAGAGTTTATGGAACGACGGAGATCCAGCTATGATTTTAATCAGATTAGCTAATTATTATCATTATGAGACTCACCATAGCGGAGATACAGCTGTAAAAATTACCAGGTTAATGTGAACATACACTGTAAGCTCAAACGCTTGGATGGTTGTTTCTCATATATTATTCTTAACAGGGACTTAAGAATTTGTTACTTATACTTTTGGGGGTAAGATCAATTTTCGATAAATATGCCCCCCTCCCTTAAATGTTCATAAAGCCTGTTTGTTTAGTGTTTGTGTCATTTTTACCCATTAATTTGGGGGGGGGGGGTTAATTATCGAAAATGAGTCTTAGGCCTCTAAAAGTGTTAAACATCTTAGTTTAAGTACAAAACTAGAGCTCTGTGAAATTCTCAAGTGCCTGTGATTCTTATGTTATCGGCAATGTACTCGATAAATCTCGCGTATTATTTTCAAACTTGAAAATGTCATTTGTCTTATCATGGTCAGTTGCACTTGATGGTCACAGCACAGGCACTTGTTACAATCAATAATCGCGCGAGTTTTTACTAAGAAACTTGTACTTTGCATTCTCAACGAGTTGCCTCCCCTCACACGTAATGTGGTGTCTTGCAAAGAGGCTGATAAGTCAAGAATTTGTGTGGACAATTCGACGTATTTGAAGCGTTCATTTCCCCCGCAGATTGTACCCGGAAATCATCGCGTCATGTGGCTCATTATAACATTGACTGAATGCCATGCTGCTTTTAGATTGAATGATAGACAACATATTATCTACAATTTTGTTTTACATACGAATCCCCCAACTCCATTGTAAATGGTTTCCAGTACCCGTTTTACATCTTCATTCAATGCACATTTTTAGCCGTGTTTAGCTTTCACTTCGCAGTCAGATTAGATAAATTGTATATCTTTTCCTGTGGAATATTTTATCTCTAGTTTCTGCAAGAAGTTAAACACAAATTTTGCGTATTTGAAGCTTCATAATTCGTTGAGATGGCAAAATCAATTTTTAAAAAAATACACGCATGAAATGATCTCGAGCTCGAATTGAGTTACTTCCCTTAGACCAGTAACCATTACAACAAGGACCGTTTGAAATTAAAAAAAAAAACTTTGGAAAAAAATCATTCTTGTAGTTCCTTTGTTTTAAGTTTTGGTCGGTATTAAAAATAAGAGAAATTCAGTTAAATGCATCTATGGGAATTCGCACGAATATAACCTGACAATGTCGATTAATTATGTCTACTCAAATTATGCTAAGATTTTTTTGAGAGGCTGATGACTAATGATTCGCCTGTAACGATAGGACATTTTACCTCAAGTGATTAGAAGTACGTCAAAAGGTGTTCATACAAACACGCTGTGCATACTACCCCGCCCCTCCCGGACAATAGATAAAAGGGGCCGGAGAAGCTCCCTTCTGAGTCTCGAATTAGATATGTAGGGATTCTAAACCCAGCCCCTTTCATCCCTTTCAAGGTGCCCGTTTGTCACTTGTCTTGGGTATGAAGTGGACGTATTAGATTGCCATTCCATGAATTCGTAATTAATTTGTTCCCGTCCGGATTGTAAACATCACGTCCCTAGCTAACGACCCACGCTACGTGTAAACCGCGTATTTCTAGTCAAAACGGCACAACCAACTTTACAATTTCATGATTAGGCCTTTTTCTTCTGTGTTATCAAAAAGGTTGACAAATTGCTTCTTCCTGTGTGTGCCACAACTCTGTGTTTGTACAGACGACAAAAGGCGCCCTCTTGCGGTGTAAATTTCGTTTTATTTGAAATTGATATCGAACACTTCTGATAGAAGTTTTGTACGGGTATTTATATCTTCTTTCAATTTGAAAATGATAATATTTTTTAACCTGAAACATCTTTTTAAGAAAAAACCCGCGATGAATCAACGAGTAACGTATTTTATATGTTAATTAATTTGGACGTGACTCTCATAAAGGACCTATAGGATTAGCACTGATGTGTTGTCTACAGATACGCTCAGATAGGAAGGTAACTTAAATGAATAGGTTTTAAAATGGCCTTCAAATTCATCAGGGAGCAATTGTTAACAAAACATTAGCTGCCCAGCATGATCTTAACATTAAGACATTCACATCAAAGATGTGTTAAATATCCCCTTAAAACAGAAATGATTTGGCTTTTGTGATAAGCAATATATTCAATTTCAATTCAATTAAATTTTATTGCATTTTACATCCAAATATCATTATGTTGATCGCGCTGCAAATAACACTACCAAACATTTAACATGTACCTATATAGTATTGAACAAACTTAAAGGCCCAATATGCGTAACTTTCGGCAAATCTTGAAGTGAAAATCAAGCATAATAACTTATTATATTTATAGATTTAGCTAAGATTAACTGATATCAGCAATATTCAAGATGAATTCTTTCGCGGTTACCGGTACAGCAGCAGTTGAAACACGCCATTTGTAAACACGCGTACATTTCGAACCGTCTTCTATCTGCGGTTTATTGTTGAAGTGGGCCTCACCTGAATTATTTTCAATTCTTTGGAATTTTTTGTTCAGAGTTTCTTGTTAGTTACCGATCAGGTCTACTTCGTTTTAGGCTTATTTTTGCATGGTTATCAACTTGATTTTTTTCAGAATTTTTCAGAATCACAAAAATTTCCCTGAAGTTACTATATTGGGCCTTTAAGCACCGCGCAAGCCTGCCATATTTTTTAGAGTATGTGGATTCATTGCAATCTTCATGTAAGGAATGAATAGTTGCGGGAAAATCCGAGTAACATTGAGTACAAGTTAACAGTCAATTTGAGTGAAGATACAACCTCGATTTCCAATAGTTATACTCACGTACATTGTAACGCTCTCTGCGTGTAAAGAGCGAAGGGAGCGATAACTCCTGAATATATCGAGGGTGGAACAGATAAAGATTCAATATTACTGAGGACATATCATGAAAAGTTAAAATTTGAAGGTCAGTTAATGAGTCCACGAAAGAAACAATTCGGAGCAATATTGAGTTCAGCTAACGAGTCAACACTGAGTGCAGCTAATGAGTCAATATTGAGTTCAGCAAACGAGTCAACATTGAGTTCAGCTAACGAGTCAACATTGAGTTCAGCCAACGAGTCAACATTGAGTTCAGCTAATGAGTCAACATTGAGTATTGCTTATGAGTCCATGTTAAGAACAGCTAGAGTAGTGCAGAGGTAATATGGACAGCAAATGAGTCAAAACTAGAGACACATTGCGAGCAGCATTGAGTACATACGAGTCAACATTTGAGTTTACACAGCGAGTTTGCATCAGGGACTGATCAGGAGCTACAACGAGGATAGATAATGAGTCACAATCAAGCAGACATTTCGGGAAAGTGATGAGCAGTATTCTTTCACTTTATAATCATAATTATATAGTTGTCAATTATCCAAGGTTAAGTCTACTTTCACTTTCTGCACCCTTGCAATAGAGGGTTTCTTTTTGTCGAGTTGCGAGTTGCGAGTTGCGACTTGGAATGTGCGAGTTGCGAGTTGAAAAGTGCGAGTTGCGAGTTGGAACTCGCGCTTTGTAACTCGCAACTGGAAACTGGCCAAAAGTGAACCTCCTTGCAATATATCATAACAAAACTAAAGGAATGCGGCTAACTATTTGTGACCAGGAAACAGATCTGATCAATCAAAATAATCTCGTGGTCGCGTAATGGTAAAACGTATTTGCTACCAAACAAATAGCTAGCCATGTTCCTTTAATTTTACTATGGCCTATTATTCTAGGAGTATGGAGAACGTAAATGAGCGTAAACCTGAATAGGAACAATGGCATACTTACCGTAGTGTCATATATAAAACATGTGTATTACGTCACAACAATCATGACAGAAAATACCACACCGACTACACTATAATCACAATGTTCATAGAGTTGTCTGCCCTTAACAAGACAATGACCTTAGGACATGACCGTTGGTCGGTGGTATTTTCTGGGTACTCCGACTTTTCTCCACCCACAAAACCTGGTACGCCCTTGAATGACCCTGGCTGTTAATAGGACGTAAAACAAAATAAACAAAACCGAACATGACAAATGGAACTGTTTGTGTAGAATTATTAATTAGGTTGTAAGGTAACAAAGTACAACCTCTACAAGTGTCGGAATTTGTTTACCATTAGTTCTCTTGGTACAATTTCGGCAAACTACGGAACGCCATGTTAGAACCGACCGAGTCGCGGCGTCGTGGGTGGGTAAGTATATCAAAGTCGGAGGTGGCGTTCTGTTGATAGGATCAGCTTTATATCTACAGCGTATCAACATTGGTAAACAGGAAAAACATCTACCGAATCACTTTGCTAATGAAAGACAATAAAAACTGAGTGCATTACAAAAATATCAAGTCGTAAACGCATTCATTTCAGAAATTGTGCGCGGGGTAGGTCGTCGACATTGAACAACTTCTTCTAAAGAACCGAAAGGCATTTTAACAATGGAAATCACATCGAAGAGCTACTCAAGGCCAACATAAGATACGATATTTCATTGCTCAATATGGTTGGTAGGGGCTAAGTGTCCCGACATTCTACCACTAGCCCTCCACCTTTGGGTTGCGAGTTCGAAACCCACGTGGGGCAGTTGCCAGGTATTAACCGTAGGTCGGTGGTTTTTCTCCGCGTTCTCCGGCTTTCCTCCACTTCCAAAACCTGCCACGTCCTTTTAAAAATGATCATGGCTGTAAATAGGAGTAAAAGAAAATAAACAAAACCAAACTAAATATGGTGTTAAAATGTCCTTCATTAAAAAACATGACTATGTTCACCATTAAGATATATAAACTTTATTTATTTTACAACAAGTATGAAACAGCTATCTTACTTATTAATCGCTTTATCAATCAATTATCCATTAAGAGTTTAATTTAATAGCCAGTTATCCAATATTTTGCATTGTGTTATTCACAATTTCAATAAAAACAAAACTCTTGCGTGCTGGCATAATACCATACATTGCTCCCAATTGTATTAATTGGGAGCAATGTATGGTATTATGCCAGCACTTCGTTTTACCGTCTAAATTTCTAATATACTTTTAATTACCTATTATGACACACTAAACCTATATCCAAGTCCTGTGATTGTTTTAATATATATTTTTTAACGGCTGATTCAAATTCAAAATACAAATCCGTGAATCTCTAGGTGATATTGCATCATTTCTTATTTTAAATTTCACCTGAGGATTTTCAGAGATAAGATATTTCGGCATGTCTATATATAAACCATCCTGTTGTTTGTTTAAGACAGGAAGGGGCGTTTTACACTCCTCTCAAGTGCTGTGCTATGAGAGGTTGAGTGGGCGATACGAAGAATTAGATACTCCAGTTGTAATACCCTGTCAATATACCTGTGTATGGTACTAAGCACACCACTATTGAATTTAAATTTGTCCACTTAAAGGATCTGAAAGCATACATGATTATGTAATCCAAATTGGAGATAAAACTGAATGCATTTTTCAAAAATTAACATAAGCTTGCGAATTCAAGGGGTATTTTTCATCAAAATCTTTAGGGTGTTTTTTCTTTCCCAAATATACCAGAATATGTTAACCTCTATACTGTACTATTTTGCAAAACAACCAGCAATAACTTCGTAAAAATGTTGATTATTGTGTTAACCTCTATACTGTACAATATTCCAAAACAACCAGCAATAACTTCGTAAAAATGTTGATTTTTATGTTAACCTCTATACTGATCTATATTGCAAAACAACCAGCAATAACATCGTAAAAATGTTGATTATTATGTTAACCTCTATACTGTACTATATTGCAAAACAACCAGCAATAACAGCGTAAAAATGTTGATTATTGTGTTAACCTCTATACTGTACAATATTCCAAAACAACCAGCAATAACTTCGTAAAAATGTTGATTTTTATGTTAACCTCTATACTGATCTATATTGCAAAACAACCAGAAATAATTTCGTAAAAATGTTGATTATTGTGTTAACCTCTATACTGATCTATATTGCAAAACAACCAGCAATAACAGCGTAAAAATGTTGATTATTGTGTTAAGACTCTATACTGTACTATATTGCAAAACAACCAGCAATAACATCGTAAAAATGTTGATTATTATGTTAACCTCTATACTGTACTATATTCCAAAACAACCAGCAATAACTTCGTAAAAATGTTGATTATTATGTTAACCTCTATACTGTACAATATTGCAAAATAACCAGCAATAACATCGTAAAAATGTTGATTATTATGTTAACCTCTATACTGTACTATATTTCAAAACAACCAGCAATAACTTCGTAAAAATGTTGATTATTATGTTAACCTCTATACTGTACAATATTGCAAAATAACCAGCAATAACATCGTAAAAATGTTGATTATTATGTTAACCTCTATACTGTACTATATTTCAAAACAACCAGCAATAACTTCGTAAAAATGTTGATTATTATGTTAACCTCTATACTGTACAATATTGCAAAATAACCAGCAATAACATCGTAAAAATGTTGATTATTATGTTAACCTCTATACTGTACAATATTGCAAAATAACCAGCAATAACATCGTAAAAATGTTGATTATTATGTTAACCTCTATACTGATCTATATTGCAAAACAACCAGCAATAACATCGTAAAAATGTTGATTATTAGCAAAGTACATAAATTGATAACATCAGTAGCGTAGCAAGATGATAAGGGATGTGCATGCCTGGGGGTCCGGGGGCGAAGCCCCGATGGGGGGGGGGGGGGGGGGGGGGTCCTGGGAGGGGGGGGAACCCCCGCGAAGCTGACGAAAAATTATCACAATTTGCAAGCACGGAAGCTACGCCATTGAACATGTATGGCCTGAGTATCGAGCTTTACAAGTTTCACCCCTTCAACGGCCACATGTAGGATTTATCCCTTTGGTTTGAAAGGCCTATCTGATGAAATGTGTTTTGAACTTTCACATGCCAAGAGTCAATTAAATGTCATGGACATTAACATGTGAGTCAGATTTAGTTTTGAACAATTCATGCCGATGATATTGCAGAATAGAGCTTTCTATAGACTGTGCTGATATTTTAATACACGGCCGCTGAAATATCATGAATAAAATTATAGATATTTCTTTATTAATTTTGTAAAATCAATCCACTAAAGTCATATAAGATATGGAACATTCTTCATGCATGAAAAAGCTGAAAAGTTAATTTTCCTTTAAGGGTGCATGCAACCTTCATCTGGCAAAAATGTCCCAAAGAGCTCAAAATTGGACAATCCTAACACATCGTCTACGGTTTCTTATTTCTATAGAGTTAAACGATTAGTTATATTTTGGCATCATATTTAATATAACACAAGATGGTTATATTTGTAGTATTATCGCGCCGAAATTTATTTAAAGGGAGATAACCCTAACGCAAATAATGGGCACAACATATGTATACATCATTGCATGATATAGCGTGTTTGAAACTTGCTGAGATTAGAGAATAAAAAGAAAGAGCTTTTTAAATTGCGATACCATTAAAAACAGTTAACGGTTTACTTTCGAGAAGTACAATGTCCTTTCATTCATATTTTAGCCGGTAAAGTTTAAACTTGTGTAGCTTTCTACAGGAATGAGAGGACAGGGGTATAATTATAGAGTAAACTTTCCTCTAATGAACGTGAAAATGGCCAGTACGTGGCCTTTTAAGTACCATCTCCAATTTCACAGGATTCTGTGTAATTTATAGGGAGCGTGTGACATTAAATTTTGATTTTTACAAGATAGGATTTTCAAGTCTGTGGCCTTGGCTAATCACAAAGATTATTATGACAAGAAAAACACAAGTCAAAAATATCTACGATCTTTGGGGTCAAATCGCAGCATTAACGTGCGATCAGACGCTAGCCATGGCTCCGGGCTCTACATATAGACATGTATTTGTGAATAATTCACGTTATGTTGTCTTCGTGTTTCTAAACCTTCTTTTAGTGAAGTATTCGTTTATTAAACACCCACCGGATCCGGGTTGAGGTTCCGATGTCAAACAAACGAGTCCTTATATGGGTGTCACGAACCTTCTGATAAAATCGTTTTATTCCTTTTCATTAAAAAACAGAATAGAGTAATTGTGTGACTGTCGGCAGTTTTCAGCTAATTAAAAATCATTGATGGAAAAGTTTGCATGTTTTTAAATTACTCGTTGGGATGTTATTTTCACCGGGATTAACACAATACCATGTGACCGGAAACAGACGAGCAGCAAGGTGCATGTCGAGATCACCTTCTGATAACATTTAATTTTTTGCTTTTATCAATCAAATCTTTTTGCTATGATTTTGAACATTTTTTTTTATTTCAGCCAGCCAATATTGTTTGTCGGAGCAAGTTTTTCTGAGTAAAAAAGATTTCGAAAAGATTAAAAATGCTTACAAAAAAATAATGTAGAAAAAAATCTCTAGGAGAAATGTTAATATGCACGTAAATCTGTCACCATTGTCACGTGACACAGAGACAATTATTACCGCGGGATGTACGTAAACAAACATATGTCAAACCATGATATAGGTTAAAGGTTTTATCATGACAAGTTACGTGTGTTTGTATATACATTACAAATATTTACGTGTACCCAGCATCCCTAGGCATTATCCAAATAAACAGTATTAGTAATGATTTTACCCGCGTGTTGATAAACAGCTGTTTTTCTTGACCTTGTTCTCTATGAACCAAAAACCTGTTGGAAAACTTCCACTAGAAAGTACATTCGGAACTCCTCCGATGATTCGGTCGTCACGCACTAAGACATTCGGAACAGCTAATCCCAATGACAGTTCTTTTCATCAAAATATGAAATTAGGAACTCCTCGGCTTATTTGGTCATTCAATGAAATGAACTGTAATCGGGCGATGTGTTCCGAAAGCAAAAATGAGCGAATTTGCCGAAGTGTTTTTCATGACAGTATGATGAGTGTAGGGATGTCGCTAAAGGTTGTCGATTACTGAAACATAATTGTTTTTTAACAGTACATTGCTGCTGTTTTTATCGTTAACGGCGCCGTTTGCATTGCTGTCGTTGACACAAAAATTATACCAAATAACTTATAAATTTCTCTTTTTTTTTCTTTTAAAAAGAGTATTTGTTTATTGCAAAAAACATGAAGTCATGATCATATTAGAAAGAGACAGTATTCCCTCACATCAAAATCTACTCTGATGAAGAAATAATACCAAGTAACGTTCGTGTTCATGTAATAAAAACATCATATCAAAGGTCTTAAAAAGCTATTGACTTAATAAACAAAACATTTTTAACAAAACAGTTCTTTGCTTTTGTTTGTGCGTTTGAGATTCGCAGTGTATCATTATTGCCTTTGTTTATGTGAAACCTGCTTATGGTTTTCTGTGATCAAATAGAAGGCTCTGCCTCGCGCTACGCCTGGTAACGGACTGGGAAGAGAGTATATATACACACTATGAGTCAGCCGAACCGGTCCCTCCCTGTAGCCTCCGTTCTCACGGATATACCAGTTACATTACGTACCTGCTGACCACTTCGACCATCAGCGCACGTGCGGCAAAACACGCTACAATGTGAAATATTACTTCTGTTTATAGTTTCTTGTATAAAACGGTATAATATATATATTTACACCCATCGTAAATCTTTTGACTACATTATATTAATCATTTTGAAATCTACTGATAAAATTACAACAAACGATACGTAATTAAGTGTGGCCGTCAGATACACTACTTTCAATAGTGGCACCAACAGGCTTCCGTTTATATGCATAATTAAGATTCTTGTTTTCCCGTAGACCGGCTACCAGCCCCTAAGTTTATATAGAGAATTTCTCTATTTTATTTTACTACTAGCTTATCTCCCCCTTGTTTGAAACTAAGAATCAGACATCAAAGAGAACAAAATAATATCTGTATACTATTCTGGAGACGGGATCCCGTCTAGTTTTCCCGATGCAGTCTTGGATTTGCCATAGCTAAGGTTCGCGACGATCTTTTCGGAACATCAGAACAAACTGACTGTTCAAATAACATTTGATTTTGGTGCAGCCACTTTGAGATCAAGGCTGGTTAATTCAACCTTCACGCTGCCGCGAAATTCACTATTTCAATACGTATTTACGTATGTTATAAAAAGTAGAAGCTTCTGCCTCTTTTGAATATATCACAACCCTATGGAGAAGATTCGAACTTTACCAAACACAACGCACAATTATGATTGTAAATCCGTCTGTAATGTCTCGACAAGCGTACATGTATAGATCAGTCTCAAATCTTCCGACAGACGTTTACCTCAGTCTTAAATATCCCGAAAATCAGTCTCAAATCTGTTGAAAAAGTTTTCCTGAGTCTTCAACCACCCGAAAATTCAGTCTCAAATCTGTCGACAACCGTTTACCTCAGTCTCCAACCGCCCAAAACTTCAGTCTCAAATCAGTCAACAACCGTTTAACGTTTACCCGAGTCTTACACCGTTCAAAAATTCAATCTCAAACCTATCAACAACCGTTTAACGTTAATCTACCGAAAATTCAGTCTCAAATCTGTCTACAAGCGTTTACCTCAGTCTTAAATCTATCTGCATATGTCAACAAACGTATTATACCAGCCTGAAAGCAAACGCATAGATCAATCTGAATATCATCTGGCAAAAGTATCTCACAGACCATGATCTGTCTGAAGTTTGTCAACAAATACATGAACACCACACCAAATAATTACCACACACAATACCGCATTAAAAATAATTATAGATACATCTGGTCCAATAACACAAAATTGTCTATTATGTAACTGTGTGACCTTTACCACGCCAACGCTTAGGATTCCGCGCATGTGAATCATCTATGTAGCGACGTGGGAGTATGGCGGTGCACGTTCACATGCAGATGCTGTCTCTGTATATCTGTATCAACTTGTAGATTTACAGATCAACGCATAAAGCTTCCTGTTTGTTTCGGTGATAGATTGAATATACGTCTGCATAATGTAAAGTGTATGAAGCGTTTCGCCGGAAATTGTGTTTTTTTCTGATATATAAATGCGTTTTATCGGTCAACATTTCAATATATACCAAGTAATTACTATTTTACTCATGGGAAACATAAAAACATTAATTGGAAATCAACCTATTAGATAGAGAGTGTGAAGTCTTGTTGAATGCATCTTTATGCATCTCTGTATGACAGGACAGAAAGTTGTGACTATACAGCTTTGTTTTCCCCGGGCATCACTATCATTTTCTGGAAGACCATTCTAGGAGAGAAAGTCTTGAAGAACTTTCTTGAAATAATAAAAAAGATGAAATAAGCGATAGAGAATTTACAGTGTTGTACGAGTGCAAGAATACAAAGGGGTCATGCACGCCTGTGTTCGAGCTCAGAACCTTAGACCAGTTAACTGTGCTATAGGACAGTTCACTACTATGTTTTATCGAGTACACAGCTTTGTTCAATATCAGTTGCTTGAGTTTCTGTCAGTATATACAAAACAATGTTTACATATATAGCCACGGCCCATTACAGAATGTAATGGTAATGGGAGGCTCATTTAACACATATATTATTATTTATTATTTACTGACGGAAACTCAAGGAACTGTGGTTCAATGCAATGTGCATTTTACTAAGTACACAAAATGTATGCTCAATACACTTGTGTATCTTCTCAGGATACGAACTTGTGTGAATATGTTATTTAAATAGGAGTATACACATGTCTATATATTCAAGAGTGTATTCTTTTGAAATTATAATTGTATACATTAGAATGATAATTTTAGCGGCAGTGTTATTATCATAACCATGACCTTCCCGGCCGGAAGGATACAACTGCAATTCAAGAAGGACCTCAACTTAAGACACAAGTTACAAGTAGTTGCTAATGGACACAAATTCCAGCGAGATCTTTCGCGGCATCACATGTGGGAATAACAAATCGCAAAAATTCGCGTTCCTAAAAATTTACTTATTTACAGAATACAAAAAGAATGCGTCTTCTGAAAGATTTGATTTTCCGTGTTATACATAACTAAAATCAAAACTTGCCCCGCCGTTATTTTACACTGAGTAAGTGTGTTTTGCGGCACCAGTTCTTGTTATTATCAGCTTATATTAACCTATGGGAATACCGCCTTTAGATTATTCGACGTTGGGCAGATCTCTCACTTAAATTCTTGCAATGAAGAGGAAAATTGTGTAACTGACAAAGAAGCTGAGGCTGGCCGGATTAAAGCAGCCGAAATACACCACTAACATCCTGGTGAATTAAAAATGATATGCGAGGAATTTTGAAACTCGAAATAAGACACGGCTCTGGCTGATGTAAATCTAATGGTTTAATGGATATTTCGGAAAGTGTAGTTACCAAAATTCGCAGGAATGTGTTTATCTTTGTAACTCTAGCCGAGAAAACTCTTACATTCCCTGCTTCTAATTTGAAGTAAATGGATTCAAAGACGAAATCTATGGCGGAGTTTAATTCAGTAATGCTGAAGCTTTTGGTGGGTTATACACAGGTCTTAATATCCAATATCAAAATTCTGGTCGTCCTTGTCATCTTCCGCAAACGATGTAACCCCATTCATCCTAAATAGATAATCGTCGACTGGCTTCTTGAGAAATGTTTTTCATTTTATATCATTCATTTACCAATAGAAAGCTTAAAGAGGAGTCGCAAATGTATTGAAATAAATCTTTGATAAAAAAAGTAATTCAACGAAAAATAGCATGAAATATAACAGAAATGTCGTTAGTTTAAATGAAATAAATAAAACTTCATTTATGGTATAAACATGTGTTATTCAAATACTTATGTTTTATAGAGTAACAGAACTGAATAACACTTATTCCAACACAGATATCTTAAAGTATACGATATATATCATGAATGTTAAAGATATTTATTTCAATGTTATAGAAATTAATCAGTGACATCTTTAAATGAAATAGGGATATCTTTAATTGGAATGAAGATATTTTGAAATGTGATAAATACTATTAATGATACTTTTACTTAAATAGATACAAATAAATTATATCATTCATCAAGAATATACATTGCATGTATACCAGATACAATATATAATAGATATGTAATATATATGAAATCTCGTTATATCCTTAATTATAAACCGTATTCATTTTATAAGAAATCTCCTGGTTAATTAGAGATATATCGTTTATGTATAATGACTATCCTGCTACATCTCCACCCTCAAACTTAAATTTGTCTGCCCCCACCGACGCCTGCCCCCCCCCCCCCCCCTGCATTAGCCCTAATACCATAGTTATTCATGTAATCCCCTTAGGAGCGATGATCTCCGCCAAAACTCTGTCAAGTGGTTTCCGGTTTCCTATCCAGGGAGGTCACTCTAAGTCTCCTTAAATCTGTCCCAGCATGCAGCCTCTGATCCTAACGTAAACATGACCTTTCGCCGGTGGTCAAGTGATGAGGCTGAAATTGACTAAGACGGGCACCTGTCACGCCGCGGGAAGTCAACTCTGTTATGTTAAAATGACAGATAATCCCTAGTATTTTTTTTATAAAAAATAATCTTGGTTTTCCCAGACTTCATGGTTTTGATGTGCCAAATATACGTTTATAACTCCGACAAACAGGTTTCGCCTCATTTTTCCGCCAGAGGTCACTGCCCGACTGTGGGAACTCGTAAGCTTCACATATATATTCAAAACATTATATTAGCGTACTGATAGTTTACGAAAGACCATGAGAATAAGCAGTGGTATTCAGGGGCTAAATGGCACTTGCATTACACTCATGTGGATTAATTCTTGTTTAAACCTTATAACAACTATTAAGTTTAAATAAATATGTCTATATTTTGGAAAATAACTTACGTTATATGTAATATAATACAACTGCATTACACATGTGGATTAACTCTTGTTTAAACCTTATAACAACTATAAAGTTTAAATAAAAACTGTCTATATTTTGGAAAATAACTTACGTTATATGAAATATAATACACATGTATGGTGTATATATGTATGTTTTATATATGTATGTTTTATATACAATGTTTCTTATAATATATTAAACACAATGTATCATATACATTTAGTGTTGTTGATCCGACGGTTAAAATGTGAATTTCCTGTCGTAATTGTACCCGTGCTTAATGTATGTTGTACATATATATATATATATGTTGTGTCACTTGGACCTGTGAGTATGATTTAAGATCACCAATACACTATAACTGTTACCAACAATTACGTGCCGTTACCGTGTACTGTGTCACATCGCATTATTACTCTACTTTTTGACTACCAGGGACGTTCATGAAACTGAAGTCTGAACCGATTACGTGCTTCTATTATCTAAACATTGCCATGTGAACAAATCTGATTAAAATACATATCATGGTTATACACTAACGTGTATAGTGCTCATATAAATGGGGACCTGTTTCTGAATCAGATCGCACGTGAACCTAAGGTTCACAATTTATTCATAATTGACGTCCAGTCGGGAACCGTCGGCACTTTCCGTAAACGAGAACATCGGTTACGGAAAGTGCCGACGATTCCTGATTGATCGACGTCGTGAGTACAGGGAAATACTAAAGTCAAGAAATATACATCTATAATGTGAACAAAAATTAAATAATTATTCCAGTGTTTAAAATCACTTCATGTTACATGAATATAAAAAGAATGATACACATAAGATCTTGTGAATTCAACGAACTTTGAAAAGAAGATATATGTTTACCCTATATTTTGAATTTTATACATTCGGAATTGACGTTTTGCTAAAATAGGGTCGAGAGGTATGGTGTGAAGTTTGGAAAGGATGTAATTTACTAATATAGAGGAACAGGTCGATTGAAGATAATTAAATTCCGGTTTACAATTGAAAAAGTTGATTGATAGCGACAACATGTACACATATATTTTCATAAAAATAATGGATGTTGGTTTTTCACCTATATTTACACACATTCTCAAGCACAAATTAACCGACTATTAGGTTAGTGGTAATTGAGAGGCTCTAACTTTAGAAGTGTATTTTAGAACCCGTGTTGTGTGGTAATGGCGACCGACGTTACGGCACACCTATATAAGATATACACCAGGCTAGGCGGAAACAGACATTCCTCCATACATTACTCAAATAAACTCCACAGTTTCCGGTAGGATTTTAAACAAACATTGAATCAGAAAGTTTTATTGCACAATTTGCATCTTAGTAATGAAGTAACTATTAGATGGTTGCGTTGTGGGAGGGAGAAGGAGGGGGACGAGGGCGGGAGGGGGGGGGGGGGATGGGATGAACCAGGTATCCGGCAGCACCGGTTTATGTATTCCCAGCACAGGAAGAGACTACACCTGCAGTATGTAAGGGGCCAATTAGAGAGCTTTTTGAAATTCGGAGATATATATGCTTCGGGACCATCTCAAAATGTATTTTAAAAAAGATATTTCTATAGCATTTGAACAGATATAAATCGTTTGATAGGTACAAACACGACCTATTCGACAATATTGGGGACCCAAGGCATGACCATCTCACTCAACCACAGTCACATACTTAAATTTGACTCAAGTATAATTTTGACTCAGCGATGTAAACTCAAGGTTAGAGTAACATAGGCTCATCGATTTATTGGTTTGGTTTATTTTGTTTTACGTCCTATTAACAGCCATGGTCATTTAAGGACGTGCCAGGTTTTGGAGGTGGAGGAAAGCCGGAGTACCCGGAGAAAAACCACCGACCTAATGTCAGTACCTGGCAACTGCCCCACGTGGGATTCGCAACCCAGAATTATCGATATGTACCTAATTAAGGAATGGACAGACATAACATTGTCTCAAAGACATATACCTTAGCTATAGGTTCAGATAAAGTCGATGAATTGACCACGATGACCTATAATGTATGGACAGGTATATACGGTACACCTTATTCTTGAAGCCTGCCCTCTTTACTACATATTGTACTTCGAAACATGTAACATACCTACCTTTAACCTTCTTACCCGAGTCATTTAGCTTTAACATCGGTTATCTACCCCTGAAGGCTCTATAGCCCTTTACCCCTACTCAGTAACCTCTACTATATATCATATACTATACTACCAATCGCCAGGTACTGGCCGTAGGTCGGTGACTTTTCTCTGGGAACGTCTATCTGAAACCCTTTAACCTCTCCCCTAACGTCTTACTGTCACCTTTACCTCTGACCTCTACACCCTAACGTTAACCTGTCACCGTTTAATCTTTAGTCTCTACCACATAACGTCTACCTGTCCCCCTTTACCATTAACCTCTTCACCCTATAGTCTACCTGACATCGTTTAACCTTTAACCTCTACCACCTAACGTCTACCTGTCACCTTTACCTTTGACCTCTACAACCTAACGTCTACCTTTCACCTTAACCTCTGACTTGTACACCATATAGTCTACCTGCTATCGTTTTACCTTTAACCTCTACACCATATAGTCTATCTTCCACAGTTTAACCTTTAACTTCTATCCCCTAACGTCACCTTTCACCTATGACCTCTACCCGGGTGTATCTCTGAACGACAACATTTTTAATTTGCCTACAGGGTAGTTTGTTGTGATAGGGATTATAGTCTTTTTCCTTAAAGTAGTCTCAGTTCCAACAGGTAAATTTACCTGTAAAAGTTACCTGTTGGTGCTCAGGCACAAGTATTACAAAAAAATATCATAAAATTATCTTCATGATACTTTTTTTAATCAGAAATATTAAACTATGTAAGCAATAAATAATGTAACTATTACAAGATTTGTGATTATTAATTAAAATTCAATGCTTAAGATAATTTTCTAGAAAAAAATAAATCTTTACAATACACCATTGAATTATTTTATGACTGTAATTTTTACTTTTAAAAGATACTGTTGTAAAAATATTTTTGTATATAATAGGTTATTAATTTAATAGGTTTTGATGATTGATTTTTATAAGGTCTTTATGCCAATTGATATCAAAATTTAATTATTTCATTTTAATTAGTACATTTTTGCTTGAATTTGTATGACTTATTAAATTCCAACTTACTCAATAATTCAATACCCATAGAAAGTGCGGTTTATTTAATCAAAGTTATTGTTTTCATTAGGTAAGCTGATTACCTTAAACCTTACGGTTTATCAGTACAAGATATATACATACATGTGCATATATACAATGCAAAATACAATTAGATACATGTACAACCCAATATAGTTCGGACACGCACAGACCACAAGACATAAATCATAGCGATAGTGTAGAGAGGTATTTCACTAAATTAAAATGTTTTCAATCGTCTTTTGTTACAGAGGACAATAAAGTTACCTAAATTGGAAAGATCCTGGTTTTAAAAATTTGTACATTTTTTCCGTATTAGGTTTTCTATGGTAAAACAGTTTGATGAAACGTTTTTCCTAATGACTGTGTTTTATTACAAAACGGTACAATCCACTGTCGCAATACGTAAAAATCCTATTAATTTGATCTATTAGATTAAACTGTCCCATTTCAATATTCAGTTTATGAGATGACAATCTGAGTTTTGCTATTTCTTTAAACAAATAGGTTTTGTTAAATACGGTTTAATTACCAGTAATGAATTTTCGAAGTGATCATTTTGATGACACAAATATATAGTCAATACATTGTTGAAAAATATCTTTCATTCTATATTAAATAGTCATTAATGCTTAACCTTTGTTCTCTGTATTTTCTGTTTGCTACACATATCCCAAACCTATTCTTAACAGATTGTTTCTTATACTATCTGTCCACTCAGTGCCCTTTTCAACCATTTCATCGTAACATACAATTGTCTGAGTTTTTAACTTTAAGCAAATATTTGAAAATGATAAACTTTCGAAACATAATAAATGAAAGTCTTCCTAATTCATGATTGATCATGCTATTTGGCGTACTTTTTCCTAACCCCTAAATTCTCTTACAAAAATTTAGATGTAGTTTTTTTCAATATTAGGTGCTTAATGAAACCCCCCACTTCAGATCCATAATTTAAAATGCTACTTACAAAAGTATAGAAAAATTAAGTTGGGTTTCTAAATTGAAATATTTACTTTTAAAAGCATTCATAATTCCAAATAAAGCTTTTCAACTTTGTTCAGCTATTTTCTGTTGTGTTGTCAAGAATTTTCTATTATATATCAACAGAGTTCCTAGATAACTAAAAAAAATCTAACAATTTAAGACTAATTACTTTATTGAATAATTTTCTATATTTCTCTTTATTTTTTCCATATATGGTTATCTCTGGGTTGTATTTTATTTACAATTAAGTGCTGATTACTCATTTGTTAATTTTCTTTTTATTTCTTTATATCTGTATTCTTGTATTTTTGAAAAAAAATGTATAATTTAATGCATTTGTAGTGCTGACTGTCCACAGTTAAATCTCAGGTAAGGTGAGTTCACAGGTAAATCACAGGTAAGGTGAAAAGGGCAGTTTATATGAAACAGTATATAATTGACTTCCCATTGTTCTCAAAAACAACACCTACCTATTGTTAAAAAAAATGTTGGCGTTCGGAGAACACACCCTCTACCCAACGTCTACCTGTCTTCTGTCACCTTTACCTCTGACCTCTACACCATATAGTCTATCTGTCACCGTTTAACCTTTAGCCTCTATCCCCTAACGTCTACCTGTCGCCCTTTACATATGACCTCTACTCCTTAACGTCTACCTGTCACTCTTACCTATGACCTCTAACCCCTGATGTATACTTGTCACCCTTCGCCTATGACCTTTATCCCCTAACGTATCCAGGTCACACTTCACCTATGACATTTACCCCCTAACGTATCCAGGTCACACTTCACCTATGACATTTACCCCCTAACGTATCCAGGTCACACTTCACCTATGACATTTACCCCCTAACGTATCCAGGTCACACTTCACCTATGACATTTACCCCCTAATGTATCCAGGTCACACTTCACCTATGACATTTACCCCCTAATGTATCCAGGTCACACTTCACCTATGACATTTACCCCCTAACGTATCCAGGTCACACTTCACCTATGACATTTACCCCCTAATGTATCCAGGTCACACTTCACCTATGACATTTACCCCCTAATGTTTTGTATACCCGTCACCCTTCACCTATAACTTCTACCCCAAACGTCTACCTGTCACCTTTTCCTATGACCTTTGCCCTCTTAGTGACCTGTAACGTCCACCACGTACCCTTCACCTGGTACCTCCCGTTTACTGTGCCGGGTGTTGTTATACCATTATTTTATACACTATTTTTGTTTTTGAGATGTTCCCGACGTAGGAATGCCATTCATTCATATTTCCTGTCCGTGTTAGACACAATGGGAGTACCTACTATGTTATAAATATATATTCTTCCGCCCCCTCCTTAGTGGGGGCCTGCCAAAGCCTAACGTGTCAGCGGTTTATCTGTATAACATTGGAGAGAAATGGTGTAGAGGGGCGAGTATGGTACATTGCACATATCGTACACATGTCTTCTCCACAGGTACAGATACGTACGCATCAATTAGAACTTGCAAATTACCTCTGGAATTTTCATTGAATAGACTTTTTAAATTTTGAAACGGATATACCTGTTTTGTGTTTCATGCTGATTGATTTCATGCATTTATGGAGCTAATGACTGCACCATTGCACGCGTTGAAGATCAACAAGCACAAACCATCAGAAATAATGTAATATATCATAACTATGAATAGAGAACTTAATTTGTCCTCATCATGCGAGGTTTCGGTCTTTTAAAAACCGACTGGTTCATCAAGTCCATTTCAGGGAGTGTCTTATACTGGGGGTTTCACACTCAAAGCCCAAGGGGTGAAGTCACTCGGGGTCATAGGGTCCGAGAAAACGGCACTGACAATCAGGTTTCAAATTGACTGTAATTAATTTTAGATTAAAACCTTCTTTATTGGCTTTATTGATTATTTATTACAAACAGAACATTTAATATTAAGATGAACATTTAAATACAAAGATGTGAAGTGTATTAATTAAGGCATAAATCGTGTATAAAATGTTTTAAATCGACTCCGTCACGAGACCGATCTGTCGTGAAAGATATATTTAAAAAGAAAACGGAAGTAAAACAGTAAACCCACTGACTGGGTGACCTTTGGGCATCGATCATTGGCAGAAATGATTAAAGCTTGACTAAGTAGGGGTTGCCATGATAACATTTTTCATGACGTAGTAATTTATTTTGACTAATAATCTACAATTATTTTCGTTAATAACTCTCTGGCAGACAATTCTTAATCGCTGATGCGATCTCCAAAAGCAATTGCATTCCAATTGGAAAATATTCAGAACACCACACCATTACGAGGTGAATGAAAACAAATTACATTGGTGATGCTACCGCAATGGTGCAATTGAAAACGAGGCTATGTGGATTACACTCACGTGTTTGTCTGATAAGATCTCCCACTCGACGTAATCGAAACAAATTAACTTGTAATCACATAATCTGATATCTTCTGCCATCGGAAGTCACGTGACGTGTTGTAGACACGTGACATGTTTATTCTGCATATACCCGACGTCACTGATTGATTGGCAGGTGGATTCGATTTCAAGCAGACATCACTGACATTCGGTTGCTTGGTAATCGCGTTAGCGAGATTATTTGTCTGATAAAATTACGACACGGAAATTCAAACGGAATGATGTTTTACACGTTTGTTCATTTCCGGTAATACACGAACACGTTGGTGTCATGTATTGCCTCGTTTTCGATCCTGTTACCTAAAGACTATCCAAAAATGTTTGCATCTCTCCATCTTTGTGTGACTCTACATGTAACAAAAGGGATTGTTGATTAGTGTCCACTGGGTTGTACTTAAAATATCAGGACGAAAACTAGGGAAATAATTAAATAAAGTTTCTCAATTCAATGTAACAGCTTCTGGCCTTGGCACAACATCCTTAACTCATCCAACCCTGAAGACACAATTGAACTCTTCCAATT
The DNA here is from genome assembly GCA_947623455.1 of Mimachlamys varia. Taxonomy (NCBI): domain Eukaryota; kingdom Metazoa; phylum Mollusca; class Bivalvia; order Pectinida; family Pectinidae; genus Mimachlamys; species Mimachlamys varia. The sequence continues at coordinate 27,275,899 of OX392539.1, forward strand.
TACACTTTGGAACAGTTCATTATGACATTTGAGGGGCGAATGATGTAAGAAGAAATACCGTGATAGTCATGCTTAAAATAAAGAAAACCAGTAGAAAAATCTTGATTAATTGACAGTTTTGCTAACTTTTTACTTTTACTTTATCGAAGAAAGTTAAGGAAAGCATGTCCCCAAACAATGGCGGTGCTTAAAGTACAAGATTTACAGAAAAAACACAGAAGTCGTGACCTCTGCTGACCCCAGACATGACCTCTGCTGACCCCAGACATGTTCCAAGATAACAAGCCAGTGTTATATCTCAATAACATACACCGAGTAAACAAATCATTACAGAGCGAACCCCCTCCCCCTCGTACCCCCCCCCCCCCCCCCCCAAGTAACACATGTAACCGTATTGTCATCTTGAATAACACCTATTTTTATTCTCTTCATCCATTAGATATGTTATCTTAAAAATATAAAATTAATGGTAACGTGTTTTAAATACTTTTCTTATTTAGAACATCGTGATGAAAAGGATCAAAATTATTTTACAACGTTTTGAAATTCAATTCTTCGAAAAAATATGAAATAGGTTGTTCCGAGTGGTTTTCTGTATTGTAACAATCTTAAGTCGGATCACACGAAATATAAACGCTGAAAAAGAGGAAAATATCAAATGTGTTTGATGGATTCATCAACAGCAAACGGAAATGTTTTTTTGACACCGTACTAATACTTTCACCAATAGAAACGGCATCGAAATGTTGATGTTCGTGCCTTTGTGCAATTATATTTGTTGACCCTGTTCTTCAAAATATGTATACATTGTATCTTAATTTTGAATGACTTTTGATTTCATATTAAGGAAAAAGAACAACCAAACTGTAGATAAACAATTTATGTATATTTCATTGTTTAATTTATGTGATCTTACAAGAATGTTTCCGTTTACTTCAACTTTCCTTTTTTTGGAATAAACATATCTAGTTTCAGAGAAAGCTGACAATGCCGAAACAGATCAGACACTTGAGTCAGGTTTATCTTAAGATGGCAGGCGTCTTATTTCATACTAACAACCACTGTAGTTTGTCAGAGGTAATTTTGAGTAATTCAATCAAACCCGATCATTTGTCGGCCATATTTGTGAGTTCTTTGTTAGAGAAAACACGTCGACGAAGCGAATAATAGGCTGTACGAAACGCTACGGCACCTCGGACGAACTGGCCGCTGGGGCCCAATATCATTATATACGATTCTTGGAGACGAATGTAATCGCAACCACCCTCACAGGAAATTTTCATTTTCACATTCTTGCTGGTTCTGGCTTCTGTTAAAAGTTTTGCTAACGATTCCGTGAGCACGGTAAACACCGCTCCGCCGTGACCTTGTGATTGGCGCGCATGCGCAGTAAGCGAAATTGGGGTGGAGATTCAGAGACAATATGGTAATCGTTAAACATACAGAGAGTCTGAGAAATATGGACATGTGTGTGTAAGTAAAGGCGACAGAAAATAGGTTTACTTGTTAATGTATATTTATTTATAGAATATATCGTACCGTGAGAAAATACACAAAAAACATGAAATGGTCGAGAAGGAGGTACGATAGGCGGGGTCAAAGGTCAATACTGTTTCATTTTGTGTCATCTGTTTCTATCCTGTTTGTAATCCGAAATCTTGAACCTCGTGGTCAGTATTGATTATCATTGATACCTATTTTTATTGGATTTCTTATTGATGACACTTGAATCCTAAATAAAGGGGAAACACTTTACCGGTATGGTACATTCGATTATGTGTCGTAAATTAACGAGAGTAACGATTATATTAACTTTCCCTCACAATTTACACTTACATTGGTCCACAGCGACGTACGTTAACCCACTTGTTTCAAGGCTCGAGCATGTCATAGAACCCCTACTTACCACATCTTAAATACACATCCTGAATTGAAAATGGAAATTTTGTTAGGAAGGACGAGAAGAATACCGTCTTCTTGAGAAATCTGTAACTGAATTACGTAGGTAGGTGGAGATTTAGAATGAAAATTAACAGTTAGAAAAAGTTAAAGATTAAATTTTCAATGGCCGGTCGATGTTTCCCTTGTCAATATATATAGGTATTTATCACTAAATTTTATCATAAATCTATACATGTCCTTGTGTCTTAACTGATTAGCACGAAATGACAGCCTCTCCCTGTACCATGTGTTGATTTCTAATAATGAGGTCGCTTTTCCTAATCCCAACCTCCGTTGGAGAACTCTCCACTTCTATCGCTGACAGCCCTCTGTAAAACCCGCGCCACTTTCCCTAGTCCCCTCGATGGAACTACGATATTCTGTTTGTGGTGGTCCCCTGCGCGTTCTCTTTGTAGCCCGCCTTGTGGGATGTTCCTCTCCTCCCCAACTTGATTCTTTGACACACTTTCTTTTCGTCAAGATAGACTAGATTGTCTGCCATAATTTTTCTACTTCCTATCATAGAAATAATGATAGCCGGATTACGTTCTTAAGTATCGAATCAACTTCAACTTGTAAACACCGTCGTAGGTCAAGGAAACAGTGATGTTAATATCAAGAAAGAGAAAGTTTACGACAGAGCAACCTTAGTACACCATTTAGAAGCAAGCTGGGGCAGCGGCTCATGAAGTCTATTGTAATCTCAACGGCACACGACGATCGTCAGCGGTAACGTAACTCCTTTAGTCTCGGGTTCGAACCCCGGTCTGGTAGGCAGAATTTAAGATAGCCCTTTATCGATATACAAGACAGGGAGATGGAATTTAATTGCCTCCAGTCCAACATGTTTGCATGTTGTATAAAGGTGGTGTTATTCTAGTCCTATAATATATGCCTTTGTATGATCATATCGTGATTTTGTAACTTTGATTTTTGAATATATATGTTTTCTAACCACGCAAGGCAAATATTACACATCATCGGTATCCAGGGGTTACACTCGTATGGTGAGTGTAATCCCCGGAGGTCGAGGATGATATATATGGACTAGACATTATTCCTGTTTCTTCACAAAAATTAAATGGGGCCCTGTATGAAAAGTACAAACTCTGGAGCTATTTGATGCTGTTTACAAAACGTAATATCGATATAGGCAAAATGCATATATGCTTGTAAGTCGACGGCATGGGTTTATTTCGCCATATTTCTAACCATGCATGACCTGGTATTTACAGATATATTTAACAATGACTATCAGTAGAAAAGGATTGGTCATATTTCACAATGAATTGTTAAAAGATAAACAATTATTCGGTTTGATAAATGAGGCCTTTCCGCATGCTTTCACTCGTTTTCATCCTAGCTGGTGGTCCTGTGACGGTACCCCTCCTCCGTCCGTTCAGCGGGAAACTGATCCGGGCAGACGACCACATACCCTGACGGAAGTCAACGAGCCGTGACGGAAGATGGTTGACTAAGGAGGCTAACTACAATCTCGTCATTCCTTCCTCGACTTTTCTGACATTGCTAGCGTTGGAGCATGCTTTATAAACTTTACACAAAGTTGTAGAAATAATTATTTGAACCCAGAGTTTCTTATGATGTAAATGATCCATCCACTGCGGTATGACAACATTGTATTTCCGGTGATCCCAATGAACTCTCTTGATATCGGTTTCAAAGCAAACATGGCGGAAGGGGAAAGTGGAAACCACCTGAGCTTGTCCTCCAACACGAGGTCTTGAAGCGCGATCGCGGATGTACAGAGAGACAAGGAAATTAGAAGGAACAGGGGGTGTCATATAGTTTTTGATCCTCCAGTTAAATTAGTGTACACATAATTTCTTGAAAAAGATTTCCCCCAAATTCTATCTGCAGTTTCGATGTTTTCCTCAGCCTTTTCTTACTTTATGCAAAATGAATAGACATATCAAAGTTTCCACGAAGGTGACCAGACTTTCCGAAAACTACATTTTTACAAACCGCTCTCGGGTGTAGAACAAACAGATTTACACGTTCTTGTAATTTGAACGTTTGCACTTATATCGTGTTTTGGAATACTCATAAATGTAGATATATCATAAGTACATCAAGAAACGTGTCTTCGAGAGACTGACCTCGGAGCACCGACTGTAAATGGAGACATCTTGACAGGTCCGGGACATAAATCACTTCCGGAGAAGTCTGGGATTCTTGCAAAGTTATCATAAATAAATGTCATCTTAATTCCTATTTCATTTTTTTCTTGAATTTGTTTCGGTAAAATGTCAGTGGCTGTTGAAATTTTCACTGATTATTTTGACTATTTGTTTTTTTGTTGTCAGTCTGCACCTTTTCGTTTTCCAGTTTTAAAGGGCCTTGTCCTATTTAGGGCAAAACTTAGAAACATTCTAGTGTATCTTGTTTTCTTACTCAGAGTAACCTCCCCTTAATTTTTAAGGCATAAATGTAGCACAACTGGCTTCATGAAGAAATGCTGAAAATATTTAAAAGAAGAATATGATATGAAGCGTGAACTTGTTCTATTATGATTTATCGTTGACCATTACATGTAGCATCCCATTACTGCTGGGTCGCAACCATTTGGAACTACTAACATGAATCCGAAGACATTGGTTACAACATCAAGTCGAGTTTGGCCGCTTCTGAACTTTTCAGACTGGATTTTCCTGTCGTAGTTTTATTTTACACAATCCAATTTTAAAAAATACCTAATTTTCGCTCCAGTACTCTCCGCATACGTGGGATCTGACAACTCCCAACAACGGGTCATGTACTGATTTGTATTAGCCAATCAAATCAGAGTTAACATGATTTTGAAAGTGTACGTTAGCACATGAAAAAAGCTTGCATAATCCTATTGGTGCGTTCAATCATTTCGTCACAAGAAGATAATCTGCATTTTGTAACGAAATGACGTGCTGCAAGTGACATCATCAATTAGATAATTTGCCGTGAGAGTACAGAAGGTGCAAAGGTCATCAAATTATGACCAATCAGATTTATTTAGGGACACATCTGTGTGTTTTCCGTCAGTGATTATAATGTATGTCTCGCTTCACACTTCCTGTTTCATTATACGTCGGTCATTGTTGGCACTTAATGTATCACTTTCGATTTCGATTAGTAGTAGCATTTAAATCCGGGTGACCCTCTTTTTCCAGATAATATCTACTTCCGGTTCCTTTCTGTGCCGGTCCGTGCTATAATCTCTTTGATAAGTCGTTGTTTACTGAAAGTTTTCATAGAACTACCAATCCTCTAAGTCAAGTAAATAAAATTTTATCAGAATGGCGGAGAAAATGTATTTTGAAAGAAAAAAACACGAAAAATGTAGAGATTTTTTTTTGGTGGAATTAAAATGTATGCTTGAGCATAAAAGCATACATAATAGCTAAGCCCATATATAGGAAAGCAGTAACAGAAACACAGGGGAGAACTTTCCTGCACTTTCTTATTGAGGTTCTTAAGTTAAGGAACTTTCGTGAAACCGTTTCCCTAATATGTTAATTTTTTTACCTCGAACTTTAGACTTTTAAATCCCTATTGAACATCTACAAACAGTAGTGCATTATCTTCTCAAATTACAGAAGATCAGTAGATTCTAAGAAAATGTTTAAGAAACGAAATTGCGATCCGACAGGCTCACAGAATTAAGGACACGGTAATTTCTATAAACACCCAAAATTTTACGTTTTATTGTCATTTTTTTTCGTTATCGAAATTTTGAATAAATTAATTTCAATTAAGTAAAATAATGTGCATTTCTGAAAAATAACGCTTGTTTTAACAGCTTGTAGAAGTTATGTCGCCAAATTCCAAATACCTGGTTCCAGCAAAAATTACGCGCAGCCAAACGGATACGCTGTAAGGCGCTGGATCAAAGGAAGGTCGAACGCTTGTGTCAGCGGCCCATACCCTTGAAGGGGAGAAAGGGGCTGTTATCGAGATTCTTTATTTGTCCCCATTAAACCTTTCTACAAGAGAAACAGTAAAGACATCAACACATTATCTGTAAATCAGTTTGGTTTATAATTGTCTTTCATCAGCGTCTTGATGATGCCGTCCCGTGTAGTCAACTACAAAGGGGGGACAACTCTTGAAAAAACATATCCTCGGCTCTGTTTTCATCCTTCGCCTGAATTTCAAAGAGCTAGCATGTTAATATATCCATTAATATATCCTTTCAAGCTAACAAAATGTGAAACAGAACACCATGAACTTGCGATTTCTGATCAACAATTTCTAGTCAAGCAACAAGAATTCGAGATATGATGGCTTAAAACATATCAAAACTTTTACTTTGCACCTCATTCTCTAAATGATATGTCGAGTCAAATATTAAATTTCATATTCTTAAATTAGTCAAGAACTCCGAGTATTTTGGTGGTTATTACCTGAAGTTGATTTATTTTCAATCCAAGAAAGCATATAATGCGCCTACAATTCAAATACGCATGTAGCTAATACCTTTTTAATTTTAACTTACTTAAGTATAATTTTACATTCAGTAGTTTTGTATGATTAATTAAATGATCAAAATGAAATTAGCGTTATTATTGAAATTTCTTTCAATTAATGAAAGATACAATACAAATTGTAACATTTCCTTTCGTCTGAATTTTTTAGCGGATGATGCAACGTTAAGCGAGAAGATTGTGTAAAAATCTTTATGCGTTCATGATCCTCCTTACGAAATTTCAGTCTCCCTGTTATACTCATATATATAATGTAATGTATAGTATGGCGTTAATGTAAATATCAAATAATATCACGACAGAAAGAAGATCATGACATTTTGACTTCATAACTCAAAGAGTTTTTGTGATAAAAAAGACAAGTATCTACTGTTTTATTTTGACAAATTACCAAATACACTTTATAAATTAACGAAGCATTTCTAGTGAATTCGACGGAAACATTTAAAAAAAAAACCCACAGAATAATCACGATGCATAAAACGGATGCCCTGTGTTTATCACAGATATCAAAGACATTTCGCAAAGACTCGGCCACTTTGTCAAATGTCGTTTTATCCTTTGACCGTCACACAGAAACACTTCTTTGGTCATAATTAATGAATACTAAATACTCAGCTACATTAACTTATAAATTAGCTTACTCCAACAACAAACATTTATCACTACAAATATATCTTAGCCACGCGGCAAACACATTCTTTGAAAATGGGCCACTGACGATTTCTGTCTTTTAAGAAATATAATTCTGTCCTTTTTGTAATAACTTATAAGCATATGAAGTCATTTCTGGGCACTTGGGTATAATTGAAGTTGAATGTAATTGGCGTTTTAAATGAGAGTTGTTATGGGGAGTTAGATTGGGAACCAGGTGGTTCAAAGACAATATTTCATCTTATTATCTGGCGTTGTATCATCGTAACGTCGCAGCCAAAGAACAACGACTTTGGATGCTAATTGGGACGAAACTAAGCCTTTCATCTTACAGATCCAATGATTGTGTGTAAGCCAATATTTAAAAACAAGACCATCTGTTGACAATATCTTCAAAGATCACACTACATAAACACAATCATTGTTGAAAGGAGAAGTTTATAACAAAACTATCTAATTTGCTTTGTAAACGTGATTCTTTTGTAAACATTTATGTAATATGCACGTGCATCGCGCGCGCGGACTGAGATGACGAAAACCTTCTGTTTTACATGAAATTCCCTACAACATTACATTTCTTCCAAAATTAAAAATTGCTTATATCTTGATACAATCAGCAATGAAAACGTCGGATTTTATTTCAGGATCTGAAAAGTATTATATTATTAAAAAGCAGAAGTATGGAATTAAAATTACAAACAAAGTGGATCTATCTACAAACACACCTGTTTGTATTACACCTGCTTTCCAGATCACGTCCAGCCTTAGAATACTGAAGCATTTGAGATTTTTGATGTGATCAAAAGTTTTTCAAGTGCAAAGAAAACAATCTATATCGATATGTAAACATACAGCATACATAACGTTTTTAATTTTTTCCAAGACAGACAATCAAAATCGAACTACATGTGTATCATGGTCATTGGTCACACAGCTTTTATAATATAAAAAAAAAGAATTTAAACTTTGAACAAGAAATATATTTAAAAACAAATCCAAAGTGACAAAACTCAATCGAAACAGGATAATATACAGCTCGCCAGTAAGGTGTACTGTTCACCAGATTATTTCATTCTTGAAATATTTTTTTTTCATTTTTCTAAAATGCCGCTCTTCCTTGGAACCTGCAAACTTTCCTGTTTTCCATTTAGTCAACACACAAAGTGCTGTTTTCTAACCTTCACTTCTATCAGTTTAACGTGCATCGGTCATAAACACTGCATGTTGGCTAATTATATACAGATCTCACTGTAAAGATATTTTCTGCACGTCATTTGTACAACATGCAGTCAGGTTCGGGAGGAAACGGCCAAGATAATTGCTAATGAGCAGACGTTGACTATTTACTGCGGGGCTGTATCCGAAACCACACGAGATGCTGCACGTTGCGAGAAGAGGCCGGTTTGTGTGAAACTTTGGTCAGCGTTATTCTCACACACTATTGAAGTGTGGAAAAAATCCCAGAGCGAATTAAAACTAAGACCACATGTTTTTGACAAACCTCTAATTTATTACGCGGAAGGAGCAAGGGAGTCGGTGGCAGACGCAGCACAGCTGGTAGGAATTCCCCCTCGGTCCATCTGGTCAAGGTTACTTAATTATCATCACAGATTTTGCCCTCGTAAAACAATTTACAACGAATTCGAAAACAGTTAAAAAAAACCCTGACGGATACCAGTTCGGGTTTGCATACAGGAAGTGCATGCACTTTATATGTTTATAATAAGGAAATGACGACAAATTGTTCATTTGATACCGAGCGCTTTGGTCAAATGTATTCTTCCGGACGTTTGAACGAATATTCAGCGATCTTTCAGAAGATCAGCGACAGGAAATTAAACGTAAAAATCAGTATCTAATTTAGAGTGTGCTAGCTTTTTAAAATCTTTCGACGTAATGATTGTTCTAAGGTATTGATTTTGGATTCAAATAACATGTTTTAGAAGAACTTTTCAATTGCATTTTACCACTAGCTTATATCCCGCGACTTGGGATCAGATCCAATAAATCAAAATAATGTAAAAAAAAAATCTGAATAATTGATTATCTACATAATCATGTATCTATTGTTCTGGAAACGGGTGTCAGTATTATAATGAGGTACTCTCTAGATATATGACAAGATAAAAACATTCTTTATATGTCCTCAATCAGCCACCGTACAGAATGGCTCCTAATCGGACCAAAAAATGATTAATATAAGTTGACATAACTTGTTCAATAACCGCTGCAAAATGAATAGTTAAAAATGATATTAGTTTCCAAGAATATTAACTGATTTTCTTAGTCTTTATCTTTTCAAAAAGCTAACTAAACTTACAATATTGTTGATTCATCTTCTCCGGATTTTTGTTTCTTTTCTAAGCATTTCTGAAATAACTATCAAGTGATCTGTTCTTTCTCTGTCCATATATGCACCAAGCAAGAGGAAGCTTGGATCACATAAATTTCGCCACTGAAGGCAAATTCATCATTTCCCATGGCGCTATTTTGGGATATAACGCAACACGCTCCCAAACGCAATGAACCGCGGGCAATATGTTATGTTAATAATTTACTTAAAAGAGTCGTAAATAAAAAAAGCTTTACATGATAGATGTTTTAGTATTCCGTTCAGTCGTTTTTAAGTACCCGTGATACAAACAATTTCACTTAAAGTGAAATATAATAAATGTAATATACCCGGTACAGACATGTTTATATTTTATTCATGTATATCAATTCATACAAAACTATTATCCAGAATGCAATTTAATTTCAAGAAAGTTTCTTGTTATTGAGAAACAGGGACAAAGTTGTAAACATGTGTACATCGTATCTGGGAATTACATTACTGTCGGAAAAATCTAAAGTGTATCGGAAACGGAAATACCTACATGTAGTATCATTTCATTGTCAGTGATTTCGAATTAATGAAATCGTGGAATTTTTGCTAATTCAATGACATCGTGTTTTGTTTTATAACGAACACATAACAGCAGAATATGTTCAAAAATTATACATGCAGTCGTTTTGAAGTGTCGTTCGCCTTATCTGCAGTGTGCTCATACTAAACCTGTTCAAGGAGAGAGTTAAATGTTTTAGTTTATGATCACTATCATTAGGAACCAACGTATTGGATAACTTACGTCACCACAGCTGTATGCTGCAATACATCTGGGCCCGTATTCATGAAACCTTTCTCGTACTCAAACATGGATTCTGTGCTCAAAAAGACCTTCCTTGAAACTCACTTAAACCAGGTCAACGATCAAAAAATAAATTAAAAATGTTGAAAACAGTACATAATTATGTATTCGGCTTCATGGATCTTCACTGTTTCACTAAAACTTTGAGAGAGAAAAAAGAATATTAAGTAAGTCATAGCCGGAATAAGAAATCAGACTTGAGTAAAAAAAAAACCATGCTTGAGCACAAGATCGTTTTTTTTTCTGACACTTATTTTCCTAGTGAAGGTTGATACTGTTACACACACGCATAAAAAGCTCGACTCAAGCATTAAATACAAGTTAAGAATAAACACTGAAATTTTGTACAAAAACCTAAACTTTTAAGATTCATGTTAAGTATCATAGAAAGAAAGGCAACGAAGACTTTTATCTGAACCAAAACAATGAATGGATGATGGTTCTTTCTATTAAAAGCAATGAAACCAGCCGCTCCGACCGAAATCAAGGAACCAAAACACTTCTATTGTCGAAACCAAGGGAACAAACCGCTTTGACGGAAACCAAGCAACCAACTGCCCCCACCGAAACCAGGGAAACCAACCATTTGACCGAAACAAGCCAACCAACTGCCTCGACCGAAACCAGGGAAACCAATCTTTTTGACCGAAACCAAGTTACCAATAACTCCAACCGAATCCAATTCTCTCATTGCACGCCTTACAGTAAACAGAACAGACGTTATACCCCTTGATCCCTGACTGCCAACCCTCCCGTACATGCAAACCATCACAACCCCAGGTTTTCGCATACACTCATATCACTGGTCTACCGCATTGGCGCAGAGAAACACATAATTTGTTTCTTGGTCCTGACAGCCAACAAATTCTACAGCCTAGTTTCGCTTATGTAATTGAACTTTATTCATTTTTTCTAAATATGAAAGGGATTCCAGACTCCCAGCAGAATTAGGACCATATGTTTCCATGGTAACAGACATAACTGCTCATTATTATGTTGGCACATGCAGGAAATCTAATTAATGGACCGGGTTTAATGATTATTTTGAAGAAAAAGAAAAACACATTTCTGAAATTAGCGAACGGAGAATAAGAAAAATGTCTGAAGCAACAGTGCGGGCTGGGCCATGATTCAGTTTGATAAAATCCGACTTATTTTTTCTACTCGCTGAAAAAAAATCCTGTTGGTAGAACAAACGAGTGACGTCATATCCTTTGATATTGACTACTTGCTTGACATAGGATCTGAAATAAACAACGTTACATTCCCGCCAAAATCTATATTTATGTTATGTAGGTGTTCAGTTACCATCACGTTTTTGTTTGTAGCCGGACATCTGAAAGTGTTCTTACTATACTAGGCTGTATAAACTATAGCACTTGTGTTTTCTGTTATACAAGATTACAGTCTTTTAAATAAGATTACTTCAACTCGAACACCCTGGTGTTCTAAAAATAAAATATCACAAAAGAAGTTTTTTATGCTCCTGGAATTAAAAGTAAAATATAACACGAGGCAAATAGCTCAAATTTTATTTTCTGTTAGCTATTTCAAATTAAAATACCCACCGACCGAAGTCGTGCAAGACTCGTGTATTGACCATTCATTGAGACAACAGTATTTTCTAGGCGATTTTAGTTTCGTACTAGTTATCTTTATATATAAATTGCATTCCTTCTCAGAGTTTTCAATTAATTTTTTTTCGCAAAAATTACTAGCACCCTTTCCAAAAAGTTATATTATTTTGCAGCTCGATCCACACATTGCAATTTGGATGTAAAATGCAATAAACTTGAATTGAATTGTAAATTACCTTCATCTGTATATAAATATGAGCCAGTTTATCAATATATGAGACAATCTATTATTTTGAACAAAGTTTCGAAAAGCATAAAGCATTTCAAAGCTAAACATGAAATAAGAACGAAAAAGGGAATTTCACGGCTGTTTGGTGAGGTCAAGGTGTGTGCTTTTTTTGCTGAACAGGTGAGGTAATAGGACATGTTTTAGATCTTAAGTAAACCCAGAAAATAAAAGAAACACAAACCATCATCGTCCATGACATCACTCATCCAACTCTTGTATATTACTGATAAAACAAGTACTTCAAACGAAAACCAAACGTTGACATCTTGAAAACTTGGAGGACATATTTAGAACTACTTGTCGCACTAATCATATTCTCGTACGGCACTAAAATCTGAAAGTGGCAATATTGCTTCTGGATATCACAAGTGTCGCCGATAGGACGAACGAAAGGACCTATTCAATGCATTGTCGTTATCACCATTAGATGCCGTAAAACGCCGGAAGATGACTCTTGACGGTTGTCGTGAGCACTTTGTATGTAATTTGTTCGGTTTTATTGGTAGCATATTGTCACTAACCAATACACAGATTTTGACCTCCAGACAAACACGCTTATTTCACCTGTCAAAGAAACCTAATGGATTACTACAGCGGGCGATATTTATGAGGGGAAAATATAGTTTTGTTCCGGAAGTTAATTGTACCCAAAACCTTTTATAGTTATCATATTCTATTGGATGATGTACCTGAAATAACCCGTATCGGATGGAGACAGACATTTTAATACAGAAACTCTATTTGCTTGTAATTTGATAGTACTTTAAACGTTCATGACAAAGCAAAATTATCTCGGCAGTAATTGTCAGTCTCGTTATCTTCGATGGTTCAGCGACTCAGCTGAGGTGAAACAACATTTCAACACTGGATATATATCTAATGATGAAACTGATCCCTGAAATATATATCAGAAAACGAAATATTCGCTGGACATAATATTACTAGTTTCAGTGTTTGACTGAAAAAAATAATTATAGATAGTTACCATGACTTTGACTTTGATATTGAAACCCTGAAATATAGACTCATTGAATGTTTCCTCATGTCATGCGTCATGAATTTCAGTTTATATTTTCCTTGGTTATGAAATGTGACGTCATATAGCACCTAATGCAGGCATACAATATCCATCTCGACGTAACATTTAATCAGGTACCAGGGGCTTTAATTATATTAAAGAAATTATCATTGTGATAATTAGTACATTTTGTACATACAAACACTCAGATCTGGGTTCTTATTATACAAACATCCCAACCTGGGAAATAAACAATATATTACAAAAAAAGAAATGAAACTAGTGAGACAAGCGGGACGCGAACCCAAGACCTCTAGGTTATGGACCACCAGGCCAAAAGGTCCGCCGGACTAGCTGAACTGGTTTGCAATTTGCTGATATTGTTATGCAAGGTCGTGTCTCCACGTTACGCCATTGTCGTGATATACTTTATGATTATACACAATGACTGAAATGCTATGTTATTAGAGCAGTAGCATACTATTTCTACTTTCGGTGATTGTGACCCTGACAATCAAGACAATCAAATCGAACCCCTAAAACCTGTTCCAGCCTGAATAGGATTTTCTCATGCAAAACCTTGACCTTCGCCTGATTTGAGATAACTTAATTACAAAGCCAATTATGCGTTTAAAGATGTTGTATGCGTTTAATGAACAAAAATGAAAAAAAAAATTAAAACAAATTGACCAAGCTGTCTACGTCTATACGTGATGGAATTTGAATGCTCTCTCGATGTACCAAGCAGTTCATGAGTTAAGTTTTCTTAAGAAAGTTTTATCAAGATATATGCCGGCCGCTAAATGTTAAAGCAGATTAAATACGTGTGACGTATGATTCGTCAGCTGTCCATAGTTGTTTGACCAATGGACGTGCATGTTAATGAAAATGTAAATCGACCTTGACGAGTTCATGTATTTGAATATGCATTTGCCATCAAGCTGTTGATATAAGAGTGACGCCCCTTATAGACCAGTTCCGGTAAATCACTTCAGCACCATTAAAACTGTTTTAAATCCCAATGCTCCACTGGCAAATTTATGTTGAAAATAAATAATTGTAGTATTTTTCTTTGTTTATTTGTAGTATTATTCTTTCGTGATATACAGATATCCTTTTTAGCAATGAATATTTTAACAAATGTGTAATGCTATTGATGACAACCTCAATAAAGCCTGGTAGGACATATTAAAGTGCTGAAGACAACGGAATTGATGACGTCACAATCGAAATTAATGACATTACAATAGCAAATGTTGCTTAGATCGTTCATTTTGTATAACAACATTTGCCTTCGTAATGCATCACAATGGAACGACATAGAACAAATGTAAAAGCATTAGATTATTGTCGTTCAGGCGACATCCTTGGTGTAATTAGTGTGCACATCAGCTTACAGCACAACCCTGTACCTATAAGGTCACGATAATCTGTTCTACATCCTGACATGCACACAGATATACATCCCTTTATCAAAGCATGGCGGTGTGCGACTCCAGAATAAAAGTACACATGCAATTCATGCAAATCATTGAAGTCACGATTTGCAGGCTCAGTTACGTATTTATTTGCAAATAATCCAGACCCAATCCTCAAATTACGTTTGTTATTTTTTGTTCATTTTTATTCCATGTTTACACCAAATTTTTAAAGAAAACAAACACATCTTCACTAAAAAATAGAAATAACCGTGTACCCAGTATCCTGGCATTAGTCGCCCGTTGTGCGCTGTCATCCTCCATTCATAACAAGGATCAAAGATAAAAAAGTAATCCGGCCAGATTCGTTTGTAGTGGTCTCGGATGTCAACATCCTTTATAAAGAATGTGTTTCATCAATATATCTCGTGACGAAGATGTTTATTTACCGTCAGGACCCTCTACATCATTGAAAATACCGCGGTCTCTATGTCTCGGTAGCCATATTAAAAATGGCTACTATGTTACAGTGTAAACAAACGATGTTTGAAGTGCACTTACGGACGAACGAGGCAGAGGATATCGCTGACCAGTCAGGGAAGGGTGACTGTTTATCAGTCTAGTGTAAATTAAATGGTCACTTGATTGATTTGTAAACACAGTAGTTAATACCTCTGTCTCGTGCTCCTTTGAGGTGGACTGTAAAAAATCGTCATCAACCTTTGTCAAGAATTTAAACATTTCAGGTAATCTTGCTTGAATTATCTGTGTCTTGTCAGCCTGATGTTTGTGGAAATAAATCCTTTTTACATCGAACGAAAAGATCCCACATAGGAAAATCTGCCAATTAAGTATTTCAAATTTCATGAACTCTCGTGATAAAGATAAAATGCTGTCTCATTGTCCTGTTACCGTGACGAGCGAGGACAAGTAAACCTCAAGTTTATTCTTTCTTGTTGCAAAGATGCACGTACATTTGATTGCCAAAAGAGCTCCACAAAAAGTCTGTATACGAACGTCAACTCGTGTAACATCCACAAGATTTCTTCACATCTAGAAGACAAGAATTAGGGGTAGCTAATCCTTGTTCTGGGAGAATTATTTAAGAGTGGATTCCTTGGTTTGTACAAAAAGGGTAACAACAAGCAATGTTTTATTGCTCTATATCTATTTATTTTATTTTTTGAAAATGTGGTGGAAGATACGCACCTGAATATAATTTCAAGATTATAGAGAAAAGGGAGATCACTCTAACAGAAACCATTAAGGTCTATGTAAGGTAGGATATATCGTTAATGTTGTAAATCACACATGATGTAATATAATAGGCATGATGACATCTAAAAAGAGATTTTCGTTCTATCTTTGTGTCTGCTCACCAACGACCGAGCAGACGACATATTTCCCCCGTCCGCTGTTCCCCGGGATTATCTACCTGTATCCGGACAACGGGTAGATTGGATGACATCTTTATAATTAAATGTCATCAAATGATCGTATCCATTTCACAAAAAAGCAAACAAAGACTTCTGTTTGGAATGGAAGACTTGTAAAGTACACCACGCTGATGTAAATCTCTTATGTCCGGTGTGATCCCCTTAACGCCCCCTGATTACACAGATCAGATAACGCGAGAAATTTATCTCATCAAACATTCAAAGTGTATTTTAATTTTGTGTCGATTTATATAAATACTTTCTAGCTGAAAAACGGAAGAAAATAAAGACCCTCCTGATTTAAATTCGTAAAACTTATCAGTCATCTTGTGATAAAGTCTAAAAGGTAAATAACTCGGACATTGACCCAAAATATGACTTTTTATCCAAAATTGGCCTTACTGATATTATGTTAATACGTTATTAACACTTTCATATTATTCTATTCCCCCCGTCTCTTATAAAGTATTTGATATGGGCATTGAAAAGGTTAAAAGAAGGTGATTATTTATATGTACACATACAGCCCGATTTTAGGACGTAAAGCAGTTTCAGTTTCCTTTATATAGACATTCTTTTCGTTGGTTAGATTGGATAAAGGGATAAGATCGGAAAACGTTCCACATTGGTCACCTCAATTCAACGGGGACGGGGTCCATGTAAGTCGCCTTATACAAGTGTGTACAACATGACTCGCTTTTAGAAAGGATTATATGTCGGAATTCCTTGAAGATTTATCCAGTCTAACGTCACTTGTAATTCCGACAGCTATATTATTAAGGATATACTGAAAGGACGCAGGACTCTTGATCGGAGGGTTGCGAATTAGTGTCCCGACCACGGCACTTGTATTGTATCCTTGAGCAAGATACTTAACTCCGCTTGTTCCAGTCTTGGGCAGTGTTAGAAATTATACAATGCTAGCTGTTAGCGCCGAAATGGCAGCACCGGTTGTATGCTCCATATGGAGTTGAGATGATATTAGCTGGTTGCTGAGGCCCTATAACCACGGATAATAATGTCAGCCGCTTTGAGATGACCTTTAAGGTCGTGATAAAGCGATATATAAGAACCTAGAATTATTATTAATTAGTATTATTCTACCGAAGCTAGTCAAACAGGCGAAGCAATCATAAAATTTCGATTTGAAGATGTGAAAAACATCGCTATTTATTTATGTAACTGGGTAGTTCCAAAAATCGTATATGATTTAATCAGAGCTTATATGTCAAACGACTTATTACCAAAATAAAAATATATTCTGGTTATGTAACTAATTATTTTGTAGTACATACAAACACCTTAACAACAGCTGTGCGTGCTAAATACCGGTCGTACAATAGCATTTGTTTTAATTATTTCACAGTAAACAATGTAAAAGATGTTATACGGAGGCGGAAACGGTAAATGTATTATGTCATTAGACAAACTGCTTTTCCATCACAAACATGTAAACAATCTCGGGCTGATTCTATTTTGATATTAACGCTCCATTAAGTATTTGACATGTCGGGACGAACTGGAAATGTTTTTTTTATACAACGTCTTCTTGCATAAACGAAAAGTTTAATGAGGTGCTTTTAATGCAATACGGGGAAATGGAGGATATTTTTTTGTAAAAATAGCCAAAATGAGCGACACTTTAAATAAACACATTTTCATTTTCAAAATGACACTGCAATAAAACATATGATATTGTTTATGATGAATTTTTTTCTGCTGACGAGACAGGGTGTTTTAAAGACGGCTTTATTAACCGTAAAATATATTTTGTCAACTTTGGTGTCTTGTTAAGTTAATGAAGGTCTCGGTCATTCTGTAATATAAATATCTTCACACCTGTTGTTAATTGCATTTCACACCTGCGGGCTGGATGAAAACAAGACCGAAATCGTGTAAGGAAATAGTTGTAGGTGTTAACCATGAATAAAACAGACATTAAATTCATTAAATATTCATATCTTTAATCTAATTTACATAACCTGCCACTTTGGTGAAAACCAAGAGATGGGATCTGGTAGCTAAATGTCAAAATACACAATAAGGATTCGGTGACCCAGAAACAAAGAATTAAAAACCCAATACGTCATAATATATCCTTACACCATACTATGTAAGCACAACCCAAAGTCTTGTTAGCTTGACGTGGCGTCATGCGTGTATTAATAATTCCGTCAGTTATATTCTAGTGTCTTCAGGCTGACGTAATTTCCGGTTAATGAGACGCATACCCTCTCTTCCGATCATATTTAACACGTCCCCTGGGAAATCTTTATAAAAAAAATTCAAACTGATTTTATGCTAAAACTAATTATTGAACCCCATCTCACCTAACTCATCCACGCCGCAACTAAACCTAGTCAGACCTCACCTCACCTAACCTAACCGCACCTAATCTTACTTATCCTAGCCTTACCACCCCTCAACTAACCTAACCTAACTTAGCCTACCCTAGGTTAGCTTAACTTACTTAACTATAGATGTAATCTATAGTTTCAACTATTATCATTATCGCGCCCCAGCTAACCCTAACGAAACTTTTCACTATAAAACACTGAACAGTGGTTTACGGGTTTAGAAGTAGTTTTCAAGACAAAACTTTCCAACAAACACCTGTTTATAGGGACCTGGTTACCATGGCCACGAAGATTATGCTTAAAAACCTGTATGTATATCTACGCATGGTACCTACCATTCATGTGAAGTTTCATTGAAATTGGTTCACTGGTTTAGGAGGAGTTGTCTGGTAAACATTTTCCATCAAAAACTTGTTCATACCACCTGGTTACCATGGCAACCTAATTTTCTGGTTAAAAATGTCGCTGATAGAGGTTAAGGTAAGTATATGAATAACTTTTACTGAGTACGAGTATATTAGAGGTGACATGAAGTGATTTCATATTTTTAGGACAACCTCCGTGGGAAGTCTCTCGCTGTTCTCCCATAAAACGTTAAACAAAGTATTATAACAATCCCACAGCTATTAGTACTTTTAGCGTACTTTGCCAATAAGGGGACACAGCTTTGAGAACGAAGTCGGTAAAAAAAGGTACGAGGAGTGCCGAAGTGTCCCCAAGTGTTTGAAACAGCTGCGAAACGAGACACAACTTCGCCGTGAAACATGACAATTGCACTCACGTACATCTGTTGTCGGGCATTCCTACCTCAGGAGGTTTCACCTTTAGTTATTGGTGTTGTGTAGTCGTTCCCGACACCAAGAGGCGTGAACTCTCACATTACAGTCTGAGGTAATTGTGTGTCGAGAGTGGAATTATGATGGAGGAGGGAAGGGGTTCCGAGTGTTCTATAGCGGTAAGAGGCGACGAATGAGGCTAGAAGGTGTTCCGAATGTTCTATAACGGTAAGAGGCTAAGAAGTGTGGGTGATTGAGGTAGAGTTATAATTGGGGAGGGACCAAGTTCTTTCTAAGTGGGGAGGAGAAGGGGAGGTGGGGGGGGGGGGGGGGGCGACGCCATTCTACTCTGCCGTCTAGTGGATAACTTTTTATAGACTGTAATGTTTGCGTAATGCATCGATGATAAGCGGGCCTTTGATGTACTTTGAGTGAATTGTTCATATGTAATGAAAATGTTAAGAACTGTTGTATTGAGGGGAACAAGTTATACGGCGGCTTGCTATGGCCATACATTTATACAACATAAATAATAAAACCAGCATTAACATTTCTCGTAATACTACCCTGCCCTTACGAAATACTATTCCGCCCCCTCGCATCACTATTCCGTCCACTTGAAATATTATCTTGTACACTCGTAAAATCTTCCATTCCCTTATGATAATATCCCGTCCCCTCGTGGTACCATACCGCCCCTCGTGGTACCATCCCGCCCCTCGTGGTACTATCCCGCCCTCAGTGGTACCATCCCGCCCCGAGTGGTACCATCCCGCCCCCTAGTGGTACTATCCCACCCCTGGTGGTACTATTCCGCCCCCTCGTGGTACTATCCCACCCCTCGTGGTACTACACCGCCCCCTCGTGGTACTATCCCATCCCTCGTGGTACTATTCCGCCCCCTCGTGGTACTATCCCGCCCCCTCGTGGTACTATACCGCCCCCTCGTGGTTCTATCCCATCCCTCGTGGTACTATTCCGCCCCCTCGTGGTACTATCCCGCCCCCTCGTGGTACTATACCGCCCCCTCGTGGTACTATCCCATCCCTCGTGGTACTATTCCGCCCCCTCGTGGTACTATCCCTCCCCCTCGTGGTACTATCCCGCCCCCTCGTGGTACTATTCCGCCCCCTCGTGGTACTATACCGCCCCTAGTGGTACTATCCCATCCCTCGTGGTACTATACCGCCCCTAGTGGTACTATCCCATCCCTCGTGGTACTATTCCGCCCCCTCGTGGTACTATACCGCCCCCTAGTGGTACTATCCCACCCCTCGTGGTACTATACCGCCCCCTCGTGGTACTAACCCATCCCTCGTGGTACTATTCCGCCCCTCGTGGTACTATTCCGCCCCCTCGTGGTACTATACCGCCCCCTCGTGGTACTATCCCATCCCTCGTGGTACTATTCTGCCCCCTCGTGGTACTATTCCGCCCCCTCGTGGTACTATTCCGCCCCCTCGTGGTACTATACCGCCCCCTCGTGGTACTAATCCCTCGTTGTACTATTTCGCCACCTCGTTGTACTATCCCGCCACCACGTGTTACTATCCCGCCCTTGCAAACTCCCCCATACGCCCTCGGTCCTTTTGTAACACTATTTCGTGCTCATTATACTTTCATGTGACGTTGATTATTTCGTTAACTATCCCACCCATTACAATAGCATCCTGTTCCCTCGTAATATCAATACCAAACCATAAAAGCAATTACAAAGTATTACCGGGAAGCGAACTACACTTTGTATCATGTTACGGGTGAACAGTTCATTCGAGGAAATGTGCTGTTGTTTACACTGTCACCAAACAAAATCTTGTTTGAGGAAATGCGTTGCTCTTTACTATTTGATTTCGAGAAAAAAAACCCTTGTTTCGGGGAAAGTAATCGTACGTATTCCACGGTAATGAAGCATTATTTCAGTGGAATCCAAACGAATTTTGAGGGAATAACCAATTTTATTCTGTTACCATTTTATAACAAGGACACACCATCTTATCCCGTTGGAATGTGATATAATTTAAACGTAAAACAATTGTATTTTAAAGGCTTGCAATTTTTAATGAGAGCATTTTATCTGAACTCGAAAGAACGCAACAATATATGAATCAAGGGAATCCAGTCTGTTTTTTGAGAATAAATTAACTACCTCAAGTTTGATCGCACACAGCCCACTTCGAGGAATACGCTCGTCTTTCGAGGAACGCGAATATGATAGACGGAAGTCCCGCCTATTTGAGAATAAACTTTATGTCCTGTACATGCTACCGTACGCTTGCATTACATTCCTTTGTACGTGTATAAGACGTTGCAGCGTTGTGGGTCGTGTTGTATTTCGACGAAAACCGCTTTCCCATGGCATCATTGAAGTTGCCGAATCCCTCTTGTCAGTACAATGCTCGACTGGCCAGTCTCTAGAATAGTAAACAGATATTGAAATATTTAGAAGGAAAAAAAATCAACTTATAATTTTTATCACTTAATTTCCAAACTAGGGAGAGATAAGCTAATAGTAAAATTCAGTAGAGAAATTCTCTATAAAAACGTTGGAGCTGTTAGCCGCTTTAGTACTGTACATACAATGCCAGCAGTCTACTAAATTGGTGTTGTAATAGTAAACAAGACGTTATTTTACCCCCTTGTCTTGCCCAGTGGAGATTGTTGGTTTGTTTATATTCAAAAAATGTATTAACAGTTTTCTCTATGAAAATTTCCAGTGAGAAGAACATGTTTTTACCATAATATACACTCCCCATTTATCTTTAAAACCGATATTTCGTAATATATACAAACATCCGCGAGATCTGACATCTGGTTCTCGAAAGATAAGGAACCGGCGGTTTATTTCTGACGAAGGGGTATACTGCACCGATAGATATACACTTTCATGTGTTATATACATTTAAAGGCGGTGTGTTTACCGAGCACAGACTCTGTAGATCTAAAACTAAAGTGCAGCAGGAAAAAATCCGACTTTGTTGACACACCAGAAGATATATGTAGTATTAGTCAGCGTTTTGATATGTAGCCTAATTGAATAATACAACGTCCAATCGTGTTCTTCGTTATAACTGACACCCTTCGACCTGACCAATAAAAACACTCGAAACATACAAAAAATGAAATTATGCATTGTTTGACTTCAAAGATGCACACAACTAAGAATTATATATGTAGAGATAGGATCTAATAAAACATACATAATTAAAAAATATGAAAATTTCCATACGCTAAAAACAATACTATCTCTTTTATATGTTTGCACCTGTTGCTTTCATGTGATGTAAAAATTTCGCCAGAATGCGCCACATTTGTCTTGGCTGAATGACGCATATTTTCCCCTTTCATACTAAAGTGCTTTCGATATCTGAATACTACGCAGTTGTAAAAAAATTAAGGAACAAGAAATACCAAGATCTAAATTACATACATGAACCACCAAAATCTAAACAAGAATAGGATCATGGAAAACTGTCCTGTTCCGCCTATCTGTTTTATATATCGGCATCAAAACTGGAAAATCTTCGCGGTAATTTTTATTATGCTGGTAGAATATGGAAAAGTGACTTCCTCTAATTTGAAATCAACCTCTTGTCTCGATTGGCGCGGACTATTACGATCCCCTCATATGGTCGGAATGTTTAATTGACTGCCTTTAAACATTTATTCGGGGTAATGTCGTCTATGGATTGGTATTTTGATTTACAATCACAAATATCACACTTTAATCTTGAATAGTATTACAGTAATGTTAAACAATTTTCCGTTTGTTAAGTTTGTGTTTTACGTCTTTATATGCGCCAGGTTTACCTGATGGAGGAAAGCCGGAGTTCCCGGGGAAAACCACCGACCGACGGCCAGTACCTGGTCATTGACCCATGTAACCACGAACCCGTGACCCTGGGAATGAGGGCTGCAGCTAGCGGAATGTCAGATACCTTAACCTCTTGGTCACCGCGGCCCCCAGTAAAAGCTCGGGATATTGCATGATAGAGTACATATCCCGCACTCCCGGGGTCGTGGGTTACAGACAGTGAGATATTAGGTATTACACGCACTCCCGGGGTCGTGGGTTACAGCCAGTGAGATATTAGATAATGCCGTAGTCGTTAACATGTAACATTCTATCAACATACCAGGTGTAAGTGTTCCATACTAAGGTTCAAGTAGCATCTTCCTTTTTTCCATTTTTTACGATGATTAAATTCCTGAAATAATGAAAAATTGTGATGAAACCGTAATTAAGTTGCTTACGAAATGTACAATTTTTTTTCTTAGATTTTCGGAGGATAGATTTATAGTGTGCTGCATTCCTGATTAGACTGGTGCCTGTTGGAGTGTGTGAGGATGAAGCATGGTTTTGTCTGACACACAGTTCACCCGTTGACTTAAAAGAAAAATAATAAATCAACTGTATAAAGGCATTTTCTTGAGAATGGGTAATAGCAAATGTATGATCCCCCGAGGTCAAAATCTATATCGCGACGCGGCGAAATGGTGATATTTCAGGGTTTTTTTTACGGAAATAGTAGACTATTATTACTATTATATTGTTTTTATATAGCGAAAACTCAGTAGAGGTAAAATAAAACAGTTGAGTTAGCACGTTTTTGTTTGTTTGTGTTTAACGTCCAATCACAGATTTGGTCATTTAATGAAAACCAAGTTTTGATGGTGGAGGAAAGCCGGAGAACCCGAAGGAAAACAACCGACCTGCGGCCAGAACCTGATGACGAAACCATGTGACCTCGAACACGCGACTCAGTGGTGGAGGGTTAGTAATAGCAGGTGCTCTACGTGACTCCAAAAGTTGACACGAAAAGTAGATTGTGATTTAAGAACAACGTTATACTCTATATGTGAGGCGAAAAATCCACTGAAATATTATTCATTGGTGCAAAGTGACATCTCCAAGTGACGTCTAGTGTCTATATCTTGGCATTAGAGATTATGTACTGTTGGCTATTTCCGACAACTTAAATTCTCGTGTACGGAAAAAGACGATGGTTGCCGATTGGAGAATTTCAGCAAAACAGATAAAAGATATCTAAAGATGTGTAGTTTAGTTTCATTCGTTGATATAGCCAAGAACTTAATTATTTTCGCGCATGCGGTGAATGTACCAGCATGAGTTATTTTAAAAGTACGCGTACTCTGCCGCTATATGTCATAATCAATGACAGTAAAGAACATGTATTCAAAGCTTTTAAATGGTGATACAGTCATGTTATTCGTTTTATTGCCTTAACCAAGATAATGCTTTTAGAAGAAATATCACTGAAATGTTTTAATTCGCGGCTGTGGATTTACTGAACGTAATGCATTGAGACATGCTACAAGAATTTATTAACTGACTCTCGTAATACAGACATACATACCGACACTGCATCGCGTTCCGGAATTATAAGAATAAACAAACTAAACACCATCACGACTACTGTCGGACACCACAAGGTCAGTGCCCAATAACATCTGATCAGAGTTGTTGCGGGACCCTCTAAAAAGCGGAATTGCATAAAAAAAATCTGGCCCTGGTTTCATCAACGTTCCTTAACTTAAGGAAACTCCTTAAATTTAAAATCACCATAGAAAAGCATTACAGAATTTATGGAAAGTGCCTTAACTAAGGATTTTCTCCTTAAATTCTGTAATGCTTTCCTATGGAGAATTTTAAGTTAAGGAATTTCCTGAAGTTAAGGAACGTTGATGAAACCGGGGCCTGACCTCCCAGCAACAAACACACCACGAGGTTGGTACCTTAGGGTAGTGAATAATTAACGTAACTAATTAATAGGTAGATATTTTGTTTTCAGATCTCCTTCATTTGTGACGTCAATTGACAGTTTATTAAAAATATCAGAAAACAGAAAGTTTTCCCCAATCATTTATAGTAGGAGATGAACCACGACACGTATCGTCCACCACTAGAGTGACCAAGATGGACAGCGGCCATCGAAAGCCCTCGGTAAGCTTAGAAAGTAAGTTGTGTGTAATTGTTTATAATATTACCTAAATTGTAGATGAGCATTGTTTCATAACAGTAGCCCTAACCTATTAACACCATCTAACACAATATCTGGATGTATCAAGTAACCCCCCCCCCCCCCCCTTATGTGACAGACAGAGGGACACCACGTACACACGCATGGCCCGACAGACAGACTTATTCAGGGGTCTGGCGTCGATCAGTCAGAATTACTGATATGAGTTGAGGGATAAGGCGGCTCAACGCCAACAATAACGGCGGTTTTTTTACAGACAAAACATCTCAAACGTTTGATGTTGTTGGCTGAGTAGACTAGTCTACATCGCCAAAGTACCTCCAGTCTTCTGATACAAAACAAATGGTTTTTATACCCTTAACTTTCTTTGAGATTCCTTGCAACGTTCTCAAGGCGTCGTAATGTAACAAATGTCCTTTAGCGTAATTAATTAATGTCTTTTAATGTAGCTATTCAAAAGCAGTGTCAAAGCACGGCCGGTGGGGCGGGGCGGAGACAAGTGGGTTTAGTCAAGAGGTCGCGTGAGTGATTTACCTAATTTATCCCGTCTTTGAAAAAAAACGTTGCTATAAGGTCAAAAAGACTTCAACATTTTTCATTGAGATCCCCCTAGTTTCGGCGATTTCTTCATTTAAATTTAAAGATTAAAAATAAGCTTTAAAACATGATTGCGTTTACTTTCACCACCGTTCCAAAATTTCTCTCGGCCAACAATGAAAACAGTTTCTGAGAAACAAAATATTGCAAAATAGTTTTAAAATTTTGATCGGGTTTATCATCTTTAAGCTAGAGAAATAATCATTTTGTTGGTTAAACAACGGGGCGTCATTCTCCTCTAGGCCTACTATATACTGCAGGGGAAAGTTACAGTTTTATAATTATTGTATTGTCTTTGGCGGCCAAATGTGAAACAAGAAAACTCTTGCATTTGAAAGTATCCATTACCTTTATACAACACAAATCAGTGATCACCAGTAAACTGAAAGCATGTTAATGTTTGTGATGTTGTTGATCAGTTCGAGTTGAGCAGTCACGATCTATATATGGATGACAATGTCGTTTGGTGCCGACCTACGATCATCTCAAAGCGCTACTTTTAGACGCATTCTTCCGCATGAGAAAATAGTACCACGGCGATGTCGGGTTATGTTAAAGGTATTGCCTGTGTATCATTCCAAAACAAATGTAAACATCGTCTTATAGAATCGGGTGATAATGGCGGTGCATGTGCACTGATTCCCTGAGAATGCTTGAATTACGAGGCGCGCCATCCTCCGCGTAACACTTACCACCCAGGCTCTCTCAAGGGGCTTAATTACACAAATTATAAAATCCACGATTCGTATCGGCAAAAATATACCTCAGTTCAAAAGCGTTCTTTGAATCCAGCTGCGAGTCAAAGTCATTTTCTGCACACGAGCCATAAGTTACGATCCCATGGTAGAAGCATGCGCAGAATCACGTTGACATCACAGCGGGTAATCTCTAAATCTAAAATCTGCAAAATGACTACTTATTACAAAAAAAAAAAATCTCGGTCAGAATGAAATATTTCATCTGATGACTTGTCAAAATGGCGCGAATATTCTGCATCGTACGATTCTCTTATCATTTCGCGCCAAATAAAACAGTCCCGTCACACATTCCGCGCAAAGTTCTCGTCTGCTGTGTATTTGGGTTCGGCAAGACAATTTTGTTACATTTGTGATCGGGTCGAATTATCTGTATAAACTCATGCAGTGTGTCCGTTTTGTTAACATGCAGTTTACATTATTCATTTGATGATATCTTAATTGTAAATTTTCAATTGTAAAATAGAATAAATTTCTTTCGAGATTCCAATCAACATTTCCATTTAAGCTCGAGATTTGAAGTTTGTGACATTTATATATGAATGCAATGATGATAGAATATAAATGCATAGCTATCTGAACATTTAACTACATCCATTACCTAATCTACAAGTCAGCAAGCCCCCAATTCGTAAGAAAAAATACAAGTATCTTATGCTCAGCATGCAATTAAATTGTAAATGTTGTCGCTTGAAACGGGGTGAAATATGACAGTCATCTCTGACGGAGTAGTGCCTTTATGTATGATAATGTGCTGTTTGGAAGATATGTGTTTTGCGTAATTTGTGGCAGGTTGGATATCCCCGACTAGTAAAATTGTGTGTTCTAGAAGATGCATGACTTGTTATATTGTGTGGCCTATAGAATGCCTGGCTTATTGGCCCAAAGTGAGTATATTGTGTGGTCTGGAAGATGACTGACTTGTTGGCCCGGAGTAGTATATTGTGTGGTCTGGAAGATGCCTGACTTGTTGGCCCGGATTGAGTATATTGTGTGGTCAGGAAGATGTCTGACTTGTTGGCACGGAGTGGGTATAGTGTGTGGTTTGGAAGATGCATGACTTGTTGGCCCGGAGTGAGTATATTGTGTGGTTTGGAAGATGCCTGATTTGTTGGCCCGGAGTGGGTATATTGTGTGGTCAGGAAGATGTCTGACTTGTTGGCCCGGAGTGGGTATATTGTGTGGTTTGGAAGATGCCTGACTTGTTGGGCCGGAGTGGGTATATTGTGTGGCCTGGAAGATGCATGACTTGTTGGCCCGGAGTGGGTATATTGTGTGGTTTGGAAGATTTCTGACTTGTTGTCCCGGAGTGAGTATATTGTGTGGTCATGAAATCGAAGATGTCTGACTTGTAAGCCCGGAGTACCCCGGTAAGTATATTGTGTGGTCATGAAATCGAAGATGTCTGACTTGTTGTCCCGGAGTGAGTATATTGTGTGGTCTGGAAGATGCCTGACTTGTTGGCCCGGAGTAAGTATATTGTGTAGTCATGAAGATGTCTGACTTGTTGTCCCGGAGTAAGTATATTGTGTGGTCATGAAGATGCCTGACTTGTTGGCCCGGAGTAAGTATATTGTGTGGTCAGGAAGATGTCTGACTTGTTGTCCCGGAGTAAGTATATTGTGTGGTCAGGAAGATGTCTGACTTGTTGGCCCGGAGTAAGTATGTTGTGTGGTCATGAAGATGTCTGACTTGTTGGCCCGGAGTAAGTATGTTGTGTGGTCATGAAGATGTCTGACTTGTTGGCCCGGAGTAAGTATGTTGTGTGGTCATGAAGATGTCTGACTTGTTGTCCCGGAGTAAGTATGTTGTGTGGTCAGGAAGATGTCTGACTTGTTGGCCCGGAGTAAGTATGTTGCGTGGTCAGGAAGATGTCTGACTTGTTGGCCCGGAGTAAGTATGTTGCGTGGTCAAGAAGATGTCTGACTTGTAAGCCCGGAGTACCCCGGTAAGTATATTGTGTGGTCATGAAGATGTCTGACTTGTTGTCCCGGAGTGAGTATATTGTGTGGTTATGAAGATGCCTGACTTGTTGTCCCGGAGTAAGTATATTGTGTAGTCATGAAGATGTCTGACTTGTTGTCCCGGAGTAAGTATGTTGTGTGGTCAGGAAGATGTCTGACTTGTTGGCCCGGAGTAAGTATGTTGCGTGGTCAAGAAGATGTCTGACTTGTAAGCCCGGAGTAAGTATATTGTGTGGTCATAGAAAATGCCGGACTTGTTGGCCCGGAGTAAGTATAGTGTGTGGTCTGGAAGGTGTATGTCTTGCAGTCCGGGGAAGATTTAGTTCGGCCTTGATGGATTGTTTTTACGTCCTATTAACAGATAAGATCATTTTAGGACGGCCGTCCAGTGTATGCTATGTGAGTGTAGTTATTAAGTGCAAGTGTGTTTGGGAGGCAGTGGTAGTGGGTGGTATTGGAGATGCCGGACTGGTAGGCCTGGAGCGAGTTTGCTGTTCGGTCTGAAGGATGTTGACTGGTAGCTACTGAAAAGTA
The DNA here is from genome assembly GCA_947623455.1 of Mimachlamys varia. Lineage (NCBI taxonomy): Eukaryota > Metazoa > Mollusca > Bivalvia > Pectinida > Pectinidae > Mimachlamys > Mimachlamys varia. The sequence goes on from OX392539.1 coordinate 27,304,880, forward strand.
GTTTGAAAGAATTTTGCTACATTCGACCCCTGTGACCTTGACAGTAGGTCAAGATCATTCATTTGAACAACCTCGGTAGGACGAAGCATGATGGCAATAGGTCACCATGACCCTTTGTGTCAGATGACCTAAAAAGAGTTACATATTTCTCTTTCGGTAAATTCCGTAACAAAACAACAGTGCCACCACACGTGGAATAACAGAATAGCTCGAAATACGTTCGGACCTCTCTGACTTTATCAAAGATAATTTTTGAGCAGGTAATCCCGCTAATTATCCCACTTTGAACTTTGACATCACAGTCAGCAATCACTGCGCATCAATCATGTTTGTCGAGCCGATCAAAGAACAGCACCTATTTATTTCATGGCTAAAAAAACACCTCAAAAAGGCTGCTACAGCGACCGATTCTAATAGATTGTAGCAAATATGGTGAAATATTAAGAGACAATCGTTTCTTTACTGTATTTATTTCTGTCCTCCATTCGGTTAAACTTGATCGGCGGAGAGACCTAAGATTTTGGGCATTCCGGGAGGAAAGAGCGCGGGAGAAGTTGACTCAGCCCCTTCTTCTTCAGTAGTGGCCCGAGGTTTCTAGTCAGGTTAGTCTATTGGTCTAAATGTGCAAACTTGCAAAATGCAATTTTGAGAAAATTATCCGAAAGAGTTTACAAATGTTACTCCAGCTGTTGCTTGCGAGTCATTTGGAATATGTTATCAGTAACTTTAATGATTTGAAATATGAAATTATAAAAAAAATAATTCGCATTATCCCGATGTTAAGCTAACATAACAAGGCCTCAACTCGGGGTAACTTTTCCACACCACGTTTTGAAAAGATTTCAAACGTATTGAGTTACATAAGTCTTACGACGGCACAACACTGGGAAATCATATGTTTTATATTTATCTTCATCTGTAATTCTGTGAAAGTACCTTTTTGTGGTAAGTATAAAAAGTCCTGCCCCCTTTGAGCACGCCATGATGTCCTGTTTGAGCTAGACACATCGGAACACAGGACGGGCAGCGTTACGGTTCGAAAACTATACTCAACTTGAAATCCCAGTAGCAGGTATGAATCATCCAACACAAAATATTCTCAAGATTTATTCTTAATAACGGCCAAAATATAATCATGCACTGATAGAATTTTAAGTATTTTACAAGTCTATAATAGGCGGCGTACATGCATTTAATCGCAAGTGCCTTCAAATATCCGTTAAAATAACATTTCAATAAAGGCCTGGTTGATAACAACTAAATTAGGGGGACACAAATACTAATATTTTCAATAACACGTTATGTGTTTATTTTGACTTTCAATTAGAAATGGTTTGGACTCTTAAGATTTCGAATTAATTTCTTAATGATTTCCGGGATTTTATTACAGTAATAATGTTTTTTCCGAGAAAAAACTGTGACTGAAGATTTAGGACGCACAGACATTTCATAACTTGTGCAAATCCAGTGACAAACTAAAGCAACACTAACAAAGTCTCTCCTTGTTCGGACAGGAGGTCTTCGTCTTGTTTTTAGTTCTAACCTTCTAAGTACATGTTAGGACAGTTAATAAAAACAAGTTTATCTAACATATACATATCCAATTTTTCAATTTTCTTTTTCAGTTCAAATTATTAAAAAAAATGTATACTTTTCATAAACTAATCACTCATCTTGTACAATTGCAGAGAAACTGTACAGTCGAGAAGAACTTAAGTGTCTCCGAAGAAACTTATGAACCATAACTGAAAGATGTATGAATTTATTGGACCTAAAGTCCCAATCAAACACATCTTAAAATCTAGTTAAATGATAATGATAATTCGATGATCTTATATGCTGTCAATCAAAACTAGTTTGTTGGTTGTCTCACGGCGGTTCACAAATTTCTATCCGTGGTTATAGGACCTTTGGAACCAGTCATTATCAGCCGGTGCTGCAATTTTAGCGTTCTCTGCCAAACTACATACTTATATTTACACCTCAGCAAGCTGGAACGAAAATAACCCAATGCTTTGCCGTGACTCGAACCCGCAACCCTTCGGTCACGAGCCCGGTGTGCTACCTTTTGATATACAATGTGTGTTTAGTATGAGACACGTCTCTATGATCCCGTTCTACTGTAACGAATATTTTCTCTCATATCTCGCCATGTTCGATAGAATTGATTGCCCATGCACGTAAGCTAGGTATGAAAACTCAATATTATACCTATACAATATCACGAGACGTAACGTCATAATGGCCTAACAATGGTGTGACGTCACGAATTCCGAAAAAAATGCGACATGTTGAAATTATTACTTTCATAATACACATTGTTTTTTACTTTTTACCGTACAAATTAAAAAGATGAGATTAAATTTCCTGTACAAACCATGTTTGTTAATAAGGGATAATCTTAAGCTGGCTGACTGATTTTGTCAAGAAAACTCCAAAGAAGTGTTGATATTTTCAAAATGGTTGCCATTCCAAACATATTTTCATTGGTTTTGAGCTCATACTCGGGTAATTTGAATTTGGCAAAAACCTCGGGGAAACCCGCAGGTTTTACCGAAAACCCCTTTGGTGGAATTTCCCTTTCTTACACCCCTGATCATGAAAAAGTCTCATAGTTTTGACGTTAGTATTATAATTATCGATAAATTATAATTGACGATTCTTCTCAACAGCTGTTTGAATCTTCTAAATCCAAGACCTCACTAAGTTTCACTTTTTTCTGTGAGAACGAGGAGGAGGTGTACAAGTTTTGCACCCTCCCTCCGTTATTACCCTATCAGTAGAATATATACCTCAGTGATAGACCCACTTAAGTGTACACCCATCAAGTTGACATAACCAAGTGAAAATTTACGATTAGTAATTCGATGTTTTACTTCCAAATTGGATTTTGAGAGCTCTTTATAACACTCTTGATATTTATTTTTGTAACCTGAACAGCCACATTTGTAAAGCATATGTGTCCCTTATATCACACCTCCTATAGCACGTGTGTTGTGTGGGCATGATACATCGCAGATAAAATGTTGCCATGTGAAAATCTCCAAAACCCAGCTGTATATTACGATCGTCATTAGCGCGATAAAAGCTGTTTTCTTGCTCTTTTTCTCTCTTCTAATTACAGCTCCTCTTAAAGTGGAACTTGGTTGTTATGTTTAATAGCGAATGTTTTAAACTGCAACATGAATTATGCTCTTCTTAGTGAAATTTATCAAAATGAAAAATATTGCTTCAAATGTAAATTTTTTTTTATCGAAATGTGTTCGAATAAAGCGAATACAATGTTCGATCTCAGTCTCAACTTTACACATCATCATCGTCATCATCATCATCATCGTCGTCGTCGTAGTCATCATCATCATCATCATCATCATCATCATCATCATCATCATCATCATCATCATCATCGCCGTCGTCATCATTATCACCGTCATCGTCGCGTCATCATCACCATCATCGTCGTCGTCATCATCATAATCATCATAGTTGTCGTCACCATAATCATCACTATGCATCACCATCGCCATCATCATTTGACGTATCTAATATTATCATATCTCAATGTACTTGTAGGCACCCGGTGTCACCTTCCATAACACTCGAAACTCACCTGCAAGATAGATCAACATTTCACTTTTGAGCTGTATACTTTAAAATGAAAAAAATATATATGAATAAATAAATTCAATATGTATTTGTATGACGTTTTCAAGATATCTTACGATTTATTTATTCAAATCACATTTTCAATTTTTGTATGAAATGAGTCAAATGGCAATGAATTATTCACTCCAATTTGTACAGACAGTATCTGAAATTTCTTGACAAAAAGAACTTAATTGTTCGGTTCAATTTGGGATTTTATGATCGTCTCGTATTTAAATGGGAAGTGTCACTTATATGTGATCGGTGTGGTACGACGTGTTTTAATTTTACCCCTTCGTTGAGAAAAAAATAAAATGCGAACACTTATAGAGAACACAGGGACCTGATAATTTGTTACAGTACTAGTCCTGGTGAACAATTGATGAAATAGCAGGTTCCAAAGGTTTGGATCAACATGGCTATTAAAAAGAGACGTCGACCGCACGAATAATAGCAGAAGCACAGGGACCTGAACATTTATTCCATCTAGTTTTGGTCCTATTTTAAAGGCCAAATATACGTAATTTCGAACCGTCTTCTACCTTCGGTTTGTTGTTGAAGTCGGCCCCACCTGAATTATTTTCAATTCTTTGGATTTTTTGTCAATAGTTTCTTGTTAGTTATTACCGCTCAGGTTTCGGCTTATTTTTGTATGGTTATCAACTGGATTTTTTTCAGAATTTTTCAGGAACACGAAACTTTCCATGAAGTTACGTATATTGGGCCTTTAAGATTTTAGAGTAATTTTCATTTTTGGAGGCCCAAAAGTGTAAAAACAAACATTCAAAAAAATTCAGTTTCAGTCCAAATCTAGCTGGAACAAATTCTCATGTCTCTGTGAGCAGAAGCCTGGGACAAGGACAAAGAAAACCTCTATACATATCGTAGTAGTAGCGGAAAGGAAGGCCGAGTCTGCACCAGAAGAATGCATTTACGTAGAATTATATAACGTTTTCATAACCACAGGGACCTGAGAATTCGTTACAGCTAGTTTTGGACCTAAAATAGGGTGTTTAGAGTAATTTTACACATTGGGGGGTGGGGGGGGGGGGGGGGGGTTAAGATCGAATATTGATCTTAACCCCCCAAATGTGTAAAATTACTCTAAACACCCTTTTTTTGGTCCAAAACTAGCTGTAACAAATTCTCAGGTCCCTGTGTTCATAAGAAACTCCAATGATTATTTGTATTTCTAAACATAAAACAAAAAGGGGTGGTTGATCTTCATATGGATTCTTGTTGATATCAACCCTAACATGTCATATATAGCCCTTATAGACTGGCTACCAGCCCCTAAGTTTCTACAGAGAATTTCTCTACTTTATTTTACTATTAGCTTATCTCCCCTTGTTTCAAACTTAGGAATCAGACAACCAAGTGATCAAAATGATTTGACAATTTTTTTCAAAATATCGGGATACTATTCTAGAGACGGGAGCCAATCTATATAGCCCTCTGCATATCATGATGCATTTTTATGCACGGTTAAACAGCCATTTAAACGTTGAGTCGGGACGTTTCAATTTGTGTTACATTTAAAATTGAAATATACCAATTCGACTTGAAATTGTCTATTCACGTTTAATTTTAGTTTGTGGTTACTAGAAATATTATGTACAAGTTATTGCCTTTTTATCTTTTTCCTTTCACATAACAGATTAAACGTTTGCAGTCGAGTTCAATGAATTTCTTTCCAATAAAAAGACGAAGAATGATTTATATTTTATTTCATATTAACTGAATTGATTATTTTTTTCATTTCCCTTCTCTTCGTTGAAAGGTAAGATGTTTAAAATAAACATGTCACGTTGTCAATCGAATCACGTAACAGTGATGGTATCAGGGGTCTGGCGCTATTTTTTTTTGTACGTAGATGTCATACGTGAACAGGAAACACGTGTTACTTCACTGATAGATATCGGGAAAATGTCTCTGTCCCTACAGAAATGGTACTATGTTACTGACATTATGACCCTACAATAATGACACTATATCCCCACAATAATGACTATATCCCTACAATAATGACACTATATATCTCCACAATTATGAAATTATGTTCGTTCTGAGACACTGTCCCAACAACACTTGAGACACTGTCCCTACAACACATGAGACACTGTCCCAACAACACATGAGACACTGTCCCTACAACACCTGAGACACTGTCCCTACAACACATGAGACACTGTCCCTACAACACCTGAGACACTGTCCCTACAACACATGAGACACTGTCCCTACAACACATGAGACACTGTCCCTACAACACTTGAGACACTGTCCCTACAACACCTGAGACACTGTCCCTACAACACCAGAGACACTGTCCCTACAACACATGAGACACTGTCCCTATAACACATGAGACACTGTCCCTACAACACCTGAGACACTGTCCCTACAACACCTGAGACACTGTCCCTACAACACATGAGACACTGTCCCTACAACACCTGAGACACTGTCCCTACAACACATGAGACACTGTCCCTACAACACATGAGACACTGTCCCTACAACACATGAGACACTGTCCCTACAACACCTGAGACACTGTCCCTACAACACCTGAGACACTGTCCCTACCCATTATACCATTATCATATTATATCCTATTACATCTATACATGTATGTCCTTTTACATCATGCACTGTCCCTGTATGAATATATTTAAATATACTGAAAAAATGAGTTTTCGTTTCGTTTTAGTTTCACTGTCGTTTGAATGGTACCAAACATCCACGCCAAACTAATTCAATCAAGACAAACTCTTTCAACTTTTATTTATTTATTCGTTTAAACATGAAACAGACGAGTTAATATCTTGTCCGCTGTTACGTTTGTATCGGTTACACAGCGTCTGCGCGACAATTAGATAAAGACGAGATACAATTAAGTAGCTAAGCTGTAGAAGAATACGAGTCAGAAGTTACAATAAACCTCGTGACACCTCTAGCGTTATATAACAAGCCGAGTCACACCGAAGTCATTCAAGGACCGGAAATGCTGCGACAAAACGTACTACGAAATACAAAAGAGTTTTTATCAATGGCGTGTTTGACCTCGTCTACTCCCTAATCCGTGCACATTGTTACAAATCCTCACAAATCATCGACTACAAGCTAACCTTTAGCCGCCCCCACCATACAATGCTGGCCATTTTAAAACAGCGCGAGTTCGTTGGTGCGCATGCGTGACTGCTCACCTTGAAAAGAGACGTAAAGGGGATAGGGGGCGAGTATCATTAATCTATTTCAGACACTGTAATTTGGGTGCAGAAAATACGGCCGTGTTACAATCAGCTAAAGATTTACACAAAACCGTGAAATGTCCAGTCAGGGGTCAATAGGAAAATCCGGAATCAATGATGGACATTTATCTTCGGCAGGGAGGGACCGCGCGGTTGGGAGGCGCAATTAGCGCGGGAAAATCGTGAAAATGAGCGGAAATGAATAATTCATAAAAGAAACTGGCATTCAATTAACATCATTAAAATGAATAAATTCAATAAAATATTTTTAAACATTACAAAAATTGATTTTCACCATTTCCAAATTGGAGGAAGCTTAAGTTAACAAAGCGTTATACCTTATATTATTTGGTGAGATAGATACACTGTACGTGACAATATCATCATAATAATTGTAAAAACATTGATGATATGAAAATTGTATTTAGATATGTAATTTACCTTTTACTGGTACTTAGCAGTACATTTTGTAAGTTGTATGTAATATTTTGAAAGCCTGCACAAACTTATCTTTACTGGGTCCCTTTCCCTTATCTACCGTCACTTAGCAACGGACTTCCTATAAGCATTGGTTGCCGGGTCCTTATCCAAGAGAAATACTATTGGAACCCTCCCTAAACTATTTTTAGGGGATTTTCATTAAGATTCCTTTGTTTGGAAATCTGTAGAAAAAGGGAAGCAGTTGGTAATGAAATTTTGCGATACACTTTACATAGGTGTTTGCACTTTAAGTAATATCTGTATATCATATGATCTGAACATTCACAGAACATAAAATTTCAGTAGGTCAAGAAGGCAATACTTTCATTCGACTACTCAAAATTGAAAACGGGGCTTTTCTAGTGTCTCTTATAATTTAGGGGCCGACATAGACAGCCTCATTTTCAATAAGATTTGGGCTTCATTTTTCCAAAATTCAGGTTACTTTCCCCAATCAGTTACTGTGACTAGGCTAATTTTCCACAAAGTTTCTAAAATGTCTGTGCAAAAATGTAATAAAAATGTAACAAAAATTATCAAACACTATATAAATATCAGTATGTTGAATATAGATACATATTTATATAAATAACACAATATATATTCAAATATTCCCGCGGTTCGTTAAGTATAGCGGGAATGATTTGTCTCGTTCGGCACGGAGACGCATATGTTGCACGTGCAGTGACGTCACAGCGGTGGCGTGTTTTGGGCACACAGGAGTGCGTGTCATTCCTAGCCGCCGTGCCGTAGAGTGCGGTCATGATATTAGTCGGCAAATGGAATTGGCGTGTTTTTGTTGTATAGAGTATAGAGGAGACTTTAAATTATTATTTTTCTTCAAGTAAATGTTTCGTTGATATGCCGATGATTTTTCCAAATTTCACCCAGGAACCTTTTCCCAATTCTCCTAGAAAAAAAATCTGAAATTTGCAAAAAGAGCTTTATACTTAAGGTTAAAACATATTTAGTTAGGGGTCAACACTAGATATGGCCATGTATATAATTATAACGACCATGAAGGACAGAACATCTAAGTTGATTGAATGCAAAATAATTTACATTAATTGAATTATATCATGACTATAACGACGACGTCGACGATGATGATGATGATACTGACTACGACGACGACGACGACGACGACGACGATGATGATGATGATGATGATGATGATGATGATGATGACAACGAGGACGATGACGGCGATGTGATATTGTTAGTGTCCTTGCGAGTGCCTATGTCATCTTCTCTGTAATTTGAATAAATAGCGATCTTTAGCAAAAGATGTTGTGTCACCAGGTCCCTCCCAACCAAGTCTGGATCACCAGGTCTCTCACGGCCAAATCTGGATCGCCAGGTCCCTCTCGGCCAAGTCTTGATCACTAGGTCCCTATCGGCCTAGTCTGGATCACAATTAAGGTCCCTCTCGGCCAAGTCTTGATCACCAGGTCCCTCTCGGCCAAGTCTGGATAACCAGGTCCCTCTCGGCCAAGTCTGGATCACAAGGTCCCTTTCGACCAAGTCTTGATCACCAGGTCCCTCTCGGCCAAGTCTGGATCACCAGGTCCCTCTCGACCAAGTCTGGATAACCAGGTATCTCTCGGCCTAGTCTTGATCACCAGGTCCCTCCCGACCAAGAATTGATCATCAGGTCCCTCTCGACCAAGTCTGGATCACAAGGTCCCTCTCGGCCAAGTCTGGATCACCAGATCCCTCTCGGCCAAGTATGGATCACCAGGTCCCTCCCGACCAAGTCTGGATCACCAGGTCCCTCTCGGCCTAGTCTAGATCACCAGGTCCCTCTCGGCCTAGTCTGGATCACCAGGTCCCTCTCGGCCTAGTCTGGATCACCAGGTCCCTCTCGACCAAGTCTTGATCACCAGGTCCCTCCCGACCAAGTCTGGATCACCAGGTCCCTCTCGGCCTAGTCTGGATCACCAGGTCCCCTCTGGATCGCCAGGTCCGTCCCGGCGGCCTAGGTTTGATCACCAGGTCCGTCTCGACCAAATCTGGATCACCAGGCCCATCGCGCCCAATTCTGGGTTGCCAGGTCCGTCCCTGCAGCCTTAGTTTGATCAACAGGTCCGTCTCGACCTAGTCAGAAGACCCCTCCCCCATCCAATTAACAGGTAGTTTATTTATACTATAGGTTACCGGGACTATATCCTAGCTAAGATCACTTGGTAGGTCCCCGTCTCAGTAATCCAGACGACTGGCCCCACCCCTAGCCTTGAGTATCACTACGTCATCGGTCACCCCACTCCACCTGTATACCACACTTACACACCGGGTTTATTACACCTGTAATCTAAGGTCTCACCTCCATCCTTTGTCCGTAATTGGCTGGCTAACCACATTGTCCACCCCATCCCGGGGCATCTCACCACAAGGTAGGACAAAGCTTCCTCCAGACAGAAAAGAGCTCGCCATCAAATTTGAAGTGAAAATTATCTCTTATGTCGATAGATAAAAGTAAGGCGTACCGACAATTGGGATGACACTTTGACCATTAAAACCACTGGTCAACCGAGCTTTAGTTCTGCGGACAATCTATACAATTTACACTTCAGTTTCGTATTGAAAAAGTTCATGGACGTTTGACGAAATGACCCTTGTGGTATTGAGATGAAAATAACGACCGAATTTAGCTTATGGCTAAAATTGTCGTAGCCCACCTATATAGTCCCAGTTTTATAACGAAACATTCCGTTAAAGACCGGGAAAACCCCAAACGAGGTTGTGTGTTACTTGCGTTTATGGTCATGAAGCCGTTCTCGTGCGCAAGCTTGACTTCATACTAGCTTTTTTGTAACTCGCTTCAATCCTGTCAGACGATTGAACGATCTAATAGTACAACCTTATTCGGCATTCATATCAAGCGAATCTAATATTGATTGTCGAAGAGGTCAATGGTTTGTGTGGAAAAAACTTGCCTCGGACTACTTATCGATACGGTGCTGTTTTATGCCTCGAACTACTTTTCGATATGGTACTGTTTTATGCCTCGGACTTCTTTTCGATATGGTACTGTTTTATGCCTCGAACTACTTTTCGATACGCTACCGTTTTATGCCTCGAACTACTTTTCGATATGGTACTGTTTTATGCCTCGAACTACTTTTCGATATGGTACTGTTTTATGCCTCGGACTTCTTTTCGATATGGTACTGTTTTATGCCTCGAACTACTTTTCGATATGGTACTGTTTTATGCCTCGAACTACTTTTCGATACGGTACTGTTTTATGCCTCGAACTACTTTTCGATATGGTACTGTTTTATGACTACGACTACTTTTCGATATGGTACTGTTTTATGCCTCGGACTTCTTTTCGATACGGTACCGTTTTATGCCTCGAACTACTATTCGATATGGTACTGTTTTATGCCTCGAACTACTTTTCGATACGGTACCGTTTTATGCCTCGAACTACTTTTCGATATGGTACTGTTTTATGACTACGACTACTTTTCGATACGGTACTGTTTTATGCCTCGGACTTCTTTTCGATACGGTACTGTTTTATGCCTCGAACTACTTTTCGATACGGTACCGTTTTATGCCTCGAACTACTTTTCGATATGGTACTGTTTTATGCCTCGAACTTCTTTTCGATACGGTACTGTTTTGAAATGAAATGTTAGCATAATATCAAAATCCCGGCTTAACTTAACAGAATTTGTATTTGAACATCTGAATTAAGAACAGAATCCTTTTTAGGGGTTCAACAACAAAAAAACAGCACCGACAGTAAATATCTGTGTACTACGTATACCCTCGGACCTTGTATGTGTTGCTGTGACTTCTATCGTTCCGAAAATAAACAACTTCCGGTTTCGTTTGAGTTGTCTCCTCCTCCCCCCCCCCCCCCCCCCGGTACTTTAAATTAGATAAAAAAAATAGCTGTATATGATTTATCCTGGTATGCATCATATCATAATAAGCAGTTTTCCCCACAATTCGCGCGCTTGTCCAGCACCATTTTCCCATCGGTTCACTGATACCGAGATGATCAAAATTTCGCTTTGGCGGATTTTCGTCTTTTCGTTATTTCGGTTTTTTCGCTTGCGTTATTTTGGGGGCCCCAAAGCGAAAAGACGAAATGTCATAGATAAGCCACCATATCAAACTAAACAGAAAGAAATTAATTGTGCAACACTCTAGGAAACACAGCTAGTCATGTTGCAGGCCCCACATCTATAGGAATTCACAACACAAACGGAAACAGACTTGTATGTTGAATTTGTATGAAATAATGATAAGGGTCGATTATATATATAAAAAAAATCTTTATCTTTAAAAAAATTTAATCTGAAGGAATATCACAAAGATCTGATAACATTTGATAATTGAAAGGAAACATTTCAGAAAGGAAATGGGCCTAGTTTTTTGGTTCTTTATCAGTTAACCCGTTCTAACCCAGCAAATTCGATTTAAGATTGTAGATTTTGAATGACGCAGAAAAACCCACATGAATTATATCTGCATAGACCACCATAGAATAAATTTGATATAAAGGTGATGTAACTGATCAGGATTTCGTCAAACATCAAACGTAGGATTAATCTCGAAACTTTGTGTGGTGACAAAGAGTCAGTCTGTTGAAAGAAGATGTTGAAAGTAAAAATTTAAACGATCTGATTCTAATCTGTTTACGTCCTGTGACGTAGTCTTGTGACAAGGTGAGGTGGTAAAGTGTGGATTATCACACAGAATGACAAGTGTGCATACCGTGGTAATTGGTTATCTTCGTGGCTATTGACTAAAGGGCCTGTTTCCAGTAATGTTAATTCTCCATAGGAGCCTGCCCCCGTATAATTTCTTATCTAGCTCAACTACAGTTTTTTTCTTTTCCGAAGAATAATTTTACACCTTTCCGACACCCAGATTTCATAATTTCAGTGAAAATGTATTTTTATAAAGTTGTTATTTTGAGCTTTAAAGACAAAAGGTCGTAAATAAAAGAAGGTTATCTCGAAATTGTAATTAGCAACATAGTATAAATTTTTTTTGATAAATATTTGCAAAACATCGTGTTTATTCATAAAACATAAAAAAAAAATTCTCGGATGAAAATGCACTTGCAGAGACACAATTAGGAAAAAAAATGCCATAAAATTGCAATTTTCTCCCGTTATATAGTTTTGGATGCAAATTTCCATCACCAAATCGGATAGAGCTTAACTTGTTTCATATGTGTACCAAAAATCAGCTAATATCATGTGGTGGAACGTTCTCATATCGTCGCCTGAATGTGGTTGTAAATTGAAAGAAAAGGGGAAATGAGTAACAACCTTGTCTGAAAACCTAATATATAGCTTATTATATACAAAATTTTATATTGAATATCAGAGCGAATATTTTCACGACAGTTTTATGATATCTAACGACTAAATAAACAGTATCGATATAAAGATTTACACTGGGGACACCCTGATGAATACTTTTCTATCTCAAGTTGTCCTCTTCTGAATTTTCTGATCGTGTGACCTTAAACATTTATCCGTATCTTCTTGTCTTTGTCTATACGTTTACGGAATCATTGACTCGACGCTAGCTATTCTTGTCTCACTTTCCTTGTTTTATTGTCCCATCTCCAAAGCATTGTGGCTCTGTCAGGGTTGGGACCCTGACTTGTTTCACTTTCTTTGTGCCTGCCGACCACGCCACATCGATTAGATAGATTATCCATATGAAATACTTTATTTTGTTCTAAGTAATCAATCAATTCGTTATTATCACACATTTTCGCATAATTGTTCCACACTACTAAGTATTAGCTGTTTACAGCAATCATCGGTGGCTTGCTATTTTGTTACTTTATCAACGCTTCATAAACCAATCGTTATTGTTTCAAGATGGAGGGTAAATGTGTTGGAGAAGGCTGTCAACTATACTTCAAGAAACGTAGTGGCAATAAGAACAGAAGTGCACGCAACGTAAATAGTCCACAATATAAATGGCTCCTAGATACGCTGGTTCAACAAGGATTGATGTCAGCAAAGGAACAAGCACTCATTTGCCAGAAGTGCTACATGAAGTATCTTCGGAACAAAAATCAGCCTGAACCTGAAACCGAGGAGAACCAGGAAATAGAGGAAGAAGACGACTCCCCGTCCCATATCCTGCCGTTGCTGACCCTTCATGGCTCTTCACACAAAAGATGCTGTCTCTGTCTTGTTACCTTTGCAATAAATGGAACAAAATCAAAGACATCACCTGATCTATTCACACAATCTGTGGTGTCCCACCTCATCCCGCGTCTGCTCCATTCACCTTATTGGTAACGACTTATATCCGTCTACAGAGGTAGTCCTTGATGGTAGAGGTTCCTTGGAATCTCAGTTACCATCAAAATCGTCCGAAATCATTAATGACCTCCTAGAAGTGTCGCACGTCCTTTCACAGAACCAGTCTGCGTTTGCAATAAGCTTTTCTTCTCTTGATGACTCGGCATGCATGGCCTGGACAGGTTGGTCCAAAGATCAGTTCCTCGAAATCTACTCGCACTGTTCCCCATATCTTTCATATGGTATATGTACCAAGACTACACACGATGCTCTACTACTGTTCTGGGTAAAACTGAAAACCGACATTTCCTGGAGTCAGTGTTCTTCTCCTTTTGGAATTTCCAAGTCAAGTGTGTCCAAAACTTTCAATTCAATAGTACATGCATTAGACACATTGATAGACCCACAATTTCTAGGTCCGGATCACTTGACAAGAGAACAGTTGCTCGGGCACAATACTGTCTTTTCAGAAGCATTTTTTGGAGATAAAGCCACTGCCATTTTAGATGGCACCTATATTTATATCCAGAAAAGCTCCAACCACAAGCTCCAGAGAATGACCTACTGTAGCCAGAAGAAGAGAAACTATCTCAAATCATGAGCATCGCCTTACCAGATGGCTACATTCTGGACACAGTAGGACATTTCACTGGCAGCGAAAATAATGCTACAATTACAAAAGATGTCATGGGCAAGCTAGTTACTTGGCTACAACCAGATGACAATGTTGTCGTTGACCGAGGTTTTAGAGATGTCCTACGAGTTCTCGAAGCCTCTGGCCTCAATGCTAGCATGCCATCATACCTGAAACACGGTCAAAGTCAACATTCTGACGTCCAAGCAAATCTTGAAAGAACTATCACCAAATCGAGGTGGATTGTGGAATCCTATCATGGTCGTCTGAAACACTGGACGTTCTTCCGAACGCAATTGGTGTCTAACAGCTTTATCAATGTCATCGAGGCTTTGCTTCGAACCGTCACAGCCTGTCTGAATGGTTATAGAGGACCGATCTACCAGAGATCTCCAGAGAGAGATGTCAAAGATAGGCTAATGGCTGAACGTATGAAGGACCGTTTGACAACACCGAATGGTTTAGCTCAGAAAGTCAAGACAGATCCGGATCTATCTAGACGGGCAAGGTCCGGGTTTGTCAAGATGGATGCATCTTCCGTACTGTTTCCCCATCTCTGGCTCCTGGTAACATCGCCGAACATTTAATTGATGACGGAGCCTATGAGGTATGGCTTTACCAGCACTCCCAAGACCTTCTCCGATGTCAAATACATTCGCGATACAAAAGCCAAACGAAATATAACGTTTGGGTACGGTTCACCGTTTCACCCGATGATGAGGCCCCAATAAAAGACTACTACTGCCAGTGCCCAGTTGGAGAGAGAAAGATGGGAATGTGTGCGCATATCTCCAGTATCTTGCACTACAATTGTACCCTGGGTATTACAGGGCGCTGGAAAACCCTTGACCACTACAACCACAGGTAAAGAAATTCCGACAAAACTTGAAATAGTTTTCCATGCGGCAACATAGTGCATATGTCGAAAGTATGTTTGGGGCTCGATATGAAAGATCCCTCTTACCATGTGACTAACCAAACTTATAAATATAGGTATTATACAATCGCCAGTAGCTATGAACACTCTCGTAAATGCAAAAACCAACCGAAATCATAAGGAACACGTTTTGTGTGTTGTTCTGTCTATTTGTCAGCCAATGTCTTCAACCACGGGGACTTGTGAAGTAGCCATCTTGGATTTCTTTCATGAAAAAGTGTTTCTCTCATTTTTTTCATATCTGTGTACATATTCTCAACATACTGAGCAAATACTCTCATGTTTTTGTTAATTATCTAAAGAAAGTCGAAAATCGGCAATTCAACCATAGGCTAATTCAACCCAAGATTGGAAAATGTTCCACCACTTACATTTTGATGATTTTTCCTTTCATCAAATGCATATTACATACTGTTTGATAGGATAAAAATTGGTTTGCATCCAACGCCCATAAAAGGGTGTATTCTCTAAAAAACACAGTTTTTTTGTCTCAAATGTTATCATCGAAAATGGCATTTTTGAGATTGTTTCTTCCATAAAACAGCCAAATGGCGCGATGGAAACATGATTTTTTGTCGCAATCATCCCATGAATGTATTCTTTACGGTGACTATCATCTGATTAGATTTTAATTAATATTTTACATAACATGCACATTTTATCATCACTTAGACAGCTTCTGAAAGGTACAACTTTGAGGAGCCATAAAAAACAAACCAAGTGACCTAAATCTTTATACTTTATAGATTTGTGACCACAACGGCATGGGCAATGCACCACCAACAGGAAATTTGAATCAGAAAAGGGGCCATTTTGGAAACAGGCCCTTTAGAATTCGCCATTACAATAAAAAATGTACTGTTTTTACTTAAGAGAGCGTCGATCATCAAACTTTTCAAAGTTTTAAAACCCTATATACCGCCTTTAACGATGTATTAACGTTAACGAATTCGTCAACAAACGTTTTTAATCAAATGGTCGATTGAGATTCCAAGGCGGCCGGAGTTCGATTCCCCGATTTGACGTGAATAGATACGCATGGGCAACATAGCCCGAGGTTGTCACAGTGGGAGAGCGTCCGATTAGGAACCTGGAGATCGAGGGTTCGTTCCCCAATGGAAGCACGCTATTCTCTTTCCTGTTACAAGAGTGACTAATCAAGTGGTTAAAACTTGTTTCGGAATTGTAAAATAAATGAAGTATATATTTTATTCGAATGGAAGTTATTTGCACAATATTCATATTTCTCTACAAAATAAAAAGAGGGTACCTTAGAAAATTAAAACTTTTTGTCGAGTTATCCATGATTGATTTCATCCTAAGTTTGTACGCTGTGTTTAATTCGAATGGAAGTTATTTGCACAATATTCATATCTCTCTGAGTTATTGAGTTATCAATGACTGATTTCATCCTAAGTTTGCACGCTGACCCTATGGTAAAGATGCCCGAGAGACTTACATATTCTGTACCAGGGAATATTTACACTCTGACAAGTTCAGTAATTTAATTACAGTGTTGTTGCCACTGTTCGAGACTTGTTTCAATTAGAACATATTACCGTGAAGAGGCGGATAGTTCCGATGTAACGGGCCGGGAGGGGATACCCTGGTCAGTTTGGCATTACTGAATAAACAACTTAGGCGGACACTTGTTAAATTCTGCCGTATCCTAGGTAACCGTGGCGCGAGGGTCAGCTGGAACTCGTCAGTGATATAACGGTCAAATTAAAGTGCTGATAAGCCGCCCAAGTACCTCATTCCGAACTGGCATATACATATAATTGGCGATAAAATGGGTGGCATTGATAATGAGACGGTCATACTGAGTTATCTCGAACGTAATCCCAAGTGTTTGTCGTATACGTACGTTTATTTCTTCCCTTATCGTTTTGCTATGTCATCTGGGTAGTTTAGAATGTGCTTGAACTAATTTGGTCTCGCGGCTCAACTTACATTTTTTCCTGCAAAATCATCTTTGCAAAAAATCTTTTGCATCTGACAAAAATTTCGCTTTTTGAGGATATTTAATGAGTTCATTTTCAACTGTGTACACCTCACAATACTCGAAGCATTACGTGAAACAACTGAGCCGTTTCAAGAACAGGAGAACCTTGCGATTTCTTTTTGTATACAGAAGCCTGATTTGCAAAACCAATTAGATTTGAGAAAATATAACCCTAGATACACATAGCTCCACCGCACAAAAAGATAATTATGTACATACAAAGAGCAATGCCCTTTTTAATAATACCCTTGGATTTCGAAGATGCATGCACATACAACATGCACGTTTTTGTACAATTTCAATGACCTTTGACCTTATTTCTAAATACATTTTGTCCATTCCTTAATCGTCAATTTTTATTCGTATTTCTCAATGAAATACAACTTTAACTGAATTAAATCTAAAATGTCAATGTGGGTTTAAAATGGGGTTCACACACGCGGAGTTTTACCGTGACACAGTGGGCTTAGGTTTGTGTTCAGTCAACAAACCCTGACCTCTGTCTTTGAGTAGGTCGTTATCTTTAACGCGAAATATCCTTTTAAAAATTGTAGTAAAGAGAAAACTTTCCCGATTAGATTAAAACTGCCCCTATTTAAACCGGTATTTAGTGGGTTCGGTATGTACAATTGCTGTATCGGAATAAATAACAGCAGTCTGTACCGTGATCTCGGCAACAAAATGAACCCTTTTTTTGTTGTAAAATAACGCAACCCATAACAATAAAAAACAAATTAAAAACAAATATGACTCTCACTTGCGTGTTGAGATTAATTAGTTAAATAATGTTTCTTTAAAAAATAACAAATCACTTTAAATATGTATTTTTTTTATAAATCGTCACCTGAAGGGCTCAACCCGCCCACATACCAGGTGTGTGTTTACCTGAAATACAGGTGAAAATGATTTACAACTGTAACGGCTTTAAGCACGATTATAACTATTTAAACGAGGCGGTTTGTGTTCCTTATTCAATATTTGAATTACGGAAGTTTCCTGCTCAGTTTATACCACCATGGAACTTCGAAATTATTTTTTAACATAAACGTGAGAACCAGAGATTGAAGTATATAAACGCCCATTCCTGCTGGCTGCCGTATTAAATAAAGAAAAAAAGCTCCAAGACAACGGCATCACCTTTTCTTTCTTCAGCGAATATTTTGGTAATTGCAAAATATGTTTATTCGTGTGCTCTAGTTAATTTCAATGTGGCAACCATATTTGGAACTTTATTTTAATGCGTGCTTATTAAATATCAAAAAGTGAGAAATAAAGATTGTAAATTCGACGATTACGTTGTATTTCATATTATTTCAATAGAATAGGACCAACAGCGATTTACCTTTCTACTGGCTAATGTCTACATCTAACCATGACATAAACATTGACATTATCAACATGACATTGACACTATAAAGCTTTGTCGCCAAGAAATACACTCTGATACTTTAGATTAGTGTTTGTCATTTAACTGCTCTGTTTTCCAAATCGTATGTATCACAGGGATCTGTGAATTTGTTACAGCTAGTTTTGGGCCTAAATTAGGCGGTTGAAGTAATTTGACATTCTTGTTAGGTTAAGATCAATATTCGATTGCTATCTTAGTCCGTGATAAAAATTATCCAAAGGTCCAAAACTAGTTGTAACAAATTCTTAAGCCCGTGTGGTATGTATTTATATCAATATATCATACGTTTTTAAACGGATTTAAATGTAGTTAGCGTAAGTAAAAATAGACGGATTCTAAAAGCATCTATTCCCTCAGATTGATCGACTGAATTTGGCCCTTGACACAGCCAATAGGCGCTGTCTTGTCTACAACACGAATAGGAGCGGCCAACCATCTCTTAATGTCCCGGATAATCCATGTTTACGAAATCCTACAAGTCTTTGAATGATACCTCTAAGTTTGTTTGTTTGTTTGTTTACATCAGCCCCAAGTGTTGTTACGTTTTGTTATTACCCACTAGAGTGTTGCTATGTTATATAGACCATTCCTAAACCTCTAGATTTTCTGTATTTACTTAGTAATAAAAATAATCGAGTCTTTCTCTAAACAGGATTACACCTCATCT
Organism: Mimachlamys varia; assembly: GCA_947623455.1. Classification (NCBI taxonomy): domain Eukaryota; kingdom Metazoa; phylum Mollusca; class Bivalvia; order Pectinida; family Pectinidae; genus Mimachlamys; species Mimachlamys varia. The sequence continues at coordinate 27,324,203 of OX392539.1, forward strand.
TTCCTATCGGGCAGTGTTTATGCTCGGGGAATGACATAACCGCATAATCTGATGACGTAATCAGAATGGTGGCACGGAGAGGCTGCCAAGGTGTCAGAGGCATTACACAGACACATTGTCGTTGTCCGTGTCCAGGACAGCTAATGACATCACTAGAGGTGTAGGTGGCAGTTTATTAACCCCGGACAAATAGCCAGACAAGTCAATTACGCAATCGATGGGTCGTTACAAGGAGGACCGCAAATTGAATTAGACACACTACAGGGCCAACAGTAATTATAAATGGATTGACAATAATTGAATTAGGCGTGGTACACAGATCAACGTCAAACTAGGGACCCCTTACCGTTGTCGACACCTGCTTCCGTCAATACTGGCCCACGAGGGGCAGACACTCGTACTATGGCTTTAGACAGCATATAATCCAATTACTTGCTTGCACTGTTGTTTGTATGTAATAGATTTGATAAATCGTCTTATATCTAATTTGAAAATAACATTATTTTTCGCTGCCTTGATTTTCGCTTAAAAAGTCGTTAAGTGAAAAGGTCAAGGTTTTATTGCCTTCCCGTGAATGTGCCATATTTTCATAATATACATTTCACTTGCTATGATCTTAAAATAATCAATAAATTTTCTCAGTCAAATTCACTTTGCTGTTTTCATTATATTTTAAGATAAACTCTGCTTGTTTATGTGTTCATGTGGGGAAAGTTGGGGATAGGTGAGGAGGGATCGAGGGAGAATGTAGGAAGGGGTGGTCTGCTATGTGTTCCTTTTCATTGTAAATGCTGAATGATTGTGTCTTTTCGTTTTCTGCTTGCTCGCTATTCTTTCAATGCTGAGAGTAAAACTTTTTATCGTCATATTGCATAGAACGTGATTAGATCATTTGTTTTGTCATAATTATAAAATCCGGGACAATCCCGAGCTGCTCTTTTCCATTATTTTGATAATATTTTCTATGATCAAGTGATAGTTGACATGTACATGATGTGTAACAAAAATTATTTTCATTATTGAATTTCATAATAAAAATGGCCATTGTTTCAATATCAGAGCCTCGCAATCAACTTCAAGGTCTCCAGTTAACAAATGCAAATTATAAAACCGCGCGGTAACATTAATATACAATGCATTATATGAGTGCAAATTATACGTCTCTAGTCCATATAGGTAGAAATAATTCTATATTCTTAAATAACACTTGAAGAACTTATATCCTAGTTCGTAGATCGTCCCAAATCGGTTCAAAACTTATTATCAGCGTTATACGAAGAGCCAATATCTTTCTGAACTATCTGCGGAACATACAGCCGGTGCTGCCGTTTTGGCGTTCACGTCAAATGCAGCTATGGAGGTTATATCGTATTTGGGTCTGGATTAAACAGGTTATTGCATTAGGTCCGAATGAACGAGATGACACTGTACTTTCTCCGGATTAACGAGGTAACGCTGTACTTTGTCTGGATTAACGAAGTAACGCTGAGTTTCTCCAGATTAACGGGGTGATGCTGTACTTTCTCCGGATTAACGAAGTGACGCTGTACTTTGTCTGAATTAACGAGGTGATGCTGTACTTTGTCTTGATTAATGAGGTGACGCTGTAGTTTCTCCGGATTAACGAGGTAACTCTGTGATTTGGTCTGGATTAACGAAGTTATTCAAGGAAAAATTGCTTTGGTTCATTCCTTGGGTTGATGAAATAATAACATTCCGTTTTAGCAAAGTTTTTATGTACCGAGTTTGATGTAACGAATCCTTACTAGCAGTATGATGAGTAGAGGTAAACCATATTAAAGGGTCCCAACTATAAGGTTATGAAAGATGAACGTATAAAACCCACAGAACTTAAAAGTTTAGTTATATGTGCAATTGGCTAATTTCATTGAGTACTATCATGCAGCTCTCGGTCAATAGATATGCATAAATCGTTCCTACACTATGTTTTTTAACTTCCGTGTAACTAGACCAGTTGACGTTGCAATAGATAGAAAAGGTATTACACGGGTCATTGCGTGAAAGTTTAAAAATTATTTCACACAAAAAATATTAAGACGAACAGGTACTTTCCGGGTGTAGATTACGGTGTGAATGAAATTTGAATTTTTTCCTTGTACGAAGTCTGGTTAGCCTAAAAAAATTGTAAAAAGAAAATCTTTTTGTTTTTATTGATCATCCTGTTTTAGTGATTACTGAATTTAATTTAAAACTTCATTTCTAAGAGAAATTTCCGATCCAGTCGAGCCTTTAACACAGATGTTATACATCCCAACATAAATCCGGCGTTGTGGTTAAAGCATGTTTATCTTTGACGTTTTCAAACAGTCGTTACGAGGTTTTAAATTTTAAGTCGGTACGTGTGTTTGTTTCCGCCAGATTCCAGAGGCGCGTCCTACACCTAATTTTACATACCTGAGGGGATAACGATCGGCAAAACATCTCTCCGAACAATAAACCTTACACAAATATTTCCGTACAGCCTTACCTGTATGTGGACACACAAACAGGTATCTTTTCTCCATTCATAACTCGTAAAGTGATGTAAGGAGCTTACACTACCAACACGAGCCACTCGAACGCACCCGAAGGTCGAACGAGCTCCCGAACTGAGCGGATCAGCCCGTTAATCGGCGGTTGAAGTGAAAGATTAGAAACTTATCCGTTATCAATTGCTAATCAATCAGCTGAAAATGATCAATTTCAACAACATTTGTTGAGATTTTTTGTTTCGTATTCAAGCTAACGCGGCCGTTTGGATCAACAACTATTTTCAATATTCAAATCCAAGAAAGCAGACGATACGTTCATGACGATGAGGTGAAAGGTCACTACCATATCTGACACATGATGGACGTATGATAAGAGTATGAATGTAGACGTATAAATGTTTTCTGATTCTATATAGACATGATGAAACTTGAGTTCACAAAGGGGAACTGAAATATGACAACTGAAGACGTTATTCTATAATAGAGGTCATGTTATAATTTTGGCATACCATGTCGTAATGTTCCTAGCCTCTAATGACACACAATGGCATCTCAAAAATAACACGCGGCCTAAGTTCAAGTCTGCTGCCTGTCTTCAAAAAATAACGTCCGATTTAAACCGATTTTTGAAAACGCCCGTCCATGTAAATGTCAGCTGAATGATTTTTGATTTTCATGTCGGTTGTAACACGGATATATTTCTGTGTCTGTGGCGTCGTTAAACACGTAACTACCGGTAACTAGCTGACTAAATTTTTGAAAACATATGTCTGATATCTTGTTAGCTGTTGGTCCAATATAGACAGCATATACGTCCGTACATAATGTTACATGTATAACTGTCGGTCTTACCGAGACAATATACGTCCGCACATAATGTAACATGTATAACTGTCGGTCTTACCGAGACGATATACGTCCGTACATAATGTTACATGTATAACTGTCGGTCTTACCGAGACAATATACGTCCGTACATAATGTTACATGTATAACTGTCGGTCTTACCGAGACAATATACGTCCGTACATAATGTAACATGTATAACTGTCGGTCTTACCGGGACTATATACGTCCGTACATAATGCTACATGTATAACTGTCGGTCTTACCGAGACAATATACGTCCGTACATAATGTTACATGTATAACTGTCGGTCTTACCGAGACAATATACGTCCGTACATAATGTTACATGTATAACTGTCAGTCTTACCGAGACAATATACGTCCGTTCATAATGTTACATGTATAACTGTCGGTCTTGCCGAGACAATATACGTCCGTACATAATGTTACATGTATAACTGTCGGTCTTACCGAGACAATATACGTCCGTACATACTGTTACATGTATAACTGTCATTCTTACCGAGACAATTTACGTCCGTACATAATGTTACATGTATAACTGTCGGTCTTACCGAGACAATATACGTCCGCACATAATGTAACATGTATAACTGTCGGTCTTACCGAGACGATATACGTCCGTACATACTGTTACATGTATAACTGTCATTCTTACCGAGACAATTTACGTCCGTACATAATGTTACATGTATAACTGTCGGTCTTACCGAGACAATATACGTCCGTACATAATGTTACATGTATAACTGTCGGTCTTACCGAGACAATATACGTCCTTACAGCAAGGCATCATGATATTCGTCTGTACATCACTTATAGATGCCTGACTGACACGAATGCTTATACAAGTGAAAAAAACGTTTTAACGTGGGTATTTCCAGTATAAAACAAGTATTCCCAAAAGCGGCCCCAACTATATCCTCCTCATCCCCCCTCCCCCGAGCTACCCTCCTCCCCCCTCCCCCGAGCTACCCTCTCCCCCCCCCCAACCGAGCTACCCTCCTCCTCCCGAGCTAACCTCCTCCCCCTCCCGAGCTGCCCTCCTCCTCCTCCCGAGCTACCTTCCTCCTCCCCCCCCCCGAGTTACCCTCCCCCCCCCCCGAGTTACCCTCCTCCTCCCCCCTCCCGAGCTACACTCCTCCCCCCCCGAGCTACCCTTCCCCGAGCTACCCTCCTCCCCCGAGCTTCCCTCCCCCTTCCTGAAGTTACACCAGAACACACAGTTGCATCACCAGAGCAGGATACAGCGGTATTACCACACATGCTGCAGTTCATTTTGGGAGTCTGGCATTCGATACGGTTGATTGATTCTCAACTTTTAGCTGCTTCCTCCGTCTCAAATATCGGCCCCTGCCAACACGGGTGTTATGTAGACTTGGCAGGATCTGGTACATAGTCTAGCAACCTATTAAAATATCCGACATTTTTGGGAGAATTTGCCGGTACACCCACGTTTTATACAAAATAGACACGAAATGTATTATGCAAGCAAGTTTGAAATAGCTGTATCACTCAACGTACATGTACATTGTTTTGTTGTGTGGTTGACCGGGGAGAGAATGGACAAATCAGTCACGCTCATGTGTGTTCACATCAGGTGCTTCAGCTAAATCTGATCCACTATTAATTGTTTACGTCCAACACAGAATCGTAGGACCTCGACCACAGCTTAAATTCTATGTTCGGATTATTACAAAATACCTGCTGGACAACAGCACAGGAAATGACTGGGCATGATGGGACAGAAAATACATCCATAGGTTGAAGAGTTCCAACAAGGACATCACGTCAAAACCACGAATTCCACTCACAAGAGCAGAAAGGAACATTTACATTTCAAAGGGGGAATAAACAGACATAGACAATTTTTCTCTCTCTTTTTTATGGATATGAAAGTTGCGTTCCCCTTTTTGTTTGGAATTGTCAAAAACATAACAGTACAATTGAAATCCAATGTTCCAGATTCCCAGGCTACTAGACAGGCGTACAAATACGGTCTCGTGTCAAAGACCGACGTAAAATAAAGATCTCGTGTCAAAGACGGACGTAAAATAAAGGTCATGTGTACCAGACGGATAGACGGACGTACAGTAAAGGTAATTGTGTCCTAGACGAACGTAACATAAAGGTCATGTGTCAAAGACGGACGAAAAATAAAGGCCATGTGTACCAGACGGATAGACGGACGTACATTAAAAAGTAATTGTGTCCTAGACGGATTAAAATAAAGGTATTGTGTCCCAGACAGACGTACAAAATAAAGGTCATGTGTACCAGACGGATAAACGGACGTACAGTATAAGTAATTGTGTCCGAGACGGACGTAACATAAAGATCATGTGTCCCAGACGGACGTACAGTTAAGGTCATGTGTCCCAGACGGACGTACAGTTAAGGTCATGTGTCCCAGACGGACGTACAGTACAGATCATGTGTCCCAGACGGACATGAAATAAAGGCAATGGATCCGAGAGGGACTTAAATTGAAGGTTCGCTGTCCAAGGTTCCTACACAGACATAATAATAAAGTAGTGTGTCCCTGTCGGGCGTAAAATAAAGGTGTTTTGTCCCAGAAGGACGGAAAATGAACGTCGCGTGTATCAAAGTTTTCTTGTTTCGTCTCGGGCTTTGCAAATGGATGATGACTGGAAATCCTGCATCCAAGTCACTAACTTTTTAAATTCATAAGGAAAGTAACACACCCCGATCCTTAAACAGCTGTAATATATAGTCTAGTCCGTTGTCACCTCCATCCTGCGCGTGGAATTCCGGGAATGTAAGGGAGGCAACTATATCAGTTTATCTGATGTCACAAAAAACATATTAGTAAAGATACCTTATAAACACGTAATAAAAGTATATCTGACCTGATTTTACCGTCAGTAAATCTGAAACAGGACACCTGGCGTTTCATTTTCATGTTATTTTACCTATGTTATGAATAGGGAATGATGTGTAAATATTTTCCAATTTACATTACAAAAAGAATTTTTTCCTTCGAGTCACGATGAATTTGCAGTATGATCCATGTTACATCTATATTACATGTTAAATGCTAGGCGTAGGTTCCCGCCTTGCTAGATTGAGTTCTGAATATTGCTACGCTGGTTTTCATACAAACGACATTTTTTTTATATAAAATGGGGAAAAATATGCTCCGTCACTGTTTTCAAAGCGACATACATGATGTACCGGTGTCCGCCCAGTATGCCGAAGGCCTGATATTCCGAAGGCCCGATATTCCGAAGGCCCGATACTCCGAAGGCCCGATAATCCGATAATCCAATAAAGTTTACTAGATGTTTTTCAAGCTGGACTGGTGCGAAAATAAAACCCAAGTGAGTAATTTGGACACCGCGGCATCCGTCGTTGGATATTAACAGTTGCCACATTTTCCCCAATGGAAAACATAAGCAGAGCAACTATGTTTACACACCGATAAACCTAGTCAAGAACGTGACGTGACGTAACAATTGACGTATGAATATGTACACAAAGTCAAAGGTCAAGCCGCGTCACAATCCTAACTTACTTTATACATCAGCGTCCTGTTTTACAATATTTTTGTTGTTTAAAATAATTATTTAAATGAAACAAAATTGAAGGCAAAAAGACACACAAATTTTATTTTATATTGTGAATTATTTTGTCAAGAATAAAATGCTAGTGTTGAAACTAAGGAACGAATTTGTTTTGTTTCGAAGGGTGGGAAGTGGGCGGAGTCAACGTGTTTGAGCAGCTGTTACCGCCTTTATCCAAATGAGTCGACACGTTCACTTTCGTATCTAAATAAATTGAAATAGCGTAAGTAACTACACTCTTTACGGATTATATTTGAAGGCAAAAATACTGTAAATAAAAGGATTATCTTTTAACTTTTCTTGGTTTATGAGGTAGTAAATCCAGTAGAGCACGCTGTAAATTACACATGAACGCTTGGCGTTCATGCAATTTACCGCGTGCTCTACTGGATTTATTAACCTAGAAAAGTTAAAAGATAATCCTTAAGTACATGCAAGTATGTGCTAATGAAACATTAATCCAGATTTTGACAACTTAAAAGGAATAGGATTTTTGTTAAATTAATTCCCTTACTAAAACATAATGAAATACATAGTTAATTTTCAAATATTTAAAAAAAAAAAAAATGTGTCCACAAAAATGATGTGTTTGGGAATTCGAATAGAGGCAGACATTTTTGTTGACAAGTTTGACCTTTCTGCAATGACAGAATTGCCTAAAAAATACGTTTCTTTGAACTTTTTAAAATTTATCTGATAAACTTTTCTTTTTATTTTTTAACTGAAAAAAACTTTTACCGGATAAATATGATAAAAATTGAAATAAAAAGTATACCTCACAATAATATTTTTTTAAGTTATGGTCCATAATTACTTTCCCATACCAGCAGATTTTAAAAAAACAAAACAAAAAAACTAGTGGCTATTTTCTTAATTTCAAGTGATTTCAAATCTTCTTTTTGTGTTTTTTTTTTTATTCCTATTTAGAATTCTACAATAATACAGTACAAAATCAAAATAAATAAATAAACAAACACACCACCGTATTTATCGTCTGACAAGCCAAATTGTGAATTACTCTGCCAGGATCTTAATTTTTTTGTCCCGGCATCTGACCCGAAAAACTGAATTATCAGAAAAATGATGTTAAGTCGACTAAAACCTTTGAAATACAGAGACTTAATAATATCCTACTATAAATAACGAGTTTTCATCTTTATCAACCGTACGGCGCAAACAAGACCGGGGCTCAGTATCTGTGACGTCATTGAAGGAATGGCCTACGTTAAGTTGATTTGACCATTTAAAAATTATAACACATTACAAGCGTACTTGCAATCATATTGAAACGTACAATGTAATAAAACATTCTTAATAAATTCGAAACGATTTATATATAAAAGATACATGTGTAAAAGTGCAGCGTGATTAAATTTGGCGGGTAAAAGTGAGAGACACAAGAAAATCAAGAGTATAAGATTTCGCGCCAATTTCTTGTGTAGTTGTTTCCCGCCGACAATGCAAGCCCAACATGTTCAAGTCAATCATAAATCGTGAACGAAATGGCAACACAATTGCAACATTTAAAACTATTCAACTTGCTGCGGAAATGATATACAATGAGAGACTTCTTATAAAGTCTGAAGCAGAAGCAAGTGGTCACCAGGTATATGGTAACTTTACCATAGACACTGCATTACAAATAGTCACAAACGATGACAGATTCCTACATTACGACGATTGTGCAGTCCGTGACATTTATATCACCAACAAAGAAGGTGTACAATCTGTCGTTCGTTTCCCACCTGGAAAATTAGTTAATTATGTTTAAAACGATTATTGTTTCGTGGGACATATTCAAAGTGATCAAACTATGGCGCATTTAATGCCAGGGATCAAGCGGGGTCGTGTCCTGGTTTACAGGGATTATCGATATCAGAAGAACAAGACAACAAATAATAAAATTCATTGGCGATGCTGGAACCAGGCATGTAAGGCCCCTCTGACAACAGCTTTATTTGATTTGGACGACAGAAATGCTGTGATTCGTGTGCTGGAGGTAAGTAATTTACGATTGCAATGAGATCATAACTTTCTTTAAAGTAAATTTCGCAGAACCAAAATGAAAAGTTCCTTGTAGATCTGTTACGCCCTTTTATGTTGTTTCTTTAAAAAAGGGTTGCTGTAAAAAGCTTGTGTTTTCTTTTCGCCAGCTTCTAATTTTCGCAAAAACTTTGATTTTTGAAACTGGTAAGTCGAGTACGAGTTACTTCCCTTGATCAGATAGATGTACATTGGGTTTGTTAAAGCTGGCATTACAGAGGTGGTACCTTTAATTAGTTTAATATTTTTTTTTATTTCATAATCAGCAAAAATGTGGAACATCAGATGAAATGGGGATTGGAAAACAAGCTTAGAGCTTATATTAATACCTTTAATTGTAGACCTAGCCGGGACATTTGTCTATTGATTCTTTTTTTACAGCGACAATATATGTCACAATATTTATTGTAATCCTGATATGATGCATACACGTGCACACTATATTTAACATAAGATTCATGTTTTTCATACTTTTTTTCAATGAATTTTCCTGGCTTTGTCTTTTGACCAATTTAACCATTTTTTAACAGAAAAGTATTTCATAACGTTTCTGATAACAACATTTTCATTTGTTTTGGTACCTTAGTTTCTTTTCGAGAAATTACAGAAAATTATCAGTGACGCTATCTGGCAAGAATAAAGAAAACGGTGGTGGTTATGTTTACGTTTGTAAATAACCAATGACCACTCAGAAAATAGGAAACAGATACCAGTAAAAATATTACAAGAAGATTTGCTAGGTTATTATGTTGATCTACACAATACAGGTCGAATCAAGACTGTGAAAATGAGGCTAAATTGCCTTCATGTAGTTATAACAGACATATTCTTTCATTAAACTATCACTCTTAAAATCCAAGATGACTTATGGTTGAAATCTAAGAAAGATCCATTCAGCACATGTTAAGATATAGCGATAGCAAAATTTAATTTGCCAAACACAAAGATTGCCGCCGGTCGGCCATTTTTAGGTCATCTTTGCTGACCCGAAGGGTCAAGATGACCTACTGCCATTGTGCTTCGTCCGTGCGCCGTGCGTAAACTTTTCATTCAAACGACTTCAAGTCTTCTCAATAACCGGAAGGCACAGGATACGGATATTGGGCCTGTATTATGCTGGCATGGCGACCTACCAAGTTTGTTCAAATGAATGACCTTGACCTATTTTCAAGGTCACGGGGTCAAACTTGTAAAAAATTTTAAAAGGAGTTATTTTCAATAATTAGAAGGCCCAATAAACTGATATTGGGCCTGTACTATGCTGGCATGGCGCCCTACCAAGTTTGTTTAAGTGAATGACCTTGACCTATTTCAAAGATCAAATCAGCCAAAATGTTCATATTTGTCAGATGACTGTTGAAACCTCAAGATTGTCTTGAAACTGTCCCATTTTCTATGAAAATATATTTGCTTTGTTTTAAAGGGCATTTGTAGACATTAAACTATAGTAACGTGTTTAAAACATACTGGTACCTTTCAATTGAAATATTTAAATCATTCACTATAACTCTTTACCTTTACTCCATTTATATTTTAGTTTAAAGAACATGACCATCCAACCGAAACATCCAGGATCACGGCAGAAAAAGTCTACAATGAAGTTCGCGATGCTATACGGGATGACCCAACTAAACCTATCAAGAGGACTTTTGATGGGGTAGTCGCGCAACATGACGATAGTGATATTGACGAATTACCCGGATATTCCCAATTCAGAACTCGTCTCCAGAGAGTCCGAGCTGACATGTTGCCACCCCTCCCCCATGACATTCTTGATGTGGACATCCAGGGTAAATGGGGTCAAACATGGAGAGGAAATCGATATCTCTCCCATTTAGACAACAACTGGGGGATAGCTATATTTTCTAGTGATGAGAATCTCAGAACTCTTCGTCATTGCGACAAAATATATGTTGACGGAACATTTAAAACGTGCCCCAGACCATACGTACAATTTGTGACTATTCATGGAAAATATCTTGGTCATGTGTTCACTCTAGCCATGTGCCTTTTGACAGGGAAAACTGTTGGTCAGTACCGACAGATGCTCCAGCACATCAAGACCAAGGTGCGGACTGTTTCTGGGCACAGATGGCGTCCTGGGATGGTAATATGCGACTTTGAGCATACCCTGATTTTGGCAATTGAAACCGAACTTCCTCACACTCAAATTCGTGGATGCTATTTCCACTTCTGTCAAAGCCTGTGGCGCAAAACACAAGCTCTTGGTTTAGCCAACCAATACAAACGGCGGAGGCGCCTGAGACGCATTATGAGGAAATTCATGGCTATCGGACATCTACCCGTAGCTCTTGTCCGACAAAACTTCAACCTCCTGTGGCGTAACAGGGAAACTCAACGACTCATCAATAGGTACCCGGCTCTCATGGACTTCATAGCCCATCTCAACAACACCTACATTCAGGGAACTTTCCCCGTTCCCATGTGGAACGTGTATCAGAGAGACCATGACTGTCGCACGAACAACATTGTTGAAGGTAAAGTGAAAGACATGAAATTTAGAAATAAACAAAATACGGTCAAACAAAATATTTTTATATAGTAGTACTGTATACTGTGAAACTATGTTAATATTAACTTAATAGCGTTTGTGACAGATATTAAAAAGTACCTGTATGTCATATTATCTTAATTCACAATGTATTTTCCAGGCTTCCATAGCAGATGGAACGAGGGGGTCAGCTGTAAACATCCATCAATTTGGATTTTCATCCGAAAACTGAAAGATCAAGAGCGCAGAGAGAGGCTTATGCTACGGAGAGTGCGACAAGGCTACATTGACCACACACAAAAGAGAAAATGGCGACTCCTTGAGGCAAGGATAAAAATGCTGAGAACACAGTACCGGAACGGAACCAGAAATATTGACGACTTCTGGACAGCAATCTCTTATGTGGTGAAGGAGTATCGATGAGGACGATGACGAATGCTCTGATGGATGGCAATTTAAGCTGAATTTGATGATGCTTAACGATGATATTGCATTAGAATGCGTGGTAGGATAATATATACGATAACGTTTCATTTGGTGATAAATGTTTGATGATACTTTTGTGATGCCTTTGATGATAACGATATTTGATGAAAATGATGTTTTTTTATGAGAATAAGGTTTGATGATGCTTAATGATAATGATTTTTGTAGATGATTTTGATGACACTGGTAATTGATGATGCCTTTGATGACAATGATGTTTAATGATGCCTTTGATGATAACGATATTTGATGAAAATGATGTTTTTTTTTATGACAATAAGGTTTGATGATGCTTAATGATAATGATTTTTGTAGATGATTTTGATGACACTGGTAATTGATGATGCCTTTGATGACAATGTTTGATGATGATTTTGATGCCGATGGTCTACGATAATGCTTTTGATGATACTGATGTTTGAAAACGCTTTTGATTATAATATTAATTGATGCCTTTGATTATAATTATTTTTGATTTAGATGACGTTGATGATTATAATGTTTGATGATGTTCTTGATAAAAATTATTTTTGATGACGCCATTAGGATAATGACGTCTGGTGATTACATGTTTGTTATATCATAAATAAAAGTTTCCGATGATTTTAAATGGTTGTGTTGGTTTTGAAATGTCGCTTATCAAAATCATAATAAAATGGTTTCATTTCGATACAATGGAAAATACATACATTTATATAGCAAACATTCTTTGAAGGGACATATTAGGCCTTCGGAGTATCGGGCCTTCGGAATATCGGGCCTTCGGAATATCAGGCCTTCGGAATATCAGGCCTTCGGAATATCAGGCCTTCGGAATACTGGGTAGGCACCGATGTACCTCTTAAAAGATTTTTTTGAAATTGTGTCCAATTTCGATGGTGAAGACTTTACTTAGTTTTCGTGATCTATTCAGTGTTATTGATGTACCGTTCTCATACAAGCTTGAAATAAAATCGAGAAAAAGTGTCGGAACGTTCCACCAATCTACATGTTTTAGCCGTCCTTATCCATTTTCTGATCCAATGAAATTCTGGCCAAACTGCAGAGTGTCCAGGCCCCGATTTCATCAACGTTCCGCAACTGACGGAAAGTTCTATAAAATCTCTACAAGAAAGTATTACAGAAGTTAAGGGAGTTCTAAGTTAAGGGATGTTGATGAAGCCGGGGTTTCAACACTTTTTATGTTAAGTGTAAACTTGTGTTTAGTAGTTTGACGTCTTCCAACAGCAAAGGAGGTCCGATAGAATGGTGGTAGGACGCCGGGCTCGGGACCGAAGGGTTACGGTTTTTTTTTTAACTTTGCTCGTTCTATACTCATATGTTAAAGGGGCATCCGGCGAAAGTCTAAATGCCTGTTCTTGAATATACATGGCGTCTGCACTACTAATTATACTTTCCTGTTATTCCCATATTCAAAGTCCGCTAAAAATGTCTATATTGACCATTTGCAAAATCGCATTCCTCGGGAAAGCCCCGATAAAAATAGCGGTGATGACGCAACGTGACAGGTGTGCCGCAAGTTCCCTGATCGGTTTGACGGAAGAGAGGCCATACGGGAGGGGACGCGTAATGTATACGGCTGATGAAACAGAGACAAAGTCCGTGTATAAACTTATTGAATCACATTCCCATTAAAATCAGACATCAATTTCACACATACCGATATTCAAATGAAGAATAAATGTCGGCATATCGGCACCATTTTTCGACACCAGGAATTATCTATATTACATATATTTACCGAGACCGAGACCGGTACACATGGGTACGGAATACGGCCATGGTACAAACCTTAATTTATGTAAAAGGTAATATTCACGAATCAAACTTTTCAGATGATTGCATAAAAGGTATGTACAGGGACGTATATGTGAGATACGTCCCTGGTATGTAGTATCCATTGAAAAGTACAAAAATAAAATGACATCAAATGTTTGCGATTTTTTTTTCAATTCAATGTCTTGGAGATTTTTTTTTTCAGACTATCCATATATATACAATGTACATTCATATTCATTTAAAATCTATCACACTTTCAGCGTCTTCATACGTTAACACCTAAAGTCCATACACTCATATAACACACCACACACCAAACATGACTACATGCATATCAGATTTGGAACCGTTGAAATACGGGTACATATAACTACCAGTTATGATTATGTTATGATAATTCCGCTTTCTTTTTACATGTTTTTTTTATCGTTTTGTAAAGGGACGTTGACCTTTTCAAAAAAAACTGCAGGCATGGGAAATACATTATGTATATATTTTCGTATCAAATTCAATACCGGGGTCGCAACCCAATGATATTTGTACCTTCACTAATTTATAGATTAGGTATGAATATCACTTTTTTACGCGTGAAAACGTGTTTTTTATTCCTTTTGTCTAAATTGAAGTCATATGTACCTCGGTCGCACGTCCCGTTTTACAACGTAATCAAACGACTTTTTCTGTTACGGTTTATATATTGTATTTGAAAAGGTCTTTCTATCCAGCAATATAATTAAATCATACCGTTTTACTGGAGCATGATATATTATAAAGGGAAAATTATAAAATACACTCTTAAGTTTAATTATACACGCATTTTATGCAACAGCGGACTGAAACAGTTTCCCCTTGGGTAGCCCCAAAACCAAATCAAAGTGTTATTTGTGAGAGTACCGCTACACAAAAGAAATATGTAACATACACACAATAGAGCAGTTAGTTTCTCCTTTTAATACTTCCCATCTCTCAATATGACTCTGTAACGCAGTCTTGCGTCATATTTTGACCATTCGGCAACTTTTCGCTTAGTAATTAGGCCTTATCGCGGTGTAACGGTAATACCAGGTAGAGTGTTTACAATGGAAACGGCGTTCGGCTGCGCATGCGTTGGTAAGTGGAAACCCCAAGCTGAAACGTATGGCTAGACCGATAGAAATTCCACTAGTTATTTTGAAATTATTAATTTTATGAATACATATCAGCAAAATCCGTTCGTCAAAGTCCATAAGAATACCCACTCGATATATGTATGTAATATTTTGAAAAAAATGATGAAAAAAAACTTAGTTTCGCGGGATGCCCCTTTAATGAATACGCGGTTGTACAGCGCTGGAAATAGATGAATGCTTTCTGTGAACGCCGAAATGGCAACACCGACTGATATTGTCTTGTTGCTAAGGCTTTATGGTCATTTAAGGACGTGTCAGGTTTTGGAGGTGGAGGAAACCTAGAGTACTTGGAGGAAAATCACCAACCTACGGCAACTGCCCCAGGTGGGTTTCGAACTCGCATCCCAGAGGTGGAGGGTTAATGGTAGAATGTTGGGATACCTTAACAACTCGCCCACCGCAGCCCTGATACGAGAAGACTGGTTCGATCTTTTGATGTACATCGAAAGAACCTATTGGTCATGTATTTGGCTTCACTCTTCTCGACTCAAGATGACGTATACGAACTAGATTTTTTATAAAATAGTATCATTATGAAGTGATATGAGTTCCGAAGTCCGGGTTCGAATCCCGGTTCGGTTTTGTACTTTTTCTCTCCTGTTACTTCATATGTAGGTGTCTTGCCAATATCCACAAACATTTATGAACTATACACCTCACATATATCTATGTAAGCACGAAAGACACACGCCATTGTTACAGACATTATATTTTTTTATAAAACAAATGGCATTTAGCCAACTTGTACATACATCCTCTCTGTTTTATATCTGTTACTCTTAAATACAAGTGGCTGACGCCAGTTTACCGGAGTTTTCTTGTCTTTTTCATTCACAGGTCGTGTCAGATGATATAGCGAGTTCCTCCGTTGATACGGTGGCCATGACCGATGAATTGAGGGGAAATGTGTATTTCACTGTCGACACGGACAAGGCGTCTACAGGGAGAATTGACAACATATTACTGTTTTAATGAAATGGGCTACAGGAAATGAATACACCGCCCTCACGATAAACACTGCATTTATCTAAATCGTCGGTGCCCTTTTTGACAGGAGGTTGTGTGTTCGAAACAGGTTTTGAGGATATAGAAACGTATTTTGTAAAATTAATGCGACGGGATATATACATTTTTTTTATGTCATATAATATCAAGTCGTTTATATCGCTGAATGACATTGAAGCTTTTGTCATATAAATCACTCCAAACTGTGTATACAACCCAGAACTGGAACTTTTGAAACGCAGTGGATAGTTGTGACGGTTGGTACCAATATGAGCAGCACCTGCTTTCTTGGACATCTATGCTGTTTGTTTACTATCTTGATTTGGTGTTTTTATATTGCAAAATACGAATTATATAAATCTATGATGGTTAGTATTTTGTCAGACTTGATAAATAAAACCAAATGTGTTGCACTTCTGCGCGTGTGATGATTGGTGTACTTTGCAACAAGGATAAAATTTCATTGGTAGATGTAAAATACGAAATCCATCTGATTACGAATGATACGGAACGCATTTTATTGTTTGTGAAACTTGCCTTTTCACGTTGTAGTTGATGTCAATGATGACCCCAAAGTTCATTTCCCAGACTTCAGACGGGCACTAAAGATACGTCTAGTATGCAAAAACACAATATCACCAAATCGTTTGCAGACGACATCTTTGTTCTCGTTGAAATCCAATCGTGAAGTTATCCCCGGGCTGGAACCTGATATACGTTCATTAAAGCTAGAAAATTGTAAGTTTTCAGTAAACATTACTGTCTATATGGCCAGGCGTCTGTGTATCTCACCACTCTACGTCTGGAGGGGAGGAGGGAGGGTCCTCAAAATTCCTCCCAAAACACAGCGGCATGATGGCCGCAAGCTGCTCGTGTTTTTAACGAGATATTTTTCTATAGAAAAGTAGGTTTTGTAAAAGATATAACTAGCTTGTATAGTAAGAGCAATTTCAAGGGAGAGTATTCAAATTATGTCGTCCGCGAAATGTCGCGTGAAAAAGTGTCAATTATTGGCTATTTAATTGCAGTGAAATTCGAATTGATCCATTCGCTTGATAGCACTTCTTGAACAGAACAAATTGTGTGTCAGTTGAAACTTTAAACCGTATCATCAGATGAACAGAATTTACATTAATAAACAGACTACATTTTTAGATTCTGTCGAGATTGGAGACCACCACTGAAATATAATGAAGGGCTTATACAAGGCGAGGCCAATCGGGAACACCCATAACGCTTAGAGACAAAATGGAATAGCGTATGGAATCAATTTTTATACACATAAATTCAAATTCAAATTCCTTATTTGCATAATCATAGTGTCAAATGTTGGTCATGCTTTTCATGGAGGAATTCTGTATCAATGTTTAAAAAATAAATATTTAAAAATAAAATAAACCATGAGAGAAATAGTTAATTTTTCTTCATTTATTTTGCCTTAGTAACCATCTAATCATTGTATGATTGCTGAGCCAGATATTTACAATTATATATGTTTTGCTATAAAGAAAAAAGAAAACAACAAAACGAGGAGAAACACAGATAGGATGCGAGCAAACGTTTTACCTAAAACTAACATTGTGTAACAACATTGTAAGACTTGATATCTCTGTTCCGATACACTGACTGTTGGCAGATATCTTGTATAGGTATATACTTTCCCCCTCGTTTCGATTCCCACCTCGCTCTCTGTCAGTTTCACGATTCAGTTTTCTCTTGTAAGTCTCCCTCCATTTATTGCTATACTCCTAAATAACACCAAACTTTACCTTTGTTTGATCAAGTTCTTGACGTGGTTTTCTGTAAATGATAATAAGCTTGCTGTTTTCAATTACCTTGGTATGAGAAATAGGAATATTAACAATTGGAAATTTGAAACATGTAAAAAGGACAAAATAAGTAGTTCAAACAGTTTTCATATTTATCGAACTGTATCCGGAGAGGGGGCTCTATATGAAATAACTTACTTTTTCAGATTTCGGAAAGTAAGGTTTCTGCGAGATTCATTTAAATATATTTCATATTTAATCATCAAAAGGATTAAGCAACAGACTTTACCTATATACGCTCCCTCCCTAATTGATCCAAGATTGTCGAGGGGTTGTGTACTGGTATGTGTCGAGGGGTTGTGTACTTGTATGTGTCGAGGGATTGTCTACTGGTGTGTGTCGAGGAGTTGTCTACTGGTGTGTGTCGAGGGGTTGTCTACTGGTGTGTGTCGAGGGGTTGTCTACTGGTGTGTGTCGAGGGGTTGTCTACTGGTGTGTTTCGAGGGGGTTGTCTACTGGTGTGTGTCGAGGGGTTGTCTACTGGTGTGTGTCGAGGGGTTGTCTACTGGTGTGTGTCGAGGAGTTGTCTACTGGTGTGTGTCGAGGGGTTGTCTACTGGTGTGTGTCGAGGGGTTGTCTACTGGTGTGTTTCGAGGGGGTTGTCTACTGGTGTGTGTCGAGGGGTTGTCTACTGGTGTGTGTCGAGGGGTTGTCTACTGGTGTGTGTCGAGGGGTTGTCTACTGGTGTGTGTCGAGGGGTTGTCTACTGGTTTGTGTGTTGAGGGGTTGTCTACTGGTGTGTGTCGAGGGGTTGTGTACTGGTGTGTGTGTTGAGGAGTTGTCTACTGGTTTGTGTGTTGAGGGGTTGTCTACTGGTGTGTGTTGAGGGGTTGTCTACTGGTTTGTGTGTTGAGGGGTTGTCTACTGGTGTGTGTCGAGGGGTTGTCTACTGGTGTGTGTCGAGGGGTTGTCTACTGGTGTGTGTCGAGGGGTTGTCTACTGGTGTGTTTCGAGGGGTTGTCTACTGGTGTGTGTCGAGGGGTTGTCTACTGGTGTGAGTCGATGGGCTGTGTACTGGTGTGTGTTGAGGGGTTGTCTACTGGTGTGTGTCGAGGGGTTGTGTACTGTTGTGTGTCGAGGGGTTGTCTACTGGTGTGTGTCGAGGGGTTGTCTGTTGGTGTGTGTTGAGGGGTTGTGTACTGGTGTGTGTCGTGGGGTTGTCTGCTGGTGTGTGTCGAGGGGTTGTCTGTTGGTGTGTGTTGAGGGGTTGTGTACTGGTGTGTGTCGAGGGGTTGTGTACTGGTGTGTGTTGAGGGGTTGTGTACTGGTGTGTGTCGAGGGGTTGTCTACTGGTGTGTGTCGAGGGGTTGTCTACTGGTTTGTGTGTTGAGGGGTTGTCTACTGGTGTGTGTCGAGGAGTTGTCTACTGGTGTGTGTCGAGGGGTTGTGTACTGGTGTGTGTCGAGGGGTTGTGTACTGGTGTGTGTCGAAGGGTTGTCTACTGGTGTGTGTCGAGGGGTTGTGTACTGGTGTGTGTCGAGGGGTTGTGTACTGGTGCATGTCGAGGGGTTGTGTACTGGTGTGTGTCGAGGGGTTGTCTGTTGGTGTGTGTCGAGTTGTCTACTGGTGTGTACCGAGGGGTTGTGTACTGGTGTGTACCGAGGGGTTGTCTACTGGTGTGTGTCGAGGGGTTGTCTGTTGGTGTGTGTCGAGTTGTCTACTGGTGTGTACCGAGGGGTTGTGTACTGGTGTGTACCGAGGGGTTGTCTACTGGTGTGTGTCAAGGGGTTGTGTACTGGTGTGTGTCGAGAGTTTGTGTACTGGTGTGTGTCGAGGGGTTGTCCACTAGTGTGTGACGAGAGGTTGTGTACTGTTGTGTGTCGAGGGGTTGTCTACTGGTGTGTGTCGAGGAGTTGTCTGTTGGTGTGTGTTGAGGGGTTGTCTACTGGTGTGTTCCGAGGGGTTGTCTACTGGTGTGTGTCGAGGAGTTGTCTACTGGTGTGTGTCGAGGGGTTGTCTACTGGTGTGTGTCGAGGGGTTGTCTACTGGTGTGTTTCGAGGGGGTTGTCTACTGGTGTGTGTCGAGGGGTTGTCTACTGGTGTGTGTCGAGGGGTTGTCTACTGGTGTGTTTCGAGGGGGTTGTCTACTGGTGTGTGTCGAGGGGTTGTCTACTGGTGTGTGTCGAGGGGTTGTCTACTGGTGTGTGTCGAGGGGTTGCCTACTGGTTTGTGTGTTGAGGGGTTGTCTACTGGTGTGTGTCGAGGGGTTGTGTACTGGTGTGTGTGTTGAGGAGTTGTCTACTGGTTTGTGTGTTGAGGGGTTGTCTACTGGTGTGTGTTGAGGGGTTGTCTACTGGTTTGTGTGTTGAGGGGTTGTCTACTGGTGTGTGTCGAGGGGTTGTCTACTGGTGTGTGTCGAGGGGTTGTCTACTGGTGTGTGTCGAGGGGTTGTCTACTGGTGTGTTTCGAGGGGTTGTCTACTGGTGTGTGTCGAGGGGTTGTCTACTGGTGTGAGTCGATGGGCTGTGTACTGGTGTGTGTTGAGGGGTTGTCTACTGGTGTGTGTCGAGGGGTTGTGTACTGTTGTGTGTCGAGGGGTTGTCTACTGGTGTGTGTCGAGGGGTTGTCTGTTGGTGTGTGTTGAGGGGTTGTGTACTGGTGTGTGTCGTGGTGTTGTCTGCTGGTGTGTGTCGAGGGGTTGTCTGTTGGTGTGTGTTGAGGGGTTGTGTACTGGTGTGTGTCGAGGGGTTGTGTACTGGTGTGTGTTGAGGGGTTGTGTACTGGTGTGTGTCGAGGGGTTGTCTACTGGTGTGTGTCGAGGGGTTGTCTACTGGTTTGTGTGTTGAGGGGTTGTCTACTGGTGTGTGTCGAGGAGTTGTCTACTGGTGTGTGTCGAGGGGTTGTGTACTGGTGTGTGTCGAGGGGTTGTGTACTGGTGTGTGTCGAAGGGTTGTCTACTGGTGTGTGTCGAGGGGTTGTGTACTGGTGTGTGTCGAGGGGTTGTGTACTGGTGCATGTCGAGGGGTTGTGTACTGGTGTGTGTCGAGGGGTTGTCTGTTGGTGTGTGTCGAGTTGTCTACTGGTGTGTACCGAGGGGTTGTGTACTGGTGTGTACCGAGGGGTTGTCTACTGGTGTGTGTCGAGGGGTTGTCTGTTGGTGTGTGTCGAGTTGTCTACTGATGTGTACCGAGGGGTTGTGTACTGGTGTGTACCGAGGGGTTGTCTACTGGTGTGTGTCAAGGGGTTGTGTACTGGTGTGTGTCGAGAGTTTGTGTACTGGTGTGTGTCGAGGGGTTGTCCACTAGTGTGTGACGAGAGGTTGTGTACTGTTGTGTGTCGAGGGGTTGTCTACTGGTGTGTGTCGAGGAGTTGTCTGTTGGTGTGTGTTGAGGGGTTGTGTACTGGTGTGTTCCGAGGGGTTGTCTACTGGTGTGTGTCGAGGGGTTGTCTACTTGTGTGTGTCGAGGTGTTGTCTACTGGTATGTGTCGAGGGGTTGTCTGCTGGTGTGTGTCGACGGGTTGTGTACTGGTGTGTGTCGAGGGGTTGTCTACTGGTGTGAGTCGATGGGCTGTGTACTGGTGTGTGTTGAGGGGTTGTCTACTGGTGTGTGTCGAGGGGTTGTGTACTGTTGTGTGTCGAGGGGTTGTCTACTGGTGTGTGTCGAGGGGTTGTCTGTTGGTGTGTGTTGAGGGGTTGTGTACTGGTGTGTGTCGTGGGGTTGTCTGCTGGTGTGTGTCGAGGGGTTCTCTGTTGGTGTGTGTTGAGGGGTTGTGTACTGGTGTGTGTCGAGGGGTTGTGTACTGGTGTGTGTTGAGGGGTTGTGTACTGGTGTGTGTCGAGGGGTTGTCTACTGGTGTGTGTCGAGGGGTTGTCTGCTGGTGTGTGTCGACGGGTTGTGTACTGGTGTGTGTCGAGGGGTTGTCTACTGGTGTGAGTCGATGGGCTGTGTACTGGTGTGTGTTGAGGGGTTGTCTACTGGTGTGTGTCGAGGGGTTGTCTGCTGGTGTGTGTCGAGGGGTTGTGTACTGTTGTGTGTCGAGGGGTTGTCTACTGGTGTGTGTCGAGGGGTTGTCTGTTGGTGTGTGTTGAGGGGTTGTGTACTGGTGTGTGTCGAGGGGTTGTCTGCTGGTGTGTGTCGAGGGGTTGTCTGCTGGTGTGTGTCGACGGGTTGTGTACTGGTGTGTGTCGAGGGGTTGTCTACTGGTGTGTGTCGAGGGGTTGTGTACTGGTGTTTGTCGAGATGTTGTGTCCTGGTGTGTGTCGAGGGGTTGTGTACTGGTGTGTGTCGAGGGGTTGTGTACTGGTGCGTGTCGAGGGGTTGTGTACTGGTGTGTGTCAAGGGGTTGTCTACTGGTGTGTGTCGAGGGGTTGTCTACTGGTGTGTGTCGAGGGGTTGTCTACTGGTGCGTGTCGAGAGGTTGAGGCAGTAACTGATGAACGTAGATGACATAGTAATAAATACACTATGCCGAAAAAATGAACTTAACTGCATCATACAGCTGTTTCGTTCTCCGGGGACTGGTCAGTGATGCTTGGGGCCAAAAGGTGGAAATCCAAAACTTCCAAACTAATGTAGAAGCAGAAAGGTTAGGAGCTAAAAACCTCTTTAATTTATGAATTTAGACAAGTTCTGTATAAATATGAGGTGTTCATCTTCAGACATAATAATAACACTCTCGTCACATTCCAGTAGACAGCCCGAGGTCGTTATCATAAGCGTGGGACTATAATTGGTCTGTTTGACAGTCCGTTATCTATGCTACAATGGGTTCAAATGTTCATAAAATGGAAATACACGATTTATGTTTGGCTAATTTCGGGAGGAATATGATTCATTGTGTCAGGAATTCGTTATCTTTCTCTCCCGAACAATGGCGGTGTTTGGGTCCGAGATGGGACTAATGCAACGGAGGGTAATTTTACGGTATATGAACAAATGAACAAAGAGCTTTTATGACTCACGCCCCCCTCCCTCCCCCCAATGGTCTGGGTAAGCGTGTGTTCGTCCACTGATTAATCTCGCTAGTTCATCAATTTGTCGTTTTATGATTTGTTACATACAGTGTGGTGTGTGTAGTCGCGTCATATATTTGTTCAAACAGATAATGGTATGTACACAAACATTGACTTTATTCCCAATATCGGTACATACCACCTGGGTCACTTCTGACAATTTCATTTGCGTTTCATTTTTCACCTGGAACGGAGGACAAGATGTATGTGTGTACACGCTAGATGATGCTTTGAACATTAAAGGTCCAATATACGTAACGTCAGTGAAATTGTCGTGATTCTGAAAAATTCTGAAATAAAAATCCAGTTGATAACCATGCAAAAAATGCCTAAAACGAAGTGAACCTGAGCGGTAACTAACAAGAAACTCTTGACAAAAAATCCAGTGGTGTTTGTACTCATGGTGTTGTCCTCGCCCCACTGCCTATAATAATGGTGTTGTACTCGCCCCACTGCCTATAATACATGGTGTTGTACTAGACCCATTGTCTATAATAATGGTGTTGTACTCGCCCCACTGCCTGTAATACATGTTGTACTCATCCAACTGCCTATAACACTAACGTTGTACTCGCCCCACTCCCTGTAATTCATGGTTTTGTACTCGCCCCTATTCCTTTAATACACGGTGTTATCCTCGTCCCACTCCCTGTACACATGGTTTTGTACTCGCCCCACTCCCTGTACACATGGTGTAGTACTCACCCCACTCCCTGTACACATGGTGTAGTACTCGCCCCACTCCCTGTACACATGGTGTAGTACTCGCCCACTCCCTGTACACATGGTGTAGTACTCGCCCTACTCCCTGTACACATGGTGAAGTACTCGCCCACTCCCTGTACACATGGTGTAGTACTCGCCCACTCCCTGTACACATGGTGTAGTACTCGCCCCACTCCATGTACACATGGTGTAGTACTCGCCCCACTCCCTGTATACATGGTGATGTACTCGCCCCACTCCCTGTACACATGGTGTAGTACTCGCCCCACTCCCTGTACATATGGTGTTGTCCTCGCCCCACTCCCTGTACACATGGTGTAGTACTCGCCCCACTGCCTGTACACATGGTGTAGTACTCGCCCCACTCCCTGTACACATGTTGTAGTACTCGCCCAACTCCCTGTACACATGGTGTTGTCCTCGTCCCACTCCCTGTACACATAGTTTTGTACTCGCCCCACTGCCTGTACACATGGTGTTGTCCTCGTCACACTCCCTGTACACATGGTGTAGTACTCGCCCCACTGCCTGTACACATGGTGTAGTACTCGCCCCACTGCCTGTACACATGGTGTAGTACTCGCCCCACTGCCTTACCTATTGCTATACCCAAAGCATCATGCACGTGTCTCCCAAGTGCCATTCATATTGTCATGCTCTTTACTGAATATGGCGACGTTGTAGGAATCACAGGGAGCTGAGAATTTGTTACAGCTAGTTTTTTACCTAAACTGAGAAGGGGTTTCGACGGGTTTTTTTTTTTTACTTTTTTGGGGGTGGGTAGAAATTTTGATAAAATTGCCCGGATGTGACCGTTGGAGATGGATTATTGATAAAAAAAGTGAATTTTTTTTCTAAACACCTTAGTTCAGGTCCAAACCTGGCTGTAACTTATTCACAGGTCCCTGTGAAATCAAACCTGGCTGTAACTAATTCACATGTCCCTGTGTGATCAAACCCGACTGTTACTAATTCACAGGTCCCTGTGTGATCAAACTTGGCTGTAACTAATTCACATGTCCCTGTGTGATCAATGACAAAGAACAACTTGACTAACAGGTTCAGATTTCAAGTTATTTTATAATTACAAACTTTTTGCATTGTTTGCATCGTTTTCAAATAGAAAAAAATAATAAAGAATCAATAAATACATTAGAAATCACAGACATAGCATACAAAATATTAATGTTCTTTGGAATCTCATCATCGAGACAATCTGGTCCCTTGGGTCAATATACAGTGCATTTATCGAAATCAACTTAGCAAAATATATCCGAAACGAATCGGAAGTCGTGGAAAAATCCGGCAGGATTTCAAATAATCAAAACGTGAACAGAACAAAGCACACACATGATTGCCGAGTGATTGGGGAACAAACTTAAGCTGAATAAAATGTGTCCCATGTTAGTCTAGGTCCTTGATGTAATGTTTCATCAACTCGTCCTTCTGTTAAATTATAAATCCGTGGTAGAATAGAGTGTATCACACATTAAACAGTATCTGTCCTTGTATGGAAAGTCTTGGTCACGTGAGTATTCCTGACCTCTAGCTTGGTAAGGCAATTAGAATCCGATAACTGCTGAACACTGAAAATACAGAAAAAGTAAAATTAGTGTCATTCCAAGTGGTACAGGTAAACATCAAAAGTGTATCGGGGGGCAGTGGTACGAACAAGTTTGAATAATGCAACTAAGCGGTATCTTAAAAGCTGGGGATCATTTGCATTTCACGGCAAGATACATTACCGCGGGAGAATAAAGAGTTGTTTATCTTCCATTTAACACCAAAACATAGGAGTACGCCTTCTGTCGAAACTGTCCGATTTCAACAATAGTTGAACGGATTTTGCAATGAAGGGTGGAAATACAATAACGTTTTTAATTTTTTCGTTTAGGAAAGAAAATTTGTGTTATAAAACAAATAATTACCTCGCAGGTAAAAGTACATTCCCTCCAAGAAAGGTCAAGCTTCGTTGGGCGTACTTTGTTGGCGGGACCGTTGTACGTGATCAGATCAGAGGCGGTTGCACTTGGTTCGTTTGCCCATGGCTATTGAAGGACAGTGGTCATTTGGGGGGAAAGGCGTTTCCATTGACTAGATGACCATACGATGTCTGTGGCCAACACACCCATAACTATTCACCGGACCACCACAACATTTTCCGGACAAGCTTGTTTCCATGGTAGCATCAAATAATTATTATATTTCCGTCAGTCACATCGTGAAAAAATTGTATCCAGTTTTAATAACACAAGCACGGTACTACCTGTACCTAAATCATTATATAGCAATCGTGTCCTACTATGACGAGGTCGGCGCCTTGAAATAAACGTAATTTGTTGAGCCGGATGACACAGTCTGTCCGCTGTTGTCAGCGTCATAGTCGCAATCCTGGCTTGTGAACGGCACGTATATGTTTGGGAGCACAACCATCCGACCGCCGCCCGAACTGTCGTCGCTCTCCTCCGCGTCGGCCGACGTCGCCTTCTTGTTACGCGGGGGGTAGTACGTCTGCATTGGTGATGACGCAGGAGTGCACATTTCTGAAACGACAAAAAAAATCCGAAAAATGAAGCTGGTTTTAAGATTCAAAGATTGAACACGATTATAAACTTGTGTGTGGTTAATGTCAAACCATAAAAATTGAAATTATTTCCACAACATTGAAAATAATTTCTACAACATTGAAATTATTTCCAAACAAACCACAAATAGATGTAGATTATTTACAAAAGCAAATAATCATAAGCCTGCAATTTATCACTCAAATATACTTTAGTGTAGAAGTTAACAAGAGGTCACATGTACGCTCTGGTACATTAACACGAGGTCACTATAGCAATACGCGAAAAAATCATTCCTAGTATTTAATATTATTCAAAATTCCACTGTTCCCATTTTCATTAGATCTGTGCTATTCTTTATTTCCGTGAGTGGCCGTATTAGCATTTTTGACCATATTTAGAGCGACACCTTGACCCGGGTCATTTCACCGGCACATGCTAGTGATGAAATTTACATCTGTTGTATTAGTAATGATGATGAATGGTCATGTCTCTGTCGTATTTCTGACTGGGTTGTCAGTTAGGGTCGCGCTGAAACCGACACGAGTCTGACAATTACGACTGGTGTTGATTACCGGAAATGTTCATTGCCCTCTAAACAGCCTTCACTAATTATCTGATCTCTCCAAACTCGTTCATGTCTGAAAATTAAACCCAATTCTCCCCTATTCTTCCCCTTTTGTGAGAAAAACTATATTTCAGTGAACTCTCCAGAAATCTACGCTCTAGTTGTAAAACGCTCGCCGTAAATTGAATGAAATAAATGTCATCATAATTCACGGCTGAGTTGACAAACTTAATCTAACAAATCAAAGTAGTCATAAACTTAACATCTCCGCATCATTTACTTTAATGATAAGCTGCGATATTAAATAAAATAAAAAACGCGAATGAATTACAACTTTCTTTTTCAAAACGACAATGTTGCATTATTTTTATCAACAAGGCCTGTTTCCTCTCTGTTATAAAATCGCATTTCCTGTCCTCTTTAAATTGCCTGCCTTTCATCGGCAGAGCAAATGATATTGCCTATTGTGAAAAAATCCCTCCCCACATTTTTGCTTGGGTTATAATGTTCTCGCACGGGAAGCGATCGAAAGTGAACCACGGTGGCCCCGATCTCTCGACAGTTCTGCTCTGTCGAAGTTACAATAGGGGCCGATCCCTAATTCTCAAACTCGGTGCATCTTGTTTTAAATTAAAAATATTGAAAATCGCGGGAAGTCGATTATTTTTTGAATACTAAAGCGAACTCGTCTACCATATAATAAATAGAAAGTGGCTTTTCGTCGCAACACGCAACATTTATTTGAAATATTTCATTTGACACCAGCATCATAGCTATACTTATTTTGCACAATATATTGCAATCGTGTTTTTCCAGCATCTTTAATTAATGCATATCTAACAGATAAGCAAGATCTTTGTCGTTTTAATTATTTTACATGATCTAGTGTGGTTTTTATCAATACTCAGCCTTTTTTCATTTACAGAAAATAATGCACTTCCTCCAACTTTGCCTATTTATATCCGATTTGTACATCAAACGTTCTTTCAATGCCAAATAATTTTGCTAGACGTCATAGCAATAAAAGACACATCCTTCAACGAAAAAACCGTGTATTTAGAATACCAAATCAATTAAATCCGATATAAAGATTTTGTTCCTAATCTGATTTTCACAGTTGAGAAAAAAGGGGCAGAGTGAAAATCATTCAAGTCGTTATTAATGAAAGAAGGGAGACGGATAAAAAGTCCCGGAGTATTCACTGAACAAAGATAATGTGAACACGTTAGCCGAATTTGTCGCCGATTGAATTTCAGGGTTTGTAATGTGAAAGAGATTTCGAGCATTCCTATAAGGTCACTGAGGACTGGGGTTTAGACGAGAGTTCCTTAGTCCGTTCCCGCTCAGCTAATTACACGCTTGCTTCCAAATTACTCATGGCACGTGGTGGCGCAAAAACATCCTTAAGGATAAGTTAAAAACCTGATATTTCATTAAAACTAGATTTACTTGGATCATTTTTAATCCAACCCTGCATGTTTGAAACTTGAACGAATATTGAGCACGTGTTCAGATTAAATTTTAATTACAACCATATTTCCGAAGTCGTACTAAAACTAGTTTCAATAATCATGTTCATTACAGATTTTGATGTCAAAAATTAAAACGGAATTATCAGCACACGACACTAGATATATACTCGGTATTCCAAGGTAAGGTTGAATAAAGTGCACCGACTAAGAAGCACTTATGGAGCTCTTAAGAAAATTCCTTTACACTAGAAAGGACCAAGGGATTTGGGGTAGGATACACTAGGACCAAGGGATTTTGGGATATGATACAAGTCCTCTTGCACTAATCCATTCTCTTACACTTCATCAAGTGTTTTAATTTCCACGTCGAAATATGATGCAACACCATAAAAATGTCTTGCAAGTCAAAGGCAGTTCCCTAGGACCCAGCATGTCGCTGGGGGAAACAGTACGCCGCACGGAGTACATTCCTATCCATGAAGATGATGATCTTCCGAAGGGCAGCACATCCCTTAAAGGCCCAATATACGTAACTTTCGGCGAAACTTGAAGCGAAAATCAAGCCTAATAACTTATTATATTTATGGATATAGTTAAGATTAACTGATATCAGCAATATTCAAGATGAATTCTTTCGCGGTTACCGGTACAGCAGCAGTTGAAACACGCTATTTGTAAACACGCGTCCATTTCGAACCGTCTTCTACCTTCGGTTTGTTGTTGAAGTGGGCCCCACCTGAATTATTTTCAATTCTTTTGATTTTTTTGTCAAGGGTTTCTTGTAAATTACCGCTCATGTTTACTTCGTTTTAGACTTATTTTTGCATGGTTATCAACTGGATTTTTTTCCAGAATTTTTCAGAATCACGAAAATTTCCCTGAAGTTACGTATATTGGGCCTTTAATACCCAAAACGTCAGAAATATTCTTAATCTTTGACGGCAGAGGAAAAGAGGGAGTATATCGTGAATTCAACAATGCAACTTATTTACTCTATACTGCGTAAATATGAGCAAATATAAAATTCACATAAGGGACAATTTGGTTGGAGTGAGGTGGTCGGTGGGAGGGGGTTGTTAAACGGGAAAAGTGCGAGAAGGGCTAATAGCTTACCAGGATCATAGATAATTTCCTTCTCTTCTCTTCGTTTCTTGCATACGAAACAGACGAGGATGATGTAGACAATGACGAAGAGGGAAACGAATGATAAAACTCCCAGCAAGGCCATAGCCAAGGTGTACCACTTTCCATTCCTCATAGTAATGGGCGCCTGTCCACGAACGTCCGACGGGTCGTTATTCGGCGTGTTCACGTCAATATTTAATTCGTTGGTCACAAATACTTCCTGGGAAATATTGTTCTTGGTTGGTAGAAGATTGATGAATGGGGCTTGGTGGAACTCGTCGAATTCGATGAACGGTCCACACACGGTATCCCGGGTTTTCTCGCAGGGGTGTCTGATGACTTCGTTCACAGGACATTGTCTACATGGTCGACACACGTTTAAACTTTTTTCAAAGTATTGTGAGGTTTTACAGGTGGGGATCTGTTGCTGGGTTGCCATCACCAGACTGAATAGTCCAAACACAATCATAGTCTCAACGGCCATCATGAATCTGAAATGAAAACGAGTAGAAAGTTGAAAACAAAACCTAATAGGATAGTCATGCAAAACTTAAAACGCGAATTAAATGTCACTCGCTAGGACCCGTAACATTTAGAAATTAAGAATGTATGCATAAAATGACATCGTAGATTCCCTTGCATTCATATAGCAAGGTTTCCCTACGAATCTGTTATCACTTTTCCAATGTTTATGAATCGAACGTGCTTTTTAAAAATTATTTAAATAATCTGTTCCCTCAAATATAGATAGACTTGATTGATGTTGTTTACTAATCCCGTTGTTTTTGTATTTTTAAACAAAACACCATCTGGCATACATTGCAAGCATGTAAGAAATATGACTTTCCCATCAAAAATCGATCAACTCAGATTGATGCTGTTGACTAAACCCTATGATTTTTAAATAAAACATGATTTTTAGCATACATTGCAAGCCTGTAGAAATATCTTGCCCCGCGCCTAAAAAAGGACATTGTTTACTTAACCCTATGATTTTAAAATAAAACCCGATGTCTATCATACAAACCTTTACGGAGTAGCGTTACAAATATATAAATCAACTGAACACGTTTTTTGTGAAAGAACTAAGCAACACTTAGGCTACTTAGCTATGAATCACACAGTTAAAACATTTCCTCCCAAAAACCTGAAAACTAAGCGATATAAACTGTGACAGTTAGTAGCCGTCGCTCTACCTGCGGGCTGGAAATTCCACAAAAAGGCTGACACGCAAATTTTCCAGTTGTGTTGCGTCACGGCAACATTTAGACGTGATTCAGGTCACAAAGCAGAATTCCACTCTTCAAATTCCGTGGTTTTATCTCACATTTTTACATTAGAAATATTTTAATGACAAATTGCTTAAAACAACAAATTCACCGGTACAATGATTTGCAATAATATAAAAATCGTTACCTTCATATCCAAAAGCGTCTCAAACGAAGAAGGACGCACGCGTCACGGTTTAAAAACGCATGTGACTTAAAATTTTCAAAAAAGATGACATTAGCTAGCAGAGATCGGAAATCGGTCGATAACCGTTACATATCTGATCAAAATTAGGAACTTACCTTATTTTATCTGTAGTAATCCGTTAGTAACTAAAGTAAACTATTATATATAGCAGACAACACAATTGAACAACGGAGCATGTATTCCCACGACTGGCTAGTGAATGGTTTACACGCCGTCGCTCTGATCCGCGAACTTCAATGAACGAAACTGTCAGACAGTCGCGGGAACGCCCATTGATAACAATCCAGCCAATCAAATTGTTGTATCTTGAACCCGATGTCTCCGCCCATACATCGCTATTGAAACGAGAGCATAATACACAATTGTGTTTATCGTTTTGAATAAAACTTGCTTAAAAACATTTAGCAAGGGTTATATTTGTTAGATATGCTGTTCGGACTGAATTTTTAGAAATTTGGAAAAGGTTACGGAACACCTAAAACATATACTAATTGTTAGCGTATAAACTAAGCTTTCCTTGGGGTCATGACCCTAGATTGTTCATTCATTCAAGCCAGCACAACGACCTGTTACACACGGCTCTCGTTCACACGCCGATCACAGTATCCACCTGAATAGCAACAATTTCCTGAAGCCTTTGTAATATCTGACCTCGGCAGCCAACCGCAGGCCTCGGCAGCAAGAAATTTGAATATATTCAGTCTCGCTTGTTTATGCTTTGTTTGTATACATCTTTAGAGACACATAAGAAATATGATAAGAAGTGTCTTTTGTGTTTTCCCACTGTCAAGGTTGGTGAAAATCAGTGTTTTGGTTCACACGAGGAAAATTTAAATGAGAACAATAAATATAGGTAAAGTATACATGTGTATGTATTCAAAATGAAATTGATACACCTGTTGTTTAAACAGATTTTTATTGCTTCAAAACGAGCATACGGATTTGGCACAAGTTATACAGCTTATAAAAGCCCTCTCCTCCTGTATAAATGTCTCACATTTAAACATCCCTGGTTTCGCGTACTAAACGTTTTGTTCATCTCACCTTTTTGTATCAAACTGGACCAGTGACGTCACATTTGGGATTAATTTTAGGGGGCAAAAAATGCACGATATAAAAGGAGCTACGGAGGATGGACCAGCATGGAAAATATAATTTGTTATATGTTTTATTTGTGAAACCATCATAGTTTTTGTTGTTACAAAAAATAGGCCTATATGTTCTAATAAAACTGGACACATTTTTTTTGTTCATTTCACAGACGTTGATAAAATGCCTCTGATACAAACACAATTATACCACGGACTTAGATAATCTAATTCCGTGATTATACGATATTTTTGCACTTGTTACCACTAAGTTCAAATGAAATTATTATCGACCACAGTATATAAATACCTACCGATCTTACATGTTACCGTCTGTATAAAAGGGTCGCATACCAATTAAGGTCACGAAAGGTCAAATCTATTTAGTTACCACATGTATCAGACCACTGGGTGTGAGTGCATTTTCTGCCTAAAACAAAACAGATGTGAAGGAATAGCTTAGCCCTGACTCCCACAGTAGCGGGCTGAAGGAGGCTGGGTTTAACACACGAGTTAGTGTGGCGTATACACTTGTTATCTACACAAAAATGTCAGTATCTCGAAACATAATAATAATTGCTCAAATCGGTAATAATAAAATGCAACACTACGTTTAATTAATTCCTGGGCGGGTGATTTGTTTATTAGCTTTCTTTGCGGAGAAATAGATTGGTTCACACCAGGGACAGATAGGTCACATATACGTTCCTGGTTCACACGGATCTTGAACGACACTCGCTAAGAATCTTGATTTAATTATTGCTTATTAATCATGAAAATAAATTATGTAATTTAAGTACCCCCCCCCCTTGCAATAGCCGATGCATATCCTAGTGATGCCATTGACAGACCGCCATTCCTTAATATTTTCGTTCCCGCTCATTTACTCTTTAATGGAGAAGATTATACTTAATATTGGACAAGGAATAAGGCACATTTAAAATTACCACAGGTGCTTGTGTACATGAATGTGACTATTTTTTCATTGAATGTAGAAGGTAATATACATTTACGGTGTTTCATAATAATATAATGCTAAATTATTAAGTTTACAATAACAACCTATGCAGAGTAGCCTTATAAAAACCTAGGTTACACGTCAACAATGACGATAGACATCACAATCTATGTCCTAAAATACATTTTAAAATGTAAATATTTAACTTTTGTTACTTGTCACCAGGGACGTTATATGCGAGACACATGTCACTGATGAGTCGAAAGTCTCAAAATAATGAAAAAAAAACAACCCTTGAACTTGACTCCAGAATTTGGTTGTAGCAATGTAGGTGTTTAGGCCCAATATACGTAACTTCAGTGAAATTTTCGTGATTCTGAAAAATTCTGGAAAAAAATCCAGTTGATAACCATGCAAAAATAAGCCTAAAACGAAGTAAACCTGAGCGGTAACTAACAAGAAACTCTTGACAAAAAAATCCAAAGAATTGAAAATAATTCAGGTGGGGCCCACTTCAACAACAAACCGAAGGTAGAAGACGGTTTGAAATGGACGCGTGTTTACAAAGAGCGTGTTTCAACTGCTGCTGTACCGGTAACCGCGAAAGAATTCATCTTGAATATTGCTGATATCAGTTAATCTTAGCTAAATCTATAAATACAATAAGTTATTAGGCTTAATTTTCGCTTCAAGTTTTGCCGAAAGTTACGTATATTGGGCCTTTAAATAACTTGCCGTGGTTTGTATGAAATGTTAATTAAGGTGATATGTTTTCCCCAAAAGTTGTAAAAGGAACTTCCCCTCGTTCTATGTTTCGGTATATGTTTAGATTCAATCGTTTGAGCTGGCCTTTAGATGCAGTAAAATCGTCAAAGTAAATTTCCCAATTACCGGGACTGAATTCTATATGATATTTTTTTCCTGTAGGCTATTATTTGTGAAATTTTTTTTTATATATATTACAATTTGTTTAATATTATATAAATCTTCTTGCAAATCTGTATGTCGACGGAACGAGTCCTTGGCGTACACCTTGGACGATATCAAATGTTTGAAGTCCCGGCACAGAAGGCGGTTTGTGTGTACAAGTTCCGGAAATAAAACGACTTAAATGAAAACAAAATGTCAACCTGTCTCCACTAAAGCTTAATACCTTTGTAATGGAGTTTGATTGCTAACACAACAGCCATTAGACTGTAACAGGCATTGTAATTACAGGTAGTGTCTTGTGTTCCTCACGTTACTTGATCGCCGTGACGTAATTCTTATTACTCGTCCGTTTGTCGTCCTTCCTGGCGCCTATCGTGACTCTAGCGTGCACGCCCTGTCTTCAACCAATATCACATTTCATTAGTTTAATCACAGACGTCTATCAGTGTTCAAACAAAGACATTCAACATGGATTAACTAAATTAATTTTTGGAGGACTTTCTTTCGGATGAAATATTAATATAATTTTACAACTTCACATATCCGTTCCGGATAGAATGTGCATAATATATATATTTTATGTTTGGAAATATTGTCTGAACATCATTTTAAAAAAAAAAGTTGTATAAAAAAAAATCGGTGATTTAAAAAAAAGAATTTATTTTACAATTGGATCCTAATATTCCACGAACTTAGCGATACAGTTCCGTGCTTATGTCAACGAACGTCTGTTAATGAATTGAAATAATAAGGTTCACAATACAGATCATTGGTAAAGGGTTAACACAAGCACTGGATACAAAATACAGTGTACATTGTTATAGATATTGTCACTAAATAGTGTTTTTTTTCTCTCCGAAATCTATAAATGAATGAAAAAAGTGCAAAATTATCAGGATAAAAATTACGAACTATTTTAAGTTGAAAGCTATAACGAATCAAACACTATTTTTCGTCACCTTCTATTTATAACCACAACACATACTTACCTGTAATTGCATCAACGCTATAAAAAGAATGGGTTTTCCCATAATAACAAGATAAAGCAATAGTCTAAGGGACGTAACTCGACTTTAAATTTGCTAAAAGCTTCAAAGGATGTAGGAGTTATGTCCCATAGATTATTGTCGGCAGCTGGCTATTATCAAATCGGATAAAAAGAGAAAGCTATTGTAGGATTTCTGAGCCTCCCATAAATATTGCAGTAAGCAAAATACTTACCAAGCATAACCACGGACTTAGATAGCAATCTAAGTCCGTCGCATAATCTAATATCATACCTCGATACATATCAGCGACAGGTTATTTTTTTTATATGAAAAGGGAACTGACAAAGATCATCAATACAAAGGCCCACTATACGTAACTTTCGGCAAAACTTGAAGCAAAAATCAAGCCTAATAACTTATTACATGTATAGATTTAGTTAGATTAAGGTACAGCAACAGTTGAAACATGGTATTTCTAAACACGTGTCCATTTCGATCTGTTTTCTACCTTCAGCTTGTTGTTAAAGTGAATTATTTTCAATTCTTTGGATTTTTTTTGTCAAGAGTTTCTTGTTAGTTACCGCTCATGTTTACTTCGTTTAAGTCTTATTTTTGCATGGTTATCAACTGGATTTTTTAAAAACAAAAATCGATCACTCGAAGTTGAGCGCCTGTATCTGTATTTTATATATAAGAATCATTTACTTCCTGTGTAATGTCATGACTTGAGTTTCTATAAAGCTACTGTGAAATGCATGCGTGTCATGTTGATCAACCTTCAGGAAATGGATGACGATGACTTCGTGTGTGCCCTACTTGGCACCGAGTCGCTACAAAATGACCTGCCTGACCACAAGAAACATTACACAGTGTTGTGCTAAAGTGAGAGTTTTGAAGTTTAGTTCGAGTTTCCTCCCTTGCACCTTTTACTCTAAAGCTTTAGGTTTTGCACGAGTTTTCTCCCTTGCACTTTTTTGTTAATTTATAACTACTGCTTCATCTAACTGCAACTATTTAGTCTAATTTGAGAACGGAATGGAGGATAAGACGGCCGGACGGACTCGTACCTATGTACGGATATATATATAACGGTTGATTATGCATTATTGAAATGTACAATATTGCAAAAACAAATAGATGTGATGGAGATTTTTGTTTAACGCCCGCCCTTTGAACGTTGAGAATGTTTCGTCATGCGTATTTAGCGTGTATGCTTAAAATGCGGATCTTATGACAAATTGAGATTGATATATTAGTGATCCTGACACCATTGGAGTGTTATCTCAATGGGAGTGCAAACACCAATGAAAAAATGCTGCCATTCATACTTCACACATTAATGGTATGCAGAAAACTTATAAACCGGTTGTTATTATTACATAATCTACAGGGGTCAGTTTAAACGACATGCCCTATACATCGGGCCAGTTATATTGAGGAATCCTAGGTATCGGACACGAGGTATCATAGATATCTGGTCACTAATAACGGGGTATCCTAGATATCGGGTCAGTAATAATGAAGTATCCTAGATATGGCGTCAGTTATATTGAGATATCATTAATATCGGACCAGTAATAACGGGCATAAAATATATTGGGGAGTAATAACGAGGTATCCTAGATATCGGGACCAGTAATAACGAGGTATCCTAGATATCGGGACCAGTAATAACGAGGTATCCTAGAGATCGGGACCAGTAATAACGAGGTATCCTAGATATCGGGGCCAGTAATAACGAGGTATCCTAGATATCGGGACCAGTAATAACGAGGTATCCTAGATATCGGGTCAGTAATAACAAGGTATCCTAGATATCGGGCCAGTAATAACGTGGTATCCTAGATATCGGGCCAGTAATAACGAAGTATCCTAGATATCGGGCCAGTAATAACGTGGTATCCTAGATATCGGGCCAGTAATAACGAGGTATCCTTGATATCGGGCCAGTAATAACGAGGTATCCTAGATATCGGGCCAGTAATAAAGAGGTATCCTAGATATCGGCCCAGTCATAACGGAGCATCTTAGATATATGGCCAGTAAAATCGAGGTATCCTGGATATCGGTTCAGTAATAACGAGGTATTCTGGATATCGGGCCAGTAATAACACGATAACCTAGATATCGGGCCAGTAATAACGAAGTATCCTGGATATCGGGCCAGTAATAACGAGGTATCCTAGATATCGGACCATTAATAACGTGGTATCCTAGATATCGGGCCAGTAATAACGAGGTATCCTTGATATCGGGCCAGTAATAAAGAGGTATCCTAGATATCGGCCCAGTCATAACGGAGCATCTTAGATATATGGCCAGTAAAATCGAGGTATCCTGGATATCGGTTCAGTAATAACGAGGTATTCTGGATATCGGGCCAGTAATAACACGATAACCTAGATATCGGACCATTAATAACGAAGTATCCTGGATATCGGGCCAGTAATAACGAGGTATCCTAGATATCGGGCCAGTTATAACGATGTATCTTAGATATCGGTCCAGTAATAACGAGGTATCCTTGATATCGGGCCAGTTATAGCGAGATATCCTAGATATCGGGCAAGTTTTAACGAGGTATTCTAGATATCGGGCCAGTTATAGCGAGGTATCCTAGATATCGGGCCAGTTATAACGAGGAATCTAGATATCGGCCCCAAACCAACGAAGTATCCGTGATATCGGGCCAGTAATAACTACTTACATGTTTATTAGATATCGGGCCAGTAATAACGAGGTACCCGTGATATCGGGCCAGTAATAACGAGGTATCCTTGATATCGGGCCAGTAATAACGAGGTATCCTAGATATTGGGCCAGTTATAACGATGTATCCTAGATATCGGGTCAGCAATAACGAGGTATCCTAGATATCGGGCCAGTAATAACGAGGTATCCTAGATATCGGGACCAGTAATAACGAGGTATCCTTGATATCGGCCCAGTAAAACGAGGTATCCTCGATATCGGGCCAGTAATAACGAGGTATCCTAGATATCGGGCCAGTTATAACGAGGTATCCTAGATATCGGGCCAGTAATAACGAGGTATCCTAGATATCGGGCCAGTAATAACAAGGTACTGATATCGGGCCAGTAATAACAAGGTACTGATATCGGGCCAGTAATAACATGGTACTTATATCGGGCCAGTTATAACGAAGTATCCAAGATATCGGGCCAGTAATAAAGAGGTATCCTAGATATCGGGCCAGTAATAACGAGGTATCCTAGATATCGGGCCAGTAATAACGAGGTATCCTTGATATCGGGCCAGTTATAACGACGTATCCTAGATATCGGGTCAGTAATAACGAGGTATCCTAGATATCAGGATCAGTAATAACGAGGTATCCTAGATATCGGGACCAGTATTAACGAGGTATCCTTGATATCGGGCCAGTAATAACGAGGTATCCTAGAAATCGGGACCAGTAATAACGAGGTATCCTAGATATCGGGACCAGTAATAATGAGGTATCCTTGATATCGGACCAGTAATAACGAGGTATCCTAGATATCGGGACCAGTAATAACGAGGTATCCTAGATATCGGGACCAGTTATAACGAGGCATCCTAGATATCGGGACCAGTAATAACGAGGTATCCTAGATATCGGGCCAGTAATAACGAGGTGTCCTTGATATCGGGACAGTAATAACGAGGTGTCCTAGATATCGGGACCAGTAATAACGAGGTATACTAGATATCGGGACCAGTTATAACGAGGCATCCTAGATATCGGGCCAGTTATAACGAGGTATCCTTGATATCGGGCCAGTTATAACGACATATCCTAGATATCGGGACCAGTAATAACGAGGTATCCAAGATATCGGGACCAGTAATAACGAGGTATCCTAGATATCGGGCCAGTAATAACGAGGTATCCTAGATATCGGCCCAGTCATAACGGAGCATCTTAGATATATGGCCAGTAAAATCGAGGTATCCTGGATATCGGTTCAGTAATAACGAGGTATTCTGGATATCGGGCCAGTAATAACACGATAACCTAGATATCGGACCATTAATAACGAAGTATCCTGGATATCGGGCCAGTAATAACGATGTATCCTAGATATCGGGCCAGTTATAACGATGTATCTTAGATATCGGTCCAGTAATAACGAGGTATCCTTGATATCGGGCCAGTTATAGCGAGATATCCTAGATATCGGGCAAGTTTTAACGAGGTATCCTAGATATCGGGCCAGTTATAGCGAGGTATCCTAGATATCGGGCCAGTTATAACGAGGAATCTAGATATCGGCCCCAAACCAACGAAGTATCCGTGATATCGGGCCAGTAATAACTACTTACATGTTTATTAGATATCGGGCCAGTAATAACGAGGTACCCGTGATATCGGGCCAGTAATAACGAGGTATCCTTGATATCGGGCCAGTAATAACGAGGTATCCTAGATATTTGGCCAGTTATAACGATGTATCCTAGATATCGGGTCAGCAATAACGAGGTATCCTAGATATCGGGCCAGTAATAACGAGGTATCCTAGATATCGGGACCAGTAATAACGAGGTATCCTTGATATCGGCCCAGTAAAACGAGGTATCCTCGATATCGGGCCAGTAATAACGAGGTATCCTAGATATCGGGCCAGTTATAACGAGGTATCCTAGATATCGGGCCAGTAATAACGAGGTATCCTAGATATCGGGCCAGTAATAACAAGGTACTGATATCGGGCCAGTAATAACAAGGTACTGATATCGGGCCAGTAATAACATGGTACTGATATCGGGCCAGTTATAACGAGGTATCCAAGATATCGGGCCAGTAATAAAGAGGTATCCTAGATATCGGGCCAGTAATAACGAGGTATCCTAGATATCGGGCCAGTTATAACGAGGTATCCTTGATATCGGGCCAGTTATAACGACGTATCCTAGATATCGGGTCAGTAATAACGAGGTATCCTAGATATCAGGATCAGTAATAACGAGGTATCCTAGATATCGGGACCAGTAATAACGAGATATCCTTGATATCGGGCCAGTAATAACGAGGTATCCTAGATATCGGGACCAGTAATAACGAGGTATCCTAGATATCGGGACCAGTAATAATGAGGTATCCTTGATATCGGGCCAGTAATAACGAGGTATCCTAGATATCGGGACCAGTAATAACGAGGTATCCTAGATATCGGGACCAGTTATAACGAGGCATCCTAGATATCGGGACCAGTAATAACGAGGTATCCTACATATCGGGCCAGTAATAACGAGGTATCCTAGATATCGGGCCAGTAATAACGAGGTGTCCTTGATATCGGGCCAGTAATAACGAGGTATCCTAGATATCGGGACCAGTAATAACGAGGTATACTAGATATCGGGACCAGTTATAACGAGGCATCCTAGATATCGGGCCAGTTATAACGAGGTATCCTTGATATCGGGCCAGTTATAACGACGTATCCTAGATATCGGGTCAGTAATAACGAGGTATCCTAGATATCAGGATCAGTAATAACGAGGTATCCTAGATATGGGGACCAGTAAAAACGAAGTATCCTTGATATCGGGCCAGTAATAACGAGGTATCCTAGATATCGGGCCAGTAATAACGAGGTATCCTAGATATCAGGACCAGTAATAACGAGGTATCCTTGATATCGGCCCAGTGAAACGAGGTATCCTCGATATCGGGCCAGTAATAACGAGGTATCCTAGATATCGGGCCAGTTATAACGAGGTATCCTAGATATCGGGCCAGTAATAACGAGGTATCCTAGATATCGGGCCAGTAATAACAAGGTACTGATATCGGGCCAGTAATAACATGGTACTGATATCGGGCCAGTTATAACGAGGTATCCAAGATATCGGGCCAGTAATAAAGAGGTATCCTAGATATCGGGCCAGTAATAACGAGGTATCCTAGATATCGGGCCAGTTATAACGAGGTATCCTTGATATCGGGCCAGTTATAACGACGTATCCTAGATATCGGGTCAGTAATAACGAGGTATCCTAGATATCAGGATCAGTAATAACGAGGTATCCTAGATATCGGGACCAGTAATAACGAGATATCCTTGATATCGGGCCAGTAATAACGAGGTATCCTAGATATCGGGACCAGTAATAACGAGGTATCCTAGATATCGGGACCAGTAATAATGAGGTATCCTTGATATCGGGCCAGAAATAACGAGGCATCCTAGATATCGGGACCAGTAATAACGAGGTATCCTAGATATCGGGACCAGTTATAACGAGGCATCCTAGATATCGGGACCAGTAATAACGAGGTATCCTACATATCGGGCCAGTAATAACGAGGTATCCTAGATATCGGGCCAGTAATAACGAGGTGTCCTTGATATCGGGCCAGTAATAACGAGGTATCCTAGATATCGGGACCAGTAATAACGAGGTATACTAGATATCGGGACCAGTTATAACGAGGCATCCTAGATATCGGGCCAGTTATAACGAGGTATCCTTGATATCGGGCCAGTTATAACGACGTATCCTAGATATCGGGTCAGTAATAACGAGGTATCCTAGATATCAGGATCAGTAATAACGAGGTATCCTACATATGGGGACCAGTAATAACGAAGTATCCTAGATATCGGGCCAGTAATAACGAGGTATCCTAGATATCGGGCCAGTAATAACGAGGTATCCTTGATATCGGGCCAGTAATAACGAGGTATTCTTGATATCGGGCCAGTAATAACGAGGTATCCTAGATATCGGGCCAGTTATAACGATGTATTCTAGATATCGGGTCAGTAATAACGAGGTATCCTTGATATCGGGCCAGTAATAACGAGGTATTCTTGATATCGGGCCAGTAATAATGAGTTGTGGTATCGCACAACGCACCAAAAACTGCGTGCGTGCATCGTGCATACATCGTGCACACATCGTTCGCCCATGGTGCGCACAACGGGGCGATCTTAAGATCGTGCGTTTATGTGTGCGATTCTATCGCACACACGCACGATTTGGTACAATTGGTCGATACATATTACGGAATGAAAAACATATGGAACCCTCTTGTCCTAAAACTATTTAAATTCGCATCATATTTTTTGGGATTATGTCAATTTAACAATATACAGTAAACGGTATTACAGTGATCATGAGACAGTCAAGTTTAGCTACTAGGTAACAGAATATGTAAATAACATGCCAGGGTTTTACCTGTCCCGTGTACGGCGATACGCTACGACAGCCATTACCGAGCGACGTTATGAAAACAAACTGGACTCCTATAATAAGTTATTTGAAAAACCCTCCCCTCCCAAACACTTTACC
The DNA here is from genome assembly GCA_947623455.1 of Mimachlamys varia. Taxonomy (NCBI): domain Eukaryota; kingdom Metazoa; phylum Mollusca; class Bivalvia; order Pectinida; family Pectinidae; genus Mimachlamys; species Mimachlamys varia. Next base: position 27,366,124 of record OX392539.1, read on the forward strand.
TGTTTTTTTCACACCTAGGCGAGTGTTGTAAGTGCCCCGGGCCAGAGACATCTACATATAGTGTCCATGTACAGGTACAGTTTATTACTTGGTAAAACTGGCAATATTTACTTGAATGAGAACTTGTCAATATGAGTTGAAAGTTTACATACATGTGTCTATTTAGTTTGTTTCAAAACCTACAGAAAGACTATTACTAATTTTAAGAATATATAGATAGAACTATCAGCTTATGTAAATAGTTAAAATATAGAAATATGTTTAAAACAACTAGCAAGAAACCGTATATATTGTTAAACCATTTCTAAATTTACATCAACCACGATTGTCATCGCACAATGTTATTCTATCGTGCGCCCACATGTGCGTTAGAAATAATCGCCCAGGATCGCATCGTTCACACATCGTGCATACACCGTTCGCCCATCGTGCGCCCACCGCACATCGTGTAACGTTGTGCGATCCCACAACTGTATCCTAGATATCGGGACCAGTTATAACGAGGCATCCTAGATATCGGGACCAGTAATAACGAGGTATCCTACATATCGGGCCAGTAATAACGAGGTATTCTAGATATCGGGGCAGTAATAACGAGGTGTCCTTGATATCGGGCCAGTAATAACGAGGTATCCTAGATATCGGGACCAGTAATAACGAGGTATACTAGATATCGGGACCAGTTATAACGAGGCATCCTAGATATCGGGACCAGTAATAACGAGGTATCCTACATATCGGGCCAGTAATAACGAGGTATCCTAGATATCGGGCCAGTAATAACGAGGTGTCCTTGATATCGGGCCAGTAATAACGAGGTATCCTAGATATCGGGCCAGTAATAACGTGGTATCCTAGATATCGGGCCAGTAATAACGAGGTATCCTAGATATCGGGCCAGTAATAACGAGGTATCCTTGATATCGGGCCAGTAATAACGAGGTATTCTTGATATCGGGCCAGTAATAACGAGGTATCCTAGATATCGGGCCAGTTATAACGATGTATTCTAGATATCGGGTCAGTAATAACGAGGTATCCTTGATATCGGGCCAGTAATAACGAGGTATTCTTGATATCGGGCCAGTAATAATGAGGTATCCTAGATATCGGGCCAGTTATAACGAGATATCCTTGATATCGGGCCAGTAATAACGAGGTATCCTAGATATCGGGACCAGTAATAACGAGGTATCCTTGATATCGGGCCAGTAATAACGAGGTATTCTTGATATCGGACCAGTTATAACGAGGTATCCTTGATATCGGGAAGGTTATAACGAGGTATCCTTGATATCGGGCCAGTAATAACGAGGTATCCTTGATATCGGGCCAGTAATAACGAGGTATCCTAGATATCGGGCCAGTTATAACGATGTATCCTAGATATCGGGTCAGTAATGACGAGGTATCCTTGATATCGGGCCAGTAATAACGAGGTATCCTTGATATCGGGCCAGTAATAACGAGGTATTCTTGATATCGGACCAATTATAACGAGGTATCCTTGATATCGGGAAGGTTATAACGAGGTATCCTTGATATCGGGCCAGTAATAACGAGGTATCCTTAATATCTGAAAAGTAATAACGAGGTATCCTAGATATCGGGCCAGTAATAACAAGGTATCCTAAATATCGGGACCAGTAATAACGAGGTATCCTAGATATCGGGCCAGTAATAAAGAGGTATCCTAGATATCGGGCCAGTAATAAAGAGGTATCCTAGATATCGGGCCAGTAATAACGAGGTATCCTAGATATCGGGCCAGTAATAAAGAGGTATCCTTGATATCGGGCCAGTTATAACGTGGTATCCTTGATATCGGGCCAGTAATAACGAGGTATCCTAGATATCGGGCCAGTAATAACGAGGTATCCTTGATATCGGGCCAGTAATAACGAATTATCCTAGATATCGGGCCAGTAATAAAGAGGTATCCTAGATATCGGGCCAGTAATAACGAAGTGTCTTGATATCGGGCCAGTAATAACGAAGGATTCTCAAAATCGTTAGTAAAAGCATTGAATGTATTGTAGGTATCGGGCAAGCTATGATAAGGTATCCTCGATATAGATATTTTATAATAAGGTATCTTGTAGCGAGGTAGATATGAAATCGGGTGAAAAGAAACGAGGTATTCTATAGATATCAAGTTGATAATAACCGTATCTAAGATATATCGGGTAAGTTATAACGAAGTATCAAAGATATCCGGCAAGAAAGAACACACTACTCTAAATAACAGGTAAGTACTATCGAGGTAACCTATATATTTTGTAAGTCATAACGAAGAGGCCTAGATATCGGGTAAGTTATCACAAATGTTACTTGATATTTGTTAAATCATTAAAAAGTACCCTAGATATCCGGTGAGTTAACACGAATGATACTTGATATTTGTTAAATCATTATAAAGTACCCTAGATATCCGGTGAGTTAACACGAATGAAACTTGATATTTGGTAAATCATTAAAAAGTACCCTAGATATCCGGTGAGTTAACACGAATGATACTTGATATTTGTTAAATCATTAAAAAGTACCCTAGATATCCGGTGAGTTAACACGAATGAAACTTGATATTTGGTAAATCATTAAAAAGTACCCTAGATATCCGGTGAGTTATCAGGAAGGACCAGAGATATCGACTTCTAATAACTCGACATGCTTATTATCGAGCTAGTAATAACATCATATATTTTAGATATTGGGTAAATTCATAGCTGTAGAGTTCGAAATATCAAATATAGCACTTTGTGACCGAATTTCCACTTGGCGATGAACCACTGGGAAAAAATGTACCTCCAAAATATCTCAATGGGAATTTGAACAAAAGCAGCCTATATTTATCGTGCAGTTTTGCATATTGTTTTCTATTCTTATTGAAGGCCGTTTAAAATGAATTGAAAACACTCTAAATCATTCAGATTATTAGTCATCATTCGCCTCCAGCTTTCACATTCCTATCAAACGCAAAGAAGACCCCGACTCGGCTAAATGATAGGTTTGTCCGGAACATTTGCATGTTGAGCGAACGCTCGGGTGACAGGTAATATTGAACAAACCTCACTTGTATCCCAGTGTCTATTTAGTATAGGTGACTAACAATACACCTGTGTGGGTCAAAGGTGATGGGAAAAAGCTGTCATTTCAGGATCTAGTTTCTGTGGAGCAAGTGTCAGACACAGTACCACCTTGCTTGGTGCCCCATGACCTTGGTGTATTATTGCGCACGATCACGACAGACTGACTCTTGAAATCATTTATGGAACTCGATATGGTTTCCACGCGCTCCCTCTTAGGTAGGGTATCAGGGATACTCGGTGTTTGAATCTCATTTGATATCAAAGTATGTCGAGAATTTAAAGAAGTTTTTCCTTTTACTTGTTCTGATAACATTTGCTTTCAGTAACATATCTAAACTTCCACGAAGAATACATATATTATAAAACTGTATATACCAAAACAACACCGATATAAACCGTAAATTAAACAACTAAAGAAATAAAACGGATTGGATGACACATGAAAGTAAAGAAACTCCGTAGAAAGTAATTTGAAATCTGTCGAAACCAATGTAATCATGGGATGTACCTTTAATTACGATGTCACAACAGAAGAAAATCCCTCAAATATCACCAATTTCCTAGATTTGGGATTCACATATTCTTTGGTGGATATGAATGACATGAACTTAATCACATTTCTAAGTATTGTTCAAATAAGGTTAGAATTACATCATTTTCAAAGATACATGTATGAACACAAACTCACACAAATAATTCATCAACGAACACACATCAATCATTATCCTCATAAACAATCCCAATGATGTCACAACACACCAATTTGATGACATCATCATCATCATCAGCAGCAGCAGCATCAGCAGCAGTATCATCATTGGTGTCTGATTAGATTATATTGACGGCGAATTTATCATCGTGTCTGAATTCCGCTCTCCAGTTTTCACGGTTATATCACCCATATTCTAAGCTTCCTTTGCTCTAGAATAAAATGTGCAAAGTGATTGACGAGAATAATGGCGAAACATTCTCAATGTATTTTACTAGTGTGGTAACTTATTATTTCAGTATTACAAAATACTATTATTATTAAAAAATGACCTCGGGGAAAATAAAAACATACACATATTTCGTTACACCAGACCGGAGAGTTCCACTTGGAGCTCCTTTTCGACTTGAAACTGTAGCAAATAGAGTTACTTCCCATTGAAAACTCTTCATCTTTCACGCATTTAAAAATTCCTTGTTGTGTACTTGGATTGAATGCAGTGTGTTAGCAAATTATATCCCGGATGTGTACGTGAGGTATGAAAGACAATATCTCTACCTACATCACAACGAACTATTTCATCATCACCTCATGAATTCCAAGAAAAAAAGTTTTCTCTCTCCTATATATATATATATGTAATATATATAAACGTCTTTTATCACGAATAGGACATATCAAATGCGTGTGTCATAATTTGCAGTGCCTCACGCGATACAATAAATTAATACTGTATCGTATTCACAAATTTTAATATTAATAAAAAATATATTGACAATGTACAATGAGTTAGTTGTGTTTTTGTCGTAGTCGTCATCACTGGAAGAGAAATGCCAGCTCATTTTACAGGTAAGCCAGGAAAGATGAAACTGCGAATTCACCGCTGAAAACGTCTATTTTTAGTACCACGTAACAACATTCCAAACGTCATTTCCTTTTAACTATACCATCCCTCGTGACAATCTGATAGCATTTTTTTTTCTACACTGGAAATTTTCAAATCACGTGTTGTGACCAATCCTACAATTCTAAATGAATGTCCAGTGCACAAGTTTACGACATTTTATCTTCAGAAGCTTTGGTTTCAATTTCAATTTGGTCAACACCCAGAATTAAACTTATAGAAATAGTATTTTAACATAAAATTTTACTGCTGCCAAATACACGTCAAATTGTAAAAGAAAGTACAGGGAATTTAGTCCCCTTCGCATACATATGGATTCAGAAAGTGTATATGCCGACATACAATATAAAATGTACCTATATTTTCAATTAGCTCCGTGTGTGTTACAGCGTGAATATCCTATAGGACCTCTGTTACGAATTACCAGGAAACTCTTAATAATAATCAAACAAAATTTTGCCTAATGAACTACTTTATACATATGTTTTTGAAACAGAAAGTCTGAATTTATTTCAACAAGACATAATTATATTCTCATATATTCTGTATAGCCGTTTATATAAGTTTATTTTTGTATAATAAATGTTGCACGCCAGAATACATAACCGGATAAAGGAGCAAACTGAAAAGAACGTTGTGGTAATATATGCATGTAATTGCCATTACGCATTATCCGGTTGTTGAACGATAACATGTCTATGTATTATCAATGAAATATTTTTAACTGGATGATAAGGTTCCTAATAGCTTCTATGTTATTTGCATTTCATGAGTATATGTGACTTTAAGGCGAGATAACGTGAAACTCCTCCCACTAACAGATACTATGCGATATTTCCGTAGAGGCCATTGATAAAATAAACGTCCATTGATTATTCAAAACACTGACAGATTTGTCTTTGTGCAGTCAGAAAATTTTACCAAAAATAATTTTATATTATAATAAAGGGGCCACTTCCAAAGTCCTTGATATAGACACGCGTCTGTCCGGGTAACACGTGTGTGATAGGTGAACAGCCAATCAGAGACAAGAAATGAACACGATTAGAGACGCGCGCGTAGCATACGCCTGCCCGCGATGCATTCCGGAACAATAGGACAGGTGGTTTCCGAACATCTGCGTGTGCTTTTTCCCGCCGTTATCGATTTTTATTCGGACGAGTGAAAATCATAATACAATATTTTGTTTAGTCAGTGTACCGTGGACTCTGCGTACTGATGGCCTTATAGATACGGTTCCAACTCGACTTTTATCTGTACTCGAATACTGTCTTTGTGCATTATATATTGTACCTGTGTGGGCGAAAATACACTTTTTGGTGCTATTTTTGTTCGTGGTTCTGACATACCTTAGATCACATAAGCGAGGTCTTCAAACCCTTTACCATGTCTAAACCAAATTGAAATTTCAATAACATCGGGGAAATGTTGAAAGTAATGCATTGATATCATTGATTTTGAATTTAATAACGATTTTTATTTAAAGATAACTTCCTGATAAAAGAGAGGTTTGGTATCCATTGGCATAACGCCGCTTTTTTGTTGTTGTTTTTTTGCTTTTACTATATTGCTTTATTCATTAAAATCTTTGTGAAATAAGGTAAAGAATTAATAAAAAAGTAAATTTAGTATGTTAACACACATTCGTCTCTCTGTCGCATTGGTTTAGAAGAAGCTCTATGAAAGTGGCTGTTACGATATAATACCGTGCTACTTGTTAGATAGTTTCTAGAAAAAATGAATCAACCCTAACTGACAAAAACTTCACTTTTCAAACGGACGTAGACAGAAAGATCATGAGCTTGCTGTTAGCTAAAGCCTTAACCATCTGTTTCACGTGCTCGTTTGCATGACGTAAATAATGTTTAACCTAGATATCTGAAATTACATAGCAACACGATGGACCTGTCTACAACGATCATCGGTCTTAATAGACAGGTTATCGATTTTTGAACTAGTATTTGTTTCAGACGGGTGCCCGTCAAAATGGGTTAAAATTTATTTTTCAATATTATCATATAAACAAACAAATTTTAATTATTTTGTTTGAAAGAAAACGAAATGTAAAACGTGTTATAACAATTGTGAAAGTTTACCATAGCAATAACACAGGGACATGTCATACTCTATTTGAAATATATAAGACTTATACATGTTATTCTTATACGTATTGAATTTGCTAAGATTCCTGTTTTATGCGATATGCCCCTGTGGGTTGACACACATTTGGTCCTGTAATATAAATTATAAACAGACAATAACAGATGAAAGCTATGTGTAAACACTATGTTTTCTGTTTATTTTGACGCTATGTAACCATATAGATCCCAGACGCCGACCTGAGACTCGAGTTCAAGATCAATCGGATTTTAATGATAGAGAACGAGGGCCCTGATAACGGGACATTTCACGGACTTACCTTTTCGAGGGTCCACGCGCAGCCGTGAACCTTCGTCAACATTGTCTCTCGCTGCTGACCCGTGACGCGGGTACGCGCCGACTACGCGACAGATGTCTGTTGCATTACGGTACATCTGTGGAGGCGAACAATGGGACAGGTGGAGCCCCTCAATGAACGCTAGTCGGGTCACAGGTTGAAAACTACCGTTCGATCCCAAAATAGACCCGGTTTTATTCATCACCAATAAAATCCCGAGCTGTCATTTTTGTGATGTTTCTTTGAAAATGTTTGCATTATTTTCTTTTAAGAATATTTTCCTTTGAAGGCACGCGGCGGAGTGTTGTCCCTGGGGTAGGGTTCACTGTACAGGTAACGGTACGCGGACATGTGCATCCGGCCATTTAAGTGTCTGTAAATGGTCATAACAGCGCACGGGGCAATGGGTGATGATTATTAGCCAGTCGGCTATTATCATTAGAACTGAAAGCACCGGACACCTGTATCACAGCGGGTACACAGCGGTCAGCACCACGGGCACAGAATCACCTACAGTAGGTATAATAGGACCTAATAATAATCCTGGTTCATAAACAGTAAAATGAGAAGTATTAAGATTTAGATGAACACTTTGGAAGTTAGTGAAATAGGATGAGGAAAAGTGATAAAGGCATGTAAGGCAACGTAATCAATGCATATTTTTACACACCAGAATTCAAGCTCTAGATGTAATCTTTCTAAAAGGAAAAGATTTTTGGATTTTCATTTCACAGAAACAGAACTATGTAATATTCTATATAAACCTCTCTCCGACAAGATCTCAAATTCCTTTACAAATGAACGTGTCCGTTTTCGCATTTCAATACATGAATGGAATCATTATCATTTGATGAATGACGTCATTGGTTAATACACTTGTAACCGTAACACCAGGAGTGGTCACCAGCTGTATTTACATTGGTCAGTTTGACCACTGACTTACATCATGTCTATATCGATCCGATACTTACATTGACGAGTTAAGAACTGGACACTAAAGGGCTTTATAATCTATTTTTAAATCTGATGACATTTTCCCAAAGTTGTATCTAGGACACAATAACTTGCAAACAATTGAGACAATGACTACCGCAATGCATCCACGTGGCTTTCCATTTACCATTTTCGAAAATCAAACGGTTTTACTTTTCACTTATGTTTGTAATAATGTACATATAAAGAGAAGTCATTCTGAAATAAGCAGGAGTTTTGAATTGAACTCTTGTCCTGAATTTAGCACAAGTACTGAATTTAACAGAAGTTCTGACATTGAACAGTTTTTCTGAAATAACCAGGAGTTCTGAAATAAACAGAATTACTGAATTGAACAGAAGACAAATTATGTTTGGTCGATTTTACTCCGACAGAGCGATGCCTTAAATGACCCATTAATCAGAAACTCCATTTCTCCGCATCCTCGATATCAACACGTGGATATCAGACATTTTTACAGCATCTTCAACATAATTCCCACTAAACCAGCTTGAGTTTCACATATATACCTTCTTAACCTTAGCTGATCCATGGAACGCCAAATTATTATATACTCAATTACTTGAACTTATCTTCAATTACATAGGTTCAATTTGATTGAACCTATATTCAGTCAAATTGTACCTATCCTTAATTGAATAAATTGTACTTATCTTTGATTCAATTTTACTTATCATCAATTGAATTGTACCCAGCTTCATTTATTTGAAGATATGTGCAATTAATTGAGTATATGTCCATTTGGTGTTCCACACTGATCGGAACCACATTTTCAAATCAAAATATACGTTTTATTTCGAAACATTTGTATTAATTAATCCCTTAAAAGAATTACGCTACACCATACATCTGTTTCTTAGACTCAATGGAGATGCTAGATGCAAAGAAAGTGTGTGAATTACCAGTGAAACAGAACGATATGAGCGTAAAACGATAAAAAAGGGGACATTTTCCCAACATTTAACTGTTATTTGAGCTACCGGTATTCACCTGCATAGGGAGTGTTGTATCGTTTAAATGTATCGCTTAAATGCATCGACCATCAATCTATCAAAAGCTGAGGATCTTTTCACACAAATTCCTAACAATATGTGAAGGCGTATATCTTCAAACTACCTACCATCCCACATGTCTATATATAGTTGTGACGAAAGTCAGCCCCGTGAGCCGGTTTATACCTGGGGTAGATATATATGGGTCATTACACTGATATAACCCAACAGAAAGGCTTCCGTTGGGACTTAATCATGCCTATCAACTGGTGTATAGTAAAATTTACTTTGCGGTCTCCCAAAATCGGCGGGTGAGGTTTTTAACATTAGGGGATTGTGTAAGCGAAAAAGCAATTACCCCGTATCAAGTTTCTAGATTTTACAAATACCCGAGAGTTCTTTTTAAAACCAGCTTGTCACTTTTCAGGTGGTCCAATGTGATTATTGAAACGATAAAATCGACACATTTTAGCCTCTCATGAACATATATCTGTTTCTACTCCTCTACGAGTACCCCCACCCCCTCCTCCAAAACGTGCTCAACAGCCGTAGAGCCGGGAGGGTCACCCTTCCACCCGATTGGAGACGAGCGAGTATATAGTAGACGCATTCGTTCGGGATGTTTAGTGAACGTTTGAAACAGTGTTAATTAAAGGGGAACTGAGAATAAGAGACATTGATAAATTTCAATTCGTGTCTGTTTTAGAGGCGGGTCAGGGTGAAGGGGTGGGAGTCTCATGCAGGAGCTTTCCCTGATTACATCTTCCCGCCATTAAAGTGACATGACGGTTGGAGAAGGTCCCTCGGTATGTATGTAATCATACTAAAGAATGTCTCGGGCTGTTTAGGGGTCGAGGGTCAGGACAGGTGGACACGCCCTTCCCGGGTGTAGTGTGAGTCATTGCCACTGAAAATTGAGAGAGCAATCGGGAACCGTCGGCACTTTCCGTAAACGAGAAAATACCCGTTTTCTCGTTTACGGAAAGTGTCGAAGGTTCCGATCGGTTGGGAGAGCAGACGACTAGAAATTGCCATTCGACGTTTCGCCATATTGTTTGATTCACACGTTAAAAAATTGAGTCAATCACAAATTAGTAACGCACACATACCATAAATACGTCAGAATTTAAACACTAATTGCCCAATAATTAATTTTATTTCAATAATATATGTGATTATTCTCAGTCGCTACCGCAAAAACAATGAGATTGATTTTCATCTTAACTAGCCGATTTTCGGCTTTGACTTTAAACTTGACTTTAAACATATTTATTGCCAATAAACATTGAACAAGGGATTAGGCACAAGTTATCTCAACTTATTACAGCCTTCTCCCATCACACATTTATAATTACATGACAAATAATGATGATAGGCATAAACATAATAAATAAATGTTTTTTTATATGACATTAACATTTACACATGTAGAAAGTTTACAAAATAGAAAGTACTGACCGTAAAATCATTAAAAGTGCACATGGCTAAATTTGTACTTTTACGAAAATACATACATTGTTTTTTATATATTATCAAACAATAAACTAGTTTAAAAGTACACATATGAATGGAAGTATACAATGTACTACAGTGTTGAAGATTATTGAATGGCATGGCTTTATTTTTATACAAAGTAACAACTTGAACCGTTCGTTCAATCGATAAAAGTGCAAATATTGTAAAAGTACATAGACATAGTTTTTTTCTTCATAAATTCGATCTACGTGCAATACGAGAGAATAGAAGACAACTTGCGTTAGAATTACAAATTGCTTTAACAAATTGCGGCGGTATTACAAATTGCGTTGCAACACTCCCTCAATATTTTTTATGTCCCTTTTTTATTTGTTGTTATTTTCAACCAACGTACAGTGTAGATTCTACATTGGTTGAATTAAAAAAAAATAGATACGTTGTTAGCTTGCTCACTCCGCTATATTTTTCATTGGGTTCTGAAAATTTTAAATGGATTGTCTTTATCTTAATTTTTGATTTTTTTTGCTATCAAGTTAGATTCTAATTTGGTTGTATAAAAACATGAAAAGAAAGTTATACATTTTAATATTTGATGTTCTAAAAAAGGAAGTTGAAGTTTGAGTTACTGGCGTGACACGAGTTATCGAACTTTACAATCTCGCATCACAGTTTGATCTGGGCCGAAGATAAACATTATATTACGCCACTTTTTATATTTTATATTAACTTCTTTTTTGATAAGGATGTTCAAGTAAACTAAATTTCCCTTATCATATTCGGCGTTGTTTTTATCGCCGCCATCTTTGTCTCCACTCGGAGACGACGCCAAAACCTGTAATCCGCAATTAGTATGACCCTTGTATCTTAGACAGCTGGGCTTGTCAATTTCATGGGCGCTTTATTTTTCAATAAAAACAGATTATGTCTAAGATTCCAACTAACACGTGTACAGAACAGTCTCAAAAATCAAGCGCTGTGTTATCTCCACACATATAAAACTATTTAGATAACTTTTTGAAGCATGGGAAAACATTCTTCCAAAGTCCCCCAGTGATGTATAGATAAGGGCGGAGATAGGCCCACTCGACAGATGGCAGGTAGTGATAGGAATAGGTTGGAAAACATTGCGTCGTTATTTAAGTATGTGCGTTTCATATTTTTAAAGCACCAATTTAACGATACATGTAAATAAATGGTTGTTTTCTTTAGCTAAATTTCGTAACAGAATATTCTGGTATTTTTTTCTGACACGTTCTCACTTGAGATAAGTTTTCATCACGAGTGAAAGTGATCAATATTGCTTCACTTTATACTTTAGTTTCTCGTAACCCATTTTACTCATGACAATATATTCACGCTGAAATAGTAGTTTTGGATTGATTCTTGTTTAATTATTCGTCTAACCAGTTTATTCTATCAATCAATTCATTTCAGTTCAATTAAGCAATTGGTAATTCTAAGTTTAATTAAGACAACATGTATTGACATGAATATTTATTTTTTGCGAGCTCGATTATAACTGTTGAACGTTTTAGTCATATGCATATGTTAATGTTATTACGTATGCCTTTGTACAGTATACACTATATTATATTTGACTATAATACATGTTTGTCTACTCCTCAATGCGTCTTACACTTAACATCTTAACGTCTTAACATCGCGTTTTAGAACAAGCAACTTTAGCTCAATAGTGCTATTAAAACGACGAAAATTATCATTAGATGAAATATATAAACCTAGCAAAAAGTATGACAGTAGCATGCATCAGAGAAAGCAGATAGATTAGAGTTCATATAAGCCCTTGTTAACTTATTATATTGTGAATATTTATGTCAAAAATACTGAAACTATACCATTCTATCACGAAATTAATGCATCAAGTGCGCATGCGCGACGCACGCCATCTGGTGTTTGGTTAAGATAACATGTCAAGTGCTGCCCGTTACACAAATACACGTGGTCAATTCTTCATCTCGGCACTTGAACCAGCTGATGACTCTCAAGGGTCGTGATCAAAACAGACAAAGTCTTTCAAGGGTTTACATTAGAAAGGGGACGCTTTAAATCCTCTTCACGGAGACTTACTTGTCTGCGCATGCTCGTCCACAGCGCGACGCATTCAGCTCAACGATGTACAGTTCGTTTCTTGTTTTAACATGTAATTTGTATAAATTGTGTAACTTAAAAGTTAACGAGGAAATTTGTAATTCAGAACATATTTTATTAAAATATTGTGGATTAAAAGTGAAATGTTCACCTATAAACCATGAAATTGAATGTTAACTTTGTAATTTTGGTGGATTTGATGACTAATTCCATTATCCTTTAATCTGTATGGAACAATTATATTTACCAATAGAAACAGTGATCATATAAGTCTGTATATTATTTCGAAACACCGAAGTATTTAAAGGCCCAATATACGTAACTTAAGGAAGTTTTTCGTGATTCTGAAAAATTCTGAAAAAAATCTAGTTGATAACCATGCAAAAATAAATCTAAAACTAAGTAAACCTGAGCAGTAACTAACAAGAAAATCTCGACAGAAAAATCCAAAGAATTGAAACTAATTCAGGTGGGACCTACTTCAACAACAAGCCGAAGTAAGAAGACAGTTCAAAATGGACGCGTGTTTACAAATACCGTGTTTCAATTGCTGCTGTACCGGTAACCGCCTAAGAATTCATCTTGGATATTGCTGATATCAGTTAATCTTAACTAAATCTATAAATATAATAAGTTATTAGGCTTAATTTTCGCTTAAAGTTTTGCCGAAAGTTACGTATACTGGGCCTTTACATGTTAGTTTAATTTTTCACTCAAACACGAATTGATAAAATTGTTTAAATAATTTTGATAACCAGACAAAAGTCACATCACCCGTGCCTGTCCACTCTGTTACCCAGTGTATAGCCCACTTTTAAGCATTTCAATGTTCGTTTTCCAACATGAAATTAACATTGTCTTTACCAGCGCGTATTACTTTTTCGTATACGTAAGATTTGTCTTTTATCCAATATTTACTTGAATTCACGGAACTGTTCATACTTAATACGTTGAGGATAGGTTTTTCTCTTATTCATTTAAGGATTAACCTTTGATTTTGTTTAGTTTATTAGATCATAAATCCAATGGAGCACGAGGTAAATTGCGTAAACGCGAAGCGTTTACGTTAAATTTACCGACTGCTCCATTGGATTTATGATCTAATAAACTAAACAAAATCAAAGGTTAATCCTTATATTTACAGTATTTTCCTGTAAATGGGTCATAAGTTTTCTGTTCAATTTAGCCCCATATGCAGACATATATTTCATTTCAAAACTTACAAACGTGAAAACAGTTCAATAAATGTAACAGCATGACGTTTGCATAAGCCGTAGCTAGCTCCGCCCATTTCAATTGTTAATGACGGTCATACAATTGTGATTCGAACGGAATAATTTGCATAGCTCCGCCCACATGTATTGTTATCGACGTCATAGAAATTTTGCACGTTCTCAAGTATAGTTACTGGAAAATAACCCTAGTTTGCAGTACAATGGTTATCGAGTGAATATCAGTGTAGACTGTAAATATAACAATATGCAAACTTATCAATAAGCCAGAATGCCATATTTAACAAACACATTATACATTTTGCTTATGATGTATTGAGAGATCAGTGACTATAAAATTGTGATATTGTTTTCATTCTTTTCGATTCAACGATTCGAAAATTCTTTTTATTTTACAGATAAATATGACATTTTACCACGTTTTTATGTAATCAGTTACGTGATGAAAATTATTAAGAGTCACAAAAAATCAAGGATGTATTTTTTTTTATTTATTTAAAATCTTCTTGCAAATGCAAAATAAACCTTACATCTTAGCGCCTTGAAAAAGAACAAAGTACATCAGCGTTTATGAGCAGTGAGATATCTTTTCTCCCAAAACGCAGCTTTTTGAGGAATTTGAAACTGCTAACGATTGTTTAATAGTCAACATTAAACAATTTGAAACGGATTTTGTGTAATATCACAACGTTTGAAATGCTATATCTCCTTTCATGTACACGAAAAAAAGGACATATTCACATGCATATGATATTTAACAGCCGGTAAAAAGTTATTATTTCTTGATACCAACATCATCAGCTGTCGGAGTTTTCATCTGTGATATCTTTAGATAAAACCCCACGACACGGACTGTAAAAAGCACTTGTTTTCTTACCCGTGGGGGTAACGGGTTTATCATAGCACTGATGTTAGCCTACTGATATAAAAAGTGAAATAGATAACGAATATGGCGGTATGTCGAGTTTTCTTACCTCCGCGATAAGAAGAGTGCGTAATGCAAGAATGCTTATCGTAACATCAGAAGACACGGCGCGGGATCTCACCAAACACGTGCGCCCGTCGTGGCTAGGATGTCTTGAGTCAAAGCAGACCTGATTGGACGAGAGATACCAAAGATAGGAGCGGAACGGTCTGATAAAACAATTAAAGCAAAAACTCAGCACTGAGAGTAAGAAAATTAGCACGCGGACTTGAGTGTTGAATGTTTTTGAATTTTTCGCCTGACTGGAAGTGTCAGAGCACGTGTTTTTCGTGTTTCCCTGAATGTTGTATACATGATTCGGTATGTATGTATATGTATCGTATCTCTCCGTGTAATGTTGCCAAAATAGCAACGTCGTATGCCTGTTGATGTATATGTGCGTCTGACGTCATGCGCGACGGTTTGCTAAATGGCGCGAAACGAAACCTTGGAAATGTCATCAGCATCTCCCTCTCTTAGAACCAAAACGTTCTCATACTTATTTTATTTCAGCTGTTTACGAACGGGAGCTACACCAGAAGTACATAGATTTATAGCCAATCAACAATAAATGCTAGTTAAATTACTATATAAGTGTAATACTTGGTAATAAAATCGACTCTCATGTAACTTCAAAGATCTGTATCATGAAACGAATGTCACTCGTTTGTTTAGCCTCTGCTCCAATCCTCAGCCTCGTTGTCAGTTCGCCCAGGTGTTTATCGAATCAACGACTTTACAACGAGGATGAATTGTCCCCCATTAAATAACACTTAAACGGCTCGTTAAATTCGCATCCAATTTTTTCCCTTAATCAGAAACATTGATAAGTGTCCGAAAAGGGTCATGAAAGCCAATCAAAGGTGACCATGTGCATGCTGACTGAAAGACATAATATAAACTAGTTACAATACGGAACAGTCGCATATACGTCTATTAACAGTTCAAATTTACATAAAACACTTTGATGTAAATGAAAAGGAGGATCTCACCTGTCGAGGATGTTAAGATCGTATACTTTCATTGTTACTTTCACGACTCTATCCAGTCTACGTGTTATAACACGGCTTGCCTTTAATGTTTGACCATGTCACGGACAGGTCAAAGGGACGGAGTTGACCACTAAACAGGTAGAGAGGTGAGAACTCTCACGGTTTTCTTGGGAATGTCAACACCAGAAGAGATTTCTTTCCGGGATTTATTGTTGGTCCGTAAATATTGAAATTTTCTCACTGTCGGCCTGACTCTGTAGTAGTCTTAAAACTTGTTGATTATTAAACAAATTATTTCAATGTTTTGAAATCGAGCACTTGAAAATGTTTATCATAATAAAAGCATTAGAAAAGCGGCGTTGACTTTTAAAATCAAATTGTATTAAATCAAAAACTATTATATACTCGGTATGTACAGTAGCCGACATTTGAAACGGTCGAGAATTGAACTTCATACCTTGCAAAGGGACATGTCACATATTATAACACTGATAATATTCATTAATGACGTCACAGTATATTAAAACTAGAAACTGTGACGCAAACTATTTGATTATCCTTAACTAAACCCATACCCTATATTTATTAGTGAAATGAACTATTGCATGGCTTAAATGACTATTGCACGGTCACGTACGAACTATTGAATACCGCGTTACGTTTCCTACCCTTTCTAGGGTCAAAGTCAGTCAGATGTTAATGCTGCCAGACAACAACAGGCATGGCGTTTCTACTGGAAAGTTGAAATTTGGAGTCGTCAATGAATACGGATTGATATTTTTGAGGTTATTATTCAGATAATCGAAAATTTACCTTTTTACTTTTTACATACGCGATACATTGTAAAATTGATCTGTTATTATTCAAAAACATGTTTAAAAAATAAACAGTTTCAGTGATTCAAAGTATGTTTTAGTGATTATGTAATAAAACAAGTATATCATGGGTTTCTGTGCAATAGTCCAGAATATTTGACACGAAGTGCTGGTAATCGACCGATGTTCTATTTGCACGAGGCCGAAGGCCGAGTGCAATAGAACATCGGTCGATTACCAGAACAAGTACCAGAACAAGTATACGCCCTTGTGATTCTTCGTAAGAATTTATCCCTAAAACTTGCCTCGTTCAGGAAAAAATACCAGATTATCAGATAGGTTTTGTGGATCTTGATTTCGGAACCGACTAGTGTTTTTCTACAGAATAAGTAAGATTTATTGATACAAAAAAATGAATGTTTTGCTTAGCAGTTTTCGCTGCATTGTGCGGGTTCCAATATTGACGTCCGTTCCAATATATGTTTATATATTTTCATTTCGCATGACGGCCCCCCCATAACTCAGTGTTAATATGGACTGTATTCAAGGAGGATTGATGCAGTCCAGACCACCGGACAATAGCATAACGTTATTTTGGCTACGTTACGTAAACGCTTTGCATGTCGCCTCAGACAACACGCGTTATAACTTTAAGGTGATTGTGATTTTCAAAAAGCTCTTCGAGTATGTTAACATACAAGGACATCATTATATTTTTCTTGCCCCCAGATTGCGTTCTTAGTGACTATAAATACAATCTGAAGACATTCAATGGTTAAATGAACGCATTTATATAATTTTTTTTTTTTAGTATTCATACATTCTAAAAAAAAAAGTTTCCTGATTTACAACCTCACCAGATCGTGAGAAGTTAAGATTTCAGTGCTCTAGATTTCGTCCACAAGTTAACTTCCAGTCAGGTTTACACAACTTAGTGTGCATTTTAAGAATCATTAGCATATATATCTGCATTATGTAAACACGTAATCGAACCTGGACATAAAACACCTACAATATGATACATTCACACGTATTTTTTACCTGCCTATATTTGTACAGGTAGATAACAATTACCTACCTGGCTAGCGCCCTACTTTTACAATTCTCACCGTGGGAACGATATCTAATGCCCCTATCTTTGGCAAATTAAAACCCTGTCAAACACATTGTCCTAGCGGGTCGCATCCCTCAGGGGACACGAAACCCGAGACTTATCTCCTTAATTGTCTCCCTTGGGAAGAGGCGAGCCTGTCAGCTAGATTTCTCACCTGAGCAGACACAAACAGGTAAATTGTGCAAATTAGTTAAGTGTGACGCTCTGCCTTTCACAATCATCACAAAACCGATATCTGATAAGTTTGTAAGAAATCGTTACATGGTTTACAAGATCTATTCATTAACTGAGATCTTACGTGTAACCAATGATACTGTAGCCAATGTGACCGTCAGATAAAAAAAAGAAATGTAACAGAAAAATAGTGTACGTTCACACGAGGAAATAACCCGAATAAGTTATAACACTACAGCGTAACTTTGATTTATGGCTTCTAACGTAACAAAATTCTCTCCCCTCAAACTCACAGACATTTTTTCCAATTGTTTTTTTTGCAGAGATTTCGTATTGTATTCTTTAGTGACTGTGTTCCCCCTTCTTTTTGAGTCTGTCACTCTAGCCCCGGGGGAAATATTTGCACTATGAGAAAAGTTTTTTGCTTCACTAGTTGATTTTAAGTGTTAGCCAAGTATAGCGTTACATTGTGTTAAAAAGGCTTTATCTTCAAGAAATCAAAAGAGCACGTAACGTTAAAATGCAAGAAACAATTACAAAAACGGTCTGAGGAATCAGAATGAAAATTCCAGAAATACCAACGTAACCAATGGTAACTATTGGCAACAGGTGGGCGGTGACACACAGGAGGAGACTTTTAATTAAAGCCGAGCTGAAAGCGATTCACGGTTTTGTTTCGTGTCAATTTTGATATATTGATTTACTTTTAATTAAATCTCAATTGTTAACCTACTATTGAAATCTATTTTAACCAAAATTCCATATGAATTTTCTATTTTTTTTTCATTAAGTTAGAATTTTAACGAATGAACCAGATGAACGTATACCAAGATTAAGGAAATGTAAATCAAGTGTACTTCCGGTACCGCTATCGTACTTCCGGTAATCTTACGTACTCCTGATAAAATAAACTACTTGGATATTGAATAATATGAAAACCCTCGTGTACACCAAACTAGAGTCGTGCCCATGGTAAATGCATTCTGTACAATACTCTTCGTTTCAATGGGCTTGAGCAAGTCTAATATCTGATATTGATGCAGATACTGACAACAGGTAATAACGGAACCAACAGTTACCATTTTTGAGACGTGGTCTGTTCCGACCCGGATTGGAACATGCTGCGAACCTTCCACAATATTGCCAAAATCAAGGTGTTGTCAATGAAGATGTGACGAACTATACACTTATACCTTTCAACCCGTGTAACATGTTTCAGTATAATGACATGTAGTGCTAAGTGTGCTGAATCGAATCGCTTAGTTCTGGTGCAAGCAATCATGCAATGTTTGACTGCAAGGACATGATCGATTAAATTGCAAATATCACAAACAACGTTATTCTTTAGATGTATTGTACAAGGATTTGTACTCTATCTCTATTGTGGTAGTCAGCTTCTGTTTATGTTAGGTGACAGTCGCTAGGTACTGGCCGAAGGTTGCAGGTTTTTCTCTGGGTACTCCGGTTTTCCTCCATCATCAAATCGGAGATAAATCACACCATCACACCAAACCAAACAAGTATGAGAGTGATCGATGCCCTTAAAGAGACCTATATGATTTAAGAAATGCTACTATTCTAAACATGTCAAAATATAACCAAATGGTCAATGTCATTATAGTTTGTCATTGCTTAGGACTTTATTTCATTCAATTATCTCAGTAAAAATTCCGGTAATCTTCCAAAATCTACTCCGAAAATATACGGGAATTTTTTCCGAGATATTGCAATTGGGAGCCCAGTTGTTTCCGTTTCTTTTGGAGTCTGAGGTCCTTGTAATAATGACTGTATATATCGCTTATAAATGTTACCAAATGACAGGTTACATATTTAAATTACACTCGTCAATATTGCTCTATTTGATCAAACCGATTCTCGGCATTTCAAACACTTTCAAACATCCAATATCACAAACATCAGGACTTCCAACACCCGGCGTCCTAGCACTAAATCGGCAAGGTAAGTTCAAATTGGTCACTACGTGGACATAATTCAATAGCCGCAAGGTGGAGCTTTTGTCACCTCACATTTTATCCGATATAAGCAACCGGTAGGGATTTTAGAAATGACATAAGCGGCAATCAAACGAAGATTTTCTTTGATAAAAGGATGGATATTGCCATCCACCATTAAAGACAATTTTGTGTCTATAGGATGTTCAATCTTAGAGTCCGAGATAGTTTATGGCATGACGGTAAACCACCGAATGTACTACCTGTAATTAAAGTGAACTTCGTGACCTTTCCCGTCGCTCGTTGAGCGTCTCCTTGGCATGGAAGAATGCTATAGCGCTGAAGCAGAAAATAATTTTACGTATGGTGCGCCTCGTTGCGTCAGTAAACCATCTAAGATGGCCGCCCGAGAGCATATGGTCATGCTTAGGAACAAAACCTCGTTTAAGAATCAATTAATGCATTATTTAAGTTACGCAGCAGTTGAATCAGCTAGACATGTCCAAAATGGTTCCTTGGGCCCATGGGAACATAGACTTGCCGGTAAGATAGGTTCATTACATGAATATAATTTATACACGTACATGTACCAGAGTTATTTTTTATAATTTTCAAATGATCTTTTTACAAAATAATCGACATTTCGTGACACATGAAGCGCATTGAACCACAATTGCTTGAGTTTGTTTATTTACTGACAGAAACTCAAGCAACTGTGATTGAACACACTAATCATAAAAACAAAAGACGCAATTTTATTTTATATTCGAAACTGATGCCATCAATTCAAAATTACATGTATTTTCCACAAACACAATCAAGGGTAAAATGATTTGTTTGAATAGGCTAGTTTTAAACTTTGGAGGTGAGTACAGTTGCAAAGTTAAGAGATGTTTTTAGATTTTTAGACAGTGAACAGAATGGCAATTTTGTGTTTTCTTGGAGAGGAACTCCTCTTCCACTCATAGATGGAAATATTACAGACCCGTTGCAGCCATATATTACACTCAATTTTAAACAGACGTTTCCGTTTAATTTACTTAGTTTGACTTTTTGTTTGCTTTGATAGATGGTGTAGACATCGCCCTATGTACCCCCAAAATTACAAGCTATGGTTGATCCATTGTTTCGGTCCCTCCCATCCGTCCCTCCCCTCCCGTCGTCCGCCGTCCAGAATGTGACAAACTACGTACGAGTTATGTACTACTGAAAGGAGAGAGCAAGCCCCGAGAACACAACCCCTCCTCCTGTCCGTTTAAATATATATCGTCCATTATAATCAAACATGGGGATATAAATCAATTTCTCTAGATTTATTGTTGACTTTACAGCACCATAACTCATACCGTACTGACTGTATGCTGGCTATCAAGGGGAGGTAATCATTGCCCCGCCCCCGGGTCGGTTAACACTTACCTTGTGAACAGTGACCCCGAGGTACTGAACAAAACAACAATGAATATGCTATTTGTCTGTTGGTAACGATATGGAGGATTTCAAAGCACTGTAATTGATAAACCTGGACAATTTTGCTGTACAAGCATTATACAGATTCAATTGACCATCATTCGTTGGTATTGTTCGGAACACCTTTGAGCAAACGGCCATGAAAGGTGAAAATTGCCCGAGGACTCAGCATGGCGATTGTCTGAGATATTGGAGGTCTGTTCATAGTTTGATACGTTCTTTATAAAGAAGCGCCATCTATGAATAGAATGTTGGCACGGTAGACAACTATAGGGACATCACCAGAGTTATAAAACGTACAATCACGCCCTCTGGTGTCCAGGAGGGCACACCATGAATATATCCAAATTTGCTGGTTAAATTATAGGCATTAGCGTCTCCAGTCCGTCATGTATTAAACTCGTGATGACAAGATACCGCCCCAGAAAGAAATTCAAAATTGCGAGATGAACGGTTGATTAAATTAACACGATGAAAACACGAATTCGATGAAAAGATATCTTATTTCCTAGTTCATGTTTTCCCTATTTGGGCGCAACCTTTGGCCAAACGCTTTCCTTTGATATCGAATGTACCGCGGAATTTTAATCCGTGATGCAAAATTATTTCTACTTATTGGAATAAAATTTGTTTGACTCCGATAATAAGTTCATGTATTCCCACGCGTCTTCTGAACGAAAATGTACGCATGCGTATATCGTTACAAGCGTCTTTAGGCATCTTGACTCCCATAAACGTTTGATGTTTACGCATATAAAGAATAACTGTTATTGTATGTCAAATATTGTCAATAGCGGTGACGCTTATAGGGACGCTATCTTCAAAGGGGAAAGTACGACAGCTCATGGGGCTTTATATCGATATGCTTGAATATCATTAGCTTGAACAATAAATCAAAACTTCAAGTTACGCTTGACGCTTTAGTTGAATCGTGTAAGCCGACATTTTGTTTTGCGTACATGGATTGATACAAAATTATATTTACAGACAACACAGTTAGTATGCACCGTTTTAGTGACCGTTTTAAGTAAAGACCTTAGTCTGTGTCTTATACTTACTTAACTTTCAGCAATAAAGTGTTAATTATAACTAAATAGACAACCTCCTCCATGAAGATTCCTAGGCAAGTAACCAAATTAAGTAACCTCGTTATATTAATACATTACAACCCCGTTAGTCTGGACACCAGGGTATGTAACTTCGTTAGTCATGACACAAGGGTATGTAACCTCGTTAGTCCAAACATTGGGGTTAGTCCTAACATTGGGGTATTTAACCCCACTAGTCCGGAAACCAGGCTATGTTACGTTGTTAGTCCAGACACCAGGGTATATTACCTCGTTAGTCCCGACACCAGGGTATGTAACCTCGTTAGTCCGGACACCAGGGTATGTAACCTCGTTAGTCCGGACACCAGGGTATGTAACCGCGTTAGTCCCAACACCAGGGTATGAAACCCCGCTAGTTCCGACACCAGGGTATGTAACCTCGTTAGTCCCGACACCAGGGTATGAAACCCCGCTAGTTCCGACACCAGGGTATGTAACTTTGTTAGTCCGGACACCAGGGTATGTAACTTCGTTAGTCCGGACACCAGGGTATGTAACTTCGTTAGTCCGGACACCAGGGTATGTAACCGCGTTAGTCCGGACACCAGGGTATGTAACTTCGTTAGTCCGGACACCAGGGTATGTAACTTCGTTAGTCCGGACACCAGGGTATGTAACCTCGGTAGTCCGGACACCAGGGTATGTAACTTCGTTAGTCCGGACACCAGGGTATGTAACTTTGTTGGTCCGGACACCAGGGTATGTAACTTTGTTGGTCCGGACACCAGGGTATGTAACCGCGTTAGTCCCGACACCAGGGTATGTAACTTCGTTAGTCCGGACACCAGGGTATGTAACTTTGTTGGTCCGGACACCAGGGTATGTAACTTCGCTAGTCCGGACACCAGGGTATGTAACCGCGTTAGTCCCGACACCAGGGTATGTAACTTCGTTAGTCCGGACACCAGGGTATGTAACTTCGTTAGTCCGGACACCAGGGTATGTAACTTCGTTAGTCCGGACACCAGGGTATGTAACTTCGTTAGTTCCGACACCAGGGTATGTAACCTCGTTAGTCCGGACACCAGGGTATGTAACCGCGTTAGTCCCGACACCAGGGTATGTAACTTCGTTAGTCCGGACACCAGGGTATGTAACCGCGTTAGTCCCGACACCAGGGTATGTAACCTCGTTAGTCCCGACACCAGGGTATGTAACCTCGTTAGTTCCGACACCAGGGTATGTAACCTCGTTAGTCCGGACACCAGGGTATGTAACCTCGTTAGTCCCGACACCAGGGTATGTAACCTCGTTAGTCCCGACACCAGGGTATGTAACCTCGTTAGTCCGGACACCAGGGTATGTAACCTCGTTAGTCCAGACACCAGGGTATGTAACCTCGTTAGTTCCGACACCAGGGTATGTAACCTCGTTAGTCCGGACACCAGGGTATGTAACCTCGTTAGTCCGGACACCAGGGTATGTAACCGCGTTAGTCCCGACACCAGGGTATGTAACTTCGTTAGTCCGGACACCAGGGTATGTAACTTTGTTAGTCCGGACACCAGGGTATGTAACCGCGTTAGTCCCGACACCAGGGTATGTAACTTCGTTAGTCCGGACACCAGGGTATGTAACTTTGTTAGTCCGGACACCAGGGTATGTAACCGCGTTAGTCCCGACACCAAGGTATGTAACTTCGTTAGTCCGGACACCATGGTATGTAACTTCGTTGGTCCCGACACCAGGGTATGTAACTTCGTTAGTCCGGACACCATGGTATGTAACCGCGTTGGTCCCGACACCAGAATATGTAACTTCGTTAGTCCGGACACCAGGGTATGTAACTTCGTTAGTTCGGACCCTAGGGTATGTAACCCCGCTAGTCCAGACACCAGGGTATGTCACCTAATTAGTCCGGACGCCAGGATATGTAACCTCGTTAGTCATGACACAAGGGTATGTAACTTCGTGAGTCCAAACATTGGGGTTAGTCCTAACATTAGGGTATTTAACCCCACTAGTCCGGAAACCAGGCTATGTTACGTTGTTAGTCCAGACACCAGGGTATGTAACCTCGTTAGTCCCGACACCAGGGTATGTAACCTCGTTAGTCCGGACACAAGGCTATGTTACGTTGTTAGTCCAGACACCAGGGTATATTACCTCGTTAGTCCCGACACCAGGGTATGTAACCTCGTTAGTCCGGACACCAGGGTATGTAACCTCGTTAGTCCGGACACCAGGGTATGTAACCGCGTTAGTCCCGACACCAGGGTATGTAACTTCGTTAGTCCGGACACCAGGGTATGTAACTTCGTTAGTTCGGACCCTAGGGTATGTAACCCCGCTAGTCCAGACACCAGGGTATGTCACCTCATTAGTCCGGACGCCAGGGTATGTAACTTCGTTAGTCCAGACACCAGGGTATGTAACCTCGTTAGTCCGGACACCAATGTATGTAACCTCATTAGTCCAGACACCAGGGTATGTAACCTCGTTAGTCCCGACACCAGGGTATGTAACCTCGTTAGTCCAGACACCAGGGTATGTAACCTCGTTAGTCTCGACACCAGGGTATGTAACCTCGTTAGTCCGGACACCAGGGTATGTAACCTCGTTAGTCCAGACACCAGGGTATGTAACCTCGTTAGTCTCGACACCAGGGTATGTAACCTCGTTAGTCCCGACACCAGGGTATGTAACCTCGTTAGTCCAGACACCAGGGTATGTTACCTCGTTAGTCTCGACACCAGGGTATGTAACCTCGTTAGTCCGGACACCAAGGTATGTAACCTTGTTAGTCCGGACACCAGGGTATGTAACCTCGTTAGTCCCGACACCAGGGTATGTAACCCAACTAGTCCGGACACCAGGGTATGTAAACCCGTTAGTCCAGACACCAGGGTATGTAACCTCGTTAGTCCGGACACCAGGGTATGTAACCTCGTTAGTCCCGACACCAGGGTATGTAACCTCGTTAGTCCGGACACCAGGGTATGTAACCTCGTTAGTCCCGACACCAGGGTATGTAAACCCGTTAGTCCAGACACCAGGGTATGTAACCTTGTTAGTCCCGACACCAGGGTATGTAACCTCGTTAGTCCGGACACCAGGGTATGTAACCTCGTTAGTCCCGACACCAGGGTATGTAAACCCGTTAGTCCAGACACCAGGGTATGTAACCTCGTTAGTCCCGACACCAGGGTATGTAACCCAACTAGTCCGGACACCAGGGTATGTAAACCCGTTAGTCCAGACACCAGGGTATGTAACCTTGTTAGTCCGGAGACCAGGGTATGTAACCTCGTTAGTCCCGACACCAGGGTATGTAACCTCGTTAGTCCCGACACCAGGGTATGTAACCTCGTTAGTCCGGACACCAGGGTATGTAACTTCGTTAGTCCCGACACCAGGGTATGTAACTTCGTTAGTCCCGACACCAGGGTATGTAACCTCGTTAGTCCAGACACCAGGGTATGTAACCACGTTAGTCCAGACACCAGGGTATGTAGCTTCGTTAGTCCGGACACCAGGGTATGTAACTTCGTTAGTCCGGACACCAGGGTATGTAACCTCGTTAGTCCAGACACCAGGGTATGTAACCACGTTAGTCCAGACACCAGGGTATGTAGCTTCGTTAGTCCGGACACCAGGGTATGTAACTTCGTTAGTCCGGACACCAGGGTATGTAACCTCGTTAGTCCCGACACCAGGGTATGTAACCTCGTTAGTCCAGACACCAGGGTATGTAACCCAACTAGTCCGGACACCAGGGTATGTAAACCCGTTAGTCCAGACACCAGGGTATGTAACCTCGTTAGTCCGGACACCAGGGTATGTAACCTCGTTAGTCCCGACACCAGGGTATGTAACCTCGTTAGTCCGGACACCAGGGTATGTAACCTCGTTAGTCCCGACACCAGGGTATGTAAACCCGTTAGTCCAGACACCAGGGTATGTAACCTTGTTAGTCCCGACACCAGGGTATGTAACCTCGTTAGTCCGGACACCAGGGTATGTAACCTCGTTAGTCCCGACACCAGGGTATGTAAACCCGTTAGTCCAGACACCAGGGTATGTAACCCAACTAGTCCGGACACCAGGGTATGTAAACCCGTTAGTCCAGACACCAGGGTATGTAACCTCGTTAGTCCGGACACCAGGGTATGTAACCTCGTTAGTCCCGACACCAGGGTATGTAACCTCGTTAGTCCGGACACCAGGGTATGTAACCTCGTTAGTCCCGACACCAGGGTATGTAAACCCGTTAGTCCAGACACCAGGGTATGTAACCTTGTTAGTCCCGACACCAGGGTATGTAACCTCGTTAGTCCGGACACCAGGGTATGTAACCTCGTTAGTCCCGACACCAGGGTATGTAAACCCGTTAGTCCAGACACCAGGGTATGTAACCTCGTTAGTCCCGACACCAGGGTATGTAACCCAACTAGTCCGGACACCAGGGTATGTAAACCCGTTAGTCCAGACACCAGGGTATGTAACCTTGTTAGTCCGGAGACCAGGGTATGTAACCTCGTTAGTCCCGACACCAGGGTATGTAACCTCGTTAGTCCCGACACCAGGGTATGTAACCTCGTTAGTCCGGACACCAGGGTATGTAACTTCGTTAGTCCCGACACCAGGGTATGTAACTTCGTTAGTCCCGACACCAGGGTATGTAACCTCGTTAGTCCAGACACCAGGGTATGTAACCACGTTAGTCCAGACACCAGGGTATGTAGCTTCGTTAGTCCGGACACCAGGGTATGTAACTTCGTTAGTCCGGACACCAGGGTATGTAACCTCGTTAGTCCAGACACCAGGGTATGTAACCACGTTAGTCCAGACACCAGGGTATGTAGCTTCGTTAGTCCGGACACCAGGGTATGTAACTTCGTTAGTCCGGACACCAGGGTATGTAACCTCGTTAGTCCCGACACCAGGGTATGTAACCTCGTTAGTCCAGACACCAGGGTATGTAACCTCGTTAGTCCCGACACCAGGGTATGTAACCTCGTAGAATGTACTTTTTATTAATCGGAAAAATTTTATACCTGACTTACGAAACCCTATACGTAAATATATACTGTGTATATAAGTTGTTTGTTATGACTGGCAAATCATTTATCGCCCAGGGCTATCACAATTCACTATAAGATATGTATAGGCATATTTATTTATATAAATATAGATTTATGTAGGTCATTTATGTTCATGATAAATTTTGTATATGTTAGATAACCAAATGTCAATATATAGGACGTCCACGTGTCATATTTAAACCTTGATGTTGCTTTAAAAGATATATATATATAATTCATTTTAAAAAAATACATATATCTATAATATTACATATAAGTCCCTGCTATAATCAAGATCAGAAAAGTATGACCTGTTGATAACTGACGTACATTTTCACTTTGGTCACAGACAATAATCAGATTATAAAATTGTGTACAGCTTGAACTTAGGGACGTCATGATAAAGAAAAAAAATAAATAGTCGTTTGAACCGAATGAGATCGATACCGTGAACCACTTGCCTTACTGATCAATCTCATCAGGCCCAGCGAGTAAGTCGCTCCGGTGGCACAATCGGTTAGCGCGCCGTACTTATAGACAGTACCTTCCCCGTGCTCGACACGGGACGAGGAATGCGGAGGTTGTGAGTTCGAGCCTCACCCGGAGCAGACAATATTTTTTTTAATTGTGTAAATTAAACACGATTATAGTGATTTTTCCAGTACTCCTCTTCAGGGTAAAAGTTCGTTTTTTTCTTTGTAACTTATGTTTGAGTAAATATTGAAAGTGACTATTTTTCATAACACAAATACTTTATAAATATTTTTTTTAAAAATGAAACAAAATTTGGTGGTCAGTATTTACGTAAGATTATATGACTCTTAAAGGCCCAATATACGTAACTTCAGGAAATTTTTCGTCGATCTGAAAAATTCTGAAAAAAAAATCCAGCTCATAACCATGCAAAAATAAGCCTAAAACGTAGTAAACATCAGCGGTAACTTACAAGAAACTCCTGACAGAAAAATCCAAAGAATTGAAAATAATTCAGGTGGGGCCCACTTCAATAACAAACCGCAGGTAGAAGACGGTCAAAATGGTCGCGTGTTTACAAATACCGACTTTCAACTGCTGCCGTACCGGTTACCGCGTAAGAAGTCATCTTAGATATTGCTGATATCAGTTAATCTTAACTAAATCTATAAAAATAATAAGTTATTAGGCTTGATTTTCACATCGAGTTTTGCCGAAAGTTACGTATATTGGGCCTTTAATTGAACATCGATTTTTAATCATATTATATAGATTCAACCCCTCCCCCTTTTAAGCAATATATATGTTATGAAATTACGTATAAATATGATAAGAATTTATCATATGTTCTCAAAAAATGAGAGATCATAATTCAACTTAATATTCGTCAACCGCAGACTGAATCATTTGCTATATTGTATCTCAATTTCGTTCACTAGTTTTAAGTGAAAGTATTTGTAGGTGAAAAACTGTGTTTACGTCAAAGATGTGCTTTGATTTTTTTGTTATCAAATTTAACAAGAATCTACAACAAAGATATGTTTTGATTTATTTCTTTTTAATAATTTAACAAGAATTTACGACAAAGAAGTTACGTGATTCTCATTCAGAAATTTCCTTCGTTTGCGTCACGCTGACTCGATCAATGTAAAATAAGTCATAGTAACCATATATGCAGTATACATATATATCAGGGACGTATACGTATACGTCCCTGTATATATGTATATATACACATCGTTCGATTTTGGCGTGGGAGTGGTTACGTACAATTTTTACGGTCGCTACACTTTATACACATATACGGTAAAGGTATATCTGCTCCGGTGGCACAATCGGTTAGCGCGCCGTACTTATAGACAGTACCTTCCCCGTGCTCGACACGGGACGAGGAATGCGGAGGTTGTGAGTTCGAGCCTCACCCGGAGCAGTGTATTTTTTACCGATTTTTTTTTACTAAATAGGATCATTGAAGAAGACAATAGACCATACCACGTCTCAAGAAGGTGTTTTATATTTCTTTTTAATTTTGAAAAAAAAAGTCAAATTCATAAAAAGTAAAATCCAGCAGATATATTTGATGTGAAGATGGTCGTTTATCTTAAAGGTGCTGGAATTCAGAAAATGTACATGTTACGAAAATACTTCAAAATTACAACAGTTACTGTATCTTAGATAAAGTTAAACTTCCTGAAGAAAAACGCTTTTTTTGTTTGTATAACCGTTTTTAGATAAATGAATTATAAATGCCTGTAAAAAACTGAAAATAGATCCGACCATATATAATATCTGCTCCGGTGGCACAATCGGTTAGCGCGCCGTACTTATAGACAGTACCTTCCCCGTGCTCGACACGGGACGAGGAATGCGGAGGTTGTGAGTTCGAGCCTCACCCGGAGCAGTGTTATTTTTTTCTTTGTTTATCAGAAGTCGAAAAAAGCAGTGAAGAGTAGGAAGGAAGTCCTACCGCTCGGTATTTTACCTCCAATTAAGAAGAGTTCTGTGTCTTTCTTGATCTCGAGTTTGGAAATGTTATGTTTTATAATCCCAAGAAGTTTTATTATTTAATTACTCACGGTTACAGTTTTTGCCACAAAGTATATTCGTTTTTATTATTAATGAATAATTTTTTAACTATATTTCTTTGTGATAATGAACTTACTGGCAACATTTTGTAAATCTGGATTTATTGCCCTTTTTGGAATATCCAACACTCACATCTCCGACTGCCCGTATATTTCACCTGCTTTCCTGGATGGTGTGATATATATGTCGTTGTGTCGAGATCTTGTTTGTTGGCAGTACCTTGAAATCTACTGACAGATGTTGTATTTCCTTTTGTAAGAATCATGTGAACTTTTGTTAAATGCCAATCAAAGGAATTTCCGTGTAATCAATTAAGTTTTCTCTCCATCACATATAACATTTATGAGACGGAAACGGGAACTTTACATACAGATTATTCTACAATGCCATTGGCCTGGCCCCGGTTTCATCAAAGTTCCTTTTACAAAATTCTCCATAGGAAAGCATTTTTAGGGGAAATCTTAAGTTACAGAACTTTCCTCAAATTCTCTAATGCTTTACTTTGGAGATTTTTAAGTTAAGGCATGTTGATAAAATCGACCGGAGCCTGTTCTTTTACATGGTACTGTACTTATATAATTATGTTAGTTTTCGTGATTTAAATGTCTCGCATATGGACACACCACCGGAAAGAGAAGACATGTTTAGGGATGGGAATTAAGGGAGAAAGGGTAAGCAGGAAATATACGAAAAGAAATTATACCACGTATTGTAATCGCTTTCTTTACAGTATTTAAGATCAAAGCGTTTGTGATAGAAAGTACCTGTTGCCTGTTACGGTTGCTTAGTTTTTTGTGTGGGAGATTGTTTTACCTTGCAAGGGGAAATAAGTACAATTGCTTCTGTGGTAAAAACTGAGTTCAAACTTCTATAACTAAGCACCTAGATATCCGGACTTATAACGAGGAAATGGACGTTCGTGCGTTTGAACTGTTGAGTCATTTTGTCGTCTCATCCAGTTTTCTCGATTTATGTAATATTGATTATTCATTTGATAATGAAATGTTACTTTTGTCACGCATTTAAACATACGAACTTTGACTGAATTAGGAACAACAAAATGTCCACTTTCTTTTTGACGAAAAAGCCATGAAATAAAAACTTAGCATCGATATAGTCTTTTGTACATATACCCAGATATATCATTTTGTTTTACGTCATATTGAAAGCTGAATTAAATTGGATACATTTGTTTTT
The DNA here is from genome assembly GCA_947623455.1 of Mimachlamys varia. Lineage (NCBI taxonomy): Eukaryota > Metazoa > Mollusca > Bivalvia > Pectinida > Pectinidae > Mimachlamys > Mimachlamys varia. The sequence continues at coordinate 27,397,432 of OX392539.1, forward strand.
CTTGTTCACTGTTTGATAAGACGTATATGTACGTTATGTTTTCAAATGGGATGTTTTCATTTTTCAATCGTACAGTATGCACTGTCATATAAGCAATCGAGATTTTCTGTTAGGGTTAAATAGGTACACGAAAAACCACGTCCTTTTTGTCCGTTTGTACATTTTAAAACATTCTTCCTCGACTTTAAATACCTTTAATAGACCTTTAAGCCCTCTCACGGCGAGCGACAAAGAAAGAGATACAATTCACTTCACAGCGATAATGGTAGAACCTCGGGGTAGGGTCATCCCAGTCGCTATGTTAACATCGGGGAGGGCAACAGGGCAATATCTCCTGGTTTTATGTAAATACAATGTTTCGCCTCGTGAGCGCGTCGCGACAAAGCTAGGTACTCAACAGGTGGTAAACGGAATCCCACAGGTAATCACAGGTGAAAAATTCGTTCAGATAAGATTTAATTTGAAAAAGGGTTCCATCTGGTTACCGGGCCTTATTCACTCATCATTGCCGACGATTTGACAGAACAAAACCCTTTCCAGATGTATTTCTTTCTAAAAAAGGTCGGGTCAAAATGTTTGCAACAGTACCCAGGCTCCAAGTCAACCGTCCACATACCTTTGCAAGCTGGTCCCTCTCACGTCTGTCAAACAATGTAGAGGTATTTAATTTGTGTCATATTACGACCGAATAGTCAATAAATTCGTATTTATATTTGTGTTGTCTGAACAATCCAATAGTTAAACGTCGTGTCCTATCTCGATTCCGAGAATTTATTAATCACGTGTTGATGTACTTGGCCATCGTCGGATACCCACGTTCGGTTGCCTACGCTCCACAGTAAAAGCGTAGCATAGTGCAATCCGACGATGCCCAAACTCGAAATCAATTACCTTGATCGATTGATCTTTACTTAACTTCTGTCTTCAAGATCTATACCCAAGTTTTTGATACTGTAAGAAACAAGAAATATGTTCCTCGTTTCTCCTGTCGCCTCAAGAAATATTTTTCTTGTTTCTCCTGTCGCCTCAAGAAAACCCCGAAATCGTTGACCAACAAAAATTCCTAGTTCTATAGCTTCGTTCCTGGTATCTATTGCATTCTATTCGGTAAATATTTGATCGCCTTCATCCAAAGATATTTTTATCCAGTGAAGTCAAGATTTTTCCTTGACAAACAAAGAACAGTCGTTAAAAACTGTGTTAGTTTAATAAAGTGTGTCGTATGTATGGAATCCGTCCTTTCTGAAAGTTGTTTCCTCGTCAACGAACCAATTTATGACAGTACAACCAACAATGCAATTTATTTCATTGATTTTTATTTCTTCGCAAATCAATATCACAGAACGTTGAAAATAAAATAAATACTTTGAGTAGTTGATAAAGGTTGTCTTACGAATGTCAACTAAATCTAATTAAACTAGACAAATTAAAACTCAATAATTTACAGATACATGGTAAGAGAACATTGCTTATTAAGACGAAAAATGTTTAAAAACTAATATCAAATAAATTAGAAACATGTGGAATAACGTGAAATTAGAACTAAACATCATTAAAATAATTTACTACCAACAAACTTGTATTTCGACAAAAAACTGCATCTTTCCTAGAATTGCAGAAATACTAAGGACTACGAACCATGAAAATAAATATCTATCAAAACGCTGAGCATTAAAACGTAACTAAAAGTCCTGTTAGGAAATGTTTGAAAATAAGAAGAGATTGTCTGGTATTTCCATTAACAGTTCACTATTGTTCATACTAAAAGGAACATGGTTTTATAATCACACGTTTAAATAGTTCCGTGTTCACTAGCGATGAAGGGCCTTCCTGATTCGACCGCGTACTCAAGTGTACTTGGGACTTCCGGAATTGTGTAATAATCCATTTTTCCTTGTATAAACGTGGTTAGAACTTCCGGTTTGTGGTCGATAAGAACGAAGTATCGCCGAGGATCAGCTTGTATTCAATCTGAAAAGACAAAAGATAACGACATATTAAACTTCCGGTCACGAAACATAACGGGTTTATTTTAGTTTCACTATCAGAGACTTACCCATTTTATAGAGCTTCTATTATTATCAATTATCATCAAATTATAATACTACACAATTACCAAATTTACCATTCAATTTAACTTGATTGCCTATGAACTGTGGATCTCGTATCAAAACAGAACTTTGTAATATTATTTAAAACCTTCGGAGCAAAATAAATAACATGGATCTGGATAGTTTGGCTTTTCTTACCTCTTATAAAGTCCTTTTAGTCAATGTGACGTCACTAACGTCTTCGGCGCCTGTGCCTTTCTGTCAAGTCACGTGCAAGGACCTGTCAGTCGTGGCTTGAAGGACAACGAGACAGCATTATTTTATATATATCACAGAATGCTTTAGCACTTTTTTGTTGTAAATCTTCAAAAAGTTTATTTCATCTGGCCTAGGAGGGCATCCTTTGGTTCGATGTAATGGTTGTTAATGTAGATGTGTTGGCTGCCCATTGTAACTGGTTCATCGTCCTCGTAGACTGGGGTCAAGGACGTCTGGCAACCCATCAGTATATCCGGGGATGCTGTTACCAAGGTATTGCGGTATTTGTGGCTTCCGGGTGAGGCTTGCTGAGATACCGTGATGTATTCTGTAAAACATAAAAATTGATACATTTAAGGTTTTATTATGACTCACTTCATTTTATTTTTACATGTCTATAAAAATATGACATTTTGCCGAAGGGCTTTCACCTCGTACTGGTATAACTGTAAATAATCGTGGAAAATTGATTTAATCATGAAGCTGCTAAAATACACACTTTTATACCTACACTCTCTCGTACATTAGCGAGCATTCGCGGAATTTTAAATGTCGGAACGGGAGATAAAAATGGTATCTCTAGTTTATTTTACTTGGGAATGTGGTCTCCTCACACTAGCTAATTTTCTGAATAATTTAAACAGAATTTCAGGAATTTTAACGTGTTTGTCTGTTCTGAAGTTATAATTACCTATGGAAAGTATTTACTAAAGATGATAAAACACTAAACAAAGACTGTGTCTTGTACTTTTCAAACTATTGTACTACCGTTAGATTTAATCCTTGAAAATATGTAAAATGTTCTGTCAAACCGGAATTTTGTATTTAAACCCCAAAAGAATGTTGCAGGCATTCTCACAGTGGAGACTTATTGGTTCGGCTGCGCTGAACAATGCCTTTTTGTGTTTGTTTACCTTGTGGACAAAACAGGTGAAAAACACAGGTAAGGCGAACCCCTGTTGTAATTAGGACCCGAAGTGATGATCAAACCACACAGTCAATTGTTAACAATTAGACCGATATGTTACCCGGATTAATTGCAATTCGAGTCGATCAGGCTGTCTGCGATCTTGTCTATAAAAGTCTACTTTTCTAAATATCTGTAGATGTCGCAATTGACTATAAATACGTCTGAAGTCGATTTCTGACAAACCATTCGGTAAAATTTAAACTTGACAGACAAGTACTTAGTTGCATGCTTTTGGTCGACAGATGAAAGTTTAAAGTTCAATAAATTAACATGCTTTTCTTTAAAACAACAAGTAGGGTTTGGTTGGCACTCTCTCCAATCTTAAGTTTGATGAGAAAACTAAGTATTATTATCCTGATTCCAGAATTAATTTACTGCAGAAAGACATCCCAACCACGTTTACACAATAAAGCTATCCGAAACACTGGTTTTGAAACGAAACATTGTTTTCTTACGAGTAAATTACTTAAACATCGCAAATTATCTCGCCCTAATCTGACAGTTATCTACTAAAAATACAAGTTTCAAGGTTGTAACTTCACAATAACCAAGTTCTTATCTCGAAACAAAAGATGCAGGTGTCGAGGGGAGAAATAAACTTTTTAAACCGCTAGAAGTTAATTATGAGCCGTTGTTGATATTTTGACGTGAAAATTTACGGTTTTAGAAACGGAAAGTTGAGATAAGATCGAGAGAAGTATCAAATATCCTGACCTTATCATAGTTCACAGGTAGGTTTTGTCAAATTTACCTGTTGGCGACGTCACGCAAGGTGTGTCAGTTTTATACAGGGCCATAAATGCCAAAATACTGCCGATACACTCGGCTTTGAATTTTTTGAAACAGTGACATAGATGACAGTATACTTTTCGAATTAGTTTTTAATCACGATTTACGAAACTTATACTGACATAAATGACAGTTCATTATGAGGTTTTTTTTTACACAGTCGATTTCAACTAGCCTAGACTATTTCTTCAAATAGTATCCATGGTTATTTGATATGGTGCAAATATTTGGAATTCATTTTTTTTTATTAGTCTAGACTTGAGAATTTTAAAAATGAAATTCAATTTAACCTTCCAACATAACAAATTAAATCCAGATTTGTCACAAAATCAGAATATTAAATTACCTGGTTCATAGACGATTTCTTTGTCGGAAGCCTTCTTGCAGACGAAACAGGCAAAGATGATGTAGAGAGCGATGACAAGGGAAACGAAACAAAGAATTCCTAGTAAAACCATGGAGATGAGGTACCATTCATCGCTGATCTCGAAAAAAGTGCCGCTGCCATTGGCACGTGGAGAAATGGTAACCTCTGACCCCGGAGCAGACGACAGACTGCTACTGTCTTTGGTTATCTGAACAAAGGCCCTTTCTATGGAGGATTTTCCCGATTCCTGGTGAAACTGGAAAAAGTCTGTAAATGGACCACACTTGGTGTCATCGAAAAAACCACACGGCGTTAGAATGATGGTGTTGATAGGACACACAGTGCACGTGCGGCAGTCATTTGACCCTTCGTCGTAGTACAATCCATCTTCACACGGGGAGACATTTTTGCCATACACATACTCCACGGCACAGACAAAAATAGCACTAAGGGTGTAAACTTCCAGCTTCATGGTGTAAAAATAGTGTAAAATCCTTGGGAAATTGTAGTCAATTAAGAATATGTAGGCACGAATCTGAAATGAAAGGAAATAAATAATTTTAAACATGAAGTTGAGCATGCAAGTATAATAATATTCATACAATAACATTGAAATAGTAGATCTAAGTTAATATAAATGAAACTTACAATGTAAGTTTGTTTACGAAATTCAACAGTACAAAGTATTCTGAGTTAACACTTACCACTGTCAATGATTCAGCAGACGATATAGCACTGATGTCTCGTGGATTGGTAGTCAGCTTTATAGTACTTCGACAGACGTGTTCAGTCAGAGGAGGGCTACCCGAATGACAAGTCAGCACACGTCTCGACGCTTATATCTACCTGGAACTAGGCCGGCAGCAAGACGCGCCCACAGATACTGGCCCGACCAATCAGATGGTCGCGTTCGTCTAATAGGCAGATTATTCATGCGGTAAGGTCAACAGACGTTCCCAGCGTAAACAGACGAGTGTTTTCATTGATAAAATAATAAAAACATGGCTTTGTTGAGTAGAGGTTTTAAAATTGCTGAATTGAGTAAAAGTAAATTAAATAGCAATGTGTCGGGATAAAATGTTTTGACTAAATTGTTTGATAACTCCATCTAAAAACCACCGACTCAATTAAAACGTTCAGATGGTTAGTCAGAGCGGGCATACAACAGGTGTCAAACGACGGGCTGGGACAGGTAGCTCAAGCCTTTGTTTGAGGATAAAGTTATCCTTCGAAAAACACTCGAATACGGAAACCATAAGAAACATGTCTAAAGCTGTCGCCTCTACAGACTTTTCCTGTCTAGCTTAAGAAAACAAAACAGCAGAAAATTGTAATCTTTTAATGTAACCAAAATACGTTAGAATAGAAAAATAGAAAATAAAATATACTACACACGCTACCTCTCTGTATAGGTATACGTAGCAGAGAAGAAATACGCGGAGGAGAAGGGGGCTGACAATGGCCGTTGCAAAGTTTATCACGTTGATGCATATAATTGGTCAACTTCAGTTATTAAAACTTCAAGTCAAAACGTCATTGTCTATTTGAGTATGATAATTGTCAGTTGGTATTTCTTTAACCAGGAATGTGAATATGATGACTAAATAAAAAGGGATATCTTCTAATCAGCTCTATTAGCAATTGATTGAGGGTATTTTTATCCATATTTTTCCATAATAATCTAATATGTATCATAAAAAACTTGTTTCCGCATCCTATTCGAATTGTTCTTGATCTTATTTTGAAACGTATTTATGCATATATCTATGAATGAAATAAAGTTTATACTTATCGTCGAACTATTTTGTATCCACATAAAACGATCAATGTTTATAGACTCATTTTAAAAGACCAAGTATTTTTTGTAACAAAACCTAGTCTTGAAGGTGAAGCATCAGAAAACTTAACACGTTTAATCTGGGTGAAATATATTTCTGGCGACCCCCATTTTCCTCCCTTATCCAACTCACAGTGTGTAAAAAATCATTGCCAAGTGTCTGCAACGTGGGGTGCTACAGTATATTGAAGTAAATGAAAATTAAATAAAGGCAATATTCTTGATATTTCTCGGATAAGTTTATTTGTGAAGGGAAGAAGTTGTCTATATTATCGATAATAATGAACTTTTAATAAATGTTACTTCTTGATGCAAAATGGTTTGTACTCTGTTAAAAAACTTAGATATTTTGCCCTCTTTCTAAATATCAAACACGCTTTTTGTATTTTTGATCATCAATATGGACAATAAAGACAAAATAGCCAGCAGCTTTAAAATTGACATTTTCTGATCTGAAATTCAATTTTAAAACTATTTCCGATTTTGGAATTTCTAGAAAAAAGACTCAATAGTGTAACAGTTATCTCCCTTCCTTCATCACTGACATGATGTGACTGCTTGTGGGCATTATGTATTTCAAAAATGAACCTGGGGGCAGCTGTGTTTGGACGGGGATGGATGGGAGGAGGCACTTTGGTTTTGATCTCCATATATACCTTTAAATTAAATAACAGGTGCGCTGCCGTAAAACTTACTACTTGTGGTTTGTTTGCAAGGATATGATCAATTCAAATTCTACAAATGTTTATTTTAGTTTTACCAAAAAAATACAACCCTTTGTTTTACAATAATTTTATTGAACACATATCGCTTGAAATGAAGCATATTTATTGAAATATATTTTTGCATCTAATAAAAGGACTTTTATTTCATTGTGACTAAAACACCAAGATTATGATATTAAAAAAGGTAAAGGTTATAAAAAACCTATAACTAACAATTTGGCTGGTTGACCTGTCACCTGTGAATAATTAGCTGAATCAGACAGGTAAGTGTTGTTAGTCGGGCTGTGAGGACTATCTACATGATGTCAGCGCGTGTCCGTTTCACACGTACCATACGTTTTCTAGACCTGTCAAAGTCGGAGCAGACGGTCTACTTCGACATGATACTGTCTTAGTCCCGATCCCAAGTCCAATCAGACGTGACCTAGGGGAGGATACCGTACTGGATCTCTATTATCACGTTTTTACGAGAACAAGTTTTAATAAAAATCAATTAAACGTGACCCAAGGGAAACCTGTCCAGAATTGTCTTAGACACGATTTTGTTTTAATCCATTCAGACGTAATCCTAGAAAACACTTTAAAAGTCTGTAGATTGACATCGAGACCTATAGCCAGTGTATACGTCCCTGATTGACACGGAAAGTAGACACGGTATTGAGACGGATTGTTATCAAGATTTATAAATTTTAATATTTAATCGGTCATATCTTTAAAATGAACTAATTCCACGGACAGGAATTTCAGCTTGTCATTTCAATTCATCCTTGAAATCCATCTTTTCATAAATATTTACATATATTGCAATAATGAAGTTTGAATGAAAATCAATTTTAACATCCAGTGAATAAAAATTCAGTTTGGGACAATTCCACTTAAATGAAACTAAAATCCAATGAAATCACATAATTTGAAAACAAAATGAGATGAAATTCCTAAATGAGAAATGTAAATTTCATGTAACTGAAAATAAATATTTGTGAAATTCAAAGATATTGAATTAGAAGAGAGAGTAAAAACGAAATATTGATATATAAAACAAATGACTTAAACTAATGAAAGGACACTAGACGAATTGCCATTTAGCATGAAGGATGTGTAAGTACAATTCAATTCAATTTTATTCTTTTTCACAATACAATGTATAGAGAAACATATTTACAATATATTATATACAATTAAATGTTCCTAGACGGTGGTATACAATATCAATGGATAATACATATACAAATTTACATCAAGGAGGACAAATATTGTTATAAATTATTCTTATAAAGGTGCAGAGTTTCTTTAATATTTTTGTATTATTAGTGTTCATTAATTCATTGAATTTAATTACATTCGTAGTAAGCTATAAAGATATTTTTTAATTAATAGTAACGGTTAATGAATAAGAATTGTATTTAGATTTACAATTATGATGGTACAGATCTGCTCAATTAAAATAGCCATATGGTTCCCCTAATTGACGAGCATTATCAAACGTAATGCCTAATTCTAAACATAACATTTCATCTATTAAAATAACAAAACATCAGATTTGGGGGAGTAGGTAGCTTATAGTTGTCCAAACAAGTTTACACAGCGCGTGGTTGTGACTGCCCGGTCTGACGTCATGGTGTCAATTCTCGCACCTGTGTCCACCCTAATGTCAGAATTAACATTCGGACACTGGTCAACTGGTCATTTTATCACACTTTGGCCTGTTTGATCTCCTCCATACCATACCATGAGTTTAATTCTGTCATATGTTTTCCCTTGAAGAAAGAATACTAAATTAATATTTAATTAAAAATAAGTGTTTGAATTATCACTCCCTGACTTACAATCAGAGCCGGTAGTTTATTTATATTCATATCTATTAAAAGTACTAAAAAAACACACCTGTTTTAATTAAGAGATTTAGGGCGGTAAACTATCATTTAAACTTTAATGTGTCTGATTCTTTATTGATAGAGGTCATCAATATCAATATTTGACAATAAAATCATTTATTTCAATGTGCAATTGACATTTATTTTCTAATAAAAAAAAATAAAAAATGAACTAATTTAATCCACCAATTTGTTTATGCAAGTGTTATACATCACAATTATATCATACGAGCATAAACACATATAGTTAAATAGCGGGGATCAGTTATCTAATCCCAGAGATGTATATAGCACATACGTCTCTATAAGACGAAATAAAAATATAGACTAATGATAGCCTAATTTGGTCAGAGCTGTTATAATACGTAATATAAAACCAATAAACCTGTCACAGATTCCAATCCATAGAGCAGGTGATTGTGACAGTCCATACCTAACAAGCTCTCTGAAAGTGTACTTGCATATTACAGTATATGAATGAAATGGAAAAAAAATTGAAATGAATGCATTATAAGGGTGTAAACTGCTACATGTATCACAGGTTGGTATACTCCGGTAGAAGCTTCTCGGATTCCGTCTTGGTTTTAATTTATTCCTTGGATTTAGACAACATGATGGATTTAAATGAAGATACAAATCTCAATATATCAAAATTTTATTTTGCATTCCTCGATTACAATAATCGATTTGATATAACATATAGGACATGCATGTATATATGTACACGGAATTTAATCTGTATACGGGATATGTATAATTAACATTTTCTTTGTATATCAAATATCTTTTAAATAACATACAAAATTCACAATAACACGTCAACTTAAGTAGAAAAAAACCGTCTTTTTACATCGTTGTGTGTGCCATCTGGGAAATTAATTACAACGATATGGCGATAGAGATATCACATTTTGGATTTTATCTTGATCAAATTACGCATAATCGGTCATTTATTCATCAATATTTATCCAAAGAGACGTAAACATATTTTTTTAATGGATATTTTCCTTTGATATATCTGATACCTATGTTTCTTTCTATGAGGCCGGTAAATCATGAAGTTTTTAGCCGATAAGTACAAAACAGATAATCGCTTTTATCAAATCGGCCAATACGGTGACGTAACGTCCTTATTGTCAGAGATTTAAGGCAAAGCGAGCCGCAACACGTGACAAAGATGTTGCGGCGTGTAGCCCCTAGGGAGACGTTCGGCCCCTTTTGTGGCAATGATGGGATACGGTAAGGTCCCGGGGGCACGGATAAACACATAAAAAACAACGTTTGGGTATAAATTACCTTCTCACGTCTTCAATCTTAATCTGAATGGTTCGTTTGATGGTATACTCGAATCCCTTGCTGAGCTTTATAACAGGTGTATATTCAAGACAGGTAAACAAATAGGGGTGTGACAATACGGGTTCTTAGAGACCCCAGATGGGTTTGTTGTCCTAGCTATTACCCCTGTCCCTTTTAGCGGACCTTTTTATCTCCCGACTAGTGAAGATGTAGAAATAAAACGAGCATAACTGTTGAAATAAACATCCAGGGTTATGTAATGTAATCCCTGAATGACAGGTCTGGTGTGAAATGCGACATCATTCTTGTAAATTACAATCCCGAGTAGAACGTCCAAGTATTACGTATGTTTACATGTAAGTTTATCTCCATGTGTTCTACGAATTAAACATTTGTGGAATAGTAGCATCTTTAAATCTTTTGAGTTCTTCTTTCAGATAACATCATCAGATAGAAAAGGCTAAGATACGCTTAATTCTGGTTCAGGACTATTTAAAGTCCTCTATATATACCAGACTCACACTAGATACATAAATAAAATACATTAAAAAACTTTATCCAGTATACATCTACATTGTTCTCTATATCTTGATATTTGCTTCATAATTGAAAAAAAGTTCTTGATTTTTTCAGTGATTATCTAACTTATTTTTAAACGAGTTTACATTAATTGCTGACATTATATCCTCTGGCAGCTCATTCCAAATCGTTAATGTTCTGATCGAAAAAAATATTTTTTTTCTTAGCATGTTTATTGATCGTGTAGGGAATATTCTTTTTGGGTGTCCCCTACAACTATGGCGATTGGATGCATCTTAAATGCCCAATATACGTAACTTTCGGCAAAACTTGAAGCGAAAATCAAACCTAATAACTCTACAGAGTTAGTCACGATTAACTGATATCAGCAATATACCGGTACAGCAGCAGTCGAAATACGATGTTTGTAAACACGCATCCTCTTTGGACTAACTTCTAACTTCGGCTTGTTGTTGAACCTGAATTATTTTCAATTCTTTGGGGTTTGACACGAGAGTTGACACGAGGTAGACCACCATATCATTGATATATTACACTGACATTTTCACAAACGCCCAGCCGAGAGAAGGACATTGAAGAACTCTGTTAACCCTAACGTGTATTGTAAGCGATTCAGGGTTGACATGTTAAATCATAGCAGCACTACTGACAGACGAGACCTGGTGGTATTACCGATGTAAAATATTTGTTGAAAAACGGTTCAATATACTTTGAGTGTTAGAACGTTAACCCTTATCACAGTTTTCTCTCGCAAATGACTAGATTTAAAACGTAATCATAAGGCCTATGATGATGGTGAGCGGATAGTAGCGAGCTAGGACTTCCAAGTTAGTCCGTTTACAAGGTCAAAGGAGTCATATATGTTCATTGTTTTTTTTTAATTTTTCTAAATAACCTTAGTGCCTGGGACGAAGATATTTTACCAGAAACATGCTATATAAAAGAAAGGCCTACCAAGTTTGTTCAAATGAAATGACATGACCACGAACTAAGACATCACTAGTTACTAAGATAATCTATTGAAGGTCATATGGGTTAAATCTGTTGAAAACCTCTGAGCAAACTCTGAATAACAAAACTGACAGTGTGGTAATGTTTGCCCCCCCCCCCCCCCCCAAAAAAAAACCCCACGCCTGATTAAAATCCTTCCAAGTGTGTTCACATGATTGACATTGGCTTATTCTCAAGGTTACATAGTTAAACTGTGTTTAAAATCTTTAAGTAACGTCGCTTCAATTAACAAGATCTTACACCAACCTTTTTCACCGCGTTCAATTATGCTAGAAACCCCAAACCATTTTTTGTCTGTATTGCAGAGGAATGGGGTGATGATATTTGACCAGAAGCAAACACATTCAATGTTGCATGGGTAAAACATGTTAAAAACATTTAAATACGTCCTTTCAAATAGAAAAAAAAACTTGGAGCATGAGGTGATGATATTTGGCCAGAGATATGCTTTTACGAAGAGTTGCCAAGTTTGCTAAAATGAATTACATTAACAAATAAAAAAAGGGAACTGGGGTCAATTATATTTGAATTTTTCTGAATAACCAAAAGGTACAGGGGGATGCTGGGATGAAGTTGTTTTATAGCGTGTTCCATTTAGCGCATCGTTCCGGTTGTTCCTGAATGAACCAGATGTTCCGCTAAATGGAACACGACGTTCCGTCGAAACGAACCGGTTCGTTGGGAACGTCTCATTTGCGGGTACCAAGTTGGATCCAATATGGCGGCCAGTGAAAGGTTTTCGTTTCAAATGTTCAATAAATTGTAAATAGACCTAACTATAACCAGTTTGACTGCAATTCATTGGTAAAATATATCATTGCCGACTCCTTGTGGCATCATAGTGTGAAAAAATTGTAAATAAAAGCGATTACTCGCATTGTTTTGCAGATTTTATGACTGAACAGTTTTGGTTATTTCCGGGAAAGTTGTTTCTTTTTCCTTTATCGATTATTAGATTTTCACCCGCAGGAATGGAATTCGTCACATTCTGTTCCATTTAGCAGACCTGTTCCAAGTTGGCACATCTGGAACGTTCCTATATAAAAGGAATACACTGGAAACGTTCCAGATGAACAGGTTAGTTCCAGCGGAACGTCTGGTTCGTTCCGGAACAACCTCAACGTTCCGCTAAATGGAACACGCTATAAGTCTCATCTACCATTTCTGAATTAACACCTAATGAGGGTTTTGACTTTCAAGATTACGTAGATATACTTTAAATCTTTTAATAGATTTAAACAAAATAAACACGGATGGTTTGCCTGTTGTCGTAGTTAAGCCGCTTTAAGTTTACTGCGGAACGCTAATTGAAGATGGGTTCAATTGGAGATAGGTACAATTCTGATAAAGATAGGTTCAAATAAGACATATTGAACCTATCTTCAAATGAATTGTACCTATCTTCAAATGAATTGTACCTATCTTCAATTACGAACAGTATAGTTCCAAGGGGGTATAGACAGTTATTCTCATTTTGGCGCCAATGAATTGTAGACTGGTTCAATTGAATAAAAATAGGTGCATTTGAATTAAAGATATGTTCAATTCAATTGAAAATAGGTTGAATTCAATTTTGCCTATCTTTAAATACGTTTTTAATGGTACAAATAATTGTACCTATCTTCAATTGAATTGTACCTATCTTCAATTGTATTTTACCTATCTTCAATTGTATTTTACCTATCTTCAATTGTATTGTACCCATCTTCAATTGAATTGTACCTATCTTCAATTGAATTGTACCTGTCTTCAATTAAATTAGACCCATTTTCAATTAATTGTACCTGCATTTTTCTTCAATTATTTGAAGATAGGTGTAATTCATGCAACATATGTTAATTTGGCGTTCCATAGTTTACATGTGTGATATTTACTACCGAGAGAGCGATTAAGGCCTATTAGACCTCTTGTTGCTTTTATCATTTGATTCGGGCACCTGTGTCCTAATTATGACCAACTTTATCAGAATAGCTTACACGCAGTATTGGCCCAAGACAATACTGATCCCGGGTCTATAGATAGGAATTTCATTCATCTTTCGCTAAAAGCTCGGTATATGGATGCTACCATCAATACCTACACAGTATAGTTATAAATAATGGATTAGGAGAACAGAGCCCGTTATCGGCAAACAGGGACGCGACTGTTCGAGTTTAAGGGGATTTAGGGGGATCAAATCTGTCTATCGCTTCATAAATATCTCCTTTTGATTAATTTGCCGATACTTGGATCTGAAATATTCCTGGTGCGTTTTGTATATAGCCTATATCATTGCTTTGTGGTTTTCGGTCGTGTATGTATGTTTAGCATATCTCAGTAATCCCAATCATTGTCCCCCGAATATCGCGAACTTTGACCTTTGAACTCTTCACAAACCCCCTCCTCTCCCCGACTACAGATAAACCCTGTTCAGTATGTTTAGTATTTACAAAATAACACAATAGTGCTTTTGTCCTCAGTAAAAGGTTAAATAGATTATTTGGTCTAATTTCCTGATGGTGAATTTAAAAAATAAAATGCCCCGCTTCAATATTTTATTTATAAAGCTTTGTTAGCTTGAATCAATCATAAAAAAATAATAAATAATAAAATTATGACCCAAACATCTTTTTTTTAACAAATCTACACGTATATATTAGTCTGATTGATGAATCATTACGGAATCTATATATCTAATTTCTTATGTATGTAATCTTAATCACAGGGACCTGAGAGTTTGTTACAGCTAGTTTTGGACCTAAATTAAGGTGTTTAGCAATTTTACTCGTACTAAGGGGGGCATTTATATTGAAAATTGATCTACACCCACAAAACGTGTAAAATTGCTCTTAACATCATAATTTAGGTCCAAAACTAGCTGTTACAATTTCTCAGGTCCCTGTGATCTTGATAAGAATTATTTACCGGTGCCTTGGGTATGCTAACAAGGCGGTAGACACATCCTATACCCTGTCCAGGACACACACGACTTTCCTCTGTCTTCTAAATAATTTGATTTATAAGAAAGAATAAATCGGACTACTATAGAACCAAGGTCAACAGTTACTTTGATTACCTTTAATCATATAGTCTCGCGTGGCCCGTATACGTAGCTAAAGCACGAGACTCAAAAAGGACAAAGTGTCGACACTGTATGCGGATAATGTGTTTTTAACCACACACAACCAATCTTTAAATGAACCTAGCTGTAAATGGGGCATGAAAAGTAAACAAAATCATGCAATCGATTGCATTCACATATTAACTTAATTTTTATATCATTATTATTGTAGTTCAAAAAATATTCAAACTCATTAGCTAAGCACAAAGCTTGAAACAAATAGGAAACTTAAAGGCCCAATATACGTAACTTTCGGCAAAATTTGAAACGAAAATCAAGTCTTATAATGTATTATGTATATACATTTAGTTTAGATGAACTATTCAAGATGAATTCTTGCGCAGTAACCGGTAGAGCAGCAGTTGAAACACGGTATTTGTAAACACGCGTCCATTTTGAACCGTCTTCTACCTTCGGCTTGTTGTTGAAGCGGACACCATCTGAATTATTTTCAATTTTTTGGATTTTTTGTCAAGCGTTTCTTGTTAGTTACCGCTCGGGTTTACTTCGTTTTAGGTTTATTTTTGCATGGTTATCAACTGGATTTTTTTCATAATTTTGCAGAATCCCGAAAAACTTCATGAAGGCACATATCTTGGGCCTTTAAAATCAAGGAAAATAATTCCTCTGAACCGAGGACAAATTTCATTCCTGAACGGATTCTATATTGAAGATAAAGAGTTTATACCCATCGTCGGAGAAGTGTACCGTGGGTTTCCGACGATGGTTTATACCATACTTGTCATTATCTTGTTTGTTTACAGTCGGGGTTTACAGTAAACAACGAGCACTGTCTGGATGACGCGACCTTTATCTGAGTACATGGCAGTCTACTGCTTCGCCATTAATAACAATTTTGTTATCCCTCCCGTCATATTTTATTTGACAGAGCAAAGACTGGGGATCGAGAACTTCAATTTGATTGCGACCCCAGGTAATCAAATACTACCGTACTCGACCTTCTGTACAAAGACCCCCCAGCTTCATGTAAGAAATTCTGTCATTTTCGCAAGAAATATTTAATAATAATGAAAAAAAATCAAATAGATGATTTACAAAAACTTGTACCAGGGTATACAACTCAATATTAAGAAAAGTTCAAGAACATGAACTGCATTCGTAGTTTGAAATAAAAATGAAAGAATTTTGAAATGTAGTCCGAGTAAAGCTGATCGCTAAATGACAGACTGGTGTCACCCTCTCCTTTATTATCATACACTGAAGATTGATTGAAGAAATAAACAATAAATCTTTGACACTTTGATACCATAGATAATTCATCACTGACTATAAACGATGGGAAGAGTCAAGAAGGGGCGGGTCCCGGTCACTGCGTGTACACAACCCCTCAGATTTCACATCAATCAATAGCGAAATACACATAAGGTGTATATTTCACTGGGATATTTAAATGTTTGTTGTTTTGTCGGAAAAGAATTTCCAAGATTATCAATATTTGACAGACATACGCAGGGTCGGTCCAAAATGACAATGCTCTTTGGGCTCAGTGCAAAGAAAATACATTTCTCTAATATGCACAGGTGTTTATTGAACTTGTAACATTGTTAATAACATCAATGAATTGAATTTAAATTTAAATTAAGTAGGCCTTTCGAATTTATTTTATGTTAAAAAGGTCTCCTGTTAAAGGCCCAATATACGTAACTTCAGGGAAATATTTCGTTATTCTGCAAAAATCTGAAAAAATCCAGTTGATAACCATGCAAAAATAAGCCTAAAACGAAGTAAACCTGAGCGATAACTAACAAGAAACTCTTGACAAAAAAAAAATCCAAAGAATTGGAAATAATTCAGGTGAGCCCCACTTCAACAACAAACCGAAGTTTTGGACGCGTGTTTACAAATAGTGTGTTTCAACTGCTGCTGTACCGGTAACCGCAAAAGAATTCATCTGGAATATTGCTGATATCAGTTAATCTTAACTAAATCTATGAATGTAATTAGTTATTAGGCTTGATTTTTGCTTCAAGTTTTGCCGAAAGTTACGTATATTGGGCCTTTAGTCGAATTTACGGTCGTTACAACTAAAACAAGAGCACCGCAAGTGGAGGCATTATACGCCCGTCGGACCCACAGGGACCTGAAAATTTGATACAGCTAGTTTTGGACCTAAAATAGGGTAACAAATTCTCAGGTCCCTGTGGTCGGACCCTACTCCTATATAACATAAGAGGCCGCTGGTCGGCCTTTTTTCTATCGGATTTGATTTTGTCGACGTTACACGGCGCCCGTCAAAAAGTATCTCGTCGTGTTAAACGTCTAACATTGCTGGAGTAGTCGGACCCTATCAGAAGTGTGTACCGAGATTAAAAGTAAACAATGTTAAAGTCAAATGCAAAACAGGTGAAATACAATTCTAATTTGTAGGTTGTCAAACTGTAAAAATATCAGACTGCCGTTCAGGAAAACATGCAAAATTTTAGGAGGAGATCTCCGGACAAATAAAGTCTACGACGGACGGACAACTCCATACCATAATACGTCCCGTCATTTTTGACGGACGTATGAAAAATTGGTTGATAATTCCCCGAATATGGTCAAGAAACAAAAGCACGTTATGACTAAGGGCTAACTTAAGAAGGATGACGTACCACGCACATGTGCTGCAACTTCTAAATTTAGTAATAGATACAGTATGCCGAAAAATGAATTAAACTGCACAATACAGCTGTTTCGTCCTTCTAGGAATTAATTTCTAAACTAATGTAGAAGCAGAAGGGTCAGGTGCGTAAAACCCCTTTAATTTATGAATTTAGAATTTAACTATTTCTGTATAAATTCAAATCGTGTAGTACGAAAATGTGTATATTATGTACCGTGCCACTTCTCAAATGAGATTAACTGTGGCTATGGAGGCTCCAGCAAACCTCGGGGACTAAAAATTAAACTATTTCTGTATAATTTCAAATCGTGTACTACGAACATAGTCTAAGGGAAGCAACTCTCGCAAACAATTCGCCGTTTTATCATCATGATCAAGGACGTGCGCCCCATAACTTTTATTTTAACCTGTAACACAGAAAGGATCTACATCTACCCGTTAATCGACCTCCTTCATCATACTGAAGATTGTGTCGATTGATTGTTGTGTGCTATATACAAGGGGAAAAGAGACTAATTAATGGGTGAAATCTTGGACATGGTAAAAGAATGGAATGTGGAAGGTGCATTTAAAAAAAAAATACAATTATAGAATGTTCTTGACACATTTCTTCCGTCAGGACTGAATTTACACAAGAAAAGCATTTTGAGCCTCATAGTTCTAACAACGATCTAATACTTCGGTATATTTCACCATTTGCCATATAATAAATTCGTAACGTAGCGTCAATACAATCTTTACTTGCAAATTCTAGATACTCGAGTTTATGTATCGTATAATATGACTTTCAATTGCAAATTTTCGTAGCTGTAAAAATATAATACAAATCGGGAACTATTTAACAAAATGTTAACTGTTTACTACCGCGAGGACATTTCAAATCATTCTGAAAATCTCTGAAAAATAAACGATACATGACCGCGACCAAGTCCGGTTTTTGATTGTTCTTGCGTATAGTGCGCACCCCGTTCGTGACACTTACCGATTTTCGTTGAAGCGGTTGAACCGGTCCGACCAAAGCTGTTTGTATATATTAACGTAAGTCGAACCTAGTAATCGCATGTTGCTTTAAGGCCAGTCACGAGAAAAACCTTGCAAGGCCTACATAAGCATTGACATGTCCGCCATGATTTTCACCTCAAAATGTTACATTTGAAGATGGATGAACCGGTTGTTCGGCATAAAGGAAAACGAAATTAAATATCATCTCACAAAAAATACATATTTATAAAGTTGTTCTCTGAAACGTACAGTAGGTTCACAAAATAATCATATGAATTATCATTAGTACAATATTTGATATTATAGGCCGAAGTACTGTACTCCGATACTGTACAAATTGTCTCCCTTTTTTACAGTAATTTCGGAGATTACCGCTAGGTGTCTCAAACTGCGTGTATCCGGTATTAAGCCAATCGCTATTTGCACGGCGTTACTAATACACCTATAATAAAGTAATATTCCCCCTATTAACCATAATGGTACATCTAATGCACTAAATGATTACTTCACCTCAATAGCAACATCCTCACCAGATCCTGACTCACTACAACTAACATAAATAACCATCCTTTTCAACTAGAGAACATTGACATATTAGAACAAGACGTAGGGGATCAACTCAGGGACGTATATATACGTCCATGATCAACTGTACTAAAAGATAAAAAAAAAACAAAGCAAAAAAAAAAAAAGCAGGACCTGATGGAATAGTACATAAAATAATACAAAAACTAACACCCTCAATATCATATCCACTAACACTACTATTTAATCAAACAATGGAGCTTGGGCAAATCCCTACATAATGGAAACTCGCTGAAGTTAATGTTATATGTAAGGGTAAGGGGTCCCAAAATGATGCCAGTAATTATAGGCCAATCTCAATTACATCCTCACTGAGACAACATTTTTAAATATCTGTATAACTACCTTGTAGAGGATGAAACTATTACTGAGTATCAGTCAGGCTTCCTGGCTTGTGATTCAACTGTGAATCAATTATTGCGTATTTATATCATAATATTAAAAATAAGAGGTATGGCGGAAATTTGCCCACATTTCCCTAAGTTGGCATTTATGAAAACGGATAAAATATTAATATAAGGATTGTACCTCGTTTTGACTGCGTATACGGTAGTATGCCCACAGTTGGCAACGAACATATTCTATGGTGCGCGTTAGCGCTCCATATTGAATATGTTCGTTGCCAACTGAGGGCATACTACCGTATACGCAGTCAAAATGAGGTACAATCCGTATATTTACATCATTATTAATTTTCAAGTGTTATTCGAAGAAAAAACATTCGAAGCGGGTTGATACGATGGTAACTACGATGGCCGTGGTTGCTAAGATGATATAGTCCCACTGAATCTTCATCGATATACTGCTAAGTTTGGAAAATACACAGTGAACAACACTATTTTTCTTTATAAAATCATTTGTAAATTTGGTATTAAATAATATTACTAGCACTTCGAATTTATTTCTTTGTTTATAACGGTCGTTATGTACACGCATTCACACAGTGATCAGGTTGTGACGCGGTCCGACGTCGGACGTCACATCTGCTAGGCGCCGCCATGTTTGCGTTACCGTCAAAGAATTTCGAATGCACATCCATCGGAATCAAAAGTTTTCGAGAAATCTTTATTGTATATTCAGAGGAAATGGATTCCATGTATGTTCAATGTTTCAAAATCTTAAACGAACAAAACAATGACCATCACCGAATAGTTATTTTTCTGAAGCGTGAACGACGCCATGTTTGAACAAATATCAATCCGCCGAGCCTTTTTTCACTGCGTATACGCTAAAATATTCGCAGTCAGAGTTTACTAAGCACAAGAAGGGAGAGGTGTAAATATAAGTAAATAATTTCTGGTAGCGCAAATGCATAGACAATATATCAAACCATTTTGAAATTTTGAACTTCTGAGATATTCGGTATTGCTAATATAATACTCCAAATATAGCCATATTCACTATATCTATGAATGTGATGGGGTTTCCAATACTTTCAACACTTTCCAACCTTTGAATACACTTTTTCAGTTCCATGATGTGATGTGTAAAAACAAATCGTATTTCGGGTATGCAAGGGAATACACATTGTTTTCCTAAAAAATACATTTGTAATAAAAAATGATACGATTGTACAAGAAAATGAGTGTGTTGATCCTTAATTCATTATACATTTAATTGGCACTAGAACACGTTAAAATGCTTCAAAGACCTTTTAATAAGAAACAATTTTTTTCTTGTGGTGGGTGGTGGGGGGACCCCCTCCTTTTCCGGAAGGTGGATATATCCCCCCGTATCCATCCCCTCCTACCGCCCCGGGTGCTGTCTTCGGCACCACATATGCGTACAACAATAGCTACGCCACTGGCAGTGTACTTGTAACCAGAAATATGAAGTGCAGGTTCGAATCCCGATTCATGCAGTCAGCTTTTTTTTCCTTTTAAATATCTGACATTACCTGTATTTCCTTAAAAAGTCATATATTTATTTTTGCTCGAAAAACCATTTCCTTGTTTTGATAGGGTTTGGCATGATGGTCTTCTATACAAATTGGAGACTTATGGAATCAAGGAAAATCACTGGCATGATTTAGGAACTACCTATCCGAGAGAAAACAAAGGGTAATTACAGAAGGTCCCCATTCTCCTTTTAATGTATAAATGCAGGAGTTCCGCAGGGATCAGTCCTTGGTCCATTTCTCTTTCTTCTCTATATTAATGCATGACATCACTCAATTAGTAGCTAGTAACAGTAAACTATTTGCTGACTATACCTCCCCCTATATTTTTTGATGATAACCATAGTTAAGCAGCACATAATCTTACAAATGACTTGCAAAATTTATGTCCATGGGCTAGATCCTGGGATGTTAAATTCAATACAACTTAAAACATAATCACACACGTCTTTTTTTTATAATCTCTGAGTTGACAACATGGTAATACGTTTTTCATCTTCTGATGTATATAGGTCCATTTTAAAGAGAAGCGTTCTCTGTATATTACAGGATACAAGATAAAAGCTGAAACTTCATACCACATAAAGAAATAGCCGGTTGTCTATCCTTGGACTATACATTATGACCTAAAACTACGGTTCCTCACTTTGTTAAATATTTTAACATTTGTATTCCAAAACCTCACATTTTGATGCTAATTTTTAAGGTCGAAACGGGCCAAATGCGTCATACCTCTTATCGATACAATGCCACCTGCTCCATTGCACACCAAGTTTTCATTACACAAAAACATTTAAGAAATGTTTCCATATTTTCATAAACACTGCATATATAGAGCTATATTTGAAACTAGATTGTTCTCCGTGAAATTTTGCAATAACTACTGCTCTCAATTTCTGCATTTGTTCACCGTCCCACAGGGACCTGAGAATTTGTTACAGCTAGTTTTGGACCTAAAATAGGATGTTTAGAGTAATTTTACACATTTGGGGGTTAGGATTAATTTTCGATAAAAATGCCCCCTCAGTAGTCATAAAAGCTAGTGTAATGTGTAAAATTACTCTAAACACCCTATTTTAGGTCCAAAACTAGCTGTAACAAATTCTCAGGTCCCTGTGCACCGTCCCACAAAATTCAGTAAATCCAATTTTATTTCGACTTTGTTTTGAGTATAATTGCATGGTTCTTTTCAATACGGTTTTGGTCTCATATACTTTTTAAAAATAATTATTAACTCGCATTCTACAGAATTTGCTGTAAACGTGCTTATTTTGACGCACTAAAATTTTAGCGCATAACCGAAAGAAATTGTTGGGACAGTTTTAAACACAATGCCTTGAAAATGTTTAAACGTAGATTGTTTGAAGAAACGTAACAGTGAGCGGCAGCATTTAGCTGGTACATGCTTCTAACAAAATGTCGTTGATATTCATCACTTTGTTCCAGAGAAGAAGTCATTTAAACCAACATGGCCAAATTACTCCCTCCCCCACCAAATACTTGATTTGTACATGAACAATTTCCCGCCTCAAAATGCTCTATAGCAAATGTGGGCGATATAATTCCCCTAGTTTTAAGGAAGTCGTGTGACCTTTACTCAAAACATATAAAGTCAGTCCTTACGCTGGCAGTCTAGAATTCTCACCAACAGAATACGGTTCCGACAAAATATAGTTGATATCTACAGCAATGTAGCAATCCCCTCTATCGCAAGACCCTTTATTTTTACACAATTGAAACGACTAGCTAGGGATGCTTCTTACAAAATATGTTGTTATCCTGCGCCTAGTTTCAGGGGAAATTCGCTTGAGTGTTCTTATTTTTCGGGTTGGTCCGAAATCCAAGATGGCCACCATCTCGAAATACAACAGCTTCTTCTTCGTTGCAGAGGTAAAACTGAGATGAAAATTGGTGGAAATTTTGAGGACAGGAATCCATTTGTGTTCTTCTTTTTTGTCCCTATCAAAAATTCAACATGGCAGTCACGTGGGCCATTTTGTAACATGGATGCGCTTTCATAGTTTTCTTGGGGTTGGGGTTGGGGGGTGAGCTAGAACTGTAAGTCGATGGCTGAATAATACCCCCCCCCCCCCCCCCCCCCCCACTCCATGTTGTTTGCAAAATACAGTTAGTTTGGAATATTTACAAATGCAATGAATTTTCCATGCATATGTTAATGTCAAAGTCTACATATCTTCCTTTATATTTGTGTGAAGCTCTATTGAAATTGTATCAACATTTTAGGAGGAGTTTAATGTCTGGAGAAATGTTTAATCAGAAAACCTGTTTATAGTGACTGGTTACCATAAAAACCATAATATTAAGAAAATACAAGTTACATGCACATCTACAAAAGTCATGGTCCTTCATATTCGTGTGAAGTTTCATGAAATTGGCCAAGTGGTTTAGAAGGATTTGTCCAGGCAGATTTTTTCTATTACAAAAAACCTGTTTATAGTGACCAGTTACCATAGCAAATATAATTTTGAGAAAAGAAATGTTGCATGCACATCTACACATGGTCCTTTTTATCTGTGTGATGTTTCATTGAAATTGGTCAAGCGGTTTAAGAGGGGTTGTGCGGACAAAACGTTTCTAAGACAGGCTGATTCCAGTAAACTCCCTTAACTTCGTTGTGGGGGGAGGGGGGGGGTTGTATAAATACTGCCTATAACTGGCGAGCTAGCTTTTCCAGTCATACGGTATAATTTGCTGACCTGCTCAATATAGTTAAGCAATGGTGAGCAAGGTCAGTAGTTGGATTGGGGTGATCGCCAGCATGTTTCATACACATGACATACCATACTTCATACACATCAACAAGAGGCCTGTCACAAGTTTATCTTTGTGTTATCCTCTAATATTGTTTGAGTGAAGCTATGTCTGTCCTAGTTCATCAGCAAACTTCTAGGAAATTATAATTAAAACATATTGGAATTCCAATAGATCTATGTAACAAATACCGGTAGTTCATTGATAAGTTAAATGAAAGTCCCCGAAAAACCGGTACAGGACTAATGTACCACGGTATGTACCATCACAACTTTATACTATGGTATACTTGTAAAACTACCCAGCCCTAGTGTACAATAACGAAAAAACACCAAATTCAATTAATCATTGGACAATATTCTGCACATTCGGATCCAAGATACAAAACGATGCAAATGACCTTAAAGCTGGTTTAGACTAGTTTCCTCGCTTACAACTGTTAATCCATAACTCTGATTAACTCATAACATGATAAGAAACAACTTCATCAAATACCACATACACAACATTTATTATGTTCTTTCAATAGCAATCAGTCTTTAAAAATACAAAATCTATCTCACATACACACATTAACATACATCTTTTCTCATCCTAATCTCTTTCGACATGAACACTCGTCATATTTTCACCCATTTATTCTGTCTATACATAATATGCACCAGTAACGTATAGTTTCCAATGTCACATTCTGTTGTCATCAACTAAATAAAAGAGCTTTTTTTCAATGCAAGATTTTCTTGTCATGTTTTTTTCATTTTCAGTCATTGTTCTATTATCTCAGCGACAAAAGAAATTCTTAAAATGAACTGAGATGTTCACAAAATGTCACCAGCTGGCATTATAATTAGTCCTAGATTTGCAGGATCTGCGCCAATTTCTTAAATCCATGGGTAATCTCGACTGAATAGTACATAACTGCAGCACCAAGTGTGAATTGTTTTCTTCACTTTTCCAATGGAGCATAATTGAGGAGTTTCTCGATGAGATCTACGTGAGCCAGCAACATTCTTCGACAACAGTATCGCTTCAATCCCAGGGCATCGAGGGCATCACTGAAGGTTGAAACAAATTTAGTTTAATACATGAAACAAGAGGTCCAACAGGCCTTAACAGTCATCAGACTTTATATAATTAAGTTGGCTATAATATTAACATATTTGACAACTGTGACCTTGATAGTATATCAAGGTCATTCATTTTAACAAACTTAATAGGGATTCAATAAAGCATGCTACAGGTCAAATATCAGTTCCCTGGACTTTTCGGTTATTGAGAAGAAGTTGCTTTAATATTTGAACACATTTGAAATTGACCAATGACCTTGAAATTATGTCATGGTCTATCATTCCAACAAACTTGGTAGCCAACATGCTACATTCATAGTATCAACACCCTAGGCCTTTTAGTTACCGAGAAGTTGTTTGACACACACTCAACCCTGGTGACCTTGAAAGAGGGTCAATGTCATTCATTTGAACAGACCTGATAGCCCTTCATCCTAGCATAATACAGGCTAAATATCAATACCCTGGGCCATACAGTTAATGAGAAGTTGATGAAAGATTTTAACATATTTGACCCATGTGACCTTGAAAGTAGGTCAAGGTCATTCATTTGAACAAAATTGGTAGCCCTTCATCCAAGCATGACTATAGGTCTTTCTGACCCTTTGGGTCAGATGATATAAACTTTTATTTGGACATTATCTATGGTAAGATCATCTCTTATTTGAAGTGCAAAAGTAGGTAAACAACTAAGGAATGATAGTATGTGGAATATGTAATGTTATTTTCATCAAGGAAGAAAAAAGGAGGTTAATGCATGTATGACATACAATAATTTAATATACACATTACAGGTAAGCGATAGTCCAAATGACTGAGGATGTCTCCGTTATAGTGAGGGAGTGTTAAGGAGTATGAACCAATTACAATCGGTCAAATGTCACCAGACTGGTTATGGGTCCTGAGGAAGCAAGAATCCTTTGTACAAATTATACAGGGATCAACACTAATGGTAGACCGGCAGCCTTGTGCTGCCTGAAAAAAGTCAGACTGCCAAGATGTCCAATGCCAGTAGCCCAGCGGGCATGTGTCATGTGCATGATCCCTGCAGTGCTGTCACTTACTAAAAGTAAGTGTCAATCCCTGTTATACCTACCCTTCTGTGTATTCCACCTGAAGCAGACCTAGGTAAGCTTCCCACTTGTTCCCGATCACCTTCCCACAGGTGAAACAGCGGATTGGAATAATCATGGCTGTCCCTTACACTGTAAAGATATGAAAGAAAATCAGTTATTGAAACATTTTTACATAAATAACTTGGTAATACTGAATTCAATTAGGTGTGAAGTAGAACCGGATTGGGTCAATCATCAAGGACCAGATATCTCAATTTGTTGACTGTCCATCTAGAGTTCGTAAGGTTCAAGGTTTGAAGTTTGAACCCTTGTCTGGCTGTGCATATTTTCTTTCGTGTTACAGTATTGTCCGAGACCAACTCTTTGTTTTCATGTATCTGGTATATATGCTCAGCAAAGGAATACCGGAACTTGGGTTGTAAAAATTTTGTGTATTCAGAGGCCAAGTTTAAGGAGAATGTAGTGAAACTGGACTATACTAATAGTCTACGACCAGATACAAGTTCCATTGTTAGAGTGTCTATCTAGAGTTCGTATGGTCCTGGGTTTGAACCCGTTCTGGGCCTGCATGTTTCTTCTCCTGTAACTGTTACATAGCTGTTCCCCAGATTTCATGGAATCTCCTTGGTGAAAGCTTTTAATAACATATGTATGGTGCCTTTGGCGCTTTACCACATTAAACATTTTTGCAATATTGTATGTCCTTAAACTCACAATATTATCAACTAGCCTACTGTGATAACATTTAATACATTCTGAAACGTTTTAAT
Source organism: Mimachlamys varia (assembly GCA_947623455.1). Classification (NCBI taxonomy): domain Eukaryota; kingdom Metazoa; phylum Mollusca; class Bivalvia; order Pectinida; family Pectinidae; genus Mimachlamys; species Mimachlamys varia. The sequence continues at coordinate 27,424,042 of OX392539.1, forward strand.
CAAGAGATATTATTATAGTTGTACCACCCCTTTACCAAAAATAAATATTATTATAATTATAATAAAGGGTATTGCATGGATATTTCGTCCACACTTTGTTGGTCAACATTAGAACTTGAAAACTCCAATTCTACAATCCCTTTGATCGAAAAAGAGTACTGTACTGTACTGAATAGAAAAATCATGTTGTAAGGTGATTAATTCGTGTATTGCATTATTTTGTTACTTATATAGTAATTGACATTTTTGTCAGGTATTAGAACTGCAGCTACACCGCCTTATTTATTTATTCAAAATTACTAAAATAAACACGAATTTCATATGAGGACATGTTTACTGGTATTCTACTGTACAAGTGTTTCATCTTTTGTGGGTTTTCAGAAAAAAGAGATTGTTGACAAAAACAGTTTGACTTCGATGATGAACAGTCACATTATTAACATTCTGAAGTAGTAACAGCCCATCGATTTTGGATAAACAGTGTATATAACGAAGCTTACGACAAAAGAGCACACTTCTCTTCGCAGTAATATAATAGGCCTCTATATTATCGGTGAATACTTGCCCAATCTCAAGAAATCGTCCTCGTGTGAATGCTACTTCCGGTTTTGAATCCCAGATGGCGCTGTCTGTGTCAACACGTGCAAAGAACTTCCCACACGGTTGGAAATCAAAACAAAAAGGACAGATAGGGGAACATATGGAACTAGATATGTTTTTAAAATGTGTATAGATTGTATTCCATTTACAACTAAATGGACCTCATACGGGCAGTGAAATTGTTGAAAGTTTCGTTCCTTTATTCTTATTTTAATTATGTTTTTTAATTTCCAATTTTTTAATTGTAAGACTTAGACCTAACGTTAGTTATTCATAAGTTAGATTAATATAGTAACCAGTAATATAAAAAGTTATTTTATCAAGTGATTTTGACTTTTCTTAATCTAAAGTTGGTTCGCTTGTACATGTTCTCAAATTATTTATGTTTCGGATTTTTTTCTCTTAATTACAGTTATCTCCCTTTAAACTTATGGATACCTATATAATTATGTAGAAATCATTTCTAAAAGGATTTTTTACTGAACTCATATCTGGGTCGAAATTAGCCCAGATGATCCCATCAGTATCGCTGTTACTCTTAATCATTCTTTAATTTCACATGTCATTACCACAGAAAATTAAATTGATGACAATTATGTGTGAACTTGATTATGTTTTTATGATTGCCAAAGTTAAAGGCCCAATATACGTAACTTCATGGAAATTTTCGTGATTCTGAAAAATTCTGAAAAAAAATCCAGTTGATAACCATGCAAATAAAAGCCTAAAACGAAGTAAACCCGAGCGGTAACTAACAAGAAACTCTTGACAAAAAAATCCAAAGAATTGAAAATAATTCAGGTGGGGCCCACTTCAACAACAAACCGAAGGTAGAAGACGGTTCGAAATGGTCGCGTGTTTACAAAAAGCGTGTTTCAACTGCTGCTCTACCGGTTACCGCGAAAGAATTCATCTTGAATATTGCTGATACCAGTTAATCTTAACTAAATTTATAAATATTATAAGTTATTAGGCTTGATTTTCGCTTCAAGTTTTGCCGAAAGTTACGTATATTGGGCCTTTAAGGTTATCATAAATATTAATTAAAAATCTTAATTGAAAATTAATTAAGCTGTATTACATGTATCTATCAAAGTATAATTACTCAACAATGAATATTAAAGCAAAAAGTCATTCACATATTTCTAACAAACTACATAAAGCCTTTAACTTTGGTTTGGTTTACGTCCTATTAACAGCCAGGTTCATTTAAGGACGTGCCAGGTTTTGCAGGTGGAGAAATGCCGGAGCACCCAGAGAAAAACCACCGACCAACGGTCAGTACCTGGGAACTTCCCCACGTGGGTTTTTGAACTCGCAACACAGAGGTGGAGGGTCTTTGGTAGAATGTTTGGACACCTCAAGCACTCAGCCCCCTTTTACTGGACTTTATTTGATTGTCAATAGCAATACATGTTATAGGACCTTCACAACTTTTGCTAAAATATTCATTGCTTGAATATTGTCAATGTACCAAAATCAGAACAGAACCCCAAAAGGAACACTTGTGGGGAAAACAACCCTAGAAACTCATGCAATACCAAGAATTTCTTTTGATGTAAATAGATTTCATTTGTTGCAGTTTTAATCACAATGCAAATGACGTATGGTCAGCTTCATTGATGCTTGTTTATAACAAAGACAATTTAAAGTTAAGAATAATTTCCAAAACTTCCCCAATTAAAGGGGCATCACGCGAAAGCCTAAATGCCTTTTCTTGAATATACATGGCGTCTGCACTACTAAATATACTTTCCTGTTATTCCCAAATTCAAAACTCCACTCAAAATGTCGTGGTGTCGTCTTTTTACTTGGATATCATTTTCAAAAACTAAATGTTAGTTAAGCTATTTTTAAGTTTCAGGAAAAGCTGAATTTTTGAGAAGAAAAAAATGGGACTCTCAAAACAGGTATATTACTTGTATAATTTGAGTCGTATATGACTGATATTTTTTAATTTAAAGATGAAAATAGCTGAAAATGTCTGCAGTTTAAAAGTTACAGCATATAAACCATGTTCCTAGCAGCTTTTAGAACAAGGTGATAATGACATATCATAATGACACTGCACTTACATGGTCTCTGGATGAAATAACATACATTGTACACAAAATTATATGATGCCAAATTTGAAGTTCAATTTTGTATCAATATTCTGATTCAAACTTATGATATGGTTCTATGGTATGAAATTACAAACAAAATCTACAAAAAGTAAAAATGTTTTTATTGAGTTCAATTGCAATCTTCTTAAAAACTTAACAGTATCATTAAACACAAACACATGCTGGAAAAGAAAGGGATATTTATCAGGTTTGTATTCTTATTACAACAAAAATACAACAATTTCACAAAATAATAACACACGGACATGAGCTAGTGGAATGCATTATTTTCCTGGAAAAATTGGATATTGCATTCAATATAAACAGCTGTGTGCAATGAACAACAGAATAATAAATTATATGTCAGCTACAGAAATCATCAATATCAATACATGTATTATGCCAAATAATATGATTAATTATTTTGAGTTATGCCACAGGTATAATAGGATTGGCAGATATATATGGCTTTTATATCAACTCAACTTCTTCTCCGAAAGATTTTTTTGCCATTATTTTATGTCAGATTTTTTAAGAATAATGTTCAAGTAGGTGGGTAACACTAAACTCAATTTTTTTTTAAAATTTTGCCCTATTATGACTACAAACTTATTAACGGTTCTCTGGTGCAAGAATTTTACGACATTTCCAATGATAATCTGTAATACAACATATACCAGCAGAAGTTGAAGTGTATTGCTTCGAGTACAAATTGAATATGATTAATTTACTAATGATATGAACACCTTCGACATGTTAAACAATTTCAGACTTCAATGATTTCATGTCCCATCAAACAGACTATCTTGATTAAATTATTTTTCTATATTTTTGTTTGGTTTTCAACATTAAGTAAGAAAATTTCATATGTACTGAAAAACGGTATTTCTTTCTATCTCAAATTATGCCCCCCCATCCCCCTATCTGCTCATTTATTTGTTTTCTTCATAACGCTAAAGAGTAAGAAAAATATAGGTTTACCACAGACAGATATGTCCAAACTATTAAAAGCTTTGGGACTTTTCAGCACCAAAATCTACAGATATGCAATTTACATATTATTACCCATCCTCAGACAGCAAATGGCAGACGCTGATGGGCACACAAAACCATTAGTATACATACAGTAAAAAATAAAACATGTTTTGTAGATATTATTGTACATTTAATAACAGCACCTGTGCAGCACACATTCATACTTGCAATTAAAAGGAATACATACTCTACTTCAGCACACATGCATCCATACTCCACATATCAATAATCTACATTAGCAAACACATCCATACTTTATATAAGCACATGCATCCATACTCTGCGTTTGCACACATATCAATACTCTACGTTTGCACACACATCAATACTATACGTTTGCACACACATCAATACTCTACGTTTGCACACACATCCATACTCTACGTTTTCACACACATCCATACTCTATGTTTGCACACACATTCATACTCTACGTTTGCACACACATCCATACTCTACGTTTGCACACACATCCATACTCTACGTTTGCACACACATCCATAATCTACGTTTGCACACACATCCATACTCGGCGTTTGCACACACATCCATACTCTGCGTTTGCACACACATCCATACTCTCATTTGCACACACATCCATACTCGGCGTTTGCACACACATCCATACTCGGCGTTTGCACACACATCCATACTCTACGTTTGCACACGTATCCATACTCTACGTTTGCACACACATCCATACTCGGCGTTTGCACACACATCCATACTCTACCTTAGCACACACATCCATACTCTACCTTTGCACACACATCCATACTCTACGTTTGCACACACATCCATACTCTACTCAAGTACTCGCATCCATAATTTACATAAGCATGCACATCCAAAGTCTATGATAGCACACACATCCACACTCTACGAATTAGCACACACATTCATACTCACAATTGAAAACAATCCATAATCTACATTCAACAACATACAAAATCAAATATTTAGGTAATGTATACCGATGTCCACACCACACAAAACACAGTCACACAATACCCTGACACATAAAAACATACTTATAAACACACACACTCGAAGAAGACAAGATAATCTCTTCACAAATTGAACATACAATATAAATAACAAAATACGGCTATGACAAAATAAGGCTTTCTAATGTCAGTATACATACTAGTTTTCCACTGAACAGGCTTATTGATACTAAATAGTGCTAGCCTGATTCAGTCACATGACATGGGGATAATCCCAAGGTCACATGACTGAATCACCAGATTAGTCGGAAGTTCATTTCTGATCTCAGTAAGGACTGAAAAAGGCCGAAAGCTACTCGTGGGAAGTATTTAGTTGAGAGACAATGTTCAACTGTTGCTTGTTAAATTTTTTAATTCACATTCCAACAATATCAACCTAAGTGAAATGTTATATTGTGATTCAGTGGACAAAATCAGTATTTTTTGTGCGGTGATTTTATATCCAAACAGGAAAAGAAAATGCACTAATAGTAATAAACAGAATCATAATTCAATGAAAAAGCTGGAGTCCATATATAGACATCTCTGATGTGTAACACAATTAATAATTTCCAGGCAAACTTCCAAATGTGCTGTCAAGTTTATAGTTTCCCCCTCATATAACGTTAATGAGGGGGATTGATCAAAATTTAAAGAGTAAAACTTTTCTCTGTTTCAATTGATTATCAAAGTCTGATTGCAATTGATTGCAAAGGAATATTGAAATGTCTATAACGGTCTTTTTAACACATACACATGCAAACTTCAATGAATGACTATGTAAAATTAATCTATCTATTTCAAATTAATTTTCTTATCTTGCGTTCTGTCTCAATATCACAAAATCACATTTTAAGTATCATGATTTAAACAGGATTTAAAAAATGTCCAAAGTTCAACATTTGTGAGATGAAGTCTCCAGGCTTTGTATTTTTCCAGAAAGTCCTGCACAGTTTGGACTATCGAGGTTTTACTACTGTATTTTTGGTTGGAAGGACTTAAATCATTGATGTCACTAGAGTACATGCAATGTATATAATTTCCAGCACAGATCAAAGGAACATTAACACATCAATAAGTAAATAAATTAAAATGTCAGTTCATCAAAGTAAAATTTAAATGTAGCTTTAATTTAAAAATATGAGTAAAAATAATGAAAAGATGTATTTCCAATTTTTGAAGGTTATTTCGACGATCATACAATTTTTACAAGCCAGGGGAGATAACTCAGCAACACAAATTTTGAATAAAGTCCTCGTCAGATATATAACTGACAATATGGTAATTTTTTTAATAATCCTCTCAATCCAGAGTCAATGTTTTGATGCCATGATTACATAAATATATTAATTTGTTAAAAAAGATATATAATTTCTTTTATCTTAATATATCAAAATGCATTCCCAAAAACCATTTTTCACACCAAACAATCAAAGTGAAATGTTTTAAATGAAAATAACCATATTGCTTGTCTCCATAGTAGTATTCTATGTTATCCTATCTTTAAATATACCATTTCAATTAATATTAACCTTTGAATCTGGCCTGTGATCAACTTTGTTGACCCTTGACCTAAACACATTAAATTACGGTAATTTTTTATCATAACAGAAAAATCTTTCCACTGCTGATCTTAAAATCACTAGCTGAATTGCTCCAGAACTTGTGGCTATTAAAATAATTTTGCAATCTGACTTAAACTAGATCTGAATTCCACTCCGTAGAGTACAGGTACACTCCATTCTTAATGACACAGAGTGTACAGTTACTGTATGGAGGGGAATTCAGATCTGGTTTTAATCAGATAATTTTGCGTATAAGTTTTTACTTTTATTCAACCTTTTGACAGAAAGTCAAGATAATTTATTTGAGAAAACTTCATCAGCCATGTATCTGTTGACCAAACATCATGACTCTGGAGCTGTGCCGAGCTTTAAACTCTGAACTGATTAGCTGCACCACACCATGAAGTCTTCAGCACTATGTGACAGGTAGTTAAAATCAATATGCAATTGTAAGTTAATATTAAGATGTTTTGATCTTTTTCTATGATTTCATTCGAATTCACAAGTTTTACCTTTGAGATATTTCATATGTCAAACAAAGTTTGTCTTAATATTTTTTTTGGATTAAAATCTTGATTAGTGCAATATTTCATTTAATACATGATTTGTACAGTTTCCCAGAAAAAATTGATCTCCATATGAGACATGCGCATGCCCCAGCTGTTTATTTTTGGCACACAACATAATTTTCAACACAGCCAAAACTTATTAAAAACTGTTGTCAAATTCTTTCACCCCTATGGCTTTTGGTCTAAAAATCCTCCAATTTTGGCAAGATCTTCACCAGCACGGCGTAAAATGGCAAGAGCTTTGTCACCTGCAAGTAATAAAACAGTAATAATGTTAAATTCTATTAATTTTGAATACAAAGAAGCATTGTAAAGAACTGTTTTGACATAAAACCTGAATAAATTTTAATCTCACAAGGATGAGGAGGTACATCTTCACAACTGTGATTAATTGCACACCTTCATACGAGGTGTACATCAGAATTTAAAATTATCTTATAGACTGTACCCTCTGTTGCTTTTCATAATACAATTAAAGTGGTAAGCTATCTAACTTGTTTATGTACATGTATACAAATTTGATTAAAGGGGCATCCCGCGAAAGTAAGCCTTTTTTCATATTTTTTTTTCAAAATATTACATACACATATCGAGTGGGTATTCTTATGGACTACGACGATCGGATTCCGCTGACATGTATTCATAAAATAAATGATTTTAAAATAACTAGTGGAATTCCAAAACGTCTGGCCAGACGTTCTGAATTGGGATTTCCACCTACCAACGCATGCGCAGCGAGCGCCGTTTCCATTGTAAACACTCTATCTGTTATTACCGTTACACTACGATAAGGCCTAACTACTAAGCGAAAAGTTGCGGAATGGTCAAAATATGACACAAGACTGCGTTACGGAATCCTATTGAGAGATGGGAGGTATTCTAAGGAGAAACTACCTGCTCTATTGTGTGTATGTTACATATTTCTTCTGTATAACGGTAACATGCACAAATAATGCTTTGATTTGGTTTTGAGGCTACCCAAGGGGAAACTGTTTCAGTCTTCTGTTTCATAAAATGCGTGTGTAATATTAAACTTAAAAGTTTGTTTTATAATATTCTCTTTATAAAATCTGATGTTCCAGTAAAACAGTATGATCTAATTATATTGCTGGATAGAAAGACATTTTCAAATACTATATATACCATAACAGAAAAAAGTCGTTTGATTACGTTGTAAAACGGGACGTGCGACCGAGGTACATACGGCTTCAATTTGGACAAAAGGAATATAAAAATTTGTTTTCACGCGTAAAAAAAGTGATATTCATACTTAATCTATAAATTAGTGAAGGTACAAATATCATTGGGTTGCGACCCCGGTATTGAATTTGATACGAAAATATATACATAACTGGATTTTTTTTTTTTTAAAACCCAAAGTTATACAACATATACTTATATGTATATTCCATTCCTGCAGTTTTTTTTTTAAAGTCACTGTCCCTTTACAAGACGACAAAAAAGATGTTAAAAGAAAGCGGAATTATAACATATTCATAACGTGTAGTTATAAGTGTTACAACAGTTCCAAATCTGATATACATGTAGTCATGCTTATAGTGTGTCGTTATATGAGTGTGTGGACTTAAATATTCGCATTCCGTGATACGTGTTAACGTGTGAAGACGCTAAAAGTTGGATAGATTTTAAATGAATATGAATGTACTTTGTATATATAGTCTGAAAAAAAAATCCTCAAGACATTGAGTTGTAAAAAAAAATCGCAAACATTTCATGTCATTTTATTTTCGAACTTTTCAATGCATGCTACATACATTTTATGAAATCATCTGAAAAGTTGGTTCGTGAATATTACCTTTTACATAAATTAAGGTTTGTACCATGGCCGTATTCCGTACCCATGTGTACCGGTCTCGGTCAGGTAAATATAATATAGATAATTCCTGGTGTCGATCGATATATGGTGCCGATATGCCGACAATTATTCTTCATTTGAATATCGGTATATGTGCAATTGATGTCTAATTTCAATGTGAATGTGATTCAATAAGTTTATACACGGACTTTGTCTCTGTTTCATCAGCCGTATACATTACGCGTCCCCTCCCGTATGGCCCCTTCCGTCAAACTGAGCAGGAAACTTGCGGCACACCTGTCACGTTGCGTCATCCCCGCTATTTTTATCTGGGCTTTCCCGAGGAATGCGATTTTTCAAGTGGTCATTATAGACATTTTGAGTGGACTTTTGAATTTGGGAATAACAGGAAAGTATAATTAGTAGTGCAGACGCCATGTATATTCAAGAACAGGCATTTAGGCTTTTGCGGGATGCCCCTTTAAGTAATAGACAGATTACAATTACAGAGCGGGGATTTAACTGTTACACTGCTGTACAATTTGCCCTATCAAAGCTATGGGACTAGACAAAATCTATTGTTCTCTTAAAATCACATTAAAGGCCCAATATACGAAAATTCAGGAAATTTTTCAGGATTCTGAAAAATTATGAAAAAAAAATGCAGTTGATAACCATGCAAAAATAAGTCTAAAATGAAGTAATCCTGAGCGGTAACTAACAAGAAACTCTTGACAGAGAAATCCAAAGAATTGAAAATAATTCAGGTGGGGCCCACTTCAACAACAAGCCGAAGGTAGTAGACGGTTCAAAATGGACGCGTGTTTACAAATACCGTGTTTCAACTGCTGCTTTACTTGTAACCGCGTAAGAAGAATTCATCTTGAATATTGCTGATATCAGTTCACCTTAACTAAATTTTAATTCTAGAATTATAATAAGTTATAAGGCTTGATTTTCGCTTCAAATTTTGCCGAAAGTTACGTATATTGGGCCTTTAAGATCTAGATCCATCAACCAGGAAATTGTATCAATCACAACAGCATCAGAGTGGTGTTTTTAAAATTCATATGGTCAGTGATTCTATCTGTTGCTCAATCACCCTGCATACAGTTTGGTTTCCAGTGGAGGAGTAAAGGAACCTAATTCCAATCCAACCAGAACAAACCACATTGACCCTATTACCTGAATTCTTCAAGATCTTTCAATTTTACACAGGTAGCATTAATATGGTACACTAATTAAGCTGCCTTTCGCCTTTACAGATAAATACTTACTTGCAGACATGGTATCTGAATCTGTTCCTGTACTAACTGGCGTTTCAGTTGATGACACTAACGGCTCTAGTTCATGGAGTATCTGTAACCCTTTTGGCGGAAAGCCATCACCAACAGCTGTGTCCTGACCTGGCAGTAGTTTGTTAGCCATAGACAAAGCTCGTCTCGCCCGATCCAAAATCTCATCTTCTTGTTCAAATTTGTCTAAGTTTGTGAGATCCAATAACTGTTGAACCACGTCTTTGTTACCGCTGTCTGTATCAGCACCAGTGACATTTTCATGGGACATGAATGCACTATCGTCCACAGATAAACCAGCGAGTGGATCGTCCTGCGTGTTGAGCTCTTGTGACGTACTAGGACAGGAAGTGTTCTCATGCTGGTTTGTAGTATTAAACGGAAGAGAATTAAATTGGGAAGTCAAATTTGTATGAAGGCCAGTCTCCTGATTGGTCGACTGCAGACTTGCTGTTTGATATCCTGTATCCTGATTGGTTGAATACCCTGCGTTGTTATCCTGACTGAAATCCATCTCTGCCATAGAAAAGTCTTTGGTTGTTGCGAGTAAACTAGACGTCTTTATATCATCTGCAAATCTCAGATTTTTGATTGGAGGCACAGAGTCAAAGTCCATTGGTGTATTATCCAGGTCCTCCTGAAACAGGCTGGTTCGGTGTTTATGCCGACTAAGATGAGAGATTTTACGATTGGACACACTCTTTTTCTTCACAGAGCATTCCTTGCTGGCCACTGGAGTGACAATATCATCTTCTTCTGACGTGAAACCTGAAAACATGGAGACAATATGTATATAACAAAGCTTAGAGATCACAAGGCAACTTCATTATATTATTCCTGATCACAACAATACATCAGTTCTGGAAAACCATGTGACAAAATACATTCTACAACTAGTTGTGCCTGCTGCGGAAAAATGTTAACCTTATAAAAATCTAATAACAAGAATATTTCCCAAAGAGAATGATTAGAATTTTTTTACAAATTATTTATTAATTCTTAAATATCATCTTTTAAAATCTTAAATATAGAACGATTTGAAAACAGCACTGAAAACAATAGATGGGGTCGTACAGTCAGCTGGTTTTGAATTGTGTGTTGGATTCCAGATTGGAGCCATATTTCTTCGTGTCAGCCTAATTAGATTTTACATGTAATTATCACACCATATGATCTATCATTACAACAGTTAATGCATCATTACTAAAAGTACAGCCATAGGTAAATTTTGAGATATGTACAATACAAAATTACTGAAAATAATTATATACCATGTGTATAATTCAACCTTTATACACTCTTCCTCCTTCTACTTTTTCAGAATTTGGGAATTGCACTGTTTTGCAAACAATCAACATTTTGATTCATACAGGGCCACAAATGTTTAAGACTGGTTGTGTAAAAAGTTAGTGATTTCAATAAACAGAAAGTAGAGATCTGACAATTTTCTTTATTCTATCAGAACTCCTTACACCACACAATTTTTGTTTCAGCTAAAACACAAGGATGGTGAGATAATAAAGCTTTACCTTTATTGTCCAGTAGGAAAGATCCATCAGCATTGTCTTCATTGTACGGAGATTCTGATCTGATTGGGGAAATACCCGGACTTTCTAATGACGTTCGAGACGGATGGCGACCTTCCTCTGGAGAGACATCCCAGTTAATTTGTCCTTTAATGGGGGAAATTTCAGGGCTCAACGCAAGATCTTGTGTGAATAAAGCTTTTCTCTCCACTCCAGAGAATAGGTCGTCTTCGACAAAGCTACCCTCGTGGGGAACAAAGCATCCTGAAGACCTTGATTTTGCTGAAAAATTTGAAATGAAATTGTAAACAAAATATTTAGAAAGTTTAGATATATTTGAGATATTTCGAAAATCTGCAATTAAAAAATAGTTTGTATGAGGAATAACAACAGCAAGATAGAAATAGTTAACAAGCTGAGTCTTTATGCTTATAAATATGCAGTCTTATGTTTGTTATGAATACAAATGTTCATATGTCATTTCCCTGTGTTTTCTCATTATCGAAAATCAAAATGCCTCAAAGCCCCCTACAGTATATCTTTAAAACAAAGAATTCAGATAGCTTATCCTTCTATATATTAAATCATGATTACAAAGAATTAAGACATCTTATTCATCTGTTAATGATGATGACAAAGAATGTCTTAGTTGTTGAGATTTCCGACATCTTTTCCTCCTCATGCATATCTTTAATTTTCCTCCTGCATATCTGAAAACTAAACATTTAGAAGTCTGAATTCTCTGGTACATCTTAATTACCAAGATTTTTTCATGACTTAATCATACTGTACTTCTTAACTACCAACAATCTATTATAATTCTTCATGCTGACGTACATCTAACTCACTAACGAGCTTGCTATGTGATGTTATTGGTTACAAGGAGTCCTTCTGAGCTCAATACTTACAGATACGACTCTGGTGACCCCGTATGATGGGAGATAACTCCGAGTCTGAGAAGTCCTCAACAGGAGGTGTAGGACTGAGATTTGGTAAAGGCAAACCTTTGTCCTTTTTTATCGGACTAGATGAAAACTGGTTCTGAAAAGATTGGATTTATAGCTTAGCAGTGCCTATGTGTATTTTGATGAGTTTAAAATGAACATGAATTCAGAGTTTATTATCAGTACAGCAAACTTTCAATTAAAATTTCACAAATTCTTTCTCACATTTTTTTCGTTGAAGATTTTAATATTGAATAATCAATATTTTGTGTAACGTCTGTAGAGCATTCATGTTTCAGTTTTGCTTATTTCCTCTATCAATCATGAAACGATCCCCCTGTCAGGATCTCTAGTTTGTTTTACACGTAAAAAACCTAACTTTGCAGGATCTATAGTGACTTTTAGAATCATGAGAAAAATAAGTCTACTTATGCCATGCTTGTAAAAAGTAGAATTTAGTGTATGCTAATGAATAGTTACCCTGGATGGAGACTTCAGGGGTGTGGCTTGATCCCAGCTCTCAGGCACCTTGGCATACTTGACAGGTAATACTCTGGGAGAGGCACCAATGTCTACCAAACTGTGGTCACCCTCAAATGGCCCCGCCCTGAAACAGAAGACAGAATAAAATGTTACATATGTTTTTTAAGCTAGAAAGGTTTTTGATCCTGTAAGTTTAAGGATGAGCCCATCATTCCAGATACATTTGGGTTTATATGCTTTACTACAGACGATACAATAAAAACTTTGGTTATTTATCTCCATCAACAGAATTGCATGCAGGATAACAGCACTCGAGCAATGTTAGAGATTTTACACAGGGAGATTGTTTTTGGCAGTCAAAACATTCATACCAACATTCAATTGAAAAAAGGTCAAAAAGCTGCCTCTTATATTATAGGAGTTAGTATAAGGGTAAAACTGACCAGCTTTGAAGTCAAGTGTTGTTACTTTGTAAAATTGTCAAAGAACAAATCCCAGCCTGTTCCACCTTCACTTATGTCATGTTTCATGGGTGGGGGAAATGTAAATGTCAAAGAGTATTATAATTATAATTCTAGAATTTAGAGGAAGTCATTTGAAGGAGGTAATTACTGTAAAAGTGGAATTGCTCACAGTGTGGAAATTTTCCATTATTTCCTTGGCATTACATTTTGTGAATCTATCCACATGCGAATATATTTAATACCACTCGAACTCTACAGTGTATAATAGTATTATGGTACACATTGCAAAACAGCATGACTGACAGCGCGAAAAAATTCTACACCGCGAACAGTTTTGAGGCTGACTAAGTGGAAAAGTCCATGCGCGAAAATATTGTCTTTTCCAGAAATACAGTTACAGCCAACACAAGATATAGACTCACTTGACGGGACTGGGGGCCAGACTGCTGGTGTCGGCCTGGAAGAACAGCTTGCGTCGGAGGGAGGAGGTACTTAGCATTTCCTGGTTGTTTTCTTCACTTAGCTCATATGTCATGTATTGTCCTGAAATGTACATCAATAAACTGAAGTTTGTAACATTCAGCATACCTGATCACAATATTCTGCACATGAACATTATTTCCAAGTTTCCAACCCTACCTAATTTAAAATAAATACGAAGTTAAAACCATACCTAATTTTCAAGATAATTTTCAATGTTAAGTAGGTACAACTAACTGTTACAATTCCCAGATTTTGTAATTTTAAGAGTTAAAATAAATTTTTATTTGTTAATACATTTTTTTTATCTTTTCTTGCAAGATTAGATTCATTTATGGTACATTTTCAAAGTATTTCATAGACAATTTCATACCTTTATTACGGGGTAGCATCCAATACAAATTTAGTGGTTATATCTGAGTGATTGTTTTAACCACTTAATTACCAAGCAAATACAAAAATACTCTACACACTGGAGAATAACAATTATACTGGCAGATCTATCAATTTCTGAGGTTTACAAATTTATATCACTTGATGAAATCATAGCATTTCAAGTTCTACTAGATAACATTTATATTAGTTCAAATAGATATTTCCTGAACTAGGGGCCACTGTGGCTGAGTGGTTAAAGTGTCCAAACATTCAACAACAAGCCCTCCACCTCTCAGAGATGAAAACAACAATTGTGAAAAAAGGAGGAAACCCACATTTTTAAGAGGTTTTAATGGAAAATTTAAAGAATCAACATTACAGCAAAATTATCAAAAAGGAGGAATTCCTCCTTTGGGAGGAAGATTTTCATCCCTGACCTCTTGATTGTGAGTTCGAAACCCATTTGGGGCAGATGCAAGGTACTGGCCGTAGGTCGATGGTTTTTCTCCGAGTACTCCAGCTTCCTCCATCCTCAAAAACCTGGCATGTCCCTGAATGACCCTGGCTGTTAATAGGACGTTAAACTAAATAAACGAAATTACTGAACTATTGTAGTTATATATTCCTTTTGTTAAAGACTTACCTAAAACTTTATTGATATCAAAATCAATAGGTAGTGTCAGTGTGGTTTGACATCCAACTGAAACAAAAAAATGTTTTAATCAAATTAAATTTGTAAACAAAATGTGTAACTAGTTGTTAAATGCAAAATACTTTAATATATATACTGAAGAAAGAAAACTTTAGAAATGTTGAAGTTTTTGCATTTATGACACCGAAGTAGCTGTTCCAGCATTAACCATGTGGGAGGCACATTTTCAGGAACCCCACATTCCATCAAATATTAAAAGAAATTTATTATAAGAAATAGTATGTAGATCCCGTTTTAACCCAATCACCTATGATATACATGGTATTAATACAGGTGCATCCCGTCTCCCCTAAAACCATTACTTATAATTGTAGAGGAAAGAGACAGAGTCTGAGATCAACGATTACACAGTTCATACCAAAATTCTAGCACTTTTTCTCAATTTTAGACATGTCATCTTGCAGCAAGTCATTTCTTCACATTATTCCACATGAACTTTTTGGTGACGAAATGACTAAACGGACAAATGCGATTTTGCAAGCTTTGTCTCCTATGTCCCCTATGGGATTTCCTCAGATCTTAACGCAGCAGAGACAAGTTTATGCAACGGCGCGGAGATCAAAAAATGATGTTAATCAGATTTGTTAAACATGCATCTGACAGAATATTTCAAACCCTACTTAGTCTTTCCCGTTTTCCACCTTTTCCAAAAGTTATTTTCACCACATGTTTTCATAAAAATCTAGAAAAGTTCAAATTTCAAAACCCTGATATCTTCAAAATAAGACTAATGACCTAACAATACTTTTGCTAATTTTTTATTATTATTATTGATTATATGAAGTTAATAAAAAAAACTTGCTTTCAAGAGAATTTGATAACACAAATCCTTGTGAGCAAGCTCCCTTAAATGATTGTATACAACGCTATTGTTCTATAACACTTACCTTCCTGTGTTCTGATGGATTTCTGTGGAAGCTGTCTCTGGATGGAGCCCTGGAGATCCGGCTCTAAACAAGCCTTCGGTAGACGCTCATCTGATCAATCAAAATTTGATAAGTTAGACAATTAATAAATGATTAAACTGCAATTTTAGTCAGTAAACAAATATTTTAATACACAATTATTGAAGCTTAAGAACATGTAAAGTGTGCTGAATATTAATCAAATGGTCACTCATGATCAGGCGCTCATCTGATCAATCAGAATTCGATCAGTTGGACATTAATAAATTAACTGCAATATTAGTTTGTAAACAAATATTTTAATACATAATTATTGAAGTTTAAGAACATGTTAAATGTGCTGAATATAAATCAAATGGTCACTCATGATCAGTGACTGTCACAGAGTATTTTTTTGTTTTGGATAAACCATTATTTTTGATTTCTGACGCATAAACCAAGTTATAATTCACACTCGAACCAAAAAGAGGAGACAGAATGGTGTTAAAGTGTGTACTAGCTGTCGTCCTTGCACAAATTAGATGCTTTAAAACCTTTATGTATCCATTGATTCAAAACCTTACCTTTTATCTGGAATACCCCCCCTCCCCCCAACAATGGCAACATCATTGCTCCACTCCCATAATGTTGGCTTTATCATTTATCACAGCATAATTTATGATGTCACATCGGACCCATTAAATGGAATGTTGGATAAATATTTCGTTTACCCCTTTCTTACCGTGGACAGTTCTTTCTCTCATATCTCGCCATGTTGGATAGAGTTTGCCCATATAAGAAAGGTATGTAAAAATATAAGACTCTTTCATATGCGTGTATGTAGGATAGGGATATTCCACCCGAGGGGTCACAAAATGTGGTGAAACCCGAGGCTTGCCGAGAGTTTTACCACATTTTTTTATCCCGAGGGTGGAATATCCCTATCCTACAGACACACATAATGAAAGAGTCTTTTTCTCACATATCAACATCCCGAATAAGCTCAAAAACCATGAAAATATGTTTAAACAGGCTACCATTTTGAAATTTCAACCTTTTCCTTGAGCTTTTTTGACGAAAACGAATTAGACAGCGAGTTTAAGCATACCCTATATTTGCAAACAAAGTTTGCGCAATAAAATTAATCTCCTCTTCCTGGTGTTTATGGTTAAAATTTCGTGAAAGGTTTTAATTTTATCACGCTGTCGTTTTCTCTTTCCGGCATCAGAGTTTACCGCATTCGTGACGTCACGTCATTGTTGAGCCATTGTGACGTCACGTCTCGTGAAATGTTATGTAAGATAGATTTTTCTTACATGGGCAACCTCTATCCAACATGGTGAGATATGAGAGAAAAATCTATCTTACATAGCATATCATGCGACGTGATGTCACAATGGCTCAACAATGATGTGACGTCATGAATATGGTAAACTCTGATGCTGGATAGAGAAAACGACATTGTGACGAAATTAAAACTTTTCACTAAAATTTAACCATAAACACCAAAAAAGTGAGATTAATTTTTCTGCGCAAATTTCGTTTGCAAATATAGGGTATGCTTAATATCACTGTCCAATTCATTTTCGTCAAAAAAGCTCAAGGGAAAAGTTGAAATTTTCAAAATGGTAGCCAGTTAAAACATATTTTCATGGTTTTTGAGCTTATTAAGGTAGTTAGTTGATATGAGAGAAAAAGACTCTTTCATGACCAAAGGTGTAAGATATGGAAATTCCATCCATTTTAAATTTTGGCAAAACCCTCCGCAAAGCCTTCGGTTTTACCAAATTTTAAAACCTCTCAGGTGGAATTTCCCTATCTTACATCCCTGGTCATGAAAGAGTCTTATAATTTTGCACAAGGACAAAGGAGAGAAAAACTTTAAATTCTGTGTAGAACTGTCCCTATTGTACTCTTTATACTATTTCCTGTTCAACTTTTGATAGCTACATTCCAACATCACCCTTGTCTCCAAAAAAATTGATTTTCCTGGTAATGTTTCTCCAAACGAATTAAACAGAATACCTGAGTTTGGTGTGGTTTTGACAACAGGTGCCTTTGGGTCTGTCCACGGAGAGGGAGCGACTAGGTTACTGGAGAAGTACTTCTCTATAGCCTGTTGTACCCTCGCTTCTGTTTCCCGGTCAGGTCTGTAGGACAAGTTAAATGTAAAACGTTAGTGGATTTTAAAAAGCATCATCATCTTTACTTGAAGAGGTCATACAAGGAGGAAATATTTTTCTGATAACTGTGATTTTTTTGTTACAGAAGAAAATATCTGCATGCATGTGTTTCTTGGTCAAGATTTAGCTTTTTTAGCCCCCCCCCCTCAACATTTACAAATCTGATTTGTTGTCAAATAAAGAAATGATTATCTTCGTCAGACAACTAATTCTTTTAAGGCAAGTATAGATCTGTTTTTACTTACATAGAGTGAGCAGCCTGCTGTTTTGGGTTCTCCTCAATATCTGCAGGGTTCAGCTCAGCTATATGTTCAATGGCCCAGCTGAACAGCTTCTGATAAATGTAAATATTATTGAAATGTAATCAAATAGTTAACCTAGTGTCACTGATTCGGTAGAAATGCAATATCTTGAGTATAACATAGATTTTTTAGATGTCAAAGAACAAACATCTAAAGTAGTGCATGTAATTAGCATAATTAGCCATTTTAAGTTTAGTTGATGTTGGACAGGTATAGGTAGTTACTTGGTAAATATCCTCAAATTGGGCCTAATCTAAAGCAATTATCTTAACCTGGTGAGCCTACAGGCAAATCAAGCGGAAACTGTAGAAAAGCATTGCATTCTAATTTCTTAGATACGTAAGCCATGATATTTCAGTTGATGTGAGATAAAACTAATTACTAGGAAACTCTGCTTAAACATTTCTCTAAACCTTTGTGAAAAAGTCTGAACAGGAATGGTAAAATATAGAGGCCCTGGTTGTGTTACAACATATCTTACTAAATTTAATGTGATTTCAGTATAAATGTACATAAATTTTTAAATCATGCTATAAATCTGGTTAAACTGTCTACCTTTTCCTCGCTGTCTGGAGTTGCTTGGACATTAAAAACTCCAGGACTCATGAAAATTGGTCCTCCAAGCTCATCATACACTCCATTGTCAAAAGGATTTGTGATGATTTCCCCCTTTGGAGTGAGGTGGGGGAAGCCTGGAGGAAGTCTGTTGGTCTGTGGGGTCCTTAGATGAGCGGGACTATTACTGGTGGTCCTGATTGGGGTCTGGAACATCGGACTGAGTCCAGCTGGAGTGGCTGACATTGGAGTGTAGGTCCTGTGCTGATATGGAGAAGACATCACTGTCTTGAGGTAGAGTTCACTCCGTGTCCCACTACCCGGCATCTTGTGAGCAGGACTGGGACTATAAGTAGAAATACCGAAATTTAGCAGATTTCAATCCAATTTGACAAATCAACAGACCAGGCTCCTGGTAATATAACAATGACTTTATATGTATGAAGTAATGCAAACACAAAAATGTTCAACTGATTGTTGAAGTCAGGCCTTGTGATGAGAATTTCTTAATATCTTGTTCTGGAAATAAACTGAACTTATTTCAGACTATCCACGGCTCTGATACATCAGATAGCTTGCATCATTATTCATTATATTACATTTAAAATTTATCTTATTTTCAGATCTTTTAATTAATTGTGTCTGCCTTCTTACTGAATTATAATTATTGTAACAGAACAGGGAAAAACACATTCCTGTCAAGTGCCCGACCAGGAATTGAACCAGAGTCTTAGGCATGATCATCTAAGGCTCTACCAATGGACAACTAGCTAATTATAAAGAAGCATGCTCCAAGTATAGAACCATAGCTATATAAAGATTATCACGCTGGAGACCCAGGTCAGGGCTTTTGCTGGGCTGTATTTGGGGCTGAAATTCGGCCCCATTCCCAATCTAAAATAGTATGTTTTTTTCACAATCGCTCAAGCTGATTTTCACAATTGCCTACGTGTTAAGTTACAGAAAGCTATTAACAAATTTAGAGCATTAAGAGACAGGGCTTTGGGCTTCTGAAACAACAGTAAACTACTTTGAATCTATAAGAGAAGAAATTTTTAGTTGTTTTCTTATATTTGTCAATATCTTAAATTTTCACAATTTTAGTCAATACCGCGATAATTTTCACAATTCTGAAGGCCCCGGCCCCATTCACACTAAAGTGAGAGAGAGCCCTGCAGGTTCAATTCCTGGTTGGGGCCATGACTCCTATTCATGATTTTTAGTGTAATATAGTAAAGAGAATGGTATGCTTTCACTGGGGATCAAACCCTTGATCTTTAGGTTCCTAGTGGGAAGCTCTAGATCTACCACTGAGCTAAAGGGAAATTCCTTTGACCTAAATCCTATGTACAATTAAAATCTGCCAAATTATTATAATTTAGTAATAATTTACCTAGACATAAATGCTGGATGACCAAAAGTCTTTGATGATGGGGTTTGTACTTTGGATGGACGTATAGGACTGGGCATACTGTCATCGTCGAGGAAGTGCATTTCAAACGGAAGACTTCTGACTACCGTTTTGGCTCCACTATTTGGTGGTGGACTTTCCGCGGTCACAACTTCTATATCTTTGGCCTTATGTTCTTTTCCGTTGACCTCTTCCATCTTCTGGGGACTCCCTGTATTTCATGTGTAGATAGATCTGCAAATGAGTGACAAGTTAAATCAATCGACCGCTTGTCACTTGAAAAGAATATATCTTCTTGTGTCAAGTAAATATTTTCTATAGTAACTTGTTACGAGGAATATTCCAATAGGGAAAATACCACAAGGATGTCTACTTCAATTATGAGAGATTAATCTTACACATGCACATATGCTCAGTGTATCTAGACCTTTGTTAATTTTGTAATTATTCCTGTTTTCTCCCTCTATGAATGAACTTGGGCCAATATTGAGATTTTTTTATATTCAATTCCATACCACGGCTTCTGCGTTTTATGTATTCAGATTTTCTTCCCAAAATAAGACATCGTAGAACAGGATTTTATGGTCAATCGAATTGTAGCTGCGAGTTAGTGTCTTCTAAATTCTATAGTCTAGGAGTGACGTCGACTAACTCAGTATCTTTCAGCTCATTTCATAATTACTGAATAAACACTAGTACCAATTGCCTACCTCAAGAATATCTCAAATGCTGAATGGATTTCCAATCATAATATCGATAATCTTGAACAACGCCTTAAATTTGTTTGTGCTATGACATCAAAACGGAAATAGATCCATTTAAATATTTGTTTTGTTGATATGTTTAAACACGTTCTGCCTGTCAGCCAAATTTAAAATCCCGCCAACAAATGTAAACTTCCGGTCAAAATTGTGATGCACAAGTCTAAATTTTGTTTCAAAATACTAAAAGAAAATGCGTAGATTTTAATGAATATCACCATTAAATATATTTTTAGAAAATATATGTAGTTTTTAATACAAGTTTGCAATATACGAGGCATCCTCAAATTAAATTGTTTAAATTAAATAAATTCTATACGAGACTATCACAGATTTATTGAAAGAAATATTTTTATACAAGCAAACGATCGAATGATTCTATCTATTCATTGAAGAAAAATATTATTTTGTGGTTATACATTTTCACTGCGAAATATAAGACCTCAAAATATATTTTTCGCGCGCCTGTTTTTCATAAACAACATGGCGGACTCCAATCCTACCGGGAAACGGAGGGTCTCATCAGCAAGAGAAACCATGGATTGTAAGCATTAAATATGTTACATTACATCATATCATCGAGGTCATACACTGACTAAGTAGTTGTATTGAATCAGCTTATCCAGGGACCCTGAATAGAAGTGTGTCTAGTCACAGGGACCTGAGAATTTTTTACAGCTAGTTTTGGACCTAAAATAGGTTCCGGGTCGTTTCGCGCTAAATCCCGTTCGCCCTAGGTTGTTTCGCCCTAAAACCAAAATTTTAGGACGAAACCTTGTTTGGTATTGTTTTCTCCATGTTCAGTAGTTTAAGTTAACACACACCACATTTTTTTTTCTCTAGAAAACCCGGCGTTCTGAGTACACATTATCGTCAAGGCGTGACAATCGATGTTTTCTTTGCCAAATTATATAATTACTGCACACGATCGCCAGTGTTGTTTTTATATATCTTGAGAAGTTTTAACAATTACTGACCAATGTTAAATTGATATGGATATTTGAGAAGACAATTTTAAGTTGGTCACTCGTCATAAATTAAATATTTTTCAATAAATATACTGTATTGTAATCCAACATTCGTTATACGGATGGCTTTGTTTTTCAATGGAATTTATTGAAATGTAGGCATTGAGAAGTAAGCTATGGTAGTAGACAAAGTCTCAAGTGACCTATTCTAATCGCCTTTTGTCCGTCGTCGTGCGTCGTGCGTCCGTAAACTTTTTACATTTTCGACTTCTTCTCCAAAACTGCTGAACCAAATTCAATGAAATTTTACAGGAAGCTTCCATGGCTGAGGGTGAACCAAAATTGTGAATTATATGGTCCCCACCCCCCAGGGGCCTGCGGGGCGGGGCCAAAAAGGGTCAAATTGACTAAAACTTCAAAAATCTTCTCCTCTACTCTCAGATATGGTAGAATCAAATACTCTTCATAGATGGAAGGGTCTTAAGGTGCTTTACCAAAATTGTGAATTTCATGACCCTGGGGTCTCATGTTTGCCCCTTGGGAGGGGGTAAACTTTACTATAGTTTATATAGGGAAATCACATTTTTGACTATTATTTGTTGGATTTGTATTGGAATTCATTCTAACTTGTATCAAATTATCAGCTTGGGATGACACTTTGATGGTATGTGCATGTTGGCCCTAGTTGACCCCCAGGGGCTGGAGGGCGGGGCCAAAAAGGGTCAAATTGACAAAAATTTCAAAAATCTTCTTCTCTACTCTCAGATATGGTAGAATCAAATACTCTTCATAGATGGAAGGGTCTTAAGGTTCTTTACCAAAATTGTGAATTTTATGACCCTGGGGTCTCATGTTTGCCCCTGGGAAGGGGGTAAACTTTACTATAGTTTATATAGGGAAATCACATTTTTGACTATTATTTGTTGGATTTGTATTGGAATTCATTCTAACTTGTATCAAATTATCAGCATGGGATTACACTTTGATGGTATGTGCATGTTGGCCCTAGTTGACCCCCAGGGGCTGGAGGGCGGGGCCAAAAAGGGTCAAATTGACAAAAATTTCAAAAATCTTCTTCTCTACTCTCAGATATGGTAGAATCAAATACTCTTCATAGATGGAAGGGTCTTAAGGTGCTTTACCAAAATTGTGAATTTTATGACCCTGGGGTCTCATGTTTGCCCCTGGGAAGGGGGTAAACTTTACTATAGTTTATATAGGGAAATCACATTTTTGACTATTATTTGTTGGATTTGTATTGGAATTCATTCTAACTTGTATCAAATTATCAGCATGGGATGACACTTTGATGGTATGTACATGTTGGCCCTAGTTGACCCCCAGGGGCTTGTGGGCGGGGCCAAAAAGTGTCAAATTGACAAAAATTCAAAAATCTTCTTCTCTACTCTTAGATATGGTAGAATCAAATACTCTTCATAGATGGAAGGGTCTTAAGGTGCTTTACCAAAATTGTGAATTTCATGACCCTGGGGTCTCACGTTTGCCCCTGGGGAGGGGGTAAACTTTACTATAGTGTATATAGGGAAATCACATTTTTGACTATTATTTGTTGGATTTGTATTGGAATTCATTTTAACTTGTATCAAATTATCAGCATGGGATGACACTTTGATGGTATGTACATGTTGGCCCTAGTTGACCCCCAGGGGCTGGAGGGCGGGGCCAAAAAGTGTTAAATTGACAAAAATTTCAAAAATCTTCTTCTCTTCTCCCAGATATGCTGGAATCAAATACTCTTCATAGATGGATTGGTTTTAAGGTTCTTTACCAAAATTGTGAATTTCATGACTCTGGGGTCTTGCATCTCCCCCTGTGGAGGGGGTTAAGTTTACTATAGTATATTGGCAGAAAAAAACATTTTTTTGCATTATTTGTTTAATTGCCATAAGAAATGATGCAAATTTGGTTGAAATTATCAATATGACATGACTTTTGAGTAGTACGCACATATTGACACTGACTGACCCCCAGGTGCCTGAGTGATGGGACCTAAAAGGGTCAAATTGACATAATTTCAAAAATTCATTTTTTCCACTCCCAGATATGCTACAATGTATTGTTATAAATATTCATCTCAACATTCCCATATTTCTCTTTCATATCAAACATCAGGTGACCGTTAAGGCCCATGGGCCTCTTGTTTATTTTGTAGCATTATTGGAAATATCAAGACTTCTAAACACAGGGCTTGATGCCGAGACCTTGACGACCTGTGTTAGACTGTGTGAGAGTGGAGTTAACCCTGAGGCACTGGCTCTCGTCATACAGGAGCTGAGGAGAGAGACAGCTGCAGTTAAAGTAAGTGTGCACCATCTTCTTAATCTAAAATATAGTTGATCTTCGCTATCTCAAACTTGTACTTATATTGAAGACCCTGTTCAAATTTGAAGTATTTCGTCAGTGCCACCAACATTCAAAATCACTTAACTTGGATAATCGGCCTTACTCTTAAGTTTTCCTTTGGTACTGTCAACTATGAGATAACAATATTCAACTGTACTGATATAAAAGACTATGCAACTTGCGTCTGATGAATTTATAAGGTTATCTCTTGTGTATTACATCTAAGACAAAAGTTTTCATATATATAATAACTTACAATAGGATTAAGGTCAAAAGTACTAGTACATCTTGTAACTTGTCAATTAGATATGCTTTCCATCATAGCCAGTGGTTGCTTTTGTTTGGATCCTTTTATAATTTGAAATGTTAATAGTTAATGAGAGTACCATGTGGAACAAGATGATGATACTGGATGAGGCATTGCAAAACACATTATTTAATTCAGATAGTATTACATGTATAGTGAATTTGATTTCTTGTTCTGCATTGAAATATGAATTAAGATACAAATGTCAATTTTCCCTTTTTTCTTTTTTTTTTTTACTCGAAGACTGCAGAAAGCTGACAACAACCACTGGGATATAATCAGAGGATGAGGAACACATTACAGAAAATCACAAGCTGGAATTGGACCTTGGTGCTAATATACTGACTAATTGGTCACAATTTACAATAGCCTCTTTAACTAAACAGACATGTTGTACCAGTGTAATGACGTAGTGTATAAACAGACCGTTTGTCTGTGTATTTGTCCATCAGAGGAATGACTTAGTGTATAAACAGACCGTTTGTCTGTGTATTTGTCCGTCTGAAGATTCACAAAAGAGTGAGAAATGTTCCCCTGGAACAAACATCAGAGGATCTGGGGTAAACATACTCCGGGTAATGTGGGTACTTCTGTGTAATTTTGCAATGATATGAAATTACAAATGTTGTTATCAATACCTTGATATCTTGAGTAGCCTGTGTATGTATCGATCAAAGTTGCTTGAGTTTCTGTCAGTAAATAAAAAAAATGTTTATATATAGATCCGCGGCCCATTACAGAATTTAATGGCACATTACTGTAATGGGAGGCTCATTTCACACATATATATTTATTATTTACTGACAGAAACTCAAGCATGTGTATGTATAGACCAAGGTTTATCTAGGTTTGGCCTGGCTTATTGTTACTTATCCTGTTTTCAGAAAAGATAAACATTCATTTGCCAAAATTCAGACAAAATATTCAAAGTCATTATCATAATATATGGAGAACTTCCTGATTCAATAAAAATGTTGTTTTTTTCATCAGTACCTTAATTATCTTTTAAAGCCAAAAAATAGTGAATAGTTTTTAATATTGCTGTACGTAAATTTACAAATAATTAATTAACATTCAAAGCTAATTGTTACCCGAGTCCTCAGACTTTTAAATAATCATTCAAATGCATGATTGTGAATGTGAAAATGTTATTCATATATCCAGGATATTAAAGAAGTTTTAAAATTTAATGTAAGAATATCTATTTTGTAAAAAAAAAATTAAATTTGTGAAAGTGGCTGCAGTGGCTGAGCAATTTAGACATCAGACCATCTTGGACCACTAGCCCTCCACCACTGGGTCTTTGGATTGAAGTCTACAGCTGGCTGTGATCAGGTATAGCCACAGGTTGGTGAGTTTTCTCCAGGTTCTCCTGCTTTCCTTTTGCTACGAAAACATTGCATGTCATTGAAAAATGACTTGCTAAGATCCATAAATTAAAGATCAAGACAGAAATTTAGAAAATAAAATGATTTATTATTGTACACAATATAAGCGAAAGACAACAAAATAGTGTAAGTGGGAGGAATTGGACTAACTGCATCCAGACCAGCTAATGAGTAGGGGGTTGTCTTCCTTCACTCATATTTAATTAACAAATGAAAGTATGCTTCAAAAATTGTTAAGTTCAAATTCTTTTAGAAATACTTTTGTCTCTTTGGTAAAAAAAAATTATGAACAATCATAAAACATTCCACTATTTACAAATGACAAGGACCATTTTACAATAAGGCTTAATAAGCTTGTTGCAAAACTGGACTTGGTGAGTCACTCCTGACAACGCAGGACAACTGGTAGTTTATTGGCATAAGAATGATCCTGGACCTGTATTATTATTAAAAAACGACTTTTATGCTTAGGTACCCAACTTGTTTTGATAAAATACTGTTTTCACTGTTTACAATTGACTTTTTTAATCGTTTGACATTTAATTTATTAAGCAAATTACAACAAATTTGAGCACAGAATCCATGCTTGACTGAGAGAGTGATTTTATGAATACATACCCTGGGTCCAGTGTCTGTGTGTACTTTCCTCTCCTTATATTTTGGTTCCTGTGATCAACTCTCATTCCAATTACTGGTTGAATACTTGGCAAGGAGAAATTTGACCGGGATTTATAATGGTTTGGGTAAAGAGATTTGGAAAAGGGAGGAAGGATTGTAGCAGAGCTGGACTAAGCTGTTTGCAGATGACCATGTACTTTTTGATGTAGTCAGAAAGGTTGTGATTCTCTTGATTCGCAAATATTGGGACGACTGGAGGTTCTGAGAGTCAGAATTTCTATCTCTTTATTTATTTTAGTTACCGGTATATGATATTTGGGAATTCCTCTTGAAATTAATAAAAGTTGAAAGATGGTCGCTTTCAGCAATTTTGTTTTTCTGATCAGTTGAAAAATCAAAACAGTACAACTAAGGACCAATTAGAATCCATCTTGTATTTCAAAACAAGAGGCCCAATGGGCCTGCATCGCTCACCTGGTATCAATCTCTGACTTATATGATAGTGTAACCCTAAAGTCCCCTAAAATCTTTTAATGTAAGACATTTAGAAGAACATCTTAAGATTTAAACATATTTTACCCCTGTGACCTTATAAGACAACATCATTTCATTTTCAAATTTTGTTTGGCTTCATCCCAGGACGCTACCAGCCAAATATCATGTCTCTAGGCAAATAAAGATCAAGGTCATTTCTTTTCACAAACTTTGTTGGGCTTCATCCAAGAAACCTTTCAGCCAAATGTCATGCTTCTAGGGTTCTTGGTATTTCAGAAGAAGTCGTTTGAAGATTTCAACAGATTTGACTCCTGTGACCTTGAATATAGGTTAAGGTCATTTCTTTTCTCAAACTTTGTCGGCCTTCATTCAAAGAGCCTTTCAGCCAAATATCATGCTTCTAGGGCTTTTGATAATTCAGAAGAAGTCGTTTAAAGATTTTAACAGATTTGACCCCTGTGACCTTGAATATGGGTCAAGGTCATTTCTTTTCGCAAACTTTGTCGGGCTTCATCTAAGAAACATTTCAGCCAAATATCAAGCTTCTAGGGCTTTTTGTATTTCAGAAGAAGTCGTTTAAAGGTTTTAACAGATTTGACCCTTGTGACCTTGAATATAGGTCAAGGTCAATTCTTTTCGCAAACTTTGTCGGGCTTCATCCAAGGAACCTTTCAGCCAAATGCCATGTTTCTAGGGCTTTTTGTATTTCAGAAGAAGTCGTTTAAAGGTTTTATCAGATTTGACCCCTGTGACCTTGAATATAGATCAAGGTCATTTCTTTTCGCAAACTTTGTCGGGCTTCATCCAAGGAACCTTTCAGCCAAATATCAAGCTTCTAGGGCTTTTGGTATTTCAGAAGAAGTCGTTTAAAGGTTTTAAGAGATTTGACCCTTGTGACCTTGAATATAGGTCAAGGTCCTTTCTTTTCGCAAACTTTGTCGGGCTTCATCCAAGAAACCTTTCAGCCAAATATCATGCCTCTAGCGCTTTTGGTATTTCAGAAGAAGTCGTTTGAAGATTTCACAAATTTGACTCCTGTGACCTTGAATATAGGTTAAGGTCATTTCTTTTCGCAAACTTTGTCGGCCTTCATTCAAAGAACCTTTCAGCCAAATATCATGCTTCTAGGGCTTTTGATAATTCAGAAGAAGTCGTTTAAAGGTTTTAACAGATTTGACCCCTGTGACCTTGAATATGGGTCAAGGTCATTTCTTTTCGCAAACTTTGTCGGGCTTCATCTAAGAAACATTTCAGCCAAATATCAAGCTTCTAGGGCTTTTTGTATTTCAGAAGAAGTCGTTTAAAGGTTTTAACAGATTTGACCCCTGTGACCTTGAATATAGGTCAAGGTCAATTCTTTTCGCAAACTTTGTCGGGCTTTATCCAAGGAACCTTTCAGCCAAATATGGTTCTAGGGCTTTTGGTATATCAGAAGAAGTCGTTTAAAGGCTTTAACAGATTTGACCCTTGTGACCTTGAATATAGGTCAAGGTTATTTTTTTTCGCAAACTTTGTTGGGCTTCATCTAAGAAACATTTCAGCCAAATATCAAGCTTCTAGGGCTTTTTGTATTTCAGAAGAAGTCGTTTAAAGGTTCTATCAGATTTGACCCCTGTGACCTTGAATATAGATCAAGGTCATTTCTTTTCGCAAACTTTGTCGGGCTTCAACCAAGGAACCTTTCAGCCAAATATCAAGCTTCTAGGGCTTTTGGTATTTCAGAAGAAGTCGTTTAAAGGTTTTAAGAGATTTGACCCTTGTGACCTTGAATATAGGTCAAGGTAATTTTTTTTCGCAAACTTTGTTGGGCTTCATCCAAGGAACCTTTCAGCCAAATGCCATGTTTCTAGGGCTTTTGGTATTTCAGAAGAAGTCGTTTAAAGGTTAAAATAGATTTAACCTCACGGTGACCTTGAATATTGGTCAAGGTCATTTCTTTTCGCAAACTTTATTTGGCTTCATCCAAGGAAGCTACTGGTCAAATATGAAGTCTCTATGCCTGACGATATTTTAGAAGAAGTTGATTGAAGGTTTCGACATTTTTGACCCCTGTGACCTTGAAATTAGGTCAAAGTGATTTTTTTTCGTAAACTTTGTTCAGCTCCTTCCAAGAAATCTACCAGCCAAATTTCATGTCACTGGGCCTTTCAGTATTTTAGAAGAAGTAGTTTAAAGGAAAAAGTTGACGGACGGACGACGGACGCTGCACCATCACATAAGCTCACTTGGCCCTTCGGGCCAGGTGAGCTAAAAAACTAGGAAGAACACTGACAAGTCAGCAAGGGCCCTATCATGTGGCTATTTATATCCTGTTATCATCAATCCTTGATCTTTGGACCCAATGGTCAAACCCAGCCCAGCGAGGTTGATCATTGGTTACTTAACCCCTTGTCAAAATCTGATAAACTTTGCTTCATGATGTCATAAGGAAATATTCATCAGTGAAAGGTTACCAAATGTGACCTTGACTAATTATTATGTGATCTTGATGTTTTGTCATTTGACTCCTTGTTTAATTCCGACCATTTTTGCTTCATGTACAGTGTAACCTCTCTATTAAGACCACCTTAGGGACCACACCAAAGTGGTCTTAATAGCAGGGTGGTCTGAATACTGAGGGTGACCATGCAGACATATTTCTCTGAAATCCACCCTTTGACATGTTTTCATGGTCCATTAACTAATATATAGGCTTTATAATGTTTAACACACAATAATTGTTACAGATTGGTCAATTTGGCACCAAAATACAGTTTACTGATCTGACACTTGACGGGTGTACAAAGTGGAATACACACCAGGTGACTCTGTCTTTGGTCGGTGGTCTGAGTAGTAAGGTGAAACTTGGTGCAAAAGTGGTATTTTGGAATTTTCAAAACTGGACTTAATAGTGAGGTGGTCTTAATAGTGAAGCTTAATGGTCTTAATTGTGGGGTTGTCTTTAAGCAGGTTTCACGGTGTTGTAACAAAATATTCATCTGTGAAAAAAACCCCAACAAAGTTTGACCTTTGACCTGATGACCTTTAAGTTTGCTTAATTGACTCCTTGTTTCATTCTGACTCACTTTGTATTAGAAAATTACAACAAAATGTTCAACATTAAAAAGGTACAAAATTTGATATTGACCTGATGATTTGACCTTCAAATCGGTGACTTTGACATTTGGTCAGTTGACTTCATTTTCAATTCTGACCAACTTTCCTTCATCATGTCATAGCAAAATATTCATAACCGAAAAGATTGCAAAACTTGACCTTGATTTTTGACCTGATCACCTTGAATTTTGGTCAATTGATACCTTGCTTCATAATGTCATGACAAAGAGTTCATCATTTCAAAATTTCAAAATTTGACATTGATCTTATGATTTTACCTTTGACTCGGTGACCTAAACGTTTGGTCAGTTGACTTTTTGTTCCGATCGACTTTGCTTTGTAATATCATAAAATGTTAAATGAAAAGATACCCAATTTCACTTTGACCTGGTGACCTTGAAGTTTTCTCCCTGTTTAATTCCAACCAACTTTGCTTCATAATGGCATAACAAAAAAAATCATCAGTAGAAAGTTACAAAATGTTCATCAGTGAATATGTACAAGATTTGACATTTGCCTTTGAACCTTATGACCTTGACCATTCACGTTGCTTTTTTATCACAGCAGGTATTTTTGTAAACTGAGAATCTTGACTAAGTTTTATGTAAATCGATCAATAAATACCTAAGTTATCGGCAATGAATTGAATTTGTGGACAGACGGACAGACATTGATTACTATAGGGCACCGATATTTCCGATACGGGGCCCTAATACCCATAATATATAACCATGATATTGACGATTTTGGAGGTTTTTCGGAGATGTTTCGATCCTGCGCTCGCAATGGATAAATCAAAGTGTGGATATTTAGAGCTTTTTAGAAAGGGAAATATATATGTAGGATCGTTGGAAGCCGTTCGTTTTCCTTAGTACGAACGGAAAGTATTTTTTATCTGTTCCGTTTTGTAAAGTGGTCGAGGTACGTATTTTCTGCAACCGAGTTTCACACCTTGTTTGTCTTTCTGCGTCTTTTAGTCGATTTTTTGTGTGAAATTTAAGCACTTTACAATTCAAGCTGGCTATTATTTTCATTAGGTTTTACAAAATTAATAACATCAAAAGAAAATTTGAAACTTTTGTTTTTATGTTTTTTATTATTTTACTTATATGTATATTAATTATTGTGGTTTTTCTCCTGGCCACATGACATTTGTGCCTGTATGTGCTTTTTCGTGAACCATCTTCACCTCCTTTCAAGGAAGCTAACAGCCAAATACATGCCATTGGGCCTTCAGTATTTCAGAAGAAGGCCATGTGAGCTTATAATTAAAGAAAAGGAAACACAACGAACTTTTTACCAGCTGGTTTTACTGTACAGCACTCAATAAAATAATAACAATTATGGCCGTCAGTGGAGGGATATATCCAGAATTATGTCCCTGGTAAAAGGGTTATTTCCCCAGGAAATAGCCCAAAGGGAAATATAACTCTGACCAGGGACATAATTCTGGATATATCCCGACATGGAGGGCCATAACCATTTTATTGTAGTAAAACAAACAACATATACAATATCAATGAATTTTTTTTTAATTGATGTTTTATAAACAAAAGCACAATTTTACTGTATCTGTAAAAACGACAGTGAAAGATCACATTTGAGTCAAAGGAATTACTTTTTAACATTAACATGTAAAGGCCCAATATACGTATATTATATGTATAGATTTATTTAAGATTAACTGGTATCAGCAATATTCAAGATGAATTATTTCGCGGTTACCGGTACAGCAGCAGTTGAAACACGCTATTTGTAAACACGCGTCCATTTCGAACCGTCTTCTACCTTCGGTTTGTTGTTGAAGTGGGCCCCACCTGAACTATTTTCAATTCTTTGGATTTTTTTGTCAAGAGTTTCTTGTTAGTTACCGCTCAGGTTAACTTCGTTTTAGGCTTTTTTTTGCATGATTATCAACTGGATTTTTTTTCAGAATTTTTCAGAATCACGAAAATTTCCCTGAAGTTACGTATATTGGGCCTTTAAAACAACACATCCATATTCCAGTTTTTTGTTTCTTTACGAATTAACATGGAACGTTCGAGACCCTCCAAACTGTGGCACTTCCAGGAATCCACTTCCAGTGATGAAACAGATGTACAACTTCCGGGTTATTTCCCATAGGATTACATGCTGTCAAGGTTACGGTTAACACAGGCGACGTCAAATTCCGTGTATATCCGATTTATGAAATGTCATGTGACCATTTTTCCTCCAATGAAAATATTTTAGATATGAGTAAGGTATAATAATAACTGGTACGGCCCTTAGGCCAATATTTCTAGTCACTCTTGAAACATATATATGCTTTTTATTCCATGTTTAGATTCATGGAAACACTCGAATGTATATATTACAGGACTACCTTGAAAATGCTGGAAGAATGAAATTCCCATTTGTATCCAACATGAAGTGTCACTCATTTTAAATCCTCGTAAACATTCCTTTGAATGAGTTGACGATCCGCTTGTTTAATGATCGGGTTTCCCGCTTTTTTATTTGTTGCTGGTCCGCAGAGCCGAGGCCCGTTAACTTCTTACCCAGTTCTTGTGAGAGCCAGTCCTGTATCTTGTCGAACCCTTCATCCGTTGTCGCTACTATCGGAAATATCTCGTATATAGGCCTACGTGATATGTTGTCCAAATCTAGCCCAGTACGGACCTCTTCTAATAGCAATGGTGTTCCTTTGTTGACGGCTACTGCCAAAACAGATTTGGAAAAATCACTTCTACCTTTGACCCATTCAAACGAACTAAGCCAAGGAAGTTCCATGTCGTTCACAACGTAAATGAAGACATCTATGTGACGATAGGAAGATATTGGTATGGCACAGCGAGAACCAATTGTATTCCAGGTATCAGCCTGATCACCCAACAGACCTGGAATTCCAAAGTCGTCTTTGATCGTGTCGGTGATGTTTCCCAAGTCCAGGTCTTTGTGTACTAAATGTGCTTTGGTCATCCCATCCTGCCCAAATATCACAACTCTTAAATAATCTGGAGTCGAAAGCTTCCCTATGGCTTTCCCCATTATAATTCGAATGGTAATTATATATAAATACAGTCATGACTATTTTTAGCTGTCAACTTTGATGCATTATGATTTGAGGTTATCTCCCTTCAGACGTTGATCGAATGCTATCCGTCAACTCAACATACTAGGATATTAGTCGGACGCTTCAGCTACCATTGAGCTAAATTATCATCTGTTCATCTGTTTGTCGGTCTATTTTAAGCTATATATTAGCTTCTTGACCACCTTGATTTCATTTCCTTGTTATTTCTCACTTTTATCCCACTTGATAGGATATGAAATCCATGCACACTCTGTGTGCCTCGAAGTCGGTCCTTATATATATTTATACATGTACAATCTTAATAAAATCAATTTCTGTGTCACACTTCATAATAGGTTTGATTTCATGATTAGGATTTCAATCATGGGCAGTGTAGCAGCTTGGATCGAACTTGATTTAAATGTCTTTCCAGTATCGGTTTAGACGAGATTTAAACATGTTGAGAGTATCCGAATTTACTACTTCATCTGGTAAACTGTTCCAATCGTCAACTACTCTATTTACAAAAAAATGCGTTCTCCTGTTCGTCTTCGAATGTTGCTTTTGCAGTTTTTTGTTATGGCCCCTTGTTCTGTTCACATTTGACAATTTGATCATTTTTTGGCCTTTTTGGCTTAGCTGGTCAATGCCGTTCAATATTTTAAACATTTGTATGATGTCGCTCTTTTTTCTCCT
This sequence comes from Mimachlamys varia, assembly GCA_947623455.1. NCBI lineage: Eukaryota > Metazoa > Mollusca > Bivalvia > Pectinida > Pectinidae > Mimachlamys > Mimachlamys varia. The sequence continues at coordinate 27,458,080 of OX392539.1, forward strand.
GTATTCCAATGATGGCAGTCCCAAAATCAAAAGCCTTTCTTTGTATGTTTTCTCCGTGAGCCCGTATACTAGTTTTGTTGCCCTACGTTGTACTCCTTCTATAGCCTGTATGTCCTTTGTGAGTAGTGGATTCCATACCGTAACTGCATACTCAAGATGAGGTCTTATTAGGGCTTTGTATAAGGGCAGGAACATTTGCTTGTTTAAGGTGGTGAAAGTCCTTCTTATAAGCCCGGCCATCCTGTTTGCTTTTTTGACACATTCTGCCACATGAATACTGAATTTTAGCGAGCTGTCGAATATGACTCCAAGATCTTTTTCTTGACAAACATTTTCTAATTCTTTGACTGAATTCCCGTCCTGCATGGTGTACCTTATTTCCTGGTTACCAGTTCCCAAATGTAAGGTTTTGCATTTGTCGGCATTGAATTTTAATTGCCATTTTTTGACCAATCACACAAATTTTTTAAATCTTGTTGGATGTTGTTTGTGTCATTAGATGAATTGCTTCTACCATAGATCTTACTGTCGTCTGCAAAGAGTGTAATTGATGATGTTATTGTTTCTGATAGATCATTTATGTAGACTAGAAACAATACTGGTCCGAGGACACTACCCTGGGGGACTCCGCTTTTGACCTTGACCCAGTTAGAGGCTGACCCATTTACTACTACTCTTTGTTTTCTATCCGTTAGGAATGCTCGAATCCAACCAGTAGTTTCCCTTCGATTCCAATATTTTCCATCTTTTTGATAAGTCTGACGTGAGGTACACTATCAAAGGCTTTTTGGAAATCTAGGTAAATTATATCCATGGCGTTGCCTTTGTCCATTTCCTCAGTAAGGTCATCAAGAACTTCTAGTAGTTGGAGGGCGGTAGATTTTCCTTTTCTGAACCCAAATTGTGCATCGTTAATGAGATGATTTCCAATAAGATACTCTATTATATTATCCTTGAGAATAGATTCTAAAATTTTTACTACCACACCTAGTAAGGCTCACTGGTCTATAATTTTCAGCTTTCCTTTTGTTTCCTTTTTTGAATAGAGGTGTGATATTTGCCTCTCTCCATGTGTCGGGTAAGTATCCCTCTTGTACAGATTTGTTAAATATAATAGACAAAGGCAGACTGATGACACTTTTCATTTCAATCAGAATTTTTGGATGTAACTGGTCTGGCCCAGATGATTTCCCACCGTCTAGTTTTGCTAGTTTGCTGTACACCATTACTTTCGGATGCATTTTTGAAAACATTTTTGAGGTTGGTGAAATTTTCAAATGTGGAACTTGGACTTTTGTAGATATTTCCTATCAGTAATTTGTCACTTCCTTTGAGCTTTAACGAAATCCATAACATTTCCGAGAATGGCATAGTTGTTAGCGTGTCCTCTAACTCTCAATTTAGTTCCACTTTTGTATGTATTAATACGCCTCTGCCACAGTCCAGATTGTTGTAAAACATGTCGTATCCTTTCATGTTGAACTCACTTTGTTGCAAGTTGCCCGGGTTGTTTTTTGGTAGGAATTCTGTGATCACTATGATATCTGGTTCTTCCTGATTTACAATAACTTCTAGTTCTCTCCTCAATTAGCTACCGATTTCTCGATTTCAGAAGACAGTCTAAATGATCTGCCACACTACTCCCCGCTGCTTTTGATATGTTCGCCTCCGAACACTAAAACCTACGTTCACACCTGCATGGTGTACCTTATTTCCTGGTTACCAGTTCCCAAATGTAAGGTTTTGTATTTGTCGGCATTGAATTTTAATTGCCATTTTTTTGACCAATCACACAATTTTTTTAAATCTTGTTGGATGTTGTTTGTGTCATTAGATGAATTGCTTCTACCATAGATCTTACTGTCGTCTGCAAAGAGTTTAATTGATGATGTTATTGTTTCTGATAGATCATTTATGTAGACTAGAAACAATACTGGTCCGAGGACACTACCCTGGGGACTCCGCTTTTGACCTTGACCCAGTTAGAGGCTGACCCATTTACTACTACTCTTTGTTTTCTATCCGTTAGGAATGCTCGAATCCAACCAGTAGTTTCCCTTCGATTCCAATATTTTCCATCTTTTTGATAAGTCTGACGTGAGGTACACTATCAAAGGCTTTTTGGAAATCTAGGTAAATTATATCCATGGCGTTGCCTTTGTCCATTTCCTCAGTAAGGTCATCAAGAACTTCTAGTAGTTGGAGGGCGGTAGATGATTTCCAATAAGATGCTCTATTATATTATCCTTAAGAATAGATTCTAAAATTTTTACTACCACACCTAGTAAGGCTCACTGGTCTATAATTTTTAGCTTTACTTTTGTTTCCTTTTTTGAATAGAGGTGTGACATTTGCCTCTCTCCATGTGTCGGGTAAGTATCCCTCTTGTACAGATTTGTTAAATATAATAGACAAAGGCAGACTGATGACACTTTTCATTTCAATCAGAATTTTTGGATGTAACTGATCTGGCCCAGATGATTTCCCACCGTCTAGTTTTGCTAGTTTGTTGTACACCATTACTTTCGGATGCATTTTTGAAAACATTTTTGAGGTTGGTGAAATTTTCAAATGTGGAACTTGGACTTTTGTAGATATTTCCTATCAGTAATTTGTCACTTCCTTTGAGCTTTAACGAAATCCATAACATTTCCGAGAATGGCATAGTTGTTAGCGTGTCCTCTAACTCTCAATTTAGTTCCACTTTTGTATGTATTAATACGCCTCTGCCACAGTCCAGATTGTTGTAAAACATGTCGTATCCTTTCATGTTGAACTCACTTTGTTGCAAGTTGCCTGGGTTGTTTTTTGGTAGGAATTCTGTGATCACTATGATATCTGGTTCTTCCTGATTTACAATAACTTCTAGTTCTTTCCTCAATTAGCTACCGATTTCTCAATTTCAGAAGACAGTCTAAATGATCTGCCACACTACTCCCCGCTGCTTTTGATATGTTCGCCTCCGAACACTAAAACCTACGTTCTAAACCATTTGTAAGTTGTAACAGGAATTCAGAGTGTGCGTCTATACTAAAAGTATATATAAAGTTACTGGGGATCGAATCCTCGATCTCTAGGTTCCTAGTTGGCTGCTCTACCACGGAGCTGAAGGGAAATTCTCTCTAGCTTGAAGCTAGGAATAGATCTAAAAACAGTTCCACAGAATAGACTCCCCGATTGGTCAGTTTTGCCAGGGACGTTTATGTCTCAAATATTGGTCTGGTCACATGGTTTAGATACCGTATTTTGTATCACCAGATACAATATCGATTATAAAAACGTCCGTAGCTTGTTCTAGAAAATAAGCCTAGCTAATTAGCCTTTGTCATTTAATTGAATACTTCATTGAAAGTATGGATAACAGCAGCAGTAAGCAAGTGAGAGTGATGAAACCGCCACATCAATTAATCCCGACAGTCAACTTTTACTTTACACAGCAAAACAAAGTCGTGGTAGGAATATTGTGTATATGATCCAGACATTGAAACGTGTAAACTAAACAATACATTGTATCATATTTCATTTATTGGGTCAGTCAGGCAGCCTTGGAAAAACATAAATCGTAAATTGTATCTTTCTTTTTCCCATAGTGACATAGTGGCCAAGTACGTATGGGCCAAGTCAGACCCGAGGTACCATTACCTGTCACCTCTTTCGTAAAACATGAAAAATATACTTTATTTATTTTGCAACAATTAGGAAACAAGTTATCCAACTTATATAATCACTCTTGTTGGCCAGGATGTTAGCACGTGACGGGTCTTAGTTAGCGCAAATTTTAACTATACTGTAACTTTAAAATCAAACCATAGATTTAGTTACAACTTTGCAGGTATCAAATATTCACGTGGTTGAAAAGGTGACCCCAAATCAGTTCACATCGGTCGGGGACACAAACCCCGTCCGTCTTGGCGGAGGCAAGTGCGCTATCCACTGCACCACAGGACCACTCCAACCTAGATTGCTTTGTACTGCTAATCTCGTCAACTATTTACAGATTACTAATAAGGTGCATTTAAAATCAATTTGCTGTTATTTTAGTTATCTGTTACAAAAATGTATAACCATATTTCATTTAACTCCTTAAGCTGACCATGCTGTAGCCATAATTTGTAGCTAGCCCCGTATGAGCCATGAATCATCCAGGGTTTCTCCCTGCCGACTCTGTCAAAGTAGGATGTACACCCCTGAGAAGTCATGGATTTCCTTTATTCATTTTCTTTAAAAGGAATATCATGTGATAGGGAGTGGTTTTCCCCATATTTTCTAGAAGAACTGGATGTTGAAAATATAACTTTTGGTAATGTTGATCATAGGATTTGATATAATTTGTTATCGTCAAAAAGTTCAAGGAAAATGTTAACATTTTCAAAATGGTAGCCAGTCAAAAGGTATTTTCATGTTTTTTTTTAGCTTATTCAGGCAGTTGAAATGAGAGTATAAGACTCTTTTATGACCCCCTAGGGATGGGAGGGTTTTGCCAAATTTGAAAATCCCGAGGGTGGAATTTCCCTGTCTTACACCTTTGGTCAGGTAAGAGTATTTTTCTCTTATTTCAACTACACGAATAAGCTCAAAAGCCATGAAAATACTTTTTGACAGGCCCACATCTTGAAAAATATCATTTTTTTCCTTGAGTTATTTTTTTACGAAAACAAAAGATACAGCGAGATTAGGCACGCCTCATTTTTGCAAACATAGTTTGCGCGAAAAAAAACTCAGCTTTCTAATGCACACGATTAAAATATCGTGGGAGGTTTTGATTTCATCACGTCGACGTTTTTCCTCTTTTCGGCATCAGATTTTACCTAATTCGTGACGTCACGTCATTGTTGCGCCATTGTGACGTCACGCCGTGGCAGTATTACATGTGTAGGGGAGTTATACAACCACAGCGATCATAGGTGTATTGCCCTGGACATGACAGTATTACACACATAGAAATGGGAGAGAAAAAAACCCTTTCATGGCCAAAGATTTAAGATAGTAAGATAGGGAAATTCCACCCTCGGGATTTTCAAATTTGGCAAATTCCTCAGCAAAGCCTCAGGTTTTACCAATTTGAAAAACCCTCTGGTGGAATGTCCCTATCTTACCCCTGGTCATGAAAGAGTTTTATAACATGACCATTTTGAAATCACACCCTTTATCAGCCAGAGAGTCCTGATTTCAGGACTCGAGGGCTGAATAGGGTTTGGATATCAAAATGGTCATATTATAAACTTTTTATCATTTTTTTTTTAAATCCCAAATAAACAAAACATTTACGGAGTATTTCTTTTACACACATCCGTAATTAAAACCATAACAACATTGACTGATATTCATAAAATGGTAACAAAATTTATAATAAGAAAAGTAAAAATAAAAATACGTAACATAAACTTAACATTAGAGGCCCAATATACGTAACTTTCGGCAAAACTTGAAGCGAAAATCAAGCCTAATAACTTATTATATTTACACATTTAGTTAAGATTAGCTGATATCAGCAATATTCAAGATGTATTCTTGCGCGGTTACCGGTACAGCATCAGTTGAAACACACTATTTTGTAAACACGCGTCCATTTTGAACCGTCTTCTACCTTCGGTTTGTTGTTGAAGTGGGCACCACCTGAATTTTTTTCAATTCTTTGGATTTTTTTTGTCAAGAGTTTCTTGTTAGTTAACGCTCAGGTTTACTTCGTTTTAGACTTATTTTTGCATGGTTATCAAATGGATTTTTTTTCATAATTTTTCAGAATCCCGGAAAATTTCCTGAAGTTACGTATATTGGGCCTTTAAAATACATTAACACGTAAAAAACAACAACAAATTCCTGCAAATAAAACGGTTATTTCATAATAACTTGATAAAATAACACTTTTAACTTTTTTAAAGATGACAACAACTTATCACACATGATACCAAGAAATCAAATACTTGTCATGGAGACCTGTTTTTTCCGATTCAATCCGGACCGTATTCGGTTATTTTTTTAAACATCACCACGTGCTTCCTGTTTACATTCACCCGTGTCCGCTTGCAGTCAAGTCGGGATCCAAGAAAACATTTTTTCGTCACTGGCATTGGAAATTGAAATGCATCCCAACACCAAAACCCGTTTTTCAATGTTTGTATATTATTTCACATGTCTATATATCTTTTTTTCTCGCGAATTTGAAGAAATTGACCTACCTGTCAGAAACTTGTCAAACAGGTTTTGCATTACTTGAATAGATTTCTATTTTTAGCTAACGTCAACACCGGGATCGGTCGATTCTGGTATATGTTCAACCTGTAACCATTTTCGTTGTGTTATTATTGGGATTTTCGTAATAACTGAGTTTACGTAAAACTGTAAGTATGTTATGTTATCATTTTCACAAGCGTGTATGACAAATTTATACATTAGATATTGTATGTCTTTTGAAATCGTTCTATTCAGATACTGAAATACGGTCTCTCTTAAAAGCGTCCACAAGCGTCTACAAGCGTCTTCAAGCGTCTTCAGAAAATTTCTTAAAAAATACTAAATAAAGTAAGCGACATCAGAAGATATGTTGTTACTATGATCATAATACACCTCTATGTCAAATTTTAACTCAATATTCGAAAAATTGACCGAGTTATGACGATTTTAATGTTTACGATCGGCGGGGTGGCACATGTGTGTGACCGTTTAAAAAGCGTCGCCAGATTATAACATCAAAACCACTGAATAAAGTAAGCGACATCAGAAGATATGTTGTTACAATGATCATAATACACTTATGTGTAAAATTTCAACCAGAAATTCGAAAAATTGAACGAGTTATGGCGATTTTAATGTTTATGACGATTGCGTGGCACACGTGTGTAATGTACTACAGAGTTTTAAATAAAGCGTCGCCAGACAATACTTATAAAACTACTCAATAAAGTAAGCGACATCAGAAGATATGTTGTTAGTATGACTATAATACACTTCTACACCAAATATCAACTTAATATTCGAAATATTGACCAAGTTATTTCGATTTTATTTTTACGACCGACATCGTGGGAAACATACATTCATATATGAATAGAAATCAACATATCAAAAAGGGTCTACAGACCATATATCTATAATCATTTTTATAAAGTAAGCGACCTCAAGATATATGTTATGATGTTGACTTTAATACAACTGTATTTCAAGTTTCAATTTGATTTGTGCGAAAATGACTGAGTAACATGAATTTAATGTTTGATTATGACGCAAAATATTTACGGCTTGGCACATATGTATACGTACAGGTATACTCTATATATATGTAGGGCTTCACACAGGTGAACGCACAGTAAGGCCAGGTCAATTGCTATGTAAACACTTATCACCTACCTGTTGTGAAAGATCAATGAGTTATGTTATGAAATAGAGTGATTGGCTGATTGGGTCTACATTGAACATGTCAGATGAACGGGCTGCATTGAACTGTTGAACATATCTTTTTTGTTAATCTATCGAGATATCAGCAGTTTTCATTTTTAATACATATATTACATTACATGCGCTTGAATTTGACTACATGATTTGCTAAGTATTTCAGGTTAGCAGATTGGGCTTGAACCCCTAGTTCCCCACTAGATGTTACAACATCACATTTATTAAAGAAATAAAGAATTAAGTGAAATGACAACACAAATAATTCGGCAAAAAATTATGAGTTAAACTGACATTCCTATGAATAATAAATGATTATGCAGACATGCAGGTGCACTCGAAATTGTGATTAAGGTAACTCCCCAAAACTAACAGTGCCCAATCTGTACTATTTAGTACATTCCCAAAAAGGGAGATTTGACCAAATTATCATTGCCCAAACTGTACCATAATTGGTAAAAGGGACATTGGACCAAATTAACTGTGCCCAATCTGTAGTTCTGAACAATATATTGGTACAGAACTGTATAAATGGAGATTAGACCAAATAAACGGTGCCCAATCTGTACCATATATTGGTATAAATGGAGATTAGACCATATAAACGGTGCCCAATATTCTGTACCATATATTGGTATAAAAGGAGATTGGACCAAACAAAAGGTTCCCAAACTGTACCATATGTATTGGTAAAAAGAAGAAAAGACCAAATTAACAGTGCCCAATCTGTAGCATATATTTGACTTAAGGGAGATTAGACCAAATACATGATGCCCAATCAGTACCATGTATTGGCATGAAGGGAGATTTGCTGTGCATCCAAAAAGGAAGACAGCGGAGGGACAGGGATGTTTAACACATGTAGTGCCACTGTTAAAAGATATATATTTACATCCCTCCCTTCTTGTACTTAGTAAACTCTGACTGTGAATATATTAGCGTATACGCAATGAAAAAAGGCTCGACAGATTGATATTTGTTCAAAAGATGGTGTCGTTCACGCTTCAGAACAATAAGTATTCCCTGACGGCTATTTTTTGGTTCCTTCAAGATTTTGAAATATGGAACATATATGAAATCAATTTCGTGTGATTATATAATAAATGATTTCTAGCAAACTTTTGATTCCAAATGATGCACATTAGAAATTTTTTGACGGAAACGCAAACTTGGTGGCGCCCTGCAGTTGTGATGTCCGAAGTCAAACCGTGTCACAACTAGATCACTGCGTCAATGCATGTACATAACAACCGTTATAAAAAAAGAAACACAATTGAAGTGCTGGCAATATTATTTAATATCAAATTTACAAATGATGTAATGCAGAAAAATAGTGTTGTTCACTGTGTGTTTTCTAAAATTACCAATATATCGATGAAAATTCAGTGGGACTATATAATCTTAGCAACTTCAGCCATCAAGGAGCGCTAACGCACACCATAGAATATGTTCGTTGGCAACTGCGGGCATACTGTCTTATACACAGTCAAAATGAGGTACAATCCTTATATAGACACATATATCAGATTTGTTTGAAGTGTGCCCACTCACCTTTCATAGATGTTAACGTTGAACAGTTTATACATATGCATGGTAGCCCAGAAATTTGATGTATAGCTTAATTTTCTTTACGTTTTTAATTTTTACCAGTCAAGATGACCACAGGAAACAAGACAGCACGGGTGATTTTTCTGGTTTGCGACTTTATCTTCTTGGTAAGTATGTAATAATATTGTTTTTCAGTAACATAACCTGGTATTCACCCCATCATAAATTTGAGAGTTACTGTTGTATTAACTCAATCTCTCCTGAGGTCACATTTAAACCTTGCCAAAGTTCAGTTTGGGAATGTAGGGATAAATGAATTAATCAAAATGATGTGAGAAATAAGAGTATATACTTTTAACCTGAATGATTTGATTTTAATTGAAACAGTTATGTATTCAGGGATTTTCCTACTGTAACTTCGCAAACTTCAGTAGCTGACTTATACACAGTAGTCATTCATTAGATGTAGAAAAATTGTATACAAATCGTCGTACATGCTTCCTTGGTGTTTTTCATTTCTGTAGTGTATAGTGTTATAGTGTCACAACATTTTGCAGCATACAATTTGCGACATCTTAGCCGATTTACAGGAGGAAATTTGTACATGGTTTATTTTCATTTCTAACATTTTCCCCAATTTGACCTTATATCGCGTAAAAAATCCCAATTCAATGGACTCTGGACTCTTCTTAAAAACTGAAGGAAAATCCCTGGTATTACATTGAGCAGAATTGAATGATTATTTCTTGGTTTACAGATATTGGGGATTGGAATATTCATCGCCGGAATCTACCTGAAGGTGTCCCGGGCTGACTTTACAGAAGTGTTGGACAGTAAGGAGTTTAACTTCGCCACAGCTCTGATGGTCTCAGCAGGGATCATAGTTGTGGTGGTGGCTATTATTGGACTGATCGGGGAGCGACTACAGAACCAATGTGTGCTAGGAGTAGTAAGTGTCTTTAACATCATGATCATCTTTTAAAGGCCCAATATACGTAACTTCAGGAAATTTTCCGGGATTCTGAAAAATTCTGAAAAAAATTCCAGTTGATTACCATGCAAAAATAAGTCTAAAACGAAGTTAGCCTGAGCGGTAACTAACAAGAAACTCTTGACAAAAAAATCCAAAGAATTGAAAATAATTCAGGTGGGGCCCACTTCAACAACAAACCGAAGGTAGAAGGCGGTTTGAAATGGTCGCGTGTTTACAAATAGCGTGTTTCAACTGCTGCTGTACCGGTAACCGCGAAAGAATTCATCTTGAATATTGCTAATACCAGTTAATCTTAACTAAATCTATAAATATGATAAGTTATTAGGCTTGATTTTCGCTTCAAGTTTTACCGAAAGTTAGGTATATTGGGCCTTTAATGAAACATAACTTGATCAAAAGATCATCCCTAATAGTTAATACTGACCCCCAAGGCAAAGTGGAATGCCTAGCTAGGCAGTAGTAAGCGGTTCATTGACAGTTCCTTATCCTTCATTCTGAATTTAGGCAGTTTGAAGCATTCTATAGGCAGTTCAAGAAATTGTCTTTTTAAGGGAATGCCTATTAAACAGTCATGGAATGCCTAATGGTCAGTCATTGAATATCTGTAGGTGTTAATTATGCTAACTTATACTCTATTTTCCTCTTAATTACACCATAGTAAGTTTGAAGGCTTAGTTTGTGCTACCTTGTTAAATTATGGGACAAGAACACTAGTTTAAATCTTGGTGAAGGGGAAACTGACCTAATGCCAGACTAACCTCTCTCCTGTTGTCTAAGAGGACAAGTATCAACCTTGCAATCTCATTATTTTTTACCTTTGACCAGTCAGCTGTCCTCTGCATCTTTGAATTCGCTATGACATATTCAAGGGGTTTAGAGAGTAATAGAAATTAAACATTTACCCCAAATACTCCAGGTGTTGTGCACACTTACATGCTTAAAACCCCTAGAGTACTGATGATGCTTTATAACAGCTAGGCGTACTTGTTTCTGGAGTGGCCATTAAACCCCTAGAGTACTTATGATCCTCTATAATAGCTAGGCAGGCTTGTTTCTGGAGTGGCCATTAAACCCCTAGACTACTTATGAAGCTCTATAACAGCTAGGCGTGCTTGTTTCTGGAGTGGCCATTAAACCCCTAGAGTACTGATGATGCTCTATAACAGCTAGGCGAGCTTGTTTCTGGAGTGGCCGTCAAACCCCTAGACTAATGACGAAGCTATATGATAGCTAGGCGTGCTTGTTTCTGGAGTGGCCATTAAACCCCTAGAGTACTGACGATGCTCTATAATAGCTAGGTGTGCTTGTTTCTGGAGTGACCATTAAACCCCTAGAGCACTTATGATCCTCTATAATAGCTAGGCGTGCTTGTTTCTGGAGTGGCCATTAAACCCCTAGAGTACTGATGATCCTCTATAATAGCTAGGCAGGCTTGTTTCTGGAGTGACCATTAAACCCCTAGAGAACTTATGATCCTCTATAATAGCTAGGCAGGCTTGTTTCTGAAGTGGCCATTAAACCCCTAGAGTACTCATGATGCTCTATAATAGCTAGGTGTGCTTGTTTCTGGAGTGACCATTAAACCCCTAGAGTATTGATGATCCTCTATAATAGCTAGGCGTGCTTGTTTCTGGAGTGGCCATTAAACCCCTAGAGTACTGATGATCCTCTATAATAGCTAGGCAGGCTTGTTTCTGGAGTGACCATTAAACCCCTAGAGAACTTATGATCCTCTATAATAGCTAGGCAGGCTTGTTTCTGGAGTGGCCATTAAACCCCTAGAGTACTGATGATGCTCTATAATAGCTAGGTGTACTTGTTTCTTGAGTGGCCATTAAACCCCTAGAGTACTTATGATCCTCTATAATAGCTAGGCAGGCTTGTTTCTGGAGTGGCCATTAAACCACTAGACTACTTATGAAGCTCTATAACAGCTAGGCGTGCTTGTTTCTGGAGTGGCCATTAAACCCCTAGAGTACTGATGCTCCTCTATAATAGCTAGGTGTGCTTGTTTCTGGAGTGGCCATTAAACCCCTAGAGTACTGATGCTCCTCTATAATAGCTAGGCAGGCTTGTTTCTGGAGTGGCCATTAAACCCCCTAGAGTACTGATGCTCCTCTATAATAGCTAGGTGTGCTTGTTTCTGGAGTGCCCATTAAACCCCTAGAGTACTGATGATGCTCTATAATAGCTAGGTGTGCTTGTTTCTGGAGTGGCCATTAAACCCCTAGAGTACTGATGATGCTCTATAATAGCTAGGTGTGCTTGTTTCTGGAGTGGCCATTAAACCCCTAGAGTACTGATGATCCTCTATAATAGCTAGGTGTGCTTGTTTCTGGAGTGGCCATTAAACCCCTAGAGTACTGATGATCCTCTATAATAGCTAGGCGTGCTTGTTTCTGGAGTGGCCATTAAACCCCTAGAGTACTGATGATGCTCTATAATAGCTAGGTGTGCTTGTTTCTGGAGTGGCCATTAAACCCCTAGAGTACTGACGATGCTCTATAATAGCTAGGCAGGCTTGTTTCTGGAGTGGCCATTAAACCCCTAGAGTACTGATGATTCTCTATAATAGCTAGGTGTGCTTGTTTCTGGAGTGGCCATTAAACCCCTAGAGTACTGATGATCCTCTATAATAGCTAGGCGTGCTTGTTTCTGGAGTGGCCATTAAACCCCTAGAGTACTGATGATGCTCTATAATAGCTAGGCAGGCTTGTTTCTGAAGTGGCCATTTTTAATCAGATTGTTGTTGTCTTTCTCTCCTTTTGGTTACTTTTAACATGTACTCAGGTATATGTTTCATTTCTTTACCACACCATTAAAAGGTTTAACTTCAATACTTTTTGAAATTTGCAGCAGGGGGATTACGTTTGCTCAGAATTGAAAACACAACTCAATTAAAAAATTACACTTTTAAATGGCTTCATTTGAGCTGATATTTAAGATGAAATCATCAGATCTTAAAGAAAAGTAATAATTTAGAAAACTCACTGGTTGAAAATGCACGGTTTTAGGATTCAAAATTGGGAGTCTCCCTCCTAAAGGGTTGGCAAGTATCAATCTCCCTTTGACAGATAAAGTTTACTGCGTAAATTGATTAAATCCATAAATGTAGAGAGTTACAAGAAATTCTGATTAAATATATCACCATAATTATAAATGTAGCAATAAATGAGTCATACTGATACAATGTAGTAATGATCAGGAATGATTCTAATTGATAGGTTTGTTACCAGATGTAGTTAATTTTAATGGTACATGATGTGTTTGTTTCAGTACCTGATCTTTGATAGGTTTGTTACCAGATGTAGTTAATTTAAATGGTACATGATTGGTTTGTTTCAGTACCTGATCTTTGATAGGTTTGTTACCAGATGTAGTTAATTTTAATGGTACATGATGTGTTTGTTTCAGTACCTGATCTTTGATAGGTTTGTTACCAGATGTAGTTAATTTTAATGGTACATGATGTGTTTGTTTCAGTACCTGATCTTTGATAGGTTTGTTACCAGATGTAGTTAATTTTAATGGTATTTTATTGGTTTGTTTTAGTACCTGATCTTTGATAGGTTCGTTACCAGATGTAGTTAATTTAAATGGTACATGATTGGTTTGTTTGAGTACCTGATCTTTGATAGGTTTGTTACCAGATGTAGTTAATTTTAATAGTACATGATGTGTTTGTTTCAGTACCTGATCTTTGATAGGTTTGTTACCAGATGTAGTTAATTTTAATGGTACATGATTTGTTTGTTTCAGTACCTGATCTTTGATAGGTTTGTTACCAGATGTAGTTAATTTTAATGGTACATGATGTGTTTGTTTCAGTACCTGATCTTTGATAGGTTTGTTACCAGATGTAGTTAATTTTAATGGTACATGATTTGTTTTTTTTAGTACCTGATCTTTGATAGGTTTGTTACCAGATGTAGTTAATTTTAATGGTACATGATTTGTTTGTTTCAGTACTTGATCTGTGTGATACTTATCTTCTGTTTGGAACTTGCCGCTGGTATTACTGGAGCTATCTACAGAAATAAGGTCAGTAGATAAACTAGTGCTGTAGCGTAGCATAGCATGATTAAAAGAATCTTTCACCCCTTTGGGGATGAGACAGGGGAATCTCAACCCTAGGGATAAGATTCTTAAGTTGCCAAACACGAGGTGTCGAGTGTTTGACAGCTTAAGAATCTTACCCCGAGGGTTGAGATCTCCTGTCTCACTACTAAGGACGTGAATGATTATTTTTCTTTTACCCTGTCAAACCTCATGTATATCTAATATTGACGTTACATCAATGCAAGACAGTGTTGATGTGACGCGATTGTTTTGTCGACATGGCATCATTGTATTGTCATGACATCATGGTGTTGTTACTGTGATGTCATGCAGTTGTTGAGAATGTGCAAAAAGGATGTGCAGCTTGTCTCAACCCTAGGGTGAGATAAAAAAAAATCTCACACCGGTAAAATTGTGGATATCACAGTCAAGGGTAAGAGAAATTTCTGTGGGGGTAATATTTTCGGGATTTGTAGATCAATAATGTGAGCGTGAAATTATGACGCACAGTGATTACAAGTGATAAATTTAGCTGTGATAAAAAACTCTGTTGTCTTGAAATAGGTAGCGTGTCATTATAACCATTCATTATACATCATTGTAATACATTAATATGATGTTTAGAAATAGATGGTATCACACATCAGTTTTAATTAAAATACATTGTGTTGTTGTTGTTATATTTGTGCTAGAACCTATTCATCGGACTTGAAATCTGTCAAATTTTACTTTTCTTATTTTTGATAAAAATCTGAAATTAGATGATTGTGAATAACCCATTGTACCGTACCATTTTTCCCACATGTATCGGACCTATTTTAAGTAAAGGTAAGACGTGGTGATTGACATTGTTTACAGATAGAGGCGGCCTTGATGGAAGACATGCGGAATGGACTCAAGGACTCGGACAATCGTAACGCTTGGGACACAGTTCAGGAAAGAGTAAGTTTACCTCTAAGGAAAGGAAGATAACATGCTCAAGATGTTTTTGACCATTGGCTCCTATGTGTGCTTGGATAAAAAACTAATAATTTATAATTATTTTTTTTTTTTACAAAATTGGGAAAATATGTCTTCTGTTCTCAAAATGGTAGCAACACAAACAGTATAAAGACCATTTGACATTGGTTTAGTTTAAATCTCAAAATTGATTTTGATGAATGGCAAATTATGATGACACTTCCCCCCCCCCCCCCCCAAAAAAAAAAGAGAAAATTTTAGTATTTCGTTATTCTTTACAGAAATTACAGCATAAATTGTGGACAATGGAAAGATACACAAATTTACAAGAATCTATTTTTTTATCATTTTCTTTGAATTTTTAATTATGACACATGGACAAATTATTTGAATTACTATTCATTCTTTATTAGCGCTAAACATTGGAAAGGGGCCTATGGACATTTTGCGAATGTCAATATCATATGGTACGAGTCTGTTTTGACTTTCTACCACTTTTTCTTGTAGTATGAATGCTGTGGTGTACACAATGCCACTGATTGGAACAATGTGTTTGACCCCAGAAATCCAACCTGGATTCCAGACTCATGTTGTGGCTTTGAAAACTGTGGTACAACTGGGGCCCAGGTGGCATGGACTATTGTGAGTACAGCAGATACTGGTAGATAACTTATTGTAGAATGGTACCAACGGAACAAATTAAGACAAGAATATCACACTTTCAGTCTCACTGTCATGAAATATCTGTGAAGTACTTTTCAAATCTGTGCGGCATTGTACATGATAACAGTCGTTTGAAATTCTTAAATAAAGAAAATAATAAAATGGAAAATAAAATAAACTGCCAGGGTCAAACTCGTGCTTGACACTTTGAAGCCTACACTGTATACGGTTTTCATCCAGAAACTATAAATTAACAGAAACAGTAAGTCAAGTTATTGGCTGCAAACTCTCAGATATTTGACTGAACGTTGAAAGATACATGGATTGACAGGTAAAACTAACATTAAATCAAGAAAAAAACTTACGTGATTGCTTCACTGATATAAAAAGGAGAATACTCCAAGGAAATTCACATTGCAGCTAATTTGTGAATGCAAAATAAATAATGTGTTTGGTATTTCAGGGTTGTTTTGATGATGCTAAGGAATGGCTGGAGATGAACTATCTCACCATCGTCCTGGTGGCTGTGATCGAAGCTGTCCTTCAGGTATGAGAGTCAATCTAATAATTCTATACATACAAATTTACTATGTCATTTGATCCATAGCCAATGCCTTCATAGAGAAAGAATTATATTTACCAGTATAAGCTGGAATGATTCCTATAATTTTGAAATGTTTAAATGTGTATCTATAATAAAAAAAAATCTGTATACCAAAAGATTTTCATTGCTGTGACTTTCTCAAATGAATGCAAATTTGTCGTTATTGATTTGAATCAAAGTACTCAGAATACTTTTTAGTATAATCATGTGTGAAGGGCAAAATTAAGACTTACAAATCATGGATTGCCTGTAAATATTACAAAATATTTTGTCATTAAATGTATGATTACTAACATATTCTTCTCATATACTTAAACATAAACACATTTTTGTAGACTGTTAATTTTGAAGCATCCTAAGTTTATGTCATTATTTTCATTTTAGTTGTTCCTGATTATAATGCCGATCGTACTGATATACTATATAAGACGAGAGAAAAAGTACCGATACATGTGATGAACTGGAATCGACTTGTCACCATGGTAACCGCACATGAACATTTGACTGGCTGATTGTATCACCAATGTAGGGCCACTGTTGCCAGTTTGTGATAACAAGTGTAAGAAGATGATGATATGAATCTATGAGACATTATTTTGTATTGATAGATGGTTTGGGCAACAAAGGTGTAAATAAGTGTTGAACAAAAATGTTATAAACAAAAGTATGAACAAAATGTAAAAACACGATTCTTGCCATCAATTCCAAACAGTGTCTATCAATTCAACATGTATCTCCGTCAGTAAAGATATTGCCTTTATAATATATTGTATAACTCATTGTGCTTCTTTAAGGTAGAAATACCTTCAACACACTGTTTTTGGATGTTTGATACTTTATTAAGAAAACTTTCCACAATATTTATCATATAAGCATTTCATACCGATCGGAGCTGATTAATAGCATATAACTGTAAGTGAAACTTTCATTAATGTAAACCAGCTGTTGGAGCACTGTACAATCTATATATTTATTTGCACAAGTATTTTTGATGAAATGGAGTTAATAAAACTGTCATGGCCATCATAGGAATTACAGTTGAACCTTGTTATACTACCACAATATAATTATACCTTTAGAAATTTTGGGTAAAGAAATAGTTTTTGTGATTAATGGAGGGAAAGCCTTAAGGAAATAGAGAAAATGGGACTTGGAACATGTTGGCAGTAGGCGAGGTAGCAAATGGAGGGAGAGACATTATAGCATGGTTTTACTGTATCTACATTAAAAACGCATCATTACATTATGAAACTTCATGACCAATAGATACTATTAATAGTGGCCATATATTATCTCTATATGCTTACAGACATACAGCTCATGGCAAAAGTCAATCAGCTTGTGCATTATGAATACTAAAATATGTTACAATGTAAATTTAATTAAGTCACCAGGATAAGTAAAAAACATGCCTGCTTTCTATCTGCTTTCTATTATCAGACGGAGAAGTATAAAGATACAGGCTAATGGTTGCTTATCATAGTAACAGGTGAGGTTTAGATGGTGTACCTTGATTAGCATTTTAGCAGTAAACTAAAAATGCTAAAAAATTGAACAACTATTATGGTTGTATTGTTGACCTTATATCAGATACATGTGTACATGTTGAGACTTGATACTTCTGACGTGTTATTATTTACTTAAGTGTGAGAGGTTATATATAGAGGTTTTATAGATGTATGCATATTTTGTATATTTTGCAAATAAAATAGAAAATTTTTACTTTATTTCACCTGTTATTTTTTTAAGAGAAAAGCTCGCTCACATTTTTAGCTCAACTGGTCCGAAGGTCTGGTGAGCTTCTGCCTTGGGACTTCGTCTGTCGTTCTTTCGTCTGTCAACATTTGCTTCAAATCCCTATTATATTCAAAGAGTCCTGATTGGACTCTGACCAAATTTGTTCAGAAACATCCTTTGGGGAAGGGGAACAGATTTTGCATAAATGGTGACTGACGATTGGGGCCCAGTAGGGGAAATAGGTAATTCCTTTTGACTGGTACTAGTCATACCGTTTTAAAGGAATTTGAAATAAACTTGGTCAGAAACATCCTTGGAGGAAGGGAAATAGATTTTGCATAAATGGTTACTTTGACACCCAAGGGGCCAGAGAGGTGAGACCCAATAGGGGAAATAGAGGTAAGTCCTTAAATCGCTACTAGTCATAAAGTTATGAATGTATTTGAACCAAACTTAGAAACATCCTTGGGTGAAGAAGAATAGATTTTGCATAAATGGTGACTGACCCACTTCCCCCATGGGACTGGAGGGGAGGGGCCCAATAGGGAGAATAAAGGTAAAGCCTTTTAAATCGCTACTTGTCCCTAAAGTACTGTTTGATTTGAACCAAATTTGGTCAGAAATATCCCTTAGGGACAACAAATGGATTTTGCATAAATTGTGACTCGGACCCCCAAAGGGACAGTGGGACGGGCCTGAGTCGTAGCTTTTAAACAGTTGAGATACCCAACCCCAAACTATACAATTGCTCGACATTAAGAGACGATCACAATCATGATTTAAGATTTTACCCAAGGGCTCACCACGTCCTTGCACAATTGACTGCTGAGTCATAGCTTTTGAACAGTTGAGATCCCCACCCCAAAACTATATATACAATAACAGGGAATAAATAGACGATCACAAACATGATTTAAGATTTGACCCCAAGATCTGCCACGCCCTTGCTCCTGAGTAAAAATATTCACACAGTTGAGATCACCACCCCAAAACTATATGATTTATACAGTTTCTGCGCATAAAGAAACTAACACAAAAATAATATTAGCATTAATGTCATATGGTTTGCCCACAACTCTAGGGATCTAGTTTCTCAGTTGAACTTGAAAACAGTTGAGATACACATCCATTAACCAAACTTCAATTTATAAAGATATGCCTCAAGGATTGGTCTTAGGATCTGTCCTTGTCCATGAGAACGTTTTGGAAAATATTTTACCACGATTACCTAGGTACCAATGCATCAAGGTGAACGATACAGGCCCAATGGACCTGTTGTTTGTATGTCGATCTTATGACATAACGTATAAAAATATATGTTATGTCGTGTTTAAATCTATTCTTAATTTATGGACTCATTTCCTTGAAAAATTAGGGCTAAATGTTGATGTCATATAGATGTGATTTCCAAGTTCATCAAGAGTTCACCATGCAACAAAATTATTTTGATTTACATTAATTTCATATTAACAGTCCAATTGTAGCAGTATTTATTGTGTTTCATATGGTTTGGCAAACAGTTCAAACTGACTTAAAAATCCGTTGATAATTACTAGCAGCGTTAGAAAACTGTATATTCGAGTATCACGTGATTTACGTGCATAAAACCAGTACGAACTGGTTCACCGCTCATCGCTCAATTGTGTGAATACATTTAATTGAAATCCTCTAACCGGTTCCCTTCTTGCAATTTAGTTTGCTTTCAGGCGTAATCATGTACTATGCTGTGTTGAAAAGGGTTAGGAAATGAAAAGAAAAAATGTCGCTGAAATCAAGGGCTATATAAAAGCCCGCTGTAAGTTGGGGTTGAGCGTTAAAAATAAACATGGTAAAAACGAATGTCATTTTTCACAGTTTATAGATGGTTTACTAAATTTCAGTCTCGTCACGAATCGGTCAAAGGTGCCCCTTACTCAGGAAGACCTAGATCAGCAGTTACCAAATTGAATGTCAATAAAATCAAATCAATCATTGAAAAAGATGCCTTTATACGGTCAGACAGCTAGCAAAAATGACAGCATTTCATTCTGAAGAAAATTCTCAAGTTTAGAAAAATGTGCTCGTTGGATCCCACATTTACTCACTGACGAGCTCAAACGTACATGGGTACAAATGGCTACGAAACTGTTGAGGATGTACCCAAAGCATCAGTAAAAGGCATATGATAGTTTCATAACGGGTGACGAGACATGGGTGCATTTTCATTAGCCTAAGAGGAAATGAACACTGACAGAAAGAAAGTGTTATCTGCAAGTTTGTTTTAGAAATAGTAGACCAATCATGCAAATTGCTATTCAAAAAGGTAGGGGGTGTCTGGAAGCTTTTATAAGGATGTAGTTCTGAAAATAATTGCGAACATAAATGAGAAAACCTCGTCCTAAAACAGGTCTCCAGCATGCCCAGTCGTTACATATCAATGCCCCAGCCCACAATTTTTTTTTAAGTTGGAAAAAATCCGTCTGGTAAGAGATATATGTCCAGAAGTGAGCTGAGTATGCAGTGTACCAGTTTCTGATCAGTATACCCAAAGAGGAGTATGATAATTGTTTCAAAAAGTGGATTCATAGATTGAAACGATGTATGTGCTCAAGTTAAAGAGGGATATTTCGAAGGTGACTAGACAAAATGCTTTCAGATTTTGATAAGCCTTTCTGAGACAACAGGTCATTTGTAAAATGTTTTCGAGCACCCCTCGTGTATATATATATATATAAATGCTAAATTCCAAATTTTGTAACACATAAAAAGTTGTGTCAGTATTCCATGCATCACTGTAAAGCACATTACTGTGCGTTGTTACATTATTTGCTATCGAGACACGTAGACAGTATATATTATGTACATATGTACAATATATCAATATATGTATAGTTAACCCACTATTACTTAATTAAAAAGGTGCAGCATTATGTGTGTGTCACGTCATCTTATATATGTCGTGAGGTAAATATAATTTATATGATAGTATAACCCTGATTCACATTATAGACAATTTTTTTCTGACAAGTTACATAACTAATGGCTTACTCTCACTTGGTATAAAGATATTTCGCTTTAAAAGTATATATCTTACTCACATTCTTGTACATAACTTGCTCACTTCTTTGGTACATATCTGTCACATTTGCACTATCGCTATCTCATCTCTAACTCACATTCTAGTTTATCCCTCACATAATCCTATAGACCTACCACAATCTCGCATATCTGAGTTATCGCTGACGCACATTTCAGTAAACAATTGTATAGCTACTGTATCTCTCGTTATAGTATATCGCTAACATACATTTAGCATATTGCTTACTCTCATTATAGTACATCACTAACATACATTTAGCATATTGCTTACTCTCATTATAGTATATCGCTAACATACATTTAGCATATAGCTTACTCTCATTATAGTACATCGCTAACGTACATTTAGCATATAGCTTACTCTCATCATAGTATATCGCTAACATACATTTAGCATATAGCTTTCTCTCACCATAGTATATCGCTAACATACATTTAGCATATAGCTTTCTCTCATTATAGTATATCGCTAACATACATTTAGCATATAGCTTACTCTCATTATAGTATATCGTTAACTTACATTTCAGTATATCCATCGCATTAGGTATTCCACTAACTCACAAGCTAGCACACAATATAGTTTATCGCTTACTATGGTATACCACTGTCTCACATACATGTTATAGCCTATCATTAACTTACATTTTTGTAACTAAAACAAACATGTACATGAATTTTTCCGAAGTATATCGCAAATTCTGATTAAAGTATATTATAATTTAGCTAGCATTCATCATAGTAGAACTGTATTGTTTACCCTTTTCAAAACACATTAGAGGAGGAACAAATGATAAAGAATACGCGGTAGCTCATATTAATGATATCCACAGACGTATCCCCTATAAAATATAACAGGGATAACAATATTGTTTTTCCACAGACGTTTCCATCTGGATTCCATCTGGATATGAACGTATTCCCAGTAATTCTCTGCAAGCGAACTCTTCTGAAGTAACCTGATCGACAGTATCAGTATGCTTCAAGGAGTTTCCTTTTTCAAAATGAACGAGATATCACGAGAATTATTCTGAGGTATTTCAATGCCAAAACGCAATCTTTACATACTGTTTGAACACGTACAATATATCTTCTCGAAGTGTAACTTTGAACAAGCGTACACATATAATATTTCACCTTTTGGCCTGAACTTTCAAGTTTGCATACAGAGCACGAGGCGTTGGAGTATCGTAGTCAGGTTGCCCTATCTGGGAGTTACTATACACGTGTAAGGACTCGTACGAGAGCGGGTCTATTTTTTCGGGTACTTGTTCATAAGAATGAGGAGCTTCAGTTGTGTTTCCATAGAGATGGAGGCTGTCATAAGTACCGTCTGGGGGAGAAGTGCGAACGTGCTGCTCAAAATCCTGATACGCTCCTGAAATGAATATGAAACACATTTGAAGAATCACAAAATGGATTAAAGTGGTAAAATCTCATTGAAATATAAAGCTAGATTTTCGTGATATATGTCGGCTGCTGACGAACAAACTTACGGCACAGGGATTCAAGAGAGATGCAGGTTGATAACTAAGAGCAAGTGTTATGGTCTGCATTATAGTTTCTTTGAGAGATATTCTGTATCCCTGTATTATATATCATTATTGAAGGTGGATAATTTGAATATGCTCATCAGTATGCCTGCTTGTTCTGATTGAGAACGATGCACAAGTTCTCACTTTGTGGCATCCTCGATATCCAGGGGTTATACTCACCTTCGCTCTCTACACCCCTGGAATATGCCATGGCAAACCCGAAGGCTCCACGTGGACCACCTTGTTGATGGGACAAGAAGACTGGTCTGACACTTTGATGTACATCAAAAAAATTCGTGACACATAACGGTAAAAATTGACAGGTTTCGAAGTAGGTCGCAGATCTTTTGCAATCTCCAAAGGACAGGCATGCAGCCTAGCGATTGGTCATGTGTTTGCTTACTGAGCATGCCCCCAGTTTTTCCATGACATATTCCAGGGGTGTAGAGAGTTAAGGTGAGCGGGACACCTGGATATCGAGGATGACTTTGTGAATATGATATTTACTTTTGACCTATATTTGTATGGTGGGTGTTGTCGATGCAGCAGAGGACACTCTTCCGGAACACCTGGTCTTATTCTCTTGTACTTTTAAAAGGTTTCCGTGCAAATTTTTCCTTTGTCCATATTTTGCCTTTAGCTTAATCGGTTTTGAGTTCGAAAGAAAGCATGTCCAAAAGCTTGAGAATATGGATATAACATATCACGTTTTTGACTTATCTCATGTCCTGCAAATACATTGCCATACTTTTCGTAGAACCCATAACAAAATAATTGGATAATCAATATCAACGAAGAAAATAAAATCGTCGGTACAAGGCTGATGCGCCTTAACAGTTTATATTTACACTGTTCCACGGGTCTGCAAAAAACGAGACAAATAGTATACACTTAATAATAATAGTTGAAACAAATAAACACTAATCACAGAACCAACTCACCATCATTTGGTGCCATATTGCCTCCCATGGCGGGTTTGAGGAATACTTGACCGTTAGCTGTCAGTTTGTTGATATCCCTGGAAAACAATCAGAAAATGTATCACAATTCTTCCTGAGTACCAACACATTATCATAGTTTCATATATGTTTAATATTACATGATAAATATGCATGCCTACTTTAACATGGGGATATCACCAAAAGGTAAGCTTCCCAGAGTTGTTTAAATGTATAGCTATATTTACCCGTTCGCTACGTATGTTCACACAAATTGTACTTTTATTTCACTTTCTTAATAACTTCATTTTATAGTGATGCATCGATTTAGTATATATCAACGAAGTATATACAGAAATATAACAATATTACAATTATATATAGTACCTTTCATAAAAAAAGAAATTATTTTACTGGATATGGTTATATGTATGTATATAATATCATAACATGTATGCATGTGATTGAATAAAAATATATAATATATGAGAAACACGTTTTCCTAGAGTGGCATAGAGCTAGGAGCGGATAAATGTACTATTATGTTTTCCCCTAGGTGTAAATATAACTGTTTATTGAAATTTCTCTCGATAATTCCGCATTCAGTAATGTAGTAATGTTAGCAAATGTTTCTATATAAAAAAAACTTCACATTTAGTTGCGCTATGTCCATACAACGCACAAAATAGTTTGCTTGCAAAACTGCATCACTCATACAGATTCTAACATCTTAGAAATTGAATTTAAGTCCACACAAGTGATTGTATCGTCTATGGGTTTTCATAGAATAGAAAAACCATCTTTCATGTTCTGTGTAACTCAACATTGCGTCATAAAAGTCAACAATACTTTGGCATGGCACCTTAATTTGCCATATTAATTTGGTCGGTGTTTATAGTCGCATTCCAACTCTTTACTGTTTGTGGTTGTAAGAAGTGTTCAGGGAGAACGAAGATTGGAAAGAAAGACGACAGGAGAGAAAAGAAACAAAGATTATTGGAAGTGCTGCAATGAGGTTTCATTGAGAAATATTCTGTATCTTTAAATGATATGAAGATGGACGTTTGTGAGTATGCTAATTAGTATATTTACTTGTTGTGATTGACAATTTTGATCGACAGTGATACCCAGTTCTCATTTAGAGATCTTGATGTTTACGTAGATGTGACATTGATTTGACATGCCGGGTGTCACCGATGAAGCAGAAGACGCTTACTTTTCCGGAATACCTGGTCTTATTTTCTTGTACTTTTACAAAGGTCTCCGTGTAAATCTTTCCTTTGTCCATATTTCGCCCCTAACGCTTCGGTATTCCCTAATTTATGTTTAGCTTATCTGCGTTCTCTCCACCCTGGAATATGTCATGGCAAAACTGAAGGCACGCTCAGACAATAATCCCTGAGCAAGCGCTAGGCTGCATGTCTGTCCTTTGAGGATTTCAAAGTAGCCCCAATTGCCTTCAAAGCTTTTCAATTTTTACTGTTATGTGACTATGAGATTCTATTGCTGTACATCACAGAGTCGAACCAGTCTTCTTGCCTCATCAACAAGGTGGCGCACTTGAAGCCTTCAGTTTGGCCATGCCACTGATATTCCTCGGGCGTAGAGAGCGTAGGTGATCATTACCCCTGGTTATTGAGGATGAGAAGGCGTAAGCACAGGTAATACTTTACAGCATGAATATTTAACCACACCAATGATACACCTGTCGTCTGTTTGTATAGAAAAAATCAGAGAATACCAAAGCGTCAACAAAACCTTAATCCAAACTCGAAATCGATTAGAGGCAAAATAGGAACAAAGGAAATATTTACATGTAAAAACACGTAAAAGAGATTAAGAACAGGTGTTCCAGAAGAGTAAGCGGCTTCTGCTTTGTCGGCGACACCCGCCATAAAAACTTGGTCACATCCAAGTAAGCATCAATCATCATAATAAGAACCCAGTCATCATTGTCAGTCACAACAAGTAAGCACACTAATCTACGAAGATTCTAACTACGAAGATTTTGTGTTATACAATAGTTGGCAACAGTCGTTTTTTATGGCTTTAAATCACATTCACATTACAAGTACACATACATGTGATACATGTAACAACATAGCATTAGCGTACAGTAACACAAACATAGTACTTCATTGTATCTCAAACCTTCTAGCCAATTTCTCAAATCTTCCATCTAATTAACCTCAGCTGTATTAAACCTATCTCTACACGGATTCTCTCCCTGGATAAAACCATACCCTCCGCTATTCTGTCCACTCGATGCAATCTCAAATCAAAAGTCCGTGAGGCGATGACATTTACTGGGATCTGTCCTAGATTTACATGGCAGGTGTCGTCGATGAAGCAGAATACGCTTACTCATCCAGGACACCTGGTCTTATTCTCTTGTACTGTTTCGAAGATGTAAATCTTTCCTTTGTTCAATTTTTCGCCCTAGATCAATCGATTTTGAGTTTAGATTATGGTTTTTGCTGATACTTTGGTATTCTCTGATTTTCTTTCTACAACGTTACAGTAGATACAATAGGTCCAACCTTTGCATGAACCTGTAAGAGTTTGACAACTACATATATTATGCCTAAGGAAACTCTTTCGTATCCTTACCAGTGCAATGTAATACATAGAAGCATCAATATACTCACACATTGGATTCCTTCTTTCGTTTATACCTGACCCTTATCAACAGTACTGTCACAATGACAACAGCTACTACAACCAGTGGGATCCCTATGGACAGTCCGGTCGACGCAGTGCCCTCCTCGTCCTGCCCCTCTCCTACGGTCCCTACGTTGGTCTCATCACCTGACCCCTCTTCTGCGTCATTTCCGGGACTAGTGGTTTCCGGAATCGTGGTGATTGTTGTTGGCGTGGTTTGGGTGGTTGGTGTGGTAGTGGTAGTGGTTGGTTCCGTCGTGGTAGGGGTAGTTGCAGGCACTGTTGGTCTAGTAAAAATTGGTATAATTCCTGTTATCAGTCTTAGTGTAGTCATAGTCGGAGAAGTAGTGGGTTGGGTGACATAACCTCCATCTGAAAATATGGTACCACACACAAATAAATATATACATATATAAAAGATCTTACATGAGTTTCCTTTTAATTTGAGATGTATGAATCGAGTCTATAAATTAAAAAAAAAGTTTAGAAAGTCCCTGGAGGACTAAATACATATATCGAGAGTTTTGTAAATTTCGTTTGAAATGAAAACGAGTGTGATATCCTTTTTATCACATTATCATGATTTGTGGCGGTTATTTAAAGCACTGAACTGCTTTCAGTGGAACGCATATTGCCTATGAATGTCTTTTTCCTATAAATGTTCGCAGAAAGCAGTTCAATACTCGTTTCATAAACAAAAGTTTAACATGTAACCAAAATAATATATTATCGTGTAAGCTTGTTCATTGAAAATAACAGCAATCACCCGCGGAGTGTCAGTAGTGTCTAACATAGCAAATATGATGTCATAACAATGACGACGTCAATAATCGGCCCACCATGACTGTCATAGCCTATATAAATGTCAAATGAATTAAGTTGGTGAAGAAGATAAGAAAGTTTTACTTGCCCAGTGGCGACGCCACTTCTAATAATCACAGGGAACTGAGAATTTGTTAAAGCTAGTTTTGGACCCAAACAAGGGGTTACAAAGTGGCAATGTCATACGATAGTAAAGATTTGTGTAAATCGACAATTTTAATGTAGCTTTGAAATAGGGGAAAAACCCCACTAATTTAGTTCTTTGGCGTCATGCACTTTTACATGGAATTGTATTTTGTCTGGGTCATACTATATGCTTGTCAGACTCTGTTGCATTTTTTACACTTAACACTTTCAACATTGGTTATTTGTTTATATATCATTTGAGTTTGCCGACATAAAAATGGTATAATGTATGTTTTTCTTTTAGGAAACAATTATTTATCCAGCAAATGTTCCCAATGTACAGGTACAGTGCTTGACTGTTTCACTGGGATATATCTGTTCAAGCAATGTTCCCAAATATCTTTTTCTGGATGTTAAGTTATCAAATGTCTCACACATACTATGGATAACGATCAGGTTGAATTTATTGTATATTTTATAACTATACTTTCGACTAGATACAGTTGTGTATATTTAAATATACAAGGGGAAACGTGGTTCGTCTGAATCATACCCCGCCACACGGGTCAAAGGTTTATCTGGTTAGGTATGTAACGATAAATACACATGCTCAGATGCATCCATATTTGGATCGACTACCTCTTCAATTTATCTCCACCAGTTACATTTATAGAATTGGATTTGCAGGGTGTGTAAGGGTACCGACTAGCGAATTTCTCCGTAGTAAAGTTATCTCCCTTTACTTTTTTCCCCTTTTGGCCCCTAGCATCACTGAAGAGTCTTAGGAGGACGCAACATCTGTATGATGCAGTTAAATTTATTTTTTCGGCATACTGTATCTTTCACTAAATTTAAAAGGTGCAGCATATGTGTGTGTTACGTCATCGTTTTGAATATAACAGCAGGAGCACTGAATGAGGACGCCGTCAATAAGATGACAAACCAGTCTAGTAGGACAGTGAAACAATCAGAGTCTAACTTAGCTGTATCGACAATAAAACAAACACTGTTGTCGATTACATAGTGGATTTAACACTAATGGCTTCTTGTATACGAAATTAATAAACTCGTTTAATAATTTTTATATTACACGAATACTAGTATTAGATTCCATTTATTAAATAAATATTATTAAATTAGATATGCTCGAATTTATTTCAATGATTCTCTAAAACGGAGAGACTCATTTTTCACTCCTAGGACAAAAGTGTGACGTCATGTTAGATAACGCGGTGTTATTTCCATATGACGTTTCAATATAGTGTCCATAGTTACACAACTCATTCGCATGTTTTTGTACGTGTGATGACAGTGTTTATTGAACAGCGTTATTGTACGGCAAATTATCTGTGTTATATGCTAAGGTATGGTATGGTTTCTAAGATATAATTTATAAAAGCTTTATTATTGCCGAAAAAGTTTAATGTTCGCCATCTTTTTTGTCATTGAGATATTTTTTGTATTTGTGTGATATGAAGATGGACGTTTTTGAGTATGCTAATTAGCGTGCTTTCTTTTATTGAGAGTGAGGACTTGGTTCTCACTTTGAGGACTTGATGTAACCAAGATTAACATGGCGGGTGCCGTCGAAGAAGCAGACGACGCTTACTCTTACGGAACACATGGACCCGTATTCATGAAACTGTTCTCATGCTCAAGCATGGATTCTGTGCTCAAGCCTTATTTCTTTCAATGGCTATAAATTTTAAAAAAAAATCTAATTTTGTCAAAGTTTTGGTAAAAAGATGAAGAGGCATGAAGTCAAAAGCTGTTTTCAACATTTTCAATGATTTGTGTACTCTTCGACATGATTCAGGTGAGTTTCAAGAAAGCTGGCTTGAGAACAGAATTCATGCTTGAGCATGATAATAGTTTCATGAATACGGGCCCTGGTCTTATTTTTCTTGTACTTTTGCAAGGGTCGCCATATAAATCTTCCTTTGTTCATATTTTCCCCTAGTTTTATCGATTTTGAGTTTCGTTTATGTTGACGGTTCGGTATTCTTTATTATTTTTTGTTTACAGTTATGATCAGTGATACGAGAATTTTTAATGTATTCACTCCATTGAGTATAATTTGAAGTTTAACGAAAAAAATATACTTACTCCTAGTGCATCGTGCTATTGTTCTCACTTCACGTGGAACGCAACAAGTAAAAGGCTGCTGATTAATCACCACCTTTAATCTGCAAATACATAGACACATCAATTGCATTCCTCCTCCATCCTCTATGTGAAAAAATGTATCGTTATTTGTATACATTTGCTGTCAATTATTTTTCAAATGTGTTATATTTTGCAACAATTTGTGTTGACGGGGTTATTTCAAATTATGTATACTGTATATATTTCATTCAGATAAGTTGTAACATCATTAAAACTAAATGTTTGTGTCGTCACATTGTATTATATATCATATAGGCTCTACTAAAATTATTCCACATAGCGTGCATTGCTATGGGAATGATTTTGAGTACATTAAAGACAAAACCTATGCGATAGTTATTTTATTGAACAAAACATATGGAATCACAAATTATACAGCAAATAAAACAATCTGATTAAAATGCATTCCTTACTCTCACTCCGTTACATAAGGGACCTTGACGCTGCAGGGAGAAGTTTACGGAAAGGAGCGGAGATCAAGATATTATTTTAATCAGATTTCAAATAAAACACGTATAAACAAGACAACCAGACATGATACTTGATGGTATTAGAAATCGTTAATTAGATCAATAGGTATCAAACGATATCTCATTATCTAACAGACGAATAGTACAAGAATGTTAACAAAAAGTTTATACATTTTTGTAAATCTAGGAGTGACTAGAACCAAATATGCCTTAATACCTGAATTGGTTCTCTGGGCATGACTGTGATTCTGTTATCTTCAACACGCATAGCATCAACAACATGACAATCTCTTGCTTCAGATACTTCATCGCTGCTTCAGTCTATTTCAAGTAGATGCATTTCATATTCGTTACCGAAATTCTACAATTATAAACAAAATGATTATATACATTTCTAAACTAATGTAGAGGCAATTAAGGGTCAGGTGCGTCAAACCCCTTTAAACTATCAATTAAGAAGGGAAAACAAATAGTACTTTAAATTTCAAACCGTACCACCACTCATATAAAATAACTATCGCTATGGATGCTCCAGCAAATCTTGGGGACTAAATTATCCACCAGCAGAGTCAACCACATCCTATCTTGAAAGATGACGTAAATTATTGATAAAAATTAAAGACATATAATACATATATATTTTTTAATTTTAATTTATGACATTTGTATTACAGATATGTAATGCGAATTAACCGGCATGTGCATTCCTAGTTACATTACAAACGTATTCTTTCACCGAAATACAGCTTTTTCAATCAAACTTGTACTTACCGGAGTGGGAAAATAATCCAAACTGTATTTATATCTTCAACGTCTTCTGTTCATACCTTAGAATGTTTAATAAACAGTGACACATATAAATACAGTGGGAGGGTGGTCTGTCCACATATATAGACATAGAGACACAGTGGTGATGAATCAGCACAGATAGGACAGAGTAGGGACATCAGACATCGAGAGTACAGGGTAGAAACCACCAACGTCAGTCTGTACGTGTGATCATACAGGAAGTATGTAGGAAAACGCACTCAAGACACTGATGGAAGCGATCGACGAGTCGTATACGGACTTAAGGTCAGTAAGTATAACATGCTCATCTGTAAAGTACTTCACATTATCATATGTTGGTATATGCTTCATTTTGTAGCTTTATTACAATGAACATGTATTTATAATTGTCGCCAATAATTTCATATTCTGGTGTGATTACGGCGTCGACTTTATTTACTTGCTGATTGTTTTCTTTTGAAACATGTATCTTTTGGCATTTTTTGCCACTATCAAAGAAGAGCGTGGCAAATTACATGTCAAAAGCAAGATTTATGTTAGCCAGGAAACATACCAAGAAAATGATCAAAATGACGTAACACACACATGCTGCACCTTTTAAATTTAGTAATTGGTACAATATGCCGAAAAATGAATTTAACTACAACATACAGCTGTTTCGTTTTCCTAAGACATTTCAGTGATGCTAGGGGCCAAAAGGCGGGTGCTTAAAATTCGCGAAAATTAATCACCGCGAAATAGTTTCAATCAAAGGTATGCCATTTCAAATTATACTGATTAAAGAACACTCGATGCAGACAGTGTCTTTAACCGACACGAATCAAATTTACAGGAGATTTGCTGTCATCGCCTGATTTGATTTTCATACATGCCCTTTCAAATTGCTAAGGTTGAAAAAGGTGTAAAGATCTTTTTTAAGATCAACTTCAGCATTCCCAGTTTCTTGTGAAATTCAAATTTACGCCTTAATGTCTTAAAGGCCCAACATAAGTAAATTCAGGAAATGTTTCGTGATTCTGAAAAATTCTTAAAATAAAATCCAGTTGATGACCATGCAAAAATAAGCCTAAAACAAAGTATACCTAAGCGTCAACTAACAATAAACTCCTAACACATAAATCCAAAGAATTGAAAATAATTCAGGTGGGACTCACTTCAACAACAAACCGAAGTTAGAAGACAGTTCAAAATGGAGTCGTGTTTACAAATACCGAATTTCAACTGCTGCTGTACCGGTAACCGCGTGAGAATTCATCTTGAATATTGCTGTTATCAGTTAATCTTAACTAAATCTATAAATGTAATAAGTTATTAGGCTTGATTTTCGCTTCAAGTTTTGCCGAAAGTTACGAATATTGGGTCGTCAAAGTAAATCTTGTGAAGCTATATTGTTACCTTCGAGACATTGCGATGTCTGGTTGGGCTGCGCGGACCAAGTCCCTGTTTTAGGAACTTAAAGGAATCTCCGTGAATAAAAAATATCCATAAGAAAGCATTACAGACGTGGGTTTTGGCCACGATTTTGAAAATCTTGTAAAAAGTTATGAAACTTGTAGTACATTTCAATAAATACCGATTAGCCCATCAACGCGCATTCGATTGTGTCCCGGGATCTAGATATTGACAGTCAAAGTTGACCGCTCCCGACTGGCGAGAATTAAAATGAGCTGACTGGTCACGTGGTACCTGTGACGTCATTGAAGCACAACTGATCGACTCCGGTAAACTGATCAGTGGTACATTAACGAAGAAAGTTTAGTAGAATAACGCCTATTGATTTCGACATGTAAGTCGATCTTGATTGTTGTTTAATTCTATTGATTAACAAATAAAATACCTTGAAAAAAATGTAGACATGTAATTGTAAACTTAAGAAAGGAAATAGGAAATGTCATTTAAAAACATCGTGTTGTGAGTGATTATTACACATCCAACACATCCTAACAATAATGCTTCTACAAAGGACCACGGAATTAGCAGGGACGTATATGTGAGAGGGGTCCCTGGAATTAGTAAAGCCTGTGAAAGGACTATATGATTTTTACAGACACGTTACAAATTGGTTTTATAGATAGTATATGAAAACAGTAGCAACATACACGCATAGAGTGGTGGTGAGGTATATTACGGACGGAGCCATTTTCTTGAAATAGCAGGTTTTTTTTCAAACGTTTGTTTGTATAGACTTTCTTAAGCTAGAATTGAATCAGCATACAGTGCTGAATCATGAATATGTGTTCCAAGTTATACCCACAACATGTAAAATCATCCTTGATTGCATATTATATATAGTGTCCGGTAATATGCTCCGTGTTAGATCTTGGTGATTTCAAAATCTTGTGATTTGCTAATACAAACTGTTTACGCTGTACAATCAAATGTTTTCGTTAATACTTCAGAAGTATTATCTTTTATGACGTCAACAGTACCGTATGATTTGTGGAGATGGAGTAAATAAAGCCAGGACGAGTTCATGTTTTAGTGTCCGGTAAACCCCCCCACTCTATAACATATACTGTACAAGTATATGGTAGAAGTACAGAACGTACATATGGAATGCAAAAGAAAATCCTTCAATATTTGAACTGTGCACGTAAACAAACAATTTCTGTCTGAATTCAATAAAGCAGAAACTGTCACAAATAGATGTGAAAACATGACAGTCTGAATTATTTGTGTTAAATTGAAATATTGTTTAAAATTTGGACTGAAATCGGTTTGCAAAAGTAAAAAGCTCTTCCTGACTTTTTATTTCCCTTAATTCAGTAACACACCAGTCTATTTGTGTGAAATAATTATAAATATTTTCCAAGGATAAAGTCTGGTCATGACTAAAACAAATAACATACGCTAATGATTATTGAAACATATTTTGAAAAATTGTTCTCCTACGATTACTGCATACATTTTTACGTCTCTTAGTCACCCAGTTTTGGGTTGAAGTGGTTGCAGTTTGAAATAATTACTCTCAATCCTAGCGCAGAAAAATACTGTGCCATATTCTTTGAATTGCACTAGAACAGGCACAGGATTCTAGATATACGTGAAATTCAAAAGCGATAAATAAATGAATTTTGCTAGGCTCACTCTAGTTGGTGATATTCATTTCAACTAGGACTTAAATCATTAGACGAGTTAAATCTTGTTTTTCATACAGTTTTCATAAACAAGATCTGGATAAATTTTGGTTTATATCTGAAAGTAGAAGTGTGTCACACATTAACGCATCTGAATTCTTGGATCCGCCCTGAATATACATCATAAATCCAAGGACACATATACGTTCCTGATAAATCCAATAACCAAATGTTTATGTTGATCTTTTAAAATATGCAATAACCTTTAAAAAAACGTCATAGTATCAGCATCACCAGTTTTACCAAAATAATAAAACTTTAAAAATTTAGATATTTTAGAAAATCGTATATATGTAATACAAATATAGTTTAACCTAATTAAGGATATAGATAGGGGGTACAGTCTCTTCAGATGTTTTGCTTAATAATTTGGATATACATTTAATCACATACATGTATCATATATCATTGGAAAGGTTATTAAATTTTCTATAAAGTGAAAATATAATTATAGTGTTAAAGTAAATCATAATTGCATAATAGTATATAATATAAAAAATGACGGACACTTTTGAATTTGGATCTTCTTTCACATTTTCTTACAAAAACTGACAATACTTTTCCTATTGACGGACAGAAAGGTCATCTACAAAAAGGTGCCTCAGATTTTTCCTATATGTTCTAGAATTGAAGTAATTTCGATTTTATGGTCTCTGGGTGGGATTTTCATGCCCAAATTCACTTAATTGGTTATAAATCTTGTTGTAGCTAAATTCTTCAGAAACTGAGGCACATTATTGTTGACAAGGTCATTCCCAACAATCCTGCAAAGTTTGGAAGAAATCGGTCCACAGATGCCAAAGTTATGGCTGTTTGAAGTTGACAACTTCTTGAATTTATGAAAGTGCTCTAAAGACCATTTCCACTCTTTGAAATCGGATACCTCTGGTTTTAACACTTATCTGACCGATTCTGCCTACCAAACCATTAATCATGACTAGACATGTATCCATCAAGCTGTCCTCCGAAAAAACGGAGAATGTATTGGTTCAAATAACTGAGAAATTAATGAATATTAAAATATTTCTCAGTGAAAATGCCCCTTTCCCGCGAAATGTCAGACTGGACATAGGATAAGCTCCTCCCATGGAATGAAGGGGTCATTAGAAACGCTCCGGCCCCTCTTTTTTAGTAGGGACTATAGGGCTGTACATCAAAGACTAACCATGACTTAATGGATTATTACCAATCACTTCACACCACCATAGTACAGGGCTAATGACTTTTTAACTGACCGTGCCACAGTGTGATGTATCTGTTTATGGTGTAAACAGTACCACGTGTTGATCTGTATGAGCATGTTCAATGTTAAATCACGTTAATTGACACATTTGGGAACATAATTTTGAAAATTACTTTTTGTTATATGATGTAGTATGTTTATAAGTAATCAATTTAGCAAAAAACAAAAAATCAAAAAAAAAATTTTGTTACCCCTTATCTATATCCTTAACAGTGTCATGTTTTGCCAAGATTACTAGCCTAATGTTAAATACTGATAAAATATTGTTAGATTCTGTTGAAAACTCCTTTAATCCTTTTTAATAAATAGGTTTTCTTACAACACTAGGGATAAAAATAATTGTGCTGGTGTATATTGCTATTTAGAGGATCGGTAATTATATTAGCATGAATGCCCTTCGAATTCACTGGCCATTACATTCACACCTCTTGGTAATTACAGGGCAATTAGTACACCTGCCACAACAGGGAGGTACAAACAAATGCCCTTTGGCTAGTATATGTATGACAGGTAAGGCTACAGGTAAATTACATAGCTGTAAAATCAGTTTGTATAAATTGTATAACTGTCTCTAAGCTTGGAGTTGCTGAGACGTCACGGACAAGATTCTAATTGAATGCAGTTTATGTAAAAATCGGAATTAGATAAGTTTTATTTTTCTGACAAGATCATTAATGACGATTGATGATTTTAACCACATAACATGTATTGGTTGCTGTCATTACTTGCACCAAAAAATTAGATAAAAGTCAATCTTTACACTCACAGATAATACATAAATATGTAATGGGCGTGTACAGGTATCGGATACGTTGTGCCTAAATGACGTCACACATCACGTGACCTAGAATCCCGGTCAAAATATGCATATTCACTAGGCTCATAGAAATGGGGCGTCACCTAGCTATAGCTTGCCTATTTTCCCAACGCCGAAGGAGACGGGGTATCGGTCACTACACGTGTTGTTGCATCAAATGAGATCAAAATATGAAATTATGAAAAATCGGGGCCAAAACCCTTTAAGAGGAAAATAGAAAATTGAGTTAAGTTTTCCCATTATAATCTTTAAGGAAAGGAACATTCGTGAACCTGGGGCCAGTTTTTTACAATTGTATTTCTTGTCCTGGACGGTTCTTATGTGCACATAACAAAACCAATGTTTCAGCCATTATTTACTAACGAGATTTTCGTGATCGTTGTCGACTACTGAGAAATAAACTTACTACATAGGGATTCGAGAGATATAGAATGATCAGAACTATGAGTTATATGTTCGCCATCTTTGTCTCATTGAGAAATATCTTGTATCTTTGTGTGATATGATAATGGACCCTTTGAGTATGCTCATTGTTGCTTACTTGTTGTGATTGAGAGTGATGACTCGGTTCTCACTTTGAGGACTTGATGTTTACTTGGATGTGACAAGGATTTTCATGGCGGATGTCGTCGACGAAGCAGAAGGCGCTTACCCTTCCGGAAGATGTGGATATGGATTTTTTCCTTTTTTCGTATTTTGCCGCTAGGTTAATCAATTCTGAGTTCGGAATATGGTTCTAGTGACGCTTCGGTATTTTCTCATATCTTTTTGTGGCATGTATACATAGGTTACGCAATGCCATACACCAACAGTTCGTATCATTAATATTAGTAGTACAAACGAGATGCCGTGTTTTAGTCATCGCTATTGCGAAGTCCCAATTTTCATAATAACCTACATCGACTATGATATGCTGTTACAGGAAAAGTATTTTCATTGAAGATGTAGTTACTTCAAATACACAATGATTAGAAAATCACTTATATTTACATCACGTATATTAAAATCTAAAATGAAACTTTTTCAATTATAAGTTTTGAACAATAAAAATGTCTTCACATGAATATTGATACCGTAATGAACGCATATATTTGTTTTGGGTATTTACATATGAAATGAGTAAATATATCATGACCACAAGAAATGTTAAAACAGTTTTGATGCAATTCAGGAAAAAACGTTTAACCTTTAAACCAGCCACCACTTAACAATACATATCATTAACGGTTTGTGTTTACACTGTGTTTACGCTGTGAGTATATGAAGCGTTGTTTTGTGTTCGCTCTGACTTTGCCTTGTTATAAGAGGTTGGTGCTGACGATATCACGAGTTACGTGTCCTCACTACAATAAATGTCAAGTACAAAACACTTGAAATCGTTGTCACTAGAGATAAGATACATTAGACTTATATGAGTGACAGGGGATGAGCATCATGAATTGTGTAAACAACATAATGCTTCCCTTGTACGTTCTAATATACAGTGAACCCTCTCTATTTAGACCATCATAGGGACCGCACCAAAGTGGTCTAAATAGCGGGATGGTCTAAATACTGAGGGTTCAATTTCTTGGAAATCCACTTTTTGTCATGTTTTCATGGTCCATTAATTAATACATATGATTTATAATCTTACTGCTTTCTGATCTGACACTTGACAGGTATACACAGTGGAATACACACCAGTTGACTTTGTGTTTGGTCGGTCGTCTGAGTAGTGAGGTGAAACTTTGGGACTCTTCAAAACAGGTCTTGATAGCGAGGTGGTCTTAATACTGAGGTGGTCTTAATAGTGAAGCTTAAAATACAAATATATATAGAGAATTTTTTTTATTGATTGCAATAAAGTGGTCTTAATAGCGACATGGTCTTAATTCTGAGGTAATCTTTATGCGAGGTTTCAGTCTTATTATGAACTTAGAGTCTTATTCATGAAGTCGAACAATTTTCATATCGTTTAACATTGATTTAAAGTCACGTGATCTGGTTATTTTCACCAAATCATTGAATAACTGCTGTATTAATAGACTGGTATTGTATAAATGATTTGAAAAGGAATTATATTAATGGGTTTTATTCACTATTAACTAGGTTATGTTGGTTACTGCAAAAACGGGATCCTACAGTATCAACGCACTTTAAATTTGAAACCGGAGTTCCGGTTAGTCGTATATACAAGCAAAGTGATTCATAAACGCATTATATAAAAGTTTGAGGGGGTCCCGGACGTATATATTAATCTTGGGATGCATTAGTGGTATAACGGACGGAACAGACCAGGATTTCATATTATTGACAATTTCATTAGATAACTAGGATCATATCTCAAAAGGTAAGACGCATGATTGATTTGATATTTGCCATTGCTTTTCATGCTATGTTTATATAATAAACAGCCGCATGTGTTTATGTAATAGAAACAATATAGATCAGACATATGACTCATTCTTTAAACGAAAAGTAAATGTAAATTTAATATTTTGAGAGTGGCACGCTAGAATTCTCGAAAACACTTTGTTAAAATTCAACAAAAAATATACAAATATGTAAAAACATTTCACTATTATATTGAAAAAAAAAACAAACAAAAAATGCCAATCATTGAAGTTAAAATTTGTTTAATTATATATAAAAAATATCACCAATAGAAAATATGTCAAATCTTATTGTAAAATTTGTAAAAGAAAAGCGGAGTGTCAATATCATATATTTATTGCACAAACACTTCATCAAATACACTTTTTAGAGAGGACACATTTTATATCTCAGGCATTTGTTTGAAATCGGCGCCACCAATCATACAGCTTTGCATCATATCAAAGATGTACCTACCGGTACATGTACACGCTTACTCACCTTAGCTCAAGTTAGCATACATAACAACTTACTCTTTTATTTGTTGACTTGGTCTTCTCACAATTACTCGTTCATCTATGCACGTAGTTAGTTAGTTAATAAGTTAGTTACGGGTTTAACGCCGCTACATACACAGAAATATATCCGTGTTACGACAGGCGTCATCTGTGCACAGTTTGCCCTTCCTTTTAAAATCTTTATCCTACATGGAAAAACAACTCAATCACTATCTTCAAGCAAAAATTGATAATGGAAGCGAGAACGTTATGATTGGGTTTTTTTTTAAATTGTATTGCACTTTTTTAATTTTAACCTCTTTGGCTACTAGCATCCCCAATGTGTCCTTGAATAGTGTGATTTAGTGTTATTTAATTTAGCATGTATCCTATCAAGTGTGTTTTATATTAACGGCTACCTTGCCCTTTGCTTAAAATTCTCCAAAGATAAGTACATACTTTTTGTCATTATGTTCGACTTGTCAGATGGATTCTGTAGGGTTTCTGATATAAACTTATACATGATGTAACATGATAGCTATTATAAACTTAATTTCATTAAAAAATATACGTTTCACAATAAAATCAATCACATCCGAATAGTATTCGGAAACAAATTTGTAACTTATATAAATCCGTCCCCTAACGGCCATGTTACGTAGGAAACTTGGTTAATGATTAACAGTACTATTTTTTGGACAAGTGTATTATTTGATTCATAATTCATTGTGATATGTTCAGATAGTTTCAGGTGTAAGATTGTGTTTATTTTATATGCAGATACCAGCAATGACACAGATGATTTTTCTAATAATCACGATCGGCCTGACAGCTACCGCGGTATCGCAGCATCCCAATAAAACACTGACCAACGACACTTCTGTTACAACGAGTCCGGGAGAAGATGATCTGAATACGTACACAGACAGGGAATCTTTTACTGATGTGGAGTCAGAAAATATCTGCAAGAGAGTTGTCATGTAAGCTGATAAACAAAAGTAATATAGCCTTCGTACAAGCATATATACATACCTGTGAAATAGCAGGGCATCTGCCTGATCCCAATATTTGAACATATGTGTCTGCATTTAAATTCATATAATATAATCACATTTATCTTAATCGTCTCTTTTTGTTTTAACTGCACTTTAAATCAATTCGGAATTCCAACGTTAAAGACACAAGCAGTATTACCTTGAAGTTCTAGAAAAATGACACAGTTGTATGATGCCATGACGCAATAAAATAATAAAATCAGATGTTTCCTTTTTCAGAATGAATGTGACAAGAGTGATAACATTCAGGGTCGAAACGAGAACAAAATGTCAACTTTTATCGGAGGATTGTAACGAAGACGGATACAAGTAAGTAAAGACAAGAAACTAATGTTAGTGGGAATTTTTTAGTCAAGGTCTGGAGCAATCTCATTAAAAACATGTCTTGATCTTCACGCCGTTCCGTAAACTGTCTGTCTGCTGCGTCAAGATCTGAGGACACCCCATAGGGGGTCACGATGACCTTTGTCGCCTCCTTAATTAACACAAAAATAATTTTCTATAAATGACGCGGTCATCAATGAGGATATGGCGGTGACCATAAAATTTGCCCATAGGTCTTGTTCATATTATCGAGGATTTCAAATCTAAACATGAGTAGTCACTAAACATATATGTTCTGAAACATTTTCTATCATCACTCCCCCGACATTTTCACCAACAAGCGAATTCGTGGAATTCGAATCCCCGTTATAAGGACATCCTTAAGTTAAAGTGATATTTTTGAGGGTTACTTGAACTATGATATACTGGTATTGAGACAGATAAGAATTTGTTTCCTAGAAATAGGCCTTCAGTTTGTTGGTCGGGATAAGCTTAGTCCGAAGGGTTCTGACTCTCTGACCCGCTAAATATTTGGACGACAGGCGGGTGCGAGAGTCAGAATGCGTCCTTAGTTAAAAAGTGGAAATTTTACCGACCCGTGCACGGGTAGCTGTTTAAGCCATGTTTTATAATATGAAACATTTTCGATC
The DNA here is from genome assembly GCA_947623455.1 of Mimachlamys varia. Taxonomy (NCBI): domain Eukaryota; kingdom Metazoa; phylum Mollusca; class Bivalvia; order Pectinida; family Pectinidae; genus Mimachlamys; species Mimachlamys varia. Next base: position 27,498,697 of record OX392539.1, read on the forward strand.
ACATGTAAATTACATAGCAATGGAAAGAACAGATATTTATCTACTAACCTACATATTTACTCATGTCACAGGAGGTCGTAAACTAACTGTCGCCACCCATTTCTAAAAAATAACCAGTTTCCTGACATCTGTTTGAAATGGCCGCGCGTCGCGAAATCCCGCGAGAATTTCTTTCTGAACTAGTGTATCAATTTTTGATCACGTGACGTAAGGCGGCGGCCATTTTCAAACAGATGTCAGGAAACTGGTTATTTTTTTTTTTAGAAATGCGGTATTCTCTAAATGTTTGAGTATATGTGTCTTGTTTTGTAGATGGGTCAGATCTGTAGGATACCGGAACTTAACTATGACAGAGAGGAGGTCAGAACACGTTTGTTGTGATGGCTTCAAAAACGAAAGTGGGAAGTGCATCAACGGTAAGTATTTACGAATATTAGTCAATAACATAATGTACACAATAATTAAATATGAAATATGATATTAGCACTCGATTTGTTTTGATTTAACAAGGCGAAATGAAAAGCTTCATTGGGCGAATATTTTCCAGAACACAGTAATTTTGGCTACTTTCAAAACGAGAAGATGAGACATCCGGATTGTTAACTATTGTAAAACTAACATAAAAAACTGTTAACTGTCACTTTCAATAAAACAAATCCATTATTTAACAGTATGATAAATAAAGCATTATGTAGTAGGGGTAATGTATGAGCAAAGGGAAAAGTGGAGACCATTACAAAGTACAAGACAACAAGACCAGGTATTGCGGGAGAGTAAGCGTCTTCTGCTTCATCGACGACACCCGCCATACGCATGTGCATCTTGGTCACATCCAAGTAAACATCCTCAAAATGAGAAACGAGTCATCCTTGTAAGAGCATTCTTAAAAACGTCTCGATACCGAATATAATACTAAAAGCTGATAGTTCTTTTCCCCTTAGTTTTGGTCCATTTTTCAGCTCAGAATCCACAGGAAGGGGACAGTGTTTTACACTTTCAGGATCCACAGGAAGTGTACAGTGATTACACTTTCAGAATCCACAGGAAGGGTACAGTGTTTTACACTTTCGGGATCCATAGGAAGTGTAGTGTTTTACACTTTCAGAATCCACAGGATGGGGACAGTGTTTTACACTTTCAGAATCCACAGGATGGGGACAGTGTTTTACACTTTCAGAATCCACAGGATGGGGACAGTGTTTTACACTTTCTGTTATTGCTGTAGCTGTTGCTCATACCTACAACACGACAGGCCTGAATTACGTGTTTGGTCAACGTGATTATCTAATGTTTTATTTCCATTTCAGTGTTTTCCAATACTAGCACGATATTAAACCAAACCTCGGGTATCACGGAAGGGGAGACAACAACGAAAATAACAATTCTGATGATCGCACTTCCTGTAGGGGGAGCTGCTGTTTTTCTTGTCGTCGCCATTGCTGTCATCTACAAACTGAAATGTTCAAAGAAAAAGTACGTGTACATATACAAAACCTATCATTATCTGGCTGAAACACAATATATACTTTGAAAATATATTTTGAAAAATAGAACGTTTTACGGTTATTACAGACTATCATTCTTTCTATCTGTTTTACTTGCCATAATTTTTTTAATGACCTCTCCTGTGCTAATTGAACCTTCAGAACTCTCAAACTTATTAAATTTAATTTTCAGTTATAATTTCGTGTAGTTATTGAAATATTATTATGCTGTATACCAGCAAATTTTCGCCCCGTTTAATTTCCGCTCTTAGGACATAGGGCAAATTTAAGATGAGGGCGAAAACTACAAAGTATATGTAATGAGATTAATGTCAGATACAACACATTTAGTTAACTGTGCATAAGTAACAACCATGCAACTTATCACAGTTTTGGTATCGTAGAAAGCCTGTTAAGGGCTTATATCAATTACAGAATCACAGTCTTTGTATCATTAAATATTTAACATCTTATTACTTCGAAATCTGCCATTTTGAAAAAAAAAAATATTACGTTGATAATCGGATTGTTGCATGTGTATTCGTATATATTATTAAAATGTTGACGTGAATAGTAAAATATCGGTATCTTACATCACATTTAAAGTACTTTAATACATCCATGTTTTAAAAGACACATTGCCCGATCACAATTAAACATGGAAAAGTATATAACCATAGGTGTACAGGGCGAATTTGACATGCGGGGAATGTGTTTTGTATTGTTTAAGGGCGAAAATAACCAGGGGCGAAAATTTGCCGGTATACAGCAGTATTTGTCCTAAATACTATATGTGCTTATACATGCTTCTTAGATGCTATATGCAAGTAATTCATGCCTAATGTTATGTTCATATTGTTTTAGACCAAGTGAAGGACAATCATATGCACATGGTAAATATTGATCTTCGATTTCTAATTTATTTTTGTTTAGATAAGTTTGTACTTTCATTTTTAGAAAATTGTTAAATGATACATGGATTAGTTTTAGACAAAACAGCCGTGGAAAAATGTTCAGTGATATTATTGAGTGTCATGAACAGCTCAATTATTTCTGGATATACGTTAACTGTAATGTGAGATATGTTTTTATTAACTGAAGCTAACTATGATGAATGTACAGAAATTTAACTCGGTTTGACCTTATGGTAATGAAATCAGCGTACGGACGTAAGTAGATATTTAACATATACTTTTCTATATGAAGTGTAAACATGATGTAAACATTTTTCAAATGGATTGTTTATGATCTTAGATAAGAGATTAAAATGTAATGCATAGTGTCATACTTTAATGTCAAGGAGACTAATAAGACAATACAAATCGTACATTTCAGCTAATCCGGTGTATGACAGTGCAGTTGGACAGTCACGCGTTAGTGTAGACAACAGGTTCGCAGATTATGAACAGCTGAACCATGGTGTCATTGCGGACGCTAACACCTGTAAGACATCCTGTTAAGTTACTGATTCTAACACAAGTTGTCAGGTTACGGACGCTAACACCTGTATGACATGCTGTCATAGTTACGGACGCTAACACCTGTATGATATCCTGTCAGGTTACGGACTCTAACGCCTGTATGACATCCTGTCAGGTTACGGACGCTAACACCTGTATGACATCCTGTCTGGTTACGGACGCTAACACCTGTATGACATCCTGTCAGGTTACGGACGCTAACACATGTATGACATCCTGTCAGGTTACGGATTCTAACACCTGTATGACATCCTGTCATGTTACGGACTCTAACACCTGTATGACATTTTGTCAGGTTCCGGACGCTAACACCTGTATGACATCCTGTCAGTTTACGGACGCTAACACCTGTATCACATCCTGTCAGTTTACGGACGCTAACACCTGTACGACATCCTATCAGGTTACAGACTCTTACACCTGGTGTCAGGTTACGGACGCTAACACCTGTATGACATCCTGTCAGGTTACAGACTCAAATACCTGTATGACATCCTGTCAGGATACGGACGCTAACACCTGTATGACATTCTGTCAGGTTACGGGCTCTTACACCTGGTGTCAGGTTACGGACGCTAACACCTGTATGACATCATGTCAGGTTACAGACTCAAATACCTGTATGACATCCTGTCATGTTACGGACTCTAACACCTGTATGACATCCTGTCAGGTTACGGACTCTAACACATGTATGACATTTTGTCAGGTCCGGACGCTTACACCTGTATGACATCCTGTCAGGTGATGGACGCTAACACCTGTATGTAATCCTGTCAGGTTACGGAAAAATGTTCAGTGATATTATGGAGTGTCATTTTACAGCTCAATTACTTCTGGAGATACGTAAAGTGTTAAGTGAGATATGTTTTAATTAACTAAAGCTAACTATGGTGGATGTACAAAAATTGAAATCACGTTGACTTTATGGTAATGAAATCAGCTTACGGACATAAGTAGATTTTTAACATATACTTTTCTATATGAAACATAAACATGATGTAAATTTTTTTTACATTTTTCCAATGGATTGTTTATGATCTTAGATAAGAGATAAAGATGTAATGCATAGTGTCATACTTTAATGTCAAGGAGACTAATAAGACAATACAAATCGTACATTTCAGCTAATCCGGTGAATGACAGTGCAGTTGGACAGTCACGCGTTAGTGTAGACAACAGGTTCGCAGATTATGAACAGCTGGGACAGTCACGCGTTAGTGTAGACAACAGGTTCGCAGATTATGAACAGCTGAACCATGATGTAATTGCGGACGCTAAAACCTGTAAGACATCTTGTTAAGATACTGATTCTAACACAAGTTGTCAGGTTACGGACGCTTACACCTGTATTACATCCTGTCAGGTTACGGATTCTAACACCTGTATGACATCCTGTCATGTTACGGACTCTAACACCTGTATGACATTTTGTCAGGTTCCGGACGCTAACACCTGTATGACATCCTGTCAGTTTACGGACGCTAACACCTGTATCACATCCTGTCAGTTTACGGACGCTAACACCTGTACGACATCCTATCAGGTTACAGACTCTTACACCTGGTGTCAGGTTACGGACGCTAACACCTGTATGACATCCTGTCATGTTACGGACTCTAACACCTGTATGACATTTTGTCAGGTTCCGGACGCTAACACCTGTATGACATCCTGTCAGTTTACGGACGCTAACACCTGTATCACATCCTGTCAGTTTACGGACGCTAACACCTGTACGACATCCTATCAGGTTACAGACTCTTACACCTGGTGTCAGGTTACGGACGCTAACACCTGTATGACATCCTGTCAGGTTACAGACTCAAATACCTGTATGACATCCTGTCAGGATACGGACGCTAACACCTGTATGACATTCTGTCAGGTTACGGGCTCTTACACCTGGTGTCAGGATACGGACGCTAACACCTGTATGACATTCTGTCAGGTTACGGGCTCTTACACCTGGTGTCAGGTTACGGACGCTAACACCTGTATGACATCCTGTCAGGTTACAGACTCAAATACCTGTATGACATCCTGTCATGTTACGGACTCTAACACCTGTATGACATCCTGTCAGGTTACGGACTCTAACACATGTATGACATTTTGTCAGGTCCGGACGCTTACACCTGTATGACATCCTGTCAGGTGATGGACGCTAACACCTGTATGTAATCCTGTCAGGTTACGGAAAAATGTTCAGTGATATTATGGAGTGTCATTTTACAGCTCAATTACTTCTGGAGATACGTAAAGTGTTAAGTGAGATATGTTTTAATTAACTAAAGCTAACTATGGTGGATGTACAAAAATTGAAATCACGTTGACTTTATGGTAATGAAATCAGCTTACGGACATAAGTAGATTTTTAACATATACTTTTCTATATGAAACATAAACATGATGTAATTTTTTTTTACATTTTTCCAATGGATTGTTTATGATCTTAGATAAGAGATTAAAATGTAATGCATAGTGTCATACTTTAATGTCAAGGAGACTAATAAGACAATACAAATCGTACATTTCAGCTAATCCGGTGAATGACAGTGCAGTTGGACAGTCACGCGTTAGTGTAGACAACAGGTTCGCAGATTATGAACAGCTGGGACAGTCACGCGTTAGTGTAGACAACAGGTTCGCAGATTATGAACAGCTGAACCATGATGTAATTGCGGACGCTAAAACCTGTAAGACATCTTGTTAAGATACTGATTCTAACACAAGTTGTCAGGTTACGGACGCTTACACCTGTATTACATCCTGTCAGGTAACGGACGCTAACACCTGTGAGACTTCCAGCCAGGTTAAAGACGCTAACACCTGTATAATATCCTGTCAGGGTACGGACTCTAACACCTGTATGACATCCTGCCAGGTTACGGACGCTAACACTTGTATGACATCCTGCCAGGTTACGGACGCTAACACCTGTATGACATCCTCTCAGCTTACGGACTCTAGCACCTGCATGACATCCTATCAGTTTACGGACTCTTACACCTGGGTGTCAGGTTACGGACGCTAATACCTGTATTATATCCTGTCAGGTTACGGACTCTAACACCTGTTTGACATCGTGTCAGGCCATGGACGCTAACACCTGTATGACATCCTGTCAGGCCATGGACGCTAACACCTGTATGACATCCTGTCAGGTCACGGACTCTAACACCTGTATGACATCATGTCAGGCCACGGACTCTACACCTGTATGACATCCTGTCAGGTCACAGACTCTAACACCTGTATGACATCCTGTCAGGTCACGGACTCTAACACCTGTATGATATCCTGCCAGGTCACGGACTCTAACACCTGTATGATATCCTGCCAGGTCACGGACTCTACACCTGTATGACATCCTGTCAGGCCATGGACGCTAACACCTGTATGACATTTTGTCAGGTCATGGACGCTAACACCTGTATGACATCCTGTCAGGCCACGGACGCTAACACCTGTATGATATCCTGCCAGGTCTCGGACTCTACACCTGTATGACATCCTGTCAGGTCACGGACTCTAACACCTGTATGACATCATGTCAGGCCATGGACTCTAACACCTGTATGATATCCTGTCAGGCCATGGACGCTAACACCTGTATGACATCTTGTCAGGTCATGGACGCTAACACCTGTATGACATCCTGTCAGGCCACGGACGCTAACACCTGTATGATATCCTGCCAGGTCTCGGACTCTACACCTGTATGACATCCTGTCAGGTCACGGACTCTAACACCTGTATGACATCATGTCAGGCCATGGACTCTAACACCTGTATGATATCCTGTCAGGCCATGGACGCTAACACCTGTATGACATCTTGTCAGGTCATGGACGCTAACACCTGTATGACATCCTGTCAGGTCACGGACGCTAACACCTGTATGACATCCTGTCAGGTCACGGACTCTACACCTGTATGACATGCTGTCTGGTTGGCGATACTGATAGAAACAACAACATGGTCTCCACGGTCGACTGAAGTACGCCAGTAATATTATCTCTCAATTTATTGTATCCATCTATAATTTAACATACAGTGTAAATGAATAAAAGACAAAAACAAGTGTTAATACACTTATTTTAATATGTTACCTTTCATTATACCAAACAGTAGCAACTAAAGCTTAAGGAAAGTGACGTGAATTGGGTATATGTGCCTTAAGTGATCACTTGTGTCATCGATACCACGAGTTGGAGGTAGTTTTCTCTCATTTCTAGGTGGGTTATACTAGTGGATTTATTTTTTCTGCGCAAACTCTGTTTGCAAATATGAGGTATGCTTTAAGGTCCAATATACGTAACTTTCGGCAAAACTTGAAGCGAAAATCAAGTCTAATAACTTATTATATTTATAGATTTAGTTAAGATTAACTGATATCAGCAATATATAAGATTAATTCTTTCGCGGTTACCGGTACTGTAGCAGTCGAAACACGCTATTTGTAAACACGCGTCCATTTCGAACCGTCTTCTACCTTCGGTTTGTTGTTGAAGTGGGCCCCACCTGAATTATTTTCAATTCTTTGGATTGTTAGTTACCGCCCAGGTTTACTTCGTTTTAGGCTTATTTTTGTATGTTTATCAACTGGATTTTTTTTCAGAATTTTTCAGAATCACGAAAATTTCCCTGGAGTTACATATATTGGGCCTTTAATGTTGCTGAATCATTAGTTTTCGTCAAAAACACCTCAGGGAGAAGTTGATATTTTCAAAATGGTCGGCAATCATTATCTATTTACATGGATTTTGAGCTTATTCAGGTAGTTGAAATGAGAGTTAAATGCTCTGTCATGACCAGGTAGGTATGATTTCCACCCTCGGGATTTTCAAAGAGCCTGTTTCCAAAATGGCCCCTTCTCTGATTCAAAGTTCCTGTTGGTGGTGCATTGCCCATGCCACATGGAATAAGCTGATTTTGGTACTCATATGAAACAAGTAAAGCTCTATCCGATTTTCTGATGGAAATTTGCATCCAAAACTATATAACGGGAGAAAATAAAATTTTATGGCATTTTTCGTCATAATTGTGTCTCTGCAAGTGCGTTTTCATCAGAGATTTTTTTTGATGTTTTATGAATAAACACGATGTTTTGCAAATATTTATCAAAAAAAATGTATACTATGTTGCGAATTATAATTTCGAGAAACCTTCTTTTATTTCCGACCATGTGTCTTTGATGCTCAAAATGACAACTTTATTAAAATACATTTTTCACTGAAATTATGAAATCTGGGTGTCGGAAAGGTGTAAAATCCTTCTGCGGAAAAGAAAAAAACTGTAGTTGAGCTAGATAAGAAATTATACGGGGGCAGGCTCCTATCGAGAATTAACATCACTGGAAACAGGCCCTTTGTCAAAACCCTCGGGTTGAATTTCCCTATCTTACACCCCTGGTCATGAAAGCGTGCAATGATACAGACTCCTTCCAAAAGGAGCATTTATATGTGTAAAAGCAAAACGTACATTAAAGCTGTATTACACTGCTATAACATGAATATGATAAACATGTGGATGTTTTTTGCCTACACAGACGTTTTTATTGATCAATTGTTTTTCACGCCATGCGTCTATGTGTTTATAGCAGGTAATTTCATCCACATGGTTTATCTACTTACAAACCTATACATTGTGGAATGCAAAAGTTCATAAAATAAATTAAGAAAGTACCAAAGCGTCAACAAAACCATAATCCGAACTCAAAATCGATAAAACTAGAGGCAAAATAGGAACAAAGGAAATACTTACATGGAGACTTTTGTAAAAGTACAAGAGAATAACACCAGGTGTTCCGGAAGAATAAGCGTCTTCTTCTTCATCGACGACACCCGCCATGTAAATCTTGGTCACATCCAAGTAAGCAGCTATCTTCAAAATGAGAACCGAGTCATCATTGTAAAACACAACAAGTAAGCACACTAATAAGCAAACTCATAAACGTCCATCTTCATATCACACAAAGATACAGAATATTTCTCAATGATATCAAGATGGCGACCATTAAACTTGCTCATAGTCTTCATCAACCTGCATTTCTCGAATCCCTGTGCCGTAAATTTGTTCGTCACCAAAATTGCGATATTCAGAGCAAGCCCTAGAATATCGAATAAACTGTGACATGTAAGAAGCAGGGATGCTACTATCACTGGTTACCGTTATGTGAAGTTTCTTTATCCTCGATATCTTCTTTCACTGACTACCGTGATATGAAGTTTCTTTATCCTCGATATCTTCTTTCACTGACTACCGTAATGTGAAGTTTCTTTATCCTCGATATCTTCTTTCACTGACTACCGTGATATGAAGTTTCTTTATCCTCGATATCTTCTTTCACTGACTACCGTGATGTGAAGTTTCTTTATCCTCGATATCTTCTTTCACTGACTACCGTGATATGAAGTTTCTTTATCCTCGATATCTTCTTTCACTGACTACCGTGATATGAAGTTTCTTTATCCTCGATATGTTCTTTCACTGACTACCGTGATATGAAGTTTCTTTATCCTCGATATCTTCTTTCACTGACTACCGTGATATGAAGTTTCTTTATCCTCGATATCTTCTTTCACTGACTACCGTGATGTGAAGTTTCTTTATCCTCGATATCTTCTTTCACTGACTACCGTGATGTGAACTTTCCCTATCCTTGATATGTTCATTCACTGACTACCGTGATGTGAAGGTTCCCTTTAAGGAGAGAACTTATATAGGCCTAGCCTGCTGTTCGATCCAATTGTTTTCAGAATAAAGTATGATGAAATGAAATGAATGAAATCAAGGTTCCCTATCCTCGATATCTTCTTTCACTGACTACCTTTGAGTATATGCTTAACTTTTGGCTTTCTTCAAAATTCTCAATTCTTAGATTTTAAGTTGAGAATGGGCCTATATTTGAGAACGGTCCATAGCATGCTTAACTCTCATTCTTAAATATGGCGGACATAAATCGAGCGCTTCATCGTCAGATTCAGAGAACTGTGTGCAAGTCGAATACATTTATTAATGTTTCAAGAGTGTATATTATAATACGTTCATGGTTAGACTACTTAAGTATTCCTGAGGATCACTCAAAGGTTTTTAGAAGCCGATCCTCACAATCTCACCTCGCAATGAGCCCAAAACAAAGGTATTCGCCACAGGAACGTACGTAGGCCTACGTCATGCATTTCAGACAAACTCCGGTTATACTGTGCTCTGTATTCCAACTGGACACAGAATGTCGATGTTTGTTGTTATCGCCAACAGTAAATATTTGCAATTCAACCGGACAAAAACCTGTTGAATAAGACGCATAATGATTAACCGTATTGCCCCTATATGTTCCATGCACTCGCAGTTTCGTCAACACAAACTTTCTAGAACGTCGGCCCCCTATCGGCGACTTCAATCTATTCGTAATACTAAATGCTGTATGTAACTCTATGTGTCCGTCTCGCTACCATCTGCCACGAACCAGCTTCATCAAATTCTTACACCTCACTATTTACAAAACGTTACTAGGGACGTATATGTCTCGCATATACGTCCCTGGCGTTACACATAATTATTAATAGCCAAAAAGTATTACCAACACTAACAATTCTCTATTTCATACTAGGCCTCTATATTCTATAAGGCCTACTGTATTAATAAAATGTCAATGATGGGGAACACAGGAAGTGTCATATTATACATTATATTTAGTATGCAAGTTGGTGTTGTGCTGGGTCATTTTCATGTACCATATAAGTTTTTATTACAAAATGGGTTCGATTTTCATTAACTATACGTATTAGCTATATTTTGAAATGAACTATTGCCCGGCTAAAATGACTATTGCACGGTCACGTGCGAACTATTGAACACCGCGTGACGTTTCCCACCATTTCAAGCGTCAACGTCAGGTGTCAATGCTGCCAGACAACAGGCATGGCGACTTCTACAGGAAAGTTGAGATTAAGAGTCGCCGATGAATTCGGATTGATTTTTTTGTGGTTATTACTCAGATAATTAAATATTTACCTATTTATTTTATCTACATACCAGAGTTCACGCGATACATTATAAAATTGATCTATTATTATTAAAAAACATGTTAATAAAATAAACAATTTCAAATATTCAAAGTGTGTTTTAGTGATAATGTAATAAAACAAGTATATCTAGCAAGCAGGTATTTCTAGCAATAACGTACATGTAGTCTTGTAAATGTTGTGTCAATGTCATGCTTGTCGGATGATGTTCCGTTCTACACCTACCCTTCTCTCCCGGTGAATTAAACACATGCCGCATCATTTTGCTTTGCTTTCCGTCTTTTCACAAGCAGGTTAGCGGACATTATATACAGTTACTTGCCAAAAGTCTTTAAAAAACAATATTTTGCTATATATTCTCTGTATTTCCAACTTTTTTCAATGAATTTTCCTGACTTCGTTTATGAATGGATTTTGACAATATTTTGTCATTTGGTACAGATATATACAATGTTTCCTCTCATAATATTTATTTAATTTTCCGTTGTGTATTGATGGAGCTATACAAAATTATCTACAGTGCTAATTTTCGTTTGACGCCATTTCTCTATTTAACGTTACCAAAATAACGTCAAAATGGCGCCCCGAAAATTGGATGTTGTAAATAAATTATGATTTCTCTAATTATACATAACGGAAAACAGTGAAAATATTATGAGATGAAACAGGAAACAATTATCTATAGATCTAAGTACACAAAATTTTATTAAAAATGATCCCGAAACGAAGTCAGGAAAATTCATTGAAAAAAAGTTGGAAATACAAAGAATATATAGCAAAATAAAAAAAATTGAAAGACTTTTGGCACGTCACTGTATGTGTACACGTGCATTTGAATAAACTATCTTAGCTCACTCACCTTCAACACAGATATGTCTCTGACCCAAAATCATCGCACAAGTTTCCCCGTAGTTTTGAAACAAACTTTGTTTCATTCACAAAAGAGTTCCATGCGAGGCCGCTTAGGTCGCGAGAAATGCATTCTTAGCTGAGAACGTTCTCAAATATTTGAGAACGTGTTCGTGAAAGCGAATTTTGAGAACTTCTCAGCAAAGTACGTATTAGTCTGAGAATTGAGAATTGAGAATTAAGAATTGAGAAGTTTCGTGAAAGCGGGGCCTGGTCTTATTCTCTTCTACTTTTACAAGGGTCTCCATGTAAAGCTTTCCTTTGTTCATATTTTGCTTCTGGTTTAATCGATTTTAACTTCGGATTATGATTTTGTTAACGCTTCGGTATTCTCCTATTTATATTGATAGCTCATATTTGACAATGTTGACTGTGGTAAAATGGAGTAAATTTGTTCGTCGTATCCTCATCTTATAATGTTTTTTTGTGGCTAAAGTTTGACGATCTGAATACTTAATCTGAAGTTAAATAAAAAGTGCAGTAGACCATTTATAATTATGTTATAAGCATACCATTTGTCGGGGGAAAGATGTTCCAACAGGCATTCCAATGGGCACTAACTGTGCCCCACTCTCAGCTGACTTGTTTTTGTTTTCATACGAGGCTGAATTTGTCGAAGTGCTTATTAGGACGGGTAACAAAAACCTTGCCAAATCTTTCAATTTTACTTTCAAGTATATCCACGATGTATTGTCTATCAACAACAGGAATTGTGCTGACCTAGTCGATTGTATATACCCTACTGAACTTGAGATTAAAGACACCACAGATTCTCCTACATCAGCTTCTTACTTCTATGAAGAGGCAGGGATGTTACTATAAAGAAATGGAAAGTTCTCGATCGAAATCGTATAGATTAGTAGTAAGCTGTTTAAGTAGAGATCTAGGTAAGCAGCTGATGTAGAAGAGTATGTTGTGTACATTATTTCAAGTTCAGAAGGGTATATACGATCGACTAGGTCAGCAAACGTCTTGTTTTTTTTATAGACAATACATCGTCGATATATCTGAAAGTGTTCATATAGCACTGTTATGCATATTATACATAGGTGGTCACGGCGGCTACACTCAACTCAGTCTCCTAGATTTGTCGTAGATTCAAACATTTTCTAATTTTTGTCACACTATTAGCTCCAAAATGAAATTAGGAACACTGTCGTCATTAATAAAGAAAACATATAGCTGAGTCTGTCGGGATGTCGTGCCCCCTCCCCGCCCAAGACAGGAGTGAAGGGAAGGCAGAGGATGGATAAAGAAGAAGACAGTAAAGTTTATAGCATGCTTTTCAGTCGTAGTCTGTAGTTTTGGGAATATTCGGGGACAAGTTACAACACAGGTATAGACACAAACATGTACACGTAACATACTCGCCCCTTACGATTGACTTAACGAAAGAGATCACCTGACAACACGAAAGGACTGATCACGTGACGACACGCATGACGCATGGCGGCTCTTTGCTACCTAACTTCGGTAGGCCCTTAATATGCTCACGAACACGAAAGGTACATAGTTTATTACGTTGAATATAAAACATGACAGGGTGTCATTTAGCGCATAATTATGCAATGGAAATTTTAGAAAAATGAAAGTATTAAGCTTGAAAAGATTCGCACAGATAGTGGTTTGTTGAAAAGGACGCTAACCGAATACCTACCGACGGGCACTATACCCCTTTTTCGGCCCGCATGAAAAGTAGCATTCCGCCCCTTTTCGTAAGTGGCGTTGTAAAACAAACTTTCGTTTGATCGTAGACTGTTGTCATCTGCCAATACTAACACGGTTTGGTGAAGGAATTGTCAATTATTTTATTGACACTCCGCATAGTTGAAAATCATACAGACAACGCAATTTGCGGTGACTGCAACCAATGAATATCCCCAGGAAAGGAGAACAAGACAGGATTTATTATCACTCGTCTAAACAAGTCTTAAAAATGGTTATTAAATTATTAATGATTTTGAATGAATTATTGTTTTAATTGTCAAATAAAAGTAATGTAATGTAATTAATCCACCGGGTCACTTTGCCTCGGGACCAATTCTCTTTAAGTGTTGTCTGCGGAGGTAAATCTCTCCAGATATGAGCTTGAGCTTATATATGGCACAAGACCGATTTAGGTCAATTCAATTATGATATGTTTTGTGCATTTACCTTCAATCCTTTACTGATAATTTAGTAAAAAAAACTCTGATTGAGGTGATGTAACACAACCTCTGACTGTGGTGATCTAACACAACCTCTGACTGTGGTGATCTAACACAACCCCTGACAATGGTGATCTAACACAACCTCTGACTGTGGTATAACACAACCTCTGACTGCGGTGATGTAACACAAACTCTGACTGTGGTGTAACACAACCTCTGACTGTGATGATCTAACACAACCTCTGACTGTGGTGATCTAACACAACCTCTGACTGCGGTGATGTAACACAACCTCTGACTGTGGTGTAACACAACCTCTGACTGTGGTGATCTAACACAACCTCTGACTGTGGTGATCTAACACAACCCCTGACAATGGTGATCTAACACAACCTCTGACTGTGGTATAACACAACCTCTGACTGCGGTGATGTAACACAAACTCTGACTGTGGTGTAACACAACCTCTGACTGTGATGATCTAACACAACCTCTGACTGTGGTGATCTAACACAACCTCTGACTGCGGTGATGTAACACAAACTCTGACTGGTGATTTAACACAACCTCTGACTGTGGTGATTTAACACAACCTCTGACTGTGGTGATCTAACACAACCTCTGACTGTGGTGATATAACACAACCTCTGACTGTGATGATCTAACACAACCTCTGACTGTGGTGATCTAACACAACATCTGACTATGGTGATCTAACACAACCTCTGACTGTGGTGATCTAACACAACATCTGACTATGGTGATCTAACACAACCTCTGACTGTGGTGATCTAACACAACCTCTGACTGTGATGATCTAACACAACATCTGACTGTGATGATCTAACACAACCTCTGACTGTGGTGATATAACACAACCTCTGACTGTGATGATCTAACACAACCTCTGACTGTGGTGATATAACACAACCTCTGACTGTGGTGATATAACACAACCTCTGACTGTGATGATCTAACACAACCTCTGACTGTGGTGATATAACACAACCTCTGACTGTGGTGATATAACACAACCTCTGACTGTGGTGATATAACACAACCTCTGACTGTGGTGATATAACACAACCTCTGACTGTGATGATCTAACACAACCTCTGACTGTGGTGATATAACACAACCTCTGACTGTGGT
This sequence comes from Mimachlamys varia, assembly GCA_947623455.1. Taxonomy (NCBI): domain Eukaryota; kingdom Metazoa; phylum Mollusca; class Bivalvia; order Pectinida; family Pectinidae; genus Mimachlamys; species Mimachlamys varia. Next base: position 27,513,906 of record OX392539.1, read on the forward strand.
GATATAACACAACCTCTGACTGTGGTGATATAACACAACCTCTGACTGTGATGATCTAACACAAACTCTAACTGTGGTGATCTAACACAACCTCTGACTGTGATGATCTAACACAACCTCTGACTGTGGTGATCTAACACAAACTCTAACTGTGGAGATCTAACACAAACTCTAACTGTGATATAACACAACCTCTGGCTGTGGTGATATAACACAACCTCTGACTGTGGTGATATAACACAACCTCTGACTGTGGTGATCTAACACAACCTCTGACTGTAGTGATCTAACACAACCTCTGATGATGGTGATCTAACACAACCAATATGGTGGGTGTTATTTATAAAGCAGACGTCGCACACTGTTCTTGAACATCCGTTCTTATTATTATGTACTTTTCGAAGAGTCTTTATGTGGATCTATCTTTTCGTATTTTGCTCCTAGTTTAATCAATAATGAGTTCGGATTATGGTTTAGTTGACGCTTAGATATTTTCTAAATTCTTTGATAAGTATAGCTTTCTGCTTCGAGAAGACATAACGTTTTATGTTATAATTAAAATGTGTTTTTCACAATGACTTTTTACATGCTAATCTTACGGTAAGTTGATACATGGACAGGTATATCATGCTTGTATTGCCCTCATTGTAGCAAAACAGTATAAGTCGAGAGGAAACATCGTAATGTTTCCATTTCAAGGACAATTTATACTTAAAAATACGTAAACAATAATAGTCGGATTGACCTACAACTACAGTCAGTTTCAGTCATGCATAACTCAAGTGTGCTGACTAATCTTCAAGTTAGAAAAAAAACCTTTAAACATCCATATATTGAAGATCATGTTGCTTTTTTATATTTAAGAAGGTTCATGCTTGTTGAATCAAACGACTCATATTAGAATGTAGTTTTAGTTAAACCAAAATATCGACGCCACAAACAAAGTAAGGTTTACAGATGAATTGAATAACTAAGAATAGGGATTTGAGTAAATATAGTTGCCAATATGCAATTATCGTGTTTACGGGCTTTATAAATTTCAACCCTTGTCAGCTAAGCAAAAATGTTCTACTAATTTGTATAAGTAGGCAAGACATGTGTTTTTAAAAACATTGCTTCCTTACTGAAATGCCATACACAATTAACAATGCCTAGCATTCAGTGTAGTCAACTTAAACTGGTAACGGGTGAACCTGTCCTTGGCCCTTTGTTCAGAGGCCCTTGTATTTGTTAACCAGTCATAATAAACGGGTAAGAGAAACACGGGAATAGGTGTGTTAGCACATGTCGCAGTTAAATTAAAGTAGGCCAACCTCACCTAGACACTATATATACAACGGTATAAACTACCTAACCATATAATCAGTACTCGTTGTAGGACTGTAGTTAGATAAAATTACAGATTAAATATTAGTTTCCTCATCCACCAGAAACAAAATAACCTCATAGCCAAGCACATTATCAAATGTCCTTGCATGATTTGAAAAGCATTGATTTCAGACACTCATATAATACTGTCACAAAACATAACAAAACATAGACAACAAAAAGGGTTGACCATCAGACATAAATATTTACATTCAGTATGCTTGAATGCATTTGCGAAAATTGTATTAATTTCTCATAACAACATTAGCCTCATCACATGCAAACAGCGTGTAGTAATACCTTGAAAAATAGTTGTAGTTCCTGAACAATATAAATGATTTGACTTTTTAAATTAACATGTTTAAAACTAAAAAAAAATCAATTAGAAAAAATCCCATGAAAATACAGTGACAACAAATACTGTCATGTGTAGATAGAATATTAACAAATGCAAGCGTTCTGCATGCGCGGCACCGAAAGCTACCCTGTCGTCTACTATCCGCCTTCAAGCCATCGGAATAGTTCTTCTACCCGTGTTATTGTAAATAAACACGATCCATGTAATGTGTAGAGACATTCAATATTGCAATGGCCCTCTTAAAGTTCAAAACATAAAAATCACTCAAAAAACCTCACAGAATAAATGTTGTACATTTTGTTTCGGTTGTTATTATGACGGGTGCTAAGACCGTGTCACGAATTGTGTAACACTTTCCCGCGAAAACGACTGTTCTCTCTCCGACGCGATTCATGGAATAAGGCCAGAAGCCAATGTTGTTATGACCTCATGAATGCTGAAAAAATAAATTTCATTCCTGAAATAAAAGCAGTTATTTCTTTTGAAAACATTCCTTAAACCATCTACAAGTATTTGTCATCCATATCAGCTACAAAAAATAGTATGCAGTACTGAATACCTTTAATGACTACTGGTAGCGGCCGATCGTACGTTACGGTTGGACGCCGATCAGTAAGATAACATTACCTAAGCGTAGTGTATAGATATAAAAAGACGACCACCGAACGAACGATCAGTAGAGTTTTAACAACCGCTACTGCTTCTCCAAAAGACAAACAGGAAAAGAAAAAACACAAGAAAACAAACGGTTGTTGCACTCTTGTACCGGCTAAAACGCTGTACAGTTAAAAAAAGTAAGTGTTTTTTTTTTCAAATTGTTATGTTCGCTTAGTAGTTCATTTTCTTAATTATATTTATTATCGATTTACGGACAAAACAGAAAGCCTAAAGCAGTAAGTCACCATGTTATCAAATGTTCTTTTGATATTTCTACATACAGCAAAGGAAGCCTGCTTTTGTTTATTAGTTTTCAGTTGCCATGTTTCGTTTTGAATAAATCGTTTTTTATCCATCCATTCAACATCATACACTTGGTACTTGTTTGCTAAGCTATTATATATGTTTTCGGCATAAAGGTCTGCTTGATAACCAATGTAACCTTACTAACACATTGACCAGTGTTTTGCAGATTGAAACACTGCCTTACCATGCATTAGTATTACAATATGTATTCATAGATTAAAGGGGTTTTCCAGTTTTACGCCCCTGGCCCTTCTGCTTCTACATTAGTTTGGACATTTTGGATTCCCACCTTTTGGCCCCTAGCATCACTGAAGAGTCCTAGGAGGACGAAACAGTTGTATGATGCAGTTTAATTAATTTTGTTCGGCATACTGTCTCTATTACTAAATTTAAGAGATGCACCATATGTGTGTGTTACGTCATTTTTAAGACCACCTCATCTATATTTAATACTGAAACTACAACAGGATCCTTATAAGCAACATTTTATTGCTGGCTCTGTTAATTGCTGCTTAACCAAGCTTTTAGCAAAACATCTTGCTACCAATAGTACCGTTAAATCAAACTTCAGTCGTATAGTGACACTACAAACTTCAGAAGTGGAATTAACGTCATTTGGATTTTGAAAAAAACAACAACTCGGCAAATCTTCTGATCGATCTTTGAGCAACCCCTACTAAAATGTTACATCATATAAAGCTGAAAGAACGCCTCCAATCCTCTTTATGAGAGTGTTTCCAAGATCACTGGACGACGATACAAATGTATGATTGTGAGTTATCTTGGAAATATTTTGTAAAAAGCAAAATTCCAGCAGACTGTTGTTGGTATTCCCATGAGAACAAACTGTGCCTCACTCTTAGCTGACTTGTTTTTGTTTTCATACGAGTCTGAAATTGTGAAAAAACTAATCAGGACAGGTAGCAACAACATTGTCAAATCGTTTAATTTCATTTTCTGATGCATCGACGATGAACAAGGTGTAGCCTTCCACGTCGACCGTTTATACCCTTCTGAAGTTGAAATAAAGGACACAACATGCTCTTTTACATCAGCTGCTTACCTTTATCTCTTCCTAAACTATGACCACGATGGACAGTTTAATTTTAATGTAAATTTCCGTTCTAGGTATATATATTAACCTCTTTCATTATATTCATAGGAAGAAACAAACTGGTTTCCCTTTTTGTTATTTTGTCTTAAGTTAAGGGCCGAGCTGTCATTCTAAATGCATTTTCCTATAGTTCTATTCACCAGTTTATAAATATATATTTTAACGTTTTGTTTGGTTTTGAAAGAAAGAAAAAAATATTCATTATTATTTATATGTATATAATACCAGTTTTATGGTAGACTGGTCACCTTATTGATGAATGTCTCTACTGATCATACCAACTCTTATCATGTCAATCTAGCTTTTCACTTGATTAGTCTGACTCAGGTGGCACAAATACCCAATTCAAAAGTAATTTCTCTTGTCGCAATACCAACTCAAGCGAGAAAATAAATTCTTCTATAAATCCTTTCATTCTGTTATCATTAAAACTGTTTAATAAAAAAAGCCATTGAAGAGGGTAAATATGTAAATAATTCTAAACGAAGAACACACGTCTGGACCGGGTACCGGGCTGTATATTATATTACTGTGTGTTCACTATGCCCTTTAGGTAGGTCGTTGGACTTTTATCTGCTGCCGCATAGCATGATTCCTAAGAGGCGACTAAATTTGAATATTTTCTGTATGGCTCTTTCCTTCCTTGTGTCTCCATGGCACTATCTCGCCTTTTGGCCCTAAGTTGAGTGTTTGCTCCTGCGCGGAAGGTTTTGCGCCAATGGCCAAGATATAAGATATTCCTTAAAGTTATCATGTAACCGGGCGGGATGCTGTGCCAGATGCCTTAAGGTCAATACCTGGTCCTCGGGTACACATGTACACAACATATTATGGAGAACCGGCCTTAAATAATCATAGCTTTTAATAGGAGACTAAGAAAAAATAAATAAACTCAAACTCTTGACTATCTACTAAATAAATAAACTCAAACTGTTGACTATCTACTAAATAAATAAACTCAAACTGTTGTCTATCTACTAAATAAATAAACTCAAACTGTTGTCTATCTAAGAAATAAATAAACTCAAACTGTTGACTACCTACTAAATAAATAAACTCAAACTGTTGACTACCTACTAAATAAATAAACTCAAACTGTTGACTACCTACTAAATATATAAACTCAAACTGTTGACTACCTACTATATAAATAAACTCAAACTGTTGACTATGTACTGGACCTTTTCATAAAAGGAATAATTTTGTACCAACCTTCACTTGTGATGGCCAATTGTATTGATTGTCCAAAACAGTCCGTTTAATTCATGTATGAAAACAGAACAACATCACATCGCCCTTTAACCTCCAAACATTTAAGTTTATTCAACATAAAGTCATTGGCCATTTAAATTCAACGAGTCATTAACTTGTTCTACAAAGGTGAATTTTCAAGGTTTCAATATGTACCAGCAACACGTACTTAGTGCGAACATGTGAGAAATTAAAAGTGAAATCCTACCTTCTCATCGTCCGCTTAGTTCGTGCTCTTTTTCAGTTATGGAGAGTAGATATTTGGATTTAAACCTCGTGTAATTTGAACGAACAAAATGACAAAAACAAAACGAATTTCATAAGTTGTGTATCCTTAGAGGAAATCAGAGGCTAGTGAACTCTTCGAAATATACACAAATACATTTCGACATGTATTGTAGCTCGAGGACGGATTCGCTAACGCTTTCTACTTGAATATCCCAGACCTTATCCTTTCCTCACTACAGCTAGATTAAAAAAAAACATACAATGGGTATAGCTGTATTCGGTTCGACTGGTTGGGCTATGGTATACACATACAGACTAGTTAATTGTTATATTTGAAACAAAAATACCGGCATTAGATTACTTTGCGATATATTTAAAGTTTCCGTCATGTTTGAGTTCGTTGTGCCTGAACTACACTGAGGGCCAATACAACATTCCATGGACCTGGCGATGCATTGTTGTAAAGTGTTAGGGTTTTAACACGAACGTTTTGTACAGAATTCCTTTATAATGATTTGTTATCCGTAACGTACATGTCACATTGTGTACATGTAATGTCCTCAGTTCGGAATTCTCTTCTGGTTTGGATATTGCAACATTTCTTATTGGCTATTATTCCATGCAATTACCTCACCTGAGCAGTATTGTACGCTAAGGTAGGGTCCTGTATCCCGCCAGTTTAATCTCACCTAGCATACATTTCTGATTTCACAAATATTGACAATTTGGCTATAATCTGTTTCAAAGTTATTCAGATTGTGTTATGATGTATATCATTACAAAACAACTGTATTTCTTCATTAAAATAGTTATTGAATTATCTTTGTAATTGCAGCAGCTCAATTTTGTATATTTTGCATATGTTTATAAATTATTTTATTAAAATGAAGAACTTCAAAGTTGTTTTTGCATTGTACACTTCATATTATTACAGCAAAATTATAAATTATACTATTTAAGTGAATGGATTGATCTTAAATATGACAAAAACTGTCCCTTGTGATTTGTTTTTGATGTTTGCTGGAGCTTTCATAGCCACAGCTAATCTCATTTGAGTAATTGCACAGTACATAATATACACATTTTCGTAGTAAACGATTTGAAATTATACAGTAGTAGTTTAGTTTAAATTAAAGGGGTTTACGCACCTGACCCTTCTGCTTCTACATTAGTTTAGACATTTTGGATTCAAACCTTTTCGCCCTTAGCATCACTGAAGAGTCCAAGGAGGATGAAACAGCTGTATGGTGCAGTTTAATTAGTTTTTTTTTCGGCACACTATCATTTTCTAAATTTAAAAGGTGCAGCAGATGTGTGTGTTACGTCATCTTTAATGCCATTGGCCAGGCAAAGCTATACACTGTTGGTTCTACAATGTATCATTTTACGGAAATTTTAAAATTTGGTCATAACTCAGTAGGTGGATTGTCACCACAGTAAAGTAAATAAAATGTTAGTTTATGAAAGTGTTAATAAGTGTGTGATTTATTAAAAATCATTAGTGAATAGGGTTATGATTTTTTGAATATTATTAACTTTAGAATATATGAATTTGTATAAGACGAATAATTAAATAAGTATATGTAAAGAAACCATCAATAAATGTAAAAAATCAGTTCATACAATTGTTGAGATGTGTGTATACTGGGTATAAATATTTGAATATATCTGCGTTTCAATTTCAATTATATTACAATGTATTACTTTTGGTCAAATGGCCAATCACTCAACAAAATCATGATACAGAAATTTACTGCAAAGTGTACATAAAAAACATACAGAAAATGATATTTAAATCATACTATAAACTTGCTTTAAGTATATATTTCTTAATTCAATAGCTTCATATATATAATTACTCAGGGAGCAAAGGCCTTCTACAATAACTGGATCAATTGAACGGGTGGATTTTCCAAATGTTTATGTTTGATGTGCTTCTTCCTCAAGCTTCAATATAAATTACAAGTCAAGCATAAAGCCGACGAATTGTCTTGTAAGACACGTATTACAGAGAAAATATACCCAGTTGAAACAATTTTTTTATTTCGTTAAAACACTCACATATGAAACCAATAGTTAAAGTCTCCTTTAATATTTAAATGGAACACGACCTAGGTAGAATTTTCAACATGTAAGATAGCTACATATACAACTGTATATGAAACAAGATGACGTATCACACACATATGCTGCACCTCTTAAATTTAGTAAATGATACAGTGTGCCGAAAAAAGGAATTGAACTGCATCATATATCTGTTTCGTCCTCCTAGAACTCTTCAGTGATGCCAGGGGCCAAAAAGGTAGAAATCCAAAATTCCTAAACTAATGTAGAAGCAGAAGGGTCAGGTGCGTAAAACCGCTTTAATTTATGAATTTAGAAGTAAAATTAAACTAGCTCTGTATAATTTCAAATCGTGTACAAACTATTGTTTACTTGTAATAATATCAAATTGTTCTTTACCAGACACAAACTTTCACTTAGCACATACCCAGCACCTTATATATAGCTGAGCGTCTGTGTGTGTTACATCATCTTTGCGTTGGGCAGACGCTTTTCGTAAAAGACCGATCGGGACTATAAGCTGTAAATGAGGGTTTGCAGCCATTATCTCACGACTGCTCACATTCTACATGTGAGCCCCAACAACATTAAAAATACAGGTAGGGGGCACTACCTGAAAATAAATCAAAATGGGTTTTTTGTTAAGTACGATGTACAAATTATCAGCAATGTCAATGATATTGCAAGCATTATCAACCCCCCCCCCATGTATTGATTTGATGTTACAGATCTTGCAATCTAAATCCCTGGCAAACAGTTAAAGAAGATACCATTGCATCTACCAAAAGGAAATATGTAGAATCAATCAGTGTAAAAGTTTTATCAAGATAGACCACAGCAAACATATTTGAACATAAACGATAAAGGCACATTAGGACACGTTTTACCACCAAAGCAAGGCTAGGTGTACTTGATCACAACTACAACACAGTAGGAAAACGAAAACATAGCAAAATATGCTTCACAATTAGCACCCAATAACACAATATACCACACCATTAACATTCAATGACACACTATACCACATCATTAGAACTCAATAACACAATATATCACACCATTAACACTCAATAACACAATATATCACACCATTAGCACTCAATAACACAATATATCACACCATTAGCACTCAATAACACAATATATCACACCATTAGCACTCAATAACACAATATACCACGCCATTAGCTCTCAATAACACAATATATCACACCATTAGCACTCAATAACACAATATACCACATCATTAGCACTCAATAACACAATATATCACACCATTAGCACTCAATACCACACCATTAGAACTAAATAACACAATATACCACATCATTTGCACTCAATAACACAATATACCATATGGTTTGCACTCAATAACACAATACACCACACCATTAGCACTCAATGACACTATACACCACCATAAACACTGAATGACACAATACAACACCATTAACACTCAATAACACAATACAACACCATTCCGGAGCTGGTTCGTGGTTTAGAAACGCTCTTTTTTAGAAAAGTCCTGTTACCCTACTTCCGGCTAAATTTCAATATGGCCGCCCTAAGATGTTTTCTTAAGCAAGTACCAGTTTTGAAGAACTATTTACAACAGAGGGGAATATGTAGTTTGACGAAGAAGGCGGACCTGATATGACTCGCAGAACTTGCAAGTGAGCTGGAAATGTTGTCGTCAACGGACGATTACGAGATGGAGGTGTCCAGGAGAACTGTTGGCAAGGACGCGGTGGTATTGCCAAGTGTTGCAGATGTGAAGCAATGGTCTGTTAACCTACGATCACTGCCAGCAATTGATCATTGTGACATTTTGGTGTATTTTCTCAAAGACTGTGGGTGGAACAACGACCGTTTGAAGATGTACAAATCTGACAATGGATACAGGAGGTTTTCGGGAAACCATATCAACGATGTTAAATTGGCAATGGCAGACAAAAATAGATAATAAGTAAGACGACACATAACATAATTTTATACTGAATTTGATTACTACACAACTGCAGAAACCAGTCAACCCCTATATCTAGGGAGACATAATCACGTAATTATGTATAATAGGTAATAATAGCTTTGTTATCCATCAGCATACAAACTCTGAAAAAGACCAATCTTATTTTGCAGGGACAATGGTACCTGTAAACACTGTGTGGCATTGCTGTTTTCCCTGTCCAGTTTCTGTAGTCGACACCAGGACCGGTTCACAGATATTGAATGCTTGTGGGATAAGCCAAGGAAAACATCTAAGCCAATGGAGATATTGACATTGACACCAGGAATGATCTGCCAAACCCTGCACCCATTTTGCCAACCCAAACCAACTACATTCCAAATGTGGCACATTCAACACGAGAGAGAGAGAGATTGAGAAAGCCCTTTATACTATGTGTAAAGACACTGGAGGTTTACTTCTGCAGACATTGAATGCCCCAAGTGATGATGAGGATAGAGATGGTACTGGCCCCCCAACCATGATGGATATTGTATCCAACATACCAAATGGAATGTCTTTCAGTGATTATGTTAAATCTTCATTCGACTTTGATATAATAAAACAAATTGAGGAGATGACACAAGAACAAGGTACAAAATGGATGGAACATAGAAAAGGGAGAAATTACAGCATCAAATTTCTCATCGGTTCTCAACGTTCGATTTCCGGACACACAGGATAATTATATTTTGAAGAAAGTGATGGGTACCAATTATGACAACCATTCTGCTTCTTTAGACTTCGGAAAGGCCCATTAGGCGATTGCAAGACAGCAGTACATGTAACATTACAACAGAAGCCATCAACATTCTAAGGTCAAACTGTGTTGACTTCTCATTGATGACGAACATCCTTATATGGGGGCATCACCAGATGGCATTGTATCATGTAAATGTTGTTGTGCTGGACTGTTGGAAATCAAATGTTCAATTAACCAAGCAACTTCTGTTTCGGTTCATAGGACTATAACCCGAAATAGGTATGAATACGAACGCGAGATGAAGGTTAAACACAATGCATATCACACCGAAGAATTTCAACGGGAATAATCAGTATCATGTGATCCTATTTAGACCAATCAGTAATACTGTTACATACCAATCATATAATGAATGTCTTTATGTACTTGTTGTGATATGTTAAGAGGTGTGACCCGTCCCCCATGTCTCGTTTGTGTTTCATGTAGTAAGTGATTCTACGGGAAACCTTGGAGGCTATTGAGTAGTTTATAAACTTCTAAATATACTATAGTATGGAACCGACGGCAATTTCTTTTTGTGGGTAGTAACCAGAAAAAAGACAATTGTGACACAAAGGATTTATTTGGTCAATGAGTCCTGAAGCGTCGTCTTAACAGGAAGCATTATGGTAAGAACACAATGTATAATCATGACCTGTTTGAAGTGTAAATATGTTATAAACTATAGTATAGCTGTTATCTAAATACATGTATCTTGGAGAAAAAATATTTGCTACTAATAGCGTTTAAACTCCCGACAAAATATGCAGTAAAAGTTAATTATGTAAGACATAAACATAAGCTTTAAGGTCAGTATAAGCTCAGGGTTCTGGAACAACTCTGGGCAAAATGCCTTAGTTTAAACATTAATAGCGACCCTGTCTACCTATTCAATTATTATTTGGAATAAATATAACATTAACAGCGACGTTTGTATGTTTTTTTGTTTGTTGGGGGAATTATGGATTATGATACGAAAATTGATAGATTTCGTTGCACGCTGCTTAACTCCTTCCGTTGTTTTTGCCACTATTCAGTTCAAGTGCCACAAGATCATGCATTTGGAAAATTATAGTAAAATTTTATACCGAAACTAATGTAGCGCTAAAAGTATGGTCGCACATGTTAGCTTAAGAGCGACTATTTATTGAGATTTAAGAATTGAGTGTATCAGCTAAGGGATTATAACGTATGTATATTATTATGAACAGTAATTAATTATCTTGGTCTAGTATCTAAACAACCAAGTATTTTAGTTAGGTTAAATAGTAACCTCTTTTTTATTTGTATATGTATATCTGATAATTTGGATATGATGTGTTCGCTGGAAAAATATATAAATGCGTTTTTTTCCCCAGTACATTGTTATTGATGAGAAATAAATAATTGAATATTGTTGAAAGGTACACACACAGGCTGTTCATAAGTGAGGCGTTTCTTGTATGCATCAATCCCCCAGAAAATGAAAGTCTTTTAACAGCAACTATTCAAGCAATCAATAAATCGGTAAACCATTCTGTACCCATTCGAAATTATTTGTGAAGAAATGTCAGTTTTTAAGTATAAAGTTTGCAGAATGAATAATATGTAATTTTCAAGTAAACTCTTTTTTAATATTTTAAGAAATAAAGGACCTTCGGTGCGTGTCACGCTCTGAAGTCAAGTGTCCGACAGCCTATCCATTAGACCACTGTCACACATATTATAAAGGGATCTTTAATCTGATACGCCCCCAGCGTTACCCTATTTTGAAATTAGTGATTATGGGTTATTTATTTATTATTGTTGTTAACAAGCCAATAAACGTCTCTGTTGTACACGTGAATGCTAGTTTGCGATTATAGATGTCACATATTTTGGCTTTCATTCAAAACCGGAGCCGGGGGGAGGGGGTGTTAATTTTGCTATCATTAATCTCTCTGGAGCTGATCACATAAGAATATAAAACCAACGTTGAAGTAATACAAAAATAACAGTTAATACAAACACACACTAAAATCATAGCTTTTTGTATAATAAGCAGCTGATATCTATCACAAAAAATCTCGATATTCAGAACAAGCTCTAGAATAACGAATCAACTGTGATATGCAAACCCCTTGGTTTGGAGAAGGAATGATGTTACTATAAAGAAATGCAAAGTTCACGATCGACAAATCGAAATAGTCACGTTGATCATACAGCTAAGTAGAAAGCAGCCCGTGTTGGTCATAGTTTAAGCAAAGATCAAGGTAAGAAGCTAACCTGTTGTGTTTTTAACATCAAGTTCAATCGGGTATATACTATCTACTAGGTCAGCAAATTTCTTGTTATTTATAGAAGTTGACCGCAGTTTCAAAGCAGAAAACTTGCTATCGCTTTAAAGAGATTGAAGCAAAAATTAACATGATTGAAAAGTGGAGATAATTAATGCAACGAGTACGTTTTTAATGACCTTTTTTACGTCCGAACGTTCAGGTCGTTAGCCCACTATATAGTGTTTTGTGTATAGTAGAATAATTGATAGGCAAATCATTGAATAAAAATGACCTTAGCGACTTCATGATGAATTACGTTTTTTAATGTTAAAATACTTGAACAGCATATAGTGATACGGGTGCCCGGTGATTGTCCATGTATTGTACGACAAAAATATACTAAAATCAAAATACAATATCGCATTTAAATCAAAGTAAAGTAAAACCAGAGTGAACTTCAAACTTTTATGCGTTTGAACGATAACCAGCTACGATTCCTACCACAAATATGATATGGACACAATATACTGGTTTTATTCACGAGGATTACACTCTGTCAGCAAAAACAGGGCGAGATTAAATGCCTTGTGAACATCAATACCATGAATTATGATTTTAACACACTCGGAGCTCAGTGGCGTAGCTTGGACTGTTTTGAAGTGTACGCAGATGTGGTGTCGATGGCGGCATCAGAACTTCCGAAGCGCACAGCGAAAGGAGGGGATGGGTACAGGAGATGGATAGGTGCCCCTCCCGGAAGAGGGGTCTGGGGGTGTCCCCCGGGAAAAAATGATTTCCTAAAGGTCTTTGGAGCATTTATATGGTCTAGTGCCTATTTTCAGGTATAATGGATTTAAGAATAAACACACTAATTTTCATGTACAAACGTCTCATATTACAAGTGTAGAATATTTGAGCGTAGCCTTTCCATATAATATTTTCTCGGTATAACTAATCTAAACTTCAAACGGTCTTTGGCGTCATTCAGTTATATACATTTCCTGTAAATTATAGCGATTTATGATCTTTATGGTTATGCTAGATATTCATTCGTGATAATGAAATTTTTTTAACACCGACATCAATTTAAACAGCCCTGTCAATCGAATACTAAATCGCGGAAATGCCCGTAAAAATCTTGAGGCTAACGCAAGTCCAATCCATTTTATTATTTTAACTGTGTCAAATTTGCAGTCAGTTGGACTATGCAATTTTTCATTTTGAATATTATAATTTGTTGAGATTACAACAGTTTAACAAGCAAATAAGACAGAGAGAGTTACTCCCCTTCCCCCCGTATGCATGCTTTATTATTATATCCGATATTTACAAGGGAGTTAATTTATGATAGGGGATGGCAGACTGCTGTATGATGCAGTTTAATTCAATTTTTCGGCATACTGGATCTATTACTAAATTTAAGAGGTGCAGCATATGTATGTGTTACGTCATCTTTATGATAAGGGGTGGCAGACTCTGCTGGTGGATGTTTTAGTCCCCGAGGTTTGCTGGAGCCTCCAAAGTCACAGTAAATCTCACTTCAGTAGTGGCACGGTACATTATATACACATTTTCGTAGTGCACGATTTGAAATGATAAAGAACTAGTTTAATTTTTCCTCTAAATTCATGAATTAAACTGCAAATAAAATGTTTAAAAAGAGACTCGCCCTTTAACGATACGATGTGTGTAAGTAAGTTTACTGTTGAATTGGGGTGCTGGTTTCCACTACTCTATATTTGAATATTTGGACACTAATAATATGAAGTCAATGAACAAGTATCACTAAATTTGACAATGCTTAATATAGCGTTATATAGTATTTGTATGATATCATATCTTGATCTCCATGCCGTTCCGATAACTTATTTCTGCTGCGTGAAAATCTGAGGACATCCCACAGGGAGTCATGTACAGGGACCTTTTGCACAAGCCAATCAAATTAGTACTTTCACAATCTGACATTTAGTCAGATAATTATTTTACCTCTCTCGAATATAACCCAGCCCATTACTATATATCTGTGAACAGATTTGCATGGGTTGCTCAGTAATGCCAAAAAAACACCGACATAATTTTAGGACTGCCTTCTTCTATATCCACACATTTTTGTCTTCCAAAATGTTTAGAAAATGGAAACACCTCGAAATCAAAATTTAATATGGACCCTGCCCCCTAGAACCGTACACGCTGCCTTATTGAACGATCATAAGAGTGACGTTTTTCTTAGCAACTTTCTACTTCCAAATGTCTCCCTTGACACTTCCTCACATTAAGCATTTAGTTGAGCGTTCGCCCCTGTGAGGAAGGCTTTGGGCTCTTTACCATGCCCGGGACATGATAAAAGTCTCAAACAAGTGTAGTTACCATTCCCTGTTGGACGTAACTTATAATGGGAGCAGATCGATTGGATCAACCATGTGCAGTATATGAACGAAAGGGGTGATTTGCTGGGGCTTTTCAGCATACTCCAGTGGAGTACACTGTAACACTGTTAAGTTGGCATCATTATCACAGGGAGGCTTTCCCATCGCATATATCAGGAGGCAGTCCTTTGATGACCTTAGAATAGCTGTTTTATAAGGCGAAATTCATAAGTCTAAAATCAAAACCAAACCAACATCATCATCATATCTTAGATAATTGTGTAATAAAAGTTAGTATAGATGATGGGGACTTTCTGATAATGAAAAGACTTTGTGATACTGATAGAAACTTTGAATATTGTAAGTAAATCTTTATCATCTCTATATGTATTTGTTGTTTGCTGAATAAATTATGTAAAGATATTATAAAGGGTGTTAGTGTCTTAAATTATTCAAGTGCAAGTAAGTGGATAAGTAAGCCCTGACACCAGCAAGCGTTTAGCGCTTAAGGTTGACATTTAAATTTGGCAAGACTGAAATTGAATCCAGAACTTGCCCTGACGCACCTGAGAAACAATTTAATAGTTTAAAGCATGAAATCAAAACATATTGAATATCAGATCCTTACACATAATTTTTGAACAAATCATGTCCAAAATAAAATTTCAAATTAGAGCTAAATATAAACAAAGACAATACTTACATGGAAATTCATGCTAAAGTACATAAAAATCTGACCAGGTGTTCCGCACTGGTCCAATATGACCAGGTATTACGCACTGGTCCAATATGGCCAGGTATTACGCACTGGTGCAATATGACCAGGTATTACGCACTGGTGCAATATGACCAGGTCTTACGCACTGGTCCAATATGACCAGGTATTACGCACTGGTCCAATATGACCAGGTATTACGCACTGGTCCAATATGACCAGGTATTACGCACTGGTCCAATATGACCAGGTATTACGCACTGGTCCAATATGGCCAGGTATTACGCACTGGTCCAATATGACCAGGTATTACGCACTGGTCCAATATGGCCAGGTGTTCCGCACTGGTCCAATATGACCAGGTATTACGCACTGGTCCAATATGACCAGGTATTACGCACTGGTCCAATATGACCAGGTATTACGCACTGGTCCAATATGACCAGGTATTACGCACTGGTCCAATATGACCAGGTATTACGCACTGGTCCAATATGGCCAGGTATTACGCACTGGTCCAATATGACCAGGTATTACGCACTGGTCCAATATGGCCAGGTATTACGCACTGGTCCAATATGACCAGGTATTACGCACTGGTCCAATATGGCCAGGTATTACGCACTGGTCCAATATGACCAGGTATTACGCACTGGTCCAATATGGCCAGGTATTACGCACTGGTCCAATATGACCAGGTATTACGCACTGGTCCAATATGGCCAGGTATTACGCACTGGTCCAATATGGCCAGGTATTACGCACTGGTCCAATATGGCCAGGTATTACGCACTGGTCCAATATGACCAGGTATTACGCACTGGTCCAATATGGCCAGGTATTACGCACTGGTCCAATATGACCAGGTATTACGCACTGGTCTAATATGACCAGGTATTACGCACTGGTCCAATATGGCCAGGTATTACGCACTGGTCCAATATGACCAGGTATTACGCACTGGTCCAATATGGCCAGGTATTACGCACTGGTCCAATATGACCAGGTATTCCGCACTGGTGATTCAGCATCTCCTTCATCGACGACATCTGGCTTTCCATGTCGATTCAAAGTAATGTCACATCCTTCATGGAAAACTCGAAATGTTAAAAACAAATACACAAGGCATTCTGATGATCTAATAAAACATTTCGATATTCATATAACACCAAGGAACAACCATGCCATTTTATCAAGATCTTGTAGTGTAGTGAGTGTAGACCCGATTCATATTTTAGATACATTATTGATATATGTTTCTTTTATTTCAGTTTTCCCTTTTCTGGTGACCATGATTTACAGGAGCAAGAAGACACAACCACAACTCGCCTTTATAATCAAGCTGATGGCAATATTACTGTTTATGACATGCTTGATCAGATACGAATTGTCTCCCGGAAAGTTACTACAAATGTCGTATTATGTATTAGGACATCCAAAATTTTTTATCGTCAATCCAATGGAGAACTTGACTGGTTGCCAACAGATGATTCAATTTTGTAAGTATCCTTTATTGATTAATCAAATTATCAAGCACATTAACATAAACATGCGCCATTTGTGTAGTTCTTTAATAAATATTCTAACAAAAAATGATGATTAAAAACCAACAAGAACCATCCCAATGGGGAACGGTTCGGGATTTTCCGTTAAACTGATATGATCTTAGTTACAATTATTCAAATGATTTTCAAGTGGCATTCTCCGTCGGACAGTGGTTGCAACATTCTCCTTCCCGTAGATACTATATTACTCTAGGGGCTGGACCAGAGTTGTACCCTTGAACATCCGGTTTTCGACGGGGTAATCAATTATCGCAGATATCACACAAAACAACTGTGAATAAAATATCCCAATATTATTTATGCAATAGTCTATCTTTTACCTTACCTGTACAATTGTTTCTCTGTCAATTCGTTATTTCCTCATTACAATGTCGGCACTTTCCTGCTGCTACTCGTCATGGCGACCGCCATGACACTATATTGTGTTATCGACGGTAGTGTTCCCTAGCGTTTCAAAAGCATTGAAGACCACACTAGTCGAATTTTGTAACAGGAAAACATTTCAAAGAACCAACATTTGAGTTTTAAATAATCATCCTTCAGAAAATTTACATTTTGATTTAAATAAGAAGTTTTAATATTTTTTCAACGGAAGTGACATCAGAACTTGCACAAGTCAACATCTTTTTTGCATAATTCTCTGTTTAAAACACCGCATTGCCTACCATTACATTCTTTTTATTGAAATCGTATACTTAAGCACTTAACAGGGTCTGATGAAAAAAAACAAACAAACAATATTTTCCATTTTTTTTTATGAGAAAATAAAATCCGAAAGATACTCTTTCATAGCGTTTTATTTATAACTCAACAAAAATTTCGCCTTACTTTATTTGCAAAATTAATTTTGCCTGGTTGTAATATGTCGCTAAAAATCACATAATCAGACTCGGGTCATCTGGCACAATGTTCAATAAGCATTACAAATTTGACCAAGGCTCAGAACGCTGCAGGTAAGGTTTTAAAGATGTATATAAAATGGGCTTAAGTAAATACTTGATTTTACGTGAGTATATATTCAATCTGTGATAAAATTACCCGTTAGAAACGCAAAGTCTGCTTTTCTTGGTCAAAACGTTTCTTGTTGTGTAGGCATTAGGCAGACGACACCTGGTGAGAAATCACGCGAGAGTTTACGAGATATTTACAAAATGGCAAAGGCGTCGGAAACTCTATCTCGTCGATAACGTAATGCCCGACCATACCTATTTATAAGTATGGGGGAAAACCCATTTTTATATGCGTGTGTAGGTTATAGGCTTCAAAAAAATTTGGGATTTCGCTCGAAATCCTTATCGAGTTTTTCCCAGCATGCCAAAAAGGTTTTCAGTTGGGCAAGAAATCATACTGGTTATATCTCGGCCATTTCTTGATAGATTTTTTCAATCTCTTTTCACTCCTTACATTCTAACAATAGTTGTTGCAACCAACTTTAAAGTGAACGAATTAAATATTACACAAAGAAAGACAAAGAACTCTTAGGAAAATCTTGCACAAATTTGACTGGAGTTTGACAAGGTTCCATGTTGTGTCATGTCGTAAATAATTAAAATTCGCAACTAAATCCAATCTGATTAAAAAACATATCTTGATCTTCACGCCGTTCCGTAAACTTCTTTCTGCTGCATTAAAGGGGCATCCCGGGGAAGTCTACAATGAATATATTGAATGAACATGCTGTCTGCACTACCAGATGCATTTTCCTGTTATTTCAATATTCAAAGTCCTCTCAAAATGTGTTTATTAGCCACTTACAAAATTGCATTTCTCGGGAAAGCCCGATAAAAATAGCGATGATCACGCGTCAATCACGTGACTATTTTGTCGCATGTCGACGAAGGGGCCCAACGGGAGGGGACGCGTAATGTAAAGGTCCGATGATGAACCAGACACAAAGTCCGTGTATCAATTTATTGAATCATATTCACATTATGATTAATAATCAGACGTTAATTACACACGATATTCATATGAAGAAATTTATGTCGGCATCTCTGCATCATTTATCGACATCAGTACCTGACTGAGACCGTTAGCCATGCATTGTCAGAAACCAATACGACACTGCACTATCTTACATTGTACGTTTAACAGTGTCATGTGGGTTTCCGACGATGACAACCATAGGGCAAACCTTAATTTCTGTAAAAAGTTATCTTCACGAATCCTCATTTAGAACCATTTCACAAAAGGTGTGCATGCATTGAAAAGTGCAAAAATAAAATGAAATGATTCCGATTTTTTTTATACAACTCGATGTCTTGAAGATTTTTTTACAGACTTTCTATATATTCATCTAAAATCTATCCAACTTTCAGCGTCAACATACTTAAACACTTACAATTATATATGTATCACGGAAGTCCGTGCACTTATATGACGCACCACGCACTAAACATGTAGAATACATGTATAATATATATATCAAATTTGGAACTTGTCGAGAAGATAATTGTCCAATACTTAATCCAATTATATATGTTATGATTCATTTTACTTTTTTTATGTAAATTTAAAGGTTCGTTAACATTTTCAACACAACTGCAGACATGGGACATACATGTATATGATTTTTTTTTATGAATTAATGACTTCACTTATATAATGCATATATTTTGATTCATATCAAATTTAATACCGGGGTCCAAACCCGATAATATTTGTACAATCCGTATTTTATAGATGAGGTATGATATCCGCACATGATGACATAAATTTATTCATTTTGTCCAAATTGAATCTGTATACATTAAACTCAATCGCCCGGGATACCGGCGTTTTATAACGTACCCCCCCCCCCCATACGGTTTTTCTTGTATGTGAAAAGGTCTTTTCTTCAGCAATATAATTCAATAATGTCGTTTTACTGGAATATTATAAAGGGAATATTACAATACACGCTTTCAAGTTTTACACACGCATTTCATGTAACAGAGGAATGAAAGAGTTATCCCTTGGGAAGCCCCAAAACCAAATCAAAACTGTGTCACCGGCAATCCAGAAGAAAACTGTAACAATGAAAACAATTGGGCTGTTAGTCTCTCCCTTGAATACTTCCCATCCCTCATTATGCTTCCGTAATATAATCCTTACGTTAAAATTTGACCATTCGGCCACTTTTCGCTTGGTAGTTACATGTACGTCACGCGGATCGCCATTTTTTGTTTACCGATTTAGCTTGTTATGCGCATGCGTTATTATATGTGATGCAAAAAAATTTGCATGTCCAAATCGTTGATCAACGAATAGTGATTCCCTTTTTTAATTATTAATTAAAATGTTTGACAACATATTTCAGCGTAAATCGCCCATTAATTCATATATACAATAATTCTAAATAAGCATAAAAAAAATATAGTTTTAACGTGATGTCTCTTTAAGATATGAGAAAATCCCAAAGGGGGTCATGTCCCGATGACATTTTTGCATTAGCCAATCAAATTAATACCGTCAGAACCTTGACAGTGAAATTTTGAGGCGACAAAGCTTACATTTTCGCATTTGTCCGTTCAGTCGTTTCGTCACCAAACAGTTCATGAAATGACTTGCTGCATGATGACAGGTCATTGGAAAATTATTTTAGTGTTAAGTTAAGAGGCGACAAAGGTCATCTGAACGTGACCTCTCAATGGGATGTTGTCAGACAGATCCTTGTAGGATCTGTAATTTAATCAGATTGAACTTAAATCAGCCTAACTTTTGAATGTATTATTGAATCGTCAACGAATCAATACTTGACATGCATTGTATCATGGATGAATCAGCATATCAAATTACATTTCAATATCTTTATTCATTCTAATGGTTCGAATCCTTCGATTGAAATTTAAATCATTGGAAACAAAAATCTCCCAAGAAATGGCCGAGATAAGACCAGTATGGTTTCTCGCCCAACCTGAAACATTTGGAGCATGCTGGGAAAATTTATAAGGAGTTCGAGCGAGAACCCATTATTTTGAAGCCTAGAACCTACACTACAAGATAAAAAGGGGTTTCTCCTTTACATATAAATGCATACGAGACGATAAAAAGACCACAGATAGTTTTTATGTTGTTTTGGGGGATTGAAAGGCATCGCTTTACCTTTTTAATGTTATGGAACACTTTCGATCAAAAATATGATATGATACGCCTTAGTGCGTGTTTAGATAATAAAACTGAACGGAACTGTGTCATACCGTTAAGGACTAGGTACAGGACAATTCAATATGGCGCAGGTGTTTTTACCAAAACTTGTTATTTTATTAAATACTGCAAAATACATGACCAAAATAGACTACAAAGTACATTTTGTGATGGAGAATCGATAATTTCAACCATATTTTGGTACGTTTGGTGGTTTTTCTGATATTTTGTGTTATATGTCAAAAAACGCGTGCACGTTTGCAGAATACTGCGAAAGAAAATAAAAACAATGAATATGATATTTTGTTACTTTAATATACACAGAATGATAGACGAGCCTTCGATTTTTGAATAAATCTCTCTTTCATTTGAAAACCGAAGAATGAGAGAATGTACTCGTCACATGAATGGCAATGTATGTACATTCTGAACACCGCTCACATCTGGATCAAATTTTTTAAATTTCAATCGCCGATCGACAAATTTATGTGGCACGCCGCATAGCCAAAACAAAAATCTTACCGTCTGCGGTATGACGAGTTATGACATTGTGTCAGATCTCTTAAATCAAACATCTCCCCGTTGCATGTAGCGAAATATACTACCCTGTCCTCCATTTTGCACTATTTACTTTTTTAGATATTCATACGCCTGACTTAGAGGCATGGTGAAACATCGACAAAATTAACAATTAAATTGGATTCAAGCATGCAGTAAAGGTAAATGTTACTTGGTATATCATCACAAAGCAAAAACTGCCCATTCCTATCACGATAAATTGTTTTTAGCGATTGTCAGTTTTACATTTTCGGGCGAATGTATAGCACGTGAAAAGATGTCCTTCGGCACTTCCGGCAGTGTTTTTTTAGGTAATTTAATGATTTTGAAAGAATTGTCAACAAAGTTTAATTTGTGTTGTAAAAATTCTGATGGAATTCGTATATATAATACACTTCCGCGTGCATCGGACAGTATTAACTCACTGATTATACCGATTCGTTCTCGGCTTCGCACCTGTCAAACATCGTTAACCTAAATTGTTGCCATTGTAAACATGTGTGGCAGTTGAGGCACATTGGTATCAAAATACATTTCTCAAACTTAATTAGTAATTAGGTAACCGTATCGTAAATGTAAATTACGTTATGTTGGTGTTATTTTTTTTATTTTATACATTTATTTGACACGAAACTTACATTTACATGACAAATGACCTATTTAATATAAAATAATGCCCCTATGTTGCCCCCACGAGATACAGGTAACTACTTTTACCTGAACTGAAAACAGCATGCAATGGACGACATTTTTTAGAGGGGGTACCTGTGTATTTCTCCCCGATACTCTGATTTACAGACTAATATCAAAATTTTAACACTGGGTTATCATTCTATGAACATTGCAGTAGCTTTGTATTATTTTTTTGAGAAGTTTCAAATAACTATATGAAAAATATTTGCGCACTCCCATCTGGATATTATTTACTGAATATTTTTTTCCTAAGTACAGATTTTTTTAATTTTGGGGGCTAAACTGCATTTTATATCAATATTTAACATAATGGGATAAAGCTTATGCCATGTATTGGAAGAAAACATTAAAATTTCAATATTACCATTTTCATCCAGGTAACAACCAATATGGCTGTACCTAGTCCTTAACAAACGCTGAAATCCTGAAATAATTGAATCATCACTAGAAACATAAAAAAGGAAGCTTCTTTTTAAAGATTTTTCTAGTACTTATGTGTGGGCATGTGTGTGCATTGATGCATGCATACGCATGTGCATTACTGCAATTAATAGACATCTATGCATGTGTATGCATGCATGTGTGTATGTGTGCATACAGGTGTACTTGTATGTGTGCACGTGTGTTTGTGCTAATGTATGTGTGTGTGAGGGTATGTACGTGTACATGTGTGAATTTATATGCATGTGCATGGATGTATGAACCCCTGTGTAATGGGTCATAATATTAGTGCATGTCCATGTGTACTTACATGTGCACATGCATGTCTGTATATGTATGTATGTGTGTGTATTATATGTTTATATATATTAATTTGCCTGTGTGTGTATATCTACCTGTATCCTGGCTGTATGTGATGTATTAATGTATTCGTTATATGTGTACATGTTTATTGTTGATGATTAAAACAAAAAAACAAAAAAAAAACATAAAAAAGGAAGCTTCTTTTCAAAGATTGTGGTTGAATGTTTAACTACACCATACGGTCCTTTCGTTTATTAATTAATGAACTTTATTTATTGTACCAAAATTATGAAACAAATTATCCAACCTATATTAATCACTCTTGTTGGCTCGGATGTAAGCGTGCGAGGGGGTCTTTTTGTAGAAAGAAACCGGAGTACCCGGAGAAAACCCACGAGGTCGGGCAGGTGTCCCCATACCTTTTCAAGTCTGGTAGGGGAATAGAACCACGGCTGCGTTAGTGAAAGGCAAGTACGCTATACCTTTCACCATCCGACCACCATAGTTCATTTAATCCCATTTGTGGGTCACAAGGTTAAAGGTTAACAAAATCGATGTCGTACTTTTCCGCAAAAATTGCTCCGAACCGTGTGGAGGATAAGACGAATGATAAAAAACCCCTGTTCAGATTATCGATTTAAAACATTTGGCTACAAAAGGTACTGTTAACGTGATGTTTTAAGGTGGCCAGCTTTGCCTCATTTAAAAATAGTCTGTATCTGTTGAGATCGACAATGACTCGGTTTTACATGGCTGGTGTCGTCGATGAAGAATACGCTTACTCTTCAGGAACACATGGGTCCGTAATCATTAAACCGTTCTCATGCTCAAGCATGGATTCTGTGCCCAAACCAACTTTCTTGAAAGTATCCTTATTCATGTCGAAGAGTCAAAACGTCAATGTAAATGTTGAAAACAGCTTTTGGCTTCATGTCTCTTCCACTTTTTTCCAAAACTTTGACAAAGTTGATTTTTTTACATAATCTATAGCCAGAACAAGAAACAAGGCTTGAGCACGAAATCCATACTTGAGCATGAGAACGGTTTCATGAATACGGGCCCTGGTCTTATATTCTTGTACTTTAAAAAGGGTCTCCATGCAAATCTTTCCTTTGTTCAGATTATGTCTCTAGTATAATCGACTTTGAGTTTGGATTACGATTTTCTTAACGCTTCGGTATTTTCTATTTTATTCAGAGACATAAAACTTACATTGGCTATTTTTTAGAGGTGTTGATATGCTATCTGATTAGAATCATATCTTGATCTCCGCGCCGTTCCGTACACATCTCTCTGCTGCCTCAAAATCTGACAGAATATCGTAGGGGGTCAAGTCCGGGTGACCTTTTGCATGTTCGTGTGCAAAATAGCTTGCATAATCCTATCTCTGCGTTAAATCATTTCGTTACAGCAAGCTTGTGTGCATTGTTGTTACGAAATGACTTGCTGCAGATGACAGCGTCATTAGGTAATTCTACTAGCGTGAAAGAAAGAGGCGACAAAGGCCACCAAGGCCCGTAATCATGAAACCATTCTCATGCTCAAGCATACTCGGAATTTCGATATCCCCATAATGCTTTGCGCACGACAGGAGTTCCGGTTGCCTGGCGAACGTAAACAAACTACAGCGGATCGGTTGCCCGCTCAAAACTATCGCTTCGTTAACATGGCTGTAGATGTATCACAATGAGTTTTCGTGATAGGATAATAGGTAGACGGAATTTTTAAATTATCAATTAATAATAAAAAATACGTTTCAGATAATGAATTAGTCACTTTTAATACAAAAACAGCGATTTATATCAAGTACCCATGCACTCTACCACTGCAACACTTACTTATCAACATGGAGCCACTTTCGATATCCTGTCCCGATACGGTATTTTTTACAACAGTACTATCTCATCGACCTTCCATTGTCACTTCTTCGTAAATTATTTGTAAGTATTCTGTATTTTTCCTGACAATATATATAATTAATTAAAGGATATTTGATTATAATTTACCATAAAATAAATTTAAGCGAATGTAAAAATGATCTCTCGTCTATGTTACTATTGCGTATTGGCTAATGCTTACTACACTGTAGTAATCCTGTCTTCATACTCAAGAAATGTAATTTACCTTAATGAATATCTAAATAAATGTTAGCATTGAAATATAAATTATCTTGATCAAATAATTTCAGTTTTACAACTCCTGTACACTTTTTGATAACCCAATAAAGAATTATTTATTGAAATATAAGAACTTGTACAGTGTCCCCTTTAAATTACAGACTAACAAATGACCAGATGTAAGTCATTTACAACAAGTATGACATCAGAATATGCCACCAAAGAAACTTGTATTTGATTCTGCCAAAACTTTTACATTGAAGACATATAAAGATGTTGCAGGATTAAAGACAGAAGAGTTAAAGAAATTATGTATATTACATGATATTGACATCAATTTTCCAAAGAAAGCTAAAACTATATTTTTGTGTCATTCTCTTGGAATTTCAACCACTGGATCTGGGAATTTAAGTAACAAGCAGTATATACTAAACCATTGTCTTAATTCATTTACACCAAAGCAACTTGAGGAATATGAACAGCTGACTCCTAAATATTTGTGTAAAATTAAAGACTGGACAAGTGATTTGACATTAGTTCCAGGAATTGATGAAACTGCTGTTAAAAAATATTTGATAAATTCAAATGTGTTGGACACCTCCAGTGCTAGGACATATAAACTCTTAAGACCATATCAATTGAAACAATTTATTCATTCTGTCAAATATTACACAGACTCTGAAACATTCAGTATTGTATGTGCAAGGTGCAACCCTTCTCAGTCCACTAATTCTGATGATGTTAAAGTGGTTTTCATATTTCTGGACAAAATAAGTGGTGTGCCATATGGTGGATACTGTACATGCACTGTTGGTTTTTCCCAAACTTGTGGCCATCTTGGAGCCTTATTATTTAGTATTTCAGATTTAGTGGCAAGTGGCCAACAGCAAACTGAACTTCTTTTGTGTACTGATACATTATGTAAATGGACTGACCCCAAGGGTGCATCTGCAAATCCAACAGTTATCGACGAGCTTGCTATTCACAAAAAAGATAAAAAAAATCAAAAGGACCATCAAAGATTTTGGAACAAAAATTGCAAATCCTGAATTGCCCGAATATGAAGATGTCCTTGAATTAAGAGCCAACTTGTTTTCAGCAACTCATCATCTTGGTCAGTATTGTCCTGCAGTGCATATTCTGGACTGTAACAGGTTCAAACCTTTTGGTGATCCTGTTACAGTTGGTCCAGAATCCTTACCAGACATTGCAGAAGAATACTGTCCTTATATTGCATTCAACAATGAAGTGACTGTTGAATCAAGACCTCTACCCATATATGATGTTTGTAGACATTTATCAGTGAATAATCACTCAAACATAGACAGCATAATTTCCCAAATAAATACATCTAAAGCTGACCGGGAAAATATTGAAAGACTAACTAGAGGACAAAGTTCCAATATTGAGCGGTTTTGTCAAAGGAAATGCTCAATTACTGCGAGTAACTTTGGGAGAGTTTTACGGGCTACTGAAAAAAGCAAACCAGCCTGTAACTCTTTTATTATTGAATGTGTAGGCTATCGTTTCCCCAAGGTGATAAAAACACCAACAGTAAGTTCTTTAAAATGGGGAACCACCAAGGAAACTATAGCTAAAAAAAGCCTTCATTGACAAATATGAAAACGACCATCGGGACTTAAAAATAATAGAATGTGGTCTTAACATATGTGAAAGTCATCCCTATATCAGAGCAAGTCCTGATGGTATCTTGACATGTAAATGTCATCCTCCGTCCCTTCTTGGGGTGAAATGTCCTTACAAATCAAGGAATATGACAGTGGTGGATGCTGTTGATAAAAAACTCATCCGCTATCTGGATCGTGATCAACTAACAAACACATTTCTATTAAAGGAAACTAGTGAAGGTTACTATTCACAGGTACAGGGGATAATGGGGGTCATGCACTTGACCACTTGTAAGTTTGTAGTGTGGACAACAAAGGATTTAATACAAGTTACTGTAAACTTTGACAAAATGTTGTGGCACGAGAAATTACAGCCTGCATGTGTCAGTTTTTTCAGGTCAAGTGTTTTACCTGAAATACTGTCAGGAAGTTTGTCAAAAACAGAAACCATCAACCTAACTGAAACACAAATTCCTGCAGCACATACTACCACCTCAGATGTTGATAGTGTAGGTTTATATAAATGTGGACAATGCCATAAATCACTTCCAGAATCAAATTTTTCATCTGATAACACTGATTCCAGTGTAGGTTGTGATTGTTCACACTGCGGATGTGATGTGTGGTATTGCTGGCCCTGTGCAAGATATGACAGTGAACAGAGCGAGGAAAATATGGACTGGTACTATCCAAAATGTACCCGGGAGTGCGATATAGTGTACACATAAATTATACCTGTAAACATCTTTAATAAGATGTAAGCCTATGATACATTTTTGTATGCATTTGAAAGAAATTAGGGATTTTGTACATGTATTTAAAATATATACATGTAGTTATAATGTTAACAGAAAATATACATCTCTGATGAAAGTACAAAAGCATTAGGATACAAAGTGACATTACAATGATATACATTAGAGATAATGAAAATTATGTGAAAAATGTTGCATAAAATACATACTATATTAGTTGTATGCAAAAACAAAACAGGTGGGACTGCTATTTCAAAGTATTTCTAATTACTTACATAGCTAGACCTCTTTTATACATGTACCTTTCCCTTTCAGAGAACTCTACTCTCTGATTTAACATTGAACATACAATGTAATTATGCTGACATATATCACATCAGCTGTTGAGGGGCATTACTGATTGTAGGTTGGTGGATTTTCTCCGGGTACTCCAGATTTCCTACACTTCCAAAACCTGGCACAAACTAAACTAAACTTCAAGTAATTAATTATTTACCTTACCATATAATTGTGTCCATCCCTAGTTCATATACGCCAGGGTAGCAGATTATACTACAGGTAATAATAATTATCATAATGTTTATGATATACAATCACTATTCTTGGCCATAATATGTATACGCTAGTTTCTTCTTATAACTGGCATCTGAAAATTTGTCATATAAGCACATACTACAAAAATCTGTTCAATGATATCATGCATGTTCAATCGAATAACTTGTTCTAAAATATGGAAAGTTTTGATTCTTTGTATAATTCTTTCAATATGAATTCTGGCTTTTGAAATATATTCAGAACAAGATAAATCATGAATAGAAAACTGTGGCCTGTCTTGTCCTTTAAATTCTGGCATTAATAGTTTTACACCTAACTTTGACAGTTCATTTGTGACAGTAAAACCTCTGTCTGCCATAACAGTGTCACCAATTTCAAGGCCATCAATTAATTGCTCACTACTCAAAGTAATATGTTTATCAGAAGCTCTTCCACCCCAAGCTTTAGAAACAAAATTGACAGCAAGATTGGAAGACATTCCAACTAAAAATTTAACAGTATCATGGTGTTTATAATTTGAAAAAGTTTTCTTCCTGGAATCTAAATTTGAAGCCCTCTGAAGCATAAGCTCTGTACAATCTAAAATAAGTTTCAAATTTGTAAAAGGCTTGTAGCATTCTGCAACTTCTTCCTTGGAATCTTGCATTTCAAATAAAATTTTCATTTCAGTACTTAAAAAATTAATCCATGGGGTAAATAAATTAGATACATGCCCAACACTTATATTAAATCGATCTGCCAAATCTCTGTTGAAATAACCAGTTTTCAATTTTATTAAAACTAAAAAAAACTCTTCCTCAAATGTCAACTTTCTCCCTGGGCCTTTTGTTGTTCCTTGATGTGTCACTGTAGCCTCTCCTCTCCAATAGCTCATATTCCCTCCTTTCACTCTTTTTTTAAGATAATTTGATAAAGATATAAAAACACTATAATTAGGCAAATTTGTCCAAAATTGGAATTTCTTGTCATCATTTTTCACATTTTCTAATCGTAAAAATTGTCCCTTCAATGTCTGATTCTCCTCTAATAAGTTCTGCACTGTATCACTTTCTGTAGCACATGAAATATTTTTAACTACATAATTATGATCACTGTGTGGTATAACATCTGGCTCCTCCAAAAGTTTGGGACGTCCTGTCACAGATACTACAGGCTGGCTGCTGTCTAGGCGACGCTTTTTCTGGGAATACATTGATGTTAAAGATGTACCTATAAGAAAATAAGAAATTCATGAATTTCAAATACATTTTTTTAGTTATTGGTATATGTATATATGATATTAAATCAAATTTGCTTACATCCCTATCTTTTTTCAATGTGCCAATTAAATGCGGCAGTAATTAATATTGAAGTGTTACTTACGTTTTTACATGAGGCTGTACATGTTTTGCCTATAATTAGTTACTTTTTGTTTAAAATTTATGCTACATTTACAAAAACATAGTGTTGTCCTGTTTTGAATCTCTATTGTTTTCTTTATTATAAACAAAAAATATACCTGGTCAAAATATACAGATTTGTTTGTTTTTTTAAATTTCTCCCATTACATTTGTGATTTACTGATTATCATATGAAATCTCTGCTCTGCAGTCCCAGAAACTTTCTTACTTCTTACCATGATTTTACTGAGTAAGTCTAATACATTTCATAAAGAAATATCAAGACAATGAAATATATCCCTTTAGCAGTGTACTTGATGATGGAGAAGTTTTGCAAATTTTGATATCTTTATAAAATACTGTCCTTTAATTAAAGACTCTCAACATTTTGTAAGTTACTATCATTTGGATCACACAGCATTATTCAGCTTGGAAAATTGAAAGAATTTGCTTTTTTTCTTCAAATTTTATAAATTTTCTTTAATTTCCACATAAATTGCCTTTAAAATAACATCATTGATAAAACTATTATACTGGCTAAGTCACAAAAGCATGTACCATAATTACAACCATCATGCAATTGATAGTCCTGAACTTATACATGTCCTATTCGTGTGAAAAACAGATACATGGAGTGTACATGTATGTTGTTTGATAAATATTGAGAAGGCAAACAAAAATCACAATACAGTAGCTTTGAATGTAATGCTTGAAACAATGAAATATTAGGTTTGGTAATTGTAAATATGAAGTTTTGTTGATATTTTGAGTTCATGTTTTTAAATAAAGTACAGTTACCTGCACTCTCTGATGTCCTTGATGTCCGCTGTGTGCTTTTATTTCTTTCAAAGATAGTTGGAACATAGGCCGGGTGGTTTAGTTCATTATGCTTTACACCTGTTATTATAACAAGAAACAAAATATGAATGTAGTAATGAATAATAATACATTTCTAAGGAAAAAGTACAAATAGTGTGAAATACATATTCATTTTTACATAATGGGGCAATACATTCAATAATAACAGCATGTATGATTATATTATACATGTTACAATAAATGTTTCACAGTTATCAAATTATCATGACTACATACACTTATACACTCGAAATATTTTTATACCTAAGTGGTCCAACATACGGGATCCCACAGGAAATTTCATGGTGATTCCTACAACAGATGTGTTCCTCAGAGTGGAGCTTTCTCAATTTAAGAAAATCCAAACTGATTAAATGAACCTGTTTGTCTTAATTAATCTTAAGCTACATATGTAATTATAATATACCCTTTCAAATACTTTCATATAATATGCATAAAGCTGTTAAACTGGTGTTACATCAAAAATGAAAAACAATTTCATATTATCTGAATGTATGCATGCTAATAGCATTCTTTCCCTAGATTCAAACTTTTCATGTTTTATATATGATCTCAAATAAATAAAAAAAAAAATGTATAACTTTCAAAATTATTTATAGCTTTAAAATTGAGTAAATGTTGATATATACAATGTTTTTCCTGTGTATTTTGGGGAAAATTGAATTTGCCAAATTGGGAAAAAAAATTGTGTGAACAGGTCATAAATTGGGGAAAAAAAATGAAACCCAACCACACTCATTAAATGTTCCATGCTAACTAATTTTACAGTGCACAGTGTATCATTTAGCTTTATGGTATGGTAAACAATGAAAACAAAGAACTGGGAGTTACATATGGTGAGTCGAGTCTGAGTCACAGACTCACTCACTGATATTTCTTTTAATGATTTTTTATTCATTATAACATCATGTGCGTGTCCTTTTTTCCGCATTTTGAAAAGTCATAATAATTGGGAATTTTCAAGTTGATTTTGGGAAAAAACAACACTAAAACGCATTGGGAATGGGGTCGTTTGGCGTACCCAGTTATATAGGCAGGAAAAACACTGAATATATATCATTTTTGAATATCACAATCAATTCACAACTATTTTCTTGAATGTTACTTACCACCAATAAAGTGAATAGAGCAAACTCGAGACGCTTTGCTTGGTACAAAACCCTCTCGTCTGATATTTGTGAGCCATACCCTCTTCCTCATCTCGTCTTTTGGGAATTTGTAAAATGATACCTTGATTCCCGCCCGATGGCACGACCCCCTGGAATTATTGCAGCCGGGAACACAACAAAAATCGCCAACATAACCCTTATATCGGCCACGAAGTTTTGGCGAAGCACACCGACAGGTCTCTTTGTCAGCCATAATGTAATGTTAAGCGTCAGTAACAACCGACCGGAACTCCTGTTGCGCGCAATGCATTTTGGGATAATATGACAAAGCGTATGGATTCTGTGCTCAAACCAGCTTTCTTGAAAGTATCGTTATTCATGTCGAAGAGTCAAAACGTCAATGTAAATGTTGAAAACAGCTTTTGGCTTCATGTCTCTTCCACTTTTTTCCAAAACTTTGACAAAGTTGATTTTTTTACATAATCTATAGCCAGAACAAGAAACAAGGCTTGAGCACGAAATCCATACTTGAGCATGAGAACGGTTTCATGAATACGGGCCCTGGTCTTATATTCTTGTACTTTAAAAAGGGTCTCCATGCAAATCTTTCCTTTGTTCAGATTATGTCTCTAGTATAATCGACTTTGAGTTTGGATTACGATTTTCTTAACGCTTCGGTATTTTCTATTTTATTCAGAGACATAAATCTTACATTGGCTTTCTTTTAGAGGTGTTGATATGCTATCTGTTTAGAATCATATCTTGATCTCCGCGCCGTTCCGTACACATCTCTCTGCTGCCTCAAAATCTGACAGAATATCGTAGGGGGTCACGTCCAGGTGACCTTTTGCATGTTCGTGTGCAAAATAGCTTGCATAATCCTATCTCTGCGTTAAATCATTTCGTTACAGCAAGCTTGTGTGCATTGTTGTGACGAAATGACTTGCTGCAGATGACAGCGTCATTAGGTAATTCTACCAGCGTGAAAGAAAGAGGCGACAAAGGTCACCAGATAATGACCGCTTATGAATTGTTTCAGATCCAATCTGATTAAAATACAGATTCTTGTTCTCACTCTGTTTTAGAAGGATCTGACAACATCCCATAAGAGGTCAAGTTCAGATGACCTTTGTCGCCTCTTTACTTAACACTAAAATAATTTTCCAATGACCTGTCATCTTGCAGCAAGTCATTTCGTCACATTATTCCACATGAACTTTTTGGTGACGAAATGACTAAACGGACAAATGTTAATATGCAGGCTTTGTCGCCTCAAAATTTCACTGGCAAGATTCTGACAATAGTAATTTGATTACCTAATGCAAAAGTCATCGGAAAATGACCCCCTATGGGATTTTCTCAGATCTTTTAACGCAGCAGAGAGAAGTTTACGGAACGGTGCGGAGATCAAGATATGTTTTTAATCAGATTGTTGTCAGATCGATATATGATGTATGCAACACACAAATATCAAGTGATAAAAAAACAGAAATTATCATAAAGTGATATGAATAAATATACTACATCTGACGTGTCTTTTCAGATTATATATAAATACAATAAATATGTCCGCTAACTGATCAAATAGACACATTTCTAATTGCTCCATATCAAAAAATAGAAAACATGTTTTTATTTAGTGTGTTCAGGAAACAAATCAAACAAAATTCGTTTGGGTTTTTTTTCGGCAGAAAGTGATTGCTGGCTGCTAAGCATGTATTCAATGTGATTAAAAAAACAGTTACCAATCGTTTCTAGATTTTGTTTAAATGTTGCTTTTGTGTGAAGAATAGAAAATGCTTCATGTTCATTGGTAATAAAACTCAAAATATTTATAAAAAGTGTATAAAAACGTTATAACATTCACATTGTCCAGTATTTAAAAATACCTAAAATGCTATATTTTTGTCGACTTATTCAGATTATGCTTATAACTACGGTTTTTATTGCCGCTTCGGTATTCTCCGACTTTTTCTTACAGCTCATATTTTTTCTTAACGTTTTGCATGAAGAAATGACTGATTGCAAGGAACTTGACTACGTACTACGTCATCGTGATTTCGTATTTCACCTTGGTATTTCTTTTTTGCAATTTCAGCGAAACGACAACCGGTTGAGAAATCTATGTGGACCATTGATGATCTAGAATTAGTATATCGAAATAAAACTTTATCCGGTGGTCGTTTCCGACCGGAAAGGTCTTGCAGTGAATTAAGGACAGCTATTATCATTCCGTATCGGAACAGAATGAAACACCTTCAACAATTTCTCAGCAATGTCCCGCCAAAGTTACTCAAACAGAAAATAGACTTCAACATATTCATCATTCATCAGGTATGTCTACATCTGCATAAGAAATTGAGCGTTTATTAACAGAATGTTTGAGGATGTTTATATTTATTTGATGGAACAACAATTAACCAATGCTAACTACTTAGTATGTGTTACATGTCCTCATTGATGCACAGTAATGCAATTATGCCAAACATAATAGACATAAATATAATGTTAATGTTGAAACCGACTTTAGAATTTTTTTTTTCATCAATACAAACATGAAAGTGTAAGGATTTGAATCTATTTGTCCCCAAAGTTTTACTGAACTCCAATTTACGCAAACCGCTTTTTTCTTCTATTAGATGATTTGCCAGTGTGTGGTTTAATAAAGTATGTATCCTTCCTGTCGCAAAAAATAACATCCTAAACATGTCCCTGTAAAGTTATAGCATTTTCTACAACAATACTCTCTGTTATTCCACCCTCAGACCATTGTATAAACGTGCTTACTGTTGAATAAATATATGTTATATACCACTAGTGGAATATGACCTTCTGGACTTTTGATTGGTTGAGAAGTTGAACTTTGACCGGAAATGTGGATTGTTGACGACGTCATCGATTATTGACGTCGTCACAACTTGGCGGGAATGTATTCGAGATGATGTGATTTCCCGCAAATCCGCGATTCACTCCAGAAAACAACACTGCAACTGCCGACTAAAAATCATTGTGGTAGAAACAGGTCACACGACTCGTGGTTATTGGATATGGAATTTATTTCACTCTCGTTAAGTATTTTTTTTAAATTTACAAAAGACACTCGCTAAAGTTCATGTCTTTCGTAACTTTAAAAACATAATTAACTCGAGTGAAATAAATTCCATATCCAACAACCACTCGTTCTGCAACCCCTATATATGTATTATTGAGTTTTTAATGACTTATCCATTTATGCGGATTTTCTTGCTAAATCAATCTTTTAGAATATTTATATGTTCAATTATTTCGGTAGGTTTTTATATTGCGGCATATTACGGTCGTCCTTACGGTCATCTTCTCATCCTACTTTGGTCATTATATTTTGATATTTCGGTCATCCCGGGAAATTTTCCCAATGCCTCCTTTTTTAAAAAAGTTATTATTGTTAAGACTATCTGATATGATATTTAGCAACAGCATGTTAAAATCTCCCTTTCGCGCGCCTCAGAAACCTTCAATGTTATCATAAACTAGCAAATTCGACAAAAAACGGAAACTATGTTTGATGACCGTAATCTATATTACGGTCACCACAGTGTACACAGTGATGTTTAGCACATCCAATCCGGCAATGTATTGATACCGAATACAATTCTTTTGTTTTCAGCTGAACTGACTTGCAGTTATGGTTTGCATAGATTTAAGCTGTAAAGTCATACATGTACTTGCCAGCTACATTACTGATATCAAGCATTATGTTTACCTCATGCGATTTATGTCAGAAATATGTTGAACAGCTAATAAGGTAACAGATTGCTTGCCAAATCTTTTAATGCACTTTTTAGATATATCGACATGTATTTGCTATAAACAAGATGTTTCCTGGCCGCGTCAATCGTAAATACTCTTCTGAACTTGAAATAAAGGACACACCAGACTCTTCTACATCAGCTATTTATCTCGATCTTAACTTAAACTGATCAGCATGGACAACTTACTAGAAAACGACAAACATGACGAGTGGAAGTTGGCGTTACTGAACTTCCCCTTTTTGATAATATCATCCCTGCTTTTCCAATCTATTGTGGTTACATGTCGCAGTTGATGCGTTATTCTAGGGTTTGCCCTTAATATCAAGATTTTCTTGATACATGTCGGCTGCTGACAAAGAAGCTTAAAGAGGCATTCGATAGATGCAGGTTGATGAGAACCATGAGCAGGTTTTATTGTCGCCATCTTAGTCTCATTGACAACTATTTTGTAGTCCTACATGTATGTCATATGCAGATGGATTTTTTTTGTTTTTTTGGTATGCTCATAAATGTGCTTATTTCTTGTAATAGGTAATGATGAGTCTATGACGTCTTGGCGTTGTCTTGGTTGTGACCAAGATTTACATGGCGGCTGTCGTGATAAAACAAAAGACGCTTACTCTTCCGGAACACCTGGTCTTATGAACTTGTACTTTTACAAGGGTGTCCATGTAAATCCTTCCTTTGTTCATCTTTTGGCCACAGTTTAGTAGATGTTGAGTTCGGATTATAGTTTTGTTGACGCCTCGCTAGTTTTTGACTTAATCACAGAATAACAAAGCGTCAACAACCCCACAATCCAACTTCAAAATCGGTAAAATTAAGAGGCAAAATTTGAATAAAGGAAATATTTATATAGACACCCTCGTAAAAGTACAAGTCAACAAGACAAGGTGTTCCGAAAGAGTACGCATTTTTTTACTTCATCGACAACACCCGCCATAAAAATCCTGGTCACATCCGAGGTAACATCAAGTCCTCAGAAAGAGAACCGTTTCATCATTGTCAACCCCAACAAGGGGGCACACTAATGAGCATACTCAAAAACGACTATCTTCATATCACACAAAAATACAGATTAAATAAGGCTGTGCCTCTGTAGTTCTAATACTTGTCAGACAAAATATAAATATGTTGCAAGACAGGAAGAAATAGAGGATATCTAACAGTGTCTTCAGTAATACCAGATATATTTCACGATTGGGGCTAATATTTTGATATTTTATCACGAGTGCGCAGCACAAGTGAAACATATCAAATATTAGCCACACGATTGAAATAATTTTGGTATTACTGATGATGCTGTTAGGTATTCTGATTATTACATTTTCATAGCAAAATCTTCAGTGGCAGCTTTTGATTTTCCAAGTGTCGTTTGTAAGCTAGTGAAAAATATCACTTTTATAGAATGAATTATTTTCGATATTTCACTGGTAAAGATATAATAAAACACTTTATTAAATTTTATATACTTTTCTGCCATAACAACGCAAAAGGATTTTTAAGAATTGGGATGTTGGTCAACAATGTGTGGACGAAATGTCCATGCAATACCTCTTAACACACAAGTGATCACACTGTTTCGTTTTAGGCGGAAGGTTCGGGGTTTAACCGAGGCCTGCTGAGTAATATTGGATTTGTGGAAGCCATGAAGTCAGCAAGATTTGACTGCATTATCTTCAATGATGTAGACACACTTATTGAAGACGATCGAAACCTATATCAATGTAATCCTGACAAAGTGCGCCATCTAGTCTCAAGTACAGACGAGGACGAGTACTGGTAATGTATATTGATTTTCGTAACTTTTGAACCATTGTCTGATGACGTAACACCTCGCAAGGCAGACGCTAGATTTGAATGAATGAATTGCTCACTTAATGTAAAAATAAATCAAGAGAATACCGAAGCGTTAACAAAATCATAATACGAACTCAAACCAGGGGCAAAATATGAACAAAGGAAAAATTTACTTGGATACCCCTGTACAAGTACAAGAAAATAAGACCAGTTGTTCCGGAAGAGTAGGCGTCTTCTGCTTCATCGACGACACCTGCCATGTAAATCTTTGTCAAGTTAACATCAAATTCTCAAAATGTGAACCGAGTATACTGCAAAACGTCCATCTTCATATCACAGAATTTGAGACAAAGATGGTGACCATAAAACTTGCCCAACCTGCATTTCTCGAATCCTTGTGTTGTTAGTTTGCCAGCAGTCGACATTGATCACAAAAATCACGATATTTACAGCAAGCCCTAAAATATCGAAACAACTGCGACATGTAAACTCCCTAGGTTTGAGAAGCAGGGATGCTACTATCAAGAAAGGGAAAGTTCACGATCAGAAAATCGAAATAGTCACGTTTATCATACAGTCTATAGTAGCAAGCTGCCAGCGTTGATCATAGTTTAAGGAAAGATCGAATGTCTTTAATCTAAAGTTTAGTAGGGTTATACGATCGACTAGGTCAGCAAACCACTCGTTCTATTCCCATAATGCTGAGCGTCATAATAAAGGAACTATACTTTTTGAGACCCTGATATGTCGGCAAGGGATAGAACCCAAAACCTTCCTCGTAGGGGTGAACGCTCAACTAAAGGCCAAATGTGAGGAAGTGTCAAGGGAGACAATTTCGAAGAAGAACAATAGAAAAGATAAGATCCCGAATTTAGTCGCCTCTTCTGATCATGCAATGAGGGCAGCTGCCTTAAAATACCTGCAAACCAGAAACAGATAAATTTATTTACAAGTGAAAAACATGTATTCTATGTTGTGAACAGTATACAAGTAGTGTAGTAAGGTGGAAACTTTATTTACTGTTTTCATGTCAGAGACTTGGATAATGGATCGAACGTGTAACACAGTTATATTAACTAATGATATAATTTTTGGTAGTTTATTGCAAATTTAAAAGGTGCAGCACATGTGTGTACATGTAACTTCATCTTTCAAAGTGTTTTTTGAGGTAATGAAGTTATTTTCTAAAAGGGGAGGAAATGTATAAGGAGATGCATATGATCCGGATATTAGTGTATCCCATTTGATGTGTAAACATGTGTATGACCTTACCAGTAATTGGAAAGAATAAAGCATGGCCCAGTTTTCGACTTTGTTTCGTCGTTGGCCCTCTCCATATTAGAACAGTTAAATACAATTTATCATTAAACAAGAGATCAGAGAGAATCTTGGGCCCTCCTTAGATAATCTTCATTTGTTGTTAAAACTTTGGATCTTTTCCCTTCTTTTTCTCTTGCATGTATTTAATTTTAGTTATACGAATTTTTGCTCTTAACTTCCCATAAGAAGATGTATTATTAATTAAAGATAGTAGCCTGTAACCATTTTTTTCTGTTCAGTCCCAAATACAAAATAGCACCACTATAAGGACCAAGAGGAACCTACATATTAAATTTAAAAAATGTCCATCCAATGCTTCGTAAGAAATAGCGATAACAAACTTTCGATATCAAATCCAAGATGGTCGCCTTTTAGATATGTTGTTTTGCTGGGCAGTCCCAAAATCAAGAAGACACAACTATGGTCCAAGGGAAATTAAATTAGAGAATAGCTAAGCGTTAACAAAATCATAATCCGAACTCGAAGTCGATTAAACCAGGGCAAAATATGAACAAAGGAAAGGTTTAAATAGAGACCATTGTAAAAGTACAATATATTAAGATCAGGTGTTCCGGAAGAGTAAGCGTCTTCTGCTTCATCGCCGACATCCGCCATGTAAATCTTTGTCACATCAAGTTCCCAAAATGAGAACAGAGTGTCATTGTCAATCACAACAAGTAAACACACTAATGAGCAGATGGCGACCATAAACATACTGTACATGTGAAATTAGAGAAACACCTATTCAGTACTTATCAAGCACTGCGATAGTGAGAATTGTCCGACCACGGACGCAGGGCGATTTAAATAGCAAACCATATTTTAAACGATTCCCAATTTTGTCAGATTTACGAACATCATTTGCAAAGTATTTGTGAGTGTAATCTATCGTTTATCATTTTTCACCATTTAGGTCTATTATTGATCATGAGGATTTCATAGTTTATTTCTGATCAGAATGAAACAAATTTATTATCTAATAAGAGATTAACTATCAGGCACTGGTGGGTATTGACCTCGAAAATGTGTACCAGCGTACAAAAGTTCCGCACCCCATTGTGGGCACACCCCATTGTGGGCAGTCATTTTGGAATTATTAATTTAGCTGATGAAATTATATGCAATCATGATTCATACTATAGCGATTATAGTTAGGCGCTTCTAAAAACCTAATTCTGTTTCTGTTATTCCCCCGTCATGAAATGGGGGTGCATATAGTGTTACCCATGTCCGTCCCGTCCCGTCCCCAATCCCTTTCCGTCCCGTCTAATGGTAGTGTAACTAGCTTATTTAAATAACTACTGATCCGATTGTCATCAAATTTCGGATACCTAATAAATATGAAGAACTAATTTCATATGGGGGAAGGGGGCATTTATGTCTCACAGACATTTCTAGTTTTGACCAAAGACCACAACCTAGCAGAGAGAAACATAACTAGGTAGGTTATGACTATGTCGCAGATTAGCTGTTAAATGGCTAACAAGCGGTAGAACAGTGTATGTTGCCGTACATAAAACATATATATATATTTGTCGCAAAGACGTGTAATTTTTCCTTTGATCTAACTACGGTATAACCGACTAATGTTCCACAGTTTTACATGTACTACATAAAACATTGGAATTCGGGATACTCATTGGTCATCCAATCGACAGCGTGAGAAAATAACTGAAAGTACATATACACTCTATTGAGCAAAGCAACGTTGTTTCAAATTTTTCCACATGTTCGGCAATGTATCTTTCTTCTTGTTTTGTTCAACATCACCTAGTTCAAGTCTATCTTGTAATTATTGGAAGGCAACATGACAGTTGCGGCATACGTTTTGTTTTTTTATCAGGGTTACTATATAGGTTTCGGTGTGATAACTCGAGTTCCCTCTGGCCAATCAAACTCAAGAGGGCTTCCTTACCAAAAGTGCTTGCTTGGGATATTTTTCAGGTTCAAAGGTCAAAATATGTCTCCAGTTTCCTTCGAACAAATCAACCCCAAACTTTATATAGTGCTTACTGGTACAAAAAGGATGGAATAAACACTTAACATTAATTATAACAGGTTAAAAATCTGGAAAATTTATACATGAGAAGTCTGTGTAATGAGAAACGTTAACATCATGATCTGCAAGTATATTCATCGCATGAAATCCAGGTAAATCATACAAATTAAATTTGTAATTGATTCAATAAATACAATAATTGTTCCTAAAGCTCATCTCCCAGCTTGCTGCGTAGGCGGCACATCCACTTCCGTGGAATTCTTGTTGCAAGTAGAGGCCTCAACTTTCACCATTTTCTCCTTTGGAAGGTCAAGTATGCTCTCTTCAAGCAACTGTACAGCAAATGGTCTCTAGTACGCGCGAACTGCTGTGCTTCTGTGACCTGGTCGGAACAAAATCAGCTGTTAATCGATGCCATTTTGAACAGGGTTGTCACGCATGTGCGTTTGCCTGAATAATGCGTAAAATGTCCACGAAGTCCTACAGCACTACGCTTGTTTTTTTCACAAGAACAGACAATTTGTTGGCACCGATTGGTTGTTGGGTAATTTTGAGCTGACTGCCGTCTAGGGGTTGGCGATTTTTCAGTTCCGTTCACACTTTGTCCATAAACAGTTATTGACTTTGGTTGTATTTTCATGTTTTTCAATCCGCCTTGATTCTTGTTGGCCGTGCCACAGTCCATATGGTATGAAATACCGGCATTGTCTGGAACACAAATAAACTGATCACGTGTCTTCCTTGATCCATCAAACCTTTGACCTGTGGAAAGACATAGAAAGTATCGGCAAAGTCCTACGCATATTTGATAAATACTTTTCGGTGTGTATTCTGAACAATCCTTATTCATGCACTCTTTCACAAAACACGACAGAAAGTAATTCAACTCGTCTACAGCCTTAGTCGATATTGGGAAACACCACCCCTGTGCATGGTCCATTCCCTCCAAGTTCTTAAACCCAGTCGGTTGCCTTTTGTGTTTTCGTTTTCCTTTTCATTAACTTATTTGTGATTTTCAAGAGATCCGGAAAGCGGCTTTTAACGGATTTATCCTAGTCCTCTGGATAATCTTTTATCGCTAACAATAGACAAGTATAAAAATCTCCAAAATCTGCAGAAGTAAGGTCCTCCAACACTATTTCTGTGAGATTGTCTGGGCTACTTTCAATCCGAGTCATTTTGTGACAAATAAATGTCAGTCCGACATGTTCTTGTACAATTTGTTTTGACAATGATGACCAAAACATGCATCACGTGACAATATGCGACAAATCATATGGCAAAAAAATATGGCAGCCATCGTACTCATGGGCGAATCTTACCTTGCACGCGCTCGAGAACTAGCTCCGCAACTCTCATACAATAACTGACACATTGCGCAGTTCCTATGTCATAACTAATACATATATTTTTGAAACTTGAAAATTAAAACTATTTATACAAGGAAATTACAACAAATTGAAGCACATATCTTTATGTTGTTGGGTAGTTTGCGCTGTCTTGTGAAGCGTGACGTTATTATATTGTGCATGAACACTGAGTAAATTGAATTTTCGTCGTTCTAGACACTTTCTTTTAAATGCTATAATATATAAAATCTTAAAGTGTCTTTGTGTGATATGAAGAAAAACGTTTTTGAGTTTGCTTATTAGTGTGCTTGCTTGTTGTGATTGGGAATGATGACTCAGTTCTCAATTTGAGGATTGATGCTTACTTAGATGTGACCAAGATTTACATGGCGGATGTCGTCGATGAGGCAGAGGACGTTTACTCTTCCGGAACACCAGGTCTCACGAGGGCCTCCATGTAAATTTTTCCTACTTTGTCTCTAGTTCAATCGATTTTGCGTTCGGATTATACTTTTCTGATTCTGTAATTTTCAAAGAAACCAGTGAGGACCAAGACAGATATGTTTATATAAGGCAAAACGACTACAAACGTAGCAGATTTGACAGAAACACTCAAATGGCCGGAGCCTAGGTCATTAGCAATATATGACCATGTCATAGCGATGTCATTTGTAACTGTTAGAGTAACCATGTGCATACTGCAAAGGGGAAGGGAAATTGTAGAAGGAAGACCCGAGATTCAACCCCGGAACTGCAAAACCCGTCCAACGAAAAACTAAATTAAGAGTTTTTCATTCGCACTGAAAAATGAATAATGTTTTCCTTCTACGTATTAACTCTAGGCCGGGATTGTTCTCGGGTTAGTGTCACTATCAATGCTTCGCTCTACTGCAGGTAACTGATCTGCATATTATTTTTTTACAAGACGAAATATATTTCCTACCGTTACCATTCTGTTTAAGTATTAAATAACATCAAAGAAATGATTAGAAAATAAATATGATCGATCTATCGATTCCCTGTGAAGCAGTGTTCCAATTGGACGAAATTACGCCTATATTTACTTGTAAACTAAACTCCAGAACTTGGTTTGAATTGAGTTTTCAAAATATTCTAATTTGTTTTTCAAGGTTGCCGTATTATGCGTTTGTGGGCGGAATAATTGGATTCACGCCGGAGCAGTATCAACGAATTCATGGTTATTCCAATCAATTTTTTCTGTGGGGTGGTGAGGACGACGACTTATACCGAAGGTACTGTTGTTATTGTGTGCTTAATGTTTGTCATCTTATGCTTAATTATTCCTGTCTCACGTCACGCAGGTTATCTCCCCTTGGTTGTGTATGCCAAAGTTGACACCGAACGTCCGTTGACTACGTAGCGCAGTAGGTTTGGGCGTCAGTATATTATTTTGAAATCAAGAATGCAATCGTTTTTAGTAAATGTCACGCAGTCTTAATTGTTGAGCAATCCGAATTCATAGTTGTGACAATGTCATAGGGATCCTTAAGGTATTGGAGATCATTCTAGATTCCATAAAACTATCAAAATCTAGAAATATCGCAGTATATTTCAGACTTTATTTAAAACTCTGCCAAATGTTTTACTTGCAGGCTTGATAAGGTAATACTGTTCACAAATGATTGCAAGAGTACTTTAACCGACACTTATTGTTTCATATGATCATTGTATCAAAACCAAGGATATCACATGTAAAAATGTATTAGAAACAAGTTTTTGAGTCTCCATACTTTAATCGCAATTTATGCATTGGAAAGAATATTAAAAAATATATAGAAAGAAGGATCCTTAGCACCTCCTTGGCTTACGCCCACGATTGTGTGTATCATTACGGACTAATTGTAGATGATCGGACAAAAAAACGCGGATATTTACATCTATATATATATACTGGCTCTTGTGTGAAGTCTTTTGATTGTCCCTCGGACATGTTTCGAGAAAGCACTAAAACAATTTGTAAAAAATGTAATTATAAGAAATGTAGCAAAACTGCTCTTAGTTAAGGAGGAAATATATTCTCATTCTACCTGTAAGGATACATTTTAATACTTGAAAATATGACAGATGATTGGTTAACCGAGTAAGATTATGACCAATAAGAGA
Organism: Mimachlamys varia; assembly: GCA_947623455.1. NCBI lineage: Eukaryota > Metazoa > Mollusca > Bivalvia > Pectinida > Pectinidae > Mimachlamys > Mimachlamys varia. The sequence continues at coordinate 27,557,807 of OX392539.1, forward strand.
GCGAAACTTGTTAACCACCTGTCAATTAACACCAAATCTTCCCCTACCTTAAGGGTGTGGCAGACAAATCTCATACGCAAGAGGTAATATTCTTAGATGTTTAACCCGATGTTCTCTGCCGAGTGTTAGACAATCAAGAATATTTTTCTCCCATCATTTTGTATTGTTTCAACGAAAGTATCACTGCAACACAATGCTGACGTGACGTGGTTGAATTGTTGACTTGGCGTGATGGTATGGTATTCGTGACGCCGTTACATGTGACTTGTTGACGTAATTACATTGTTGTCAGCTCGTGTTATCTGTCATTCCCTAGGTATGACAGAGAAACATACCCTAGGGGTGACAGAAATCTTGAAAAGAGGAAACAAATCTGATTGATGGGAGAAAACAGTAACATAGATGAGTATCGTTGTAAATTAACGTAAACATGAAATTTTAAGCGTGAAAAAAAGTTATGTTAATTAAAATTATTTAGATAAATCACTATAAAAACATAATTCTTTTCTGGTCTACACAAGTAGTTATTGAATTCGATCCACCAGCAAAAACAAAGTGTACTTATGTTAAAGACAAAGGCATGGATAGCAACCGTCATTATGATTATCATCACAGTGGCTAATTACAATTATTTTTTAAAGGATTGTGGAAGCGGGATATAATATAGAGAGACCTCCTGACCCTCTTGGGGCCGTTACAAAACTGAAACATGTTGCTGAAAAAAAGAATGAGGACAGGTAATGTACTATGAAGACCCTTTATATGATAAAAAATATACAACACAGAAGCTTGTTTTATACAAAGTAACATTAATATTAGCTTGTATAAATAAAGTTTGTCTGTTGGGGTTTCAGACAACCATATTAAGTTTTGAAATGACTTTTATACATCTCTATATTTACCTGTCTCATGAATCAACTATACACATATAGATTCAACCATGTTTTGTTGATATGTCCGCTTGTGCGTCCAATGACCCCTGTGAAACATTCATCCGCTAAAAGTAAGATGAAAACGTTTTCGTTTAGTTTTTCGGTGAAAATATTGCAAACAAAAGAAACCTCAGCTTGCTTGTTCATTTCAGATTTGCGTTAATGGAAGCGGTTAAGAAAGATCAGTTTGAAGGTCTGGGCAGTATTGAATACCATACTGTAGATTACAAACTGCACAAGTTATTTACATGGATTACCGTAGACGTAGACGAGGATGCTATCAAAAGAAAGATGTAAGACAAGCTGTAAACTACTGTAAAAATGGGTTTATTTACAAATCTGTAGACTACTTTTGGATGTAGGCATATTGCATTTATCCAGTTTCAGTAAAGATATTTGACAAATCACTTTAACACTGATTAGAAGATCTGTAGTTTAGAATAAAATTTTTTTCTTGATTTCTTTCTATTTGTTTGTATCATGGACGAGATTTTGATGGATACCACAAAATTTGTTCAAACATGTAACATATTTGGTCTAGCATTATAATAAAAAATTCACTTAATTGATGACGTTTATTTCGTGAAAATATTCGTCATTGTTTGTTGCGGTCCTAGAATGATCAACGTGTGGTTTTTAAAATGAGCATATATTTATATAAACCTATACAGCAAGTAATTTAGTTATTTAAGTCATCATATTTATGCGATTGCTTTTGTTTGTTGTTTTCAGATTTGATTTCATTTTTCCGATGTTTCGTGTTTTACAGGACTGTCGGAATGTCATAAAAGTTTGAAAAGGATCTGCCTGATGAGCCGCCATTCACCATACTAAGATCATTCTGATCTGCAGGAGATAAACAATTATATCAGAACTGAAAAATACATCGGAGGTCTAAATCTAGGCTACATATATTGCTAGACAAGCATATATTTAAATATTAATATCACATAACTGATCGATTTTACCATTTTACCATGTCCATTATTATGAACTATATGTTTGTCATAAATCTTAAAGGTGCTATGATTTGTCAAAACCATAGGAACATATTAATGCGCTACTACAAGGTCTACTATTAGTGACTGTGATTGCTATTTTCCTGGAATGGTAGCATTAGCATCAGTCGCTGTAGCAGCCATTTTGAGGGTTTTCCATGATATAAATAGGTTTTGTTCTTTAATTGGCTCGCCAAACGTGATCGATAGGCAGAGATTGGTCCTTGCTGGCTGTGATGACACCATTCAAGGAAGGAGAACTGGGGGATTACTTGCTCAAAAATTATGTTTGATAACGTTAGACAGGTCCGAACGTACTTTAGATGGTAATTTCGAATTATTTTGCTATTCTACGTGCTGTGGCGCTGTTGTTTTTTACGGAATCTACCGAAAGGGAAATGTCACTCTTTTTATAAACTGAAGTATTATACATATCATTCCATATAAACTCGATCGTTAAACACGAGAGAAATAGTATTACATTTTTTTATTTTTAGTATTACAATGTATTCGTATACCTACTGAGGTGTAAGCTTTATGTAGAGAGCTGGATGTGACGAGTGTGCATAAAGTTTATAAATATATTTATTTTTGCATTGTATTTACAACCCAAAGAAAGACATTAGAAGTGTATAAACTTATATTTTGTATGTATGTCATTTGTGTGAAAACCATGGTTACCACTTCAAAAAATACTGAAAAATGCAAAGAAAACACACACTATTTCTGGCTAAAAATTTGACCCCCGCCAGTAGGAATTTTTTTCTTACTTTCTATCTAAAACTAAAGATTACATACTTGGTTGCAGAATTATCTGTGTCCCAGCATAGATCATTTGTTACAACTTTTGGTTTTTCCCCCTCCTGTGCTTTTGTCGAAATTTCACTTCCTTTAAAGCTAGCTTTTCATGTGTAGACACCCGTTTCGGAAAGGCCAAAATGTTAATCTCTTACCATTTTTTCCTTACAAACGTGAAGTCCACAAAGTCCACTTTATCAAGCTTAAGCCAGTTTTACTCCTTATTTTTTTTTCAGATTTTGATAGCCATAATATGATAGGGGTTATTCATGGTACAAAAATATCACCGATGGCCACAAAATCCTACTGTACACTGCCACCTTATGTCCAATCAGCTCATTAATTCGAAATGAACAGAACAATTTACATCACGGCTTATGGAAAGATTTAAACCGAAACTTTTCATGCAGGTAAGATACTTTAAATAACCAGCACATTAAACGTGATATTGAATTAATTATTTTACATTAAAGAGTAACTGTAGTGAAAATAGAAACTGTTATTATCGGACGCGTTTTGTCGGCATTAATTCATTGTCGAAAACCGCATCGAAATCGGCCGACCGGTTAGAAAGTTACGACCGGTTGAAGTTTGGTTTTTTACCTGTTTTGCCACAAGCTAATCAAGCCCACCGCGAACCGCTGAAAGCTGTGCACACGTATTAGTGACGTCACAACGGGAACACAAGAAATTGTGTCCTATGTCTCTCTTTATAATATAATATGTACGTCTGGTTAATTTGTTAATCCGACTTGTATTATACAGTGAAATTAAGTGTCGTGCCATATTAGGGGGCGGGATCTGGAATCATCCTTGAAATACCTTTGTTTTGAACCTTTCATAAATTTAGTGTTTAGATATTGACTGTTCAAACTCATATACGTCCCTGTTTTAATGGACCCATTTGAATTTTGCTATCAAATTGTAATACTCTGTGTCATTTATAATGTTTTATATATCATTAATTTTGTCCAATGATTCAAGAGTGAATCTTATAATAATACCTTTGTATATTGTACATCTCAAGTTAGTGTCCATTATATTACGTAATTGGATTAGAGGGATAAAACTTTACACGTAACTTGCTACTCAAATAGCAAGTAATTAACTTTGGAGATTGGGAGGGGCTATCAAAGTTAAAACTAACTTGTATGTTGCGGTTATTACCCCTCTTTGTAACTTCAAAATGTGTACTCTAGATCTGTAGTTAGTTCCGAATTCGAATGGAACATAGACTTTCGAGTGTACCTCTTGAAATCTCCAGAACCCGCCGTCAAGTCACACAATACATGACACTTTATTAAATTTAAAATCTGACAAATTATATTTTAACATAAATGAATAAAATGCGGATTAAAACCAATAAAGTAATCTTCTCATCTTATTTTCAAAAGATGTTCCATTTCATTTCTTGTCAGTAAAACCAGGGACGTATATATATGTGACATATGTGTCCCTGGTAAAACACCATGGTTTTCAAAGATCTAATATATTTTCTCAAGCAGAATTCGAAAAGAATTGTTCTTGATTTCTATTTCGATGTGTATGCATGAAGACAGGTAACATCTGGATTTCGCTCATGTTCCTTCTATTTTTCAATATTCACGCATACTTTTTTAATTTTTTTTTTAATTATTTATACTGCATAGACCATATTCACAATATTCACGCATACATGTCACAATATTCACGCATACTTTATTTTTTCTTTATATATATACTGCATAGACATACATAATTATCAAGTGATGGAAAGCTGTTAACTTTTATACACACGTATAATTTCTCGAACATAAGGATAAAAGAAGTCGAAATGTGATACCCGTCAAAAAAGGTTATACAGGTCGAAAACATTGATAAAAGTTACATATTTTTATTTTCCAATATAAATAAATGTACGAACATTGTACATGTAAAATGGATTGTCTCATGATTCTATATGATGTAATTAAATGTTCTTTAAGCCCAATAAAATATATGGTTTTCGAAGTTCTGAGTAGATAAATAATCTGAGCCTATACACGGTTTGTTTGAGGTTTCTACGTAGTTTTGTATTTATGCAGCCGACCGACATGCATGCATATTTTTCAGCGTACATTTTAAGAAGTGTTACAACCAGTTCCTGCTGATATGTGCATGCAGGGACGTATATGTATCAACGTATATGTTTCGTCTCAACGTATGTCTCTCATATACGTCCCTGGTGCATGCAATGAAGATCATCAGTGAAGACACATGCCGTTTTATCGGTGTTATATGACATAAAATATGAGAAAATTAATACATAATCATATTTCAAAATAATAACGTATTAATCATGTTAGCGAGTCCGGTGGTAATTGATTTATGGTCGAGTGACCATGACCACGTGTGCCACATACCTGTGGAACTGCCGAACCCAGGCCCCCTCCCCACTAATTACTGTCCCCTGGGGCATATAACACCTTGCAATTATCAGTAGGGTCATTAATGAACTCCGTACAACCTTGATATATATAAAAGGTGTCATATTCTTGAACAAAAGACTCTCTACAAATAACAAATCGTGATACGATTCATACAATTTTAACATAAAGACTTCTGAAGTCTATCAGTGCGGTTACCGTTGTGACGTCACTTCCGGTCGTCTGACAAAATCGGGGATTTTCTGATTTGCGTTCAGGTGTGAAATTAAGTAAAATGGTCAAAACTGCCTAAATTTTACCAAAAAATGTCTTTTTTTTAGAATTATCTCACTTATTATTTACCAATCTTTCCATACACGAAAGATGTTTCTGCACTACAGTTACTCTTTAAGTGTGGTGGCTAATGCCATTTCATTTGTTAGATAAAGTTGAAACGTAAGAAAAAAAAATTAGAGAATACCAAAGCGTCAACAAAACCATAATCCAAACTCAAAATCTATTAAATTAGAGGCTAAATAGGAACAAAGGAAAAAATTACGTAGAGACTCTCGTAAAAGCACAAGAGAATAAGAGAAGAGAATTAAATAAAACATTTATTCATTGGCACTTGCATGGTGCTTTTCATATTATAAATTTTACAAATAGTCCTTTGAAGACGGGGGGGGGGGGGGGGGGGGGGGGTAATTGGTATGCACATCATGTCATGTCGGTCGGTAGACCACATCTTGTTCATTTAACAATTTTTTTAAGATTTGTCAGATCAACATGTTATTACGTGAGTCATTGAACTGTCCAATATGTTGTCAAACTTATCATTAATATTTCAGTTGTCACAAAGTATAATTACATATATTGTATGTCAACAGGTAAACATTACGACTTGTTATCAGGTATTTCATTTATCATAAAATCAAAGGTCTACATTGCAACTGTTATTTTAATTGTCATAATCACTAAGTTATCTGTATATTTCACAAGATTATTTTTAATGTGTTGGTCATTAAACTTTCTTAACACTTTGGTGATACCAGTTTTGTTTTTGTTTTTTGAACGTATACATATGGAAAAAAACGCAATTGTTTTTATTAGAGAAAATGAAAACTTGTTTTGCGGGAATGCAAATAAGCCTTTGGAAAATTGTGAGTATTTCATTCAAGCAATTCAAACTTACTGAATTCTTAATTCTTTGGAGGACATTTTGAAAATGGACCTATTGAACAAAATTAACAGAAGGATGTGATCATGTAAAAGACTACGAACATTTGAGACGCCCATGACAGTATTGACAAACCGTTTCTTAATACCCGAATACAAATATAACAGATTTCTTATATTTATGTCAATCTGATTTTACAAATAGTTTTTCTTTTTCTTGTCGAATTGTTACAAAAATGCACAAATAATACAATGACATTTTTTTTATAAATCCAGGAAGTAAATGTGGACATTTGCACCTTTTCATAAAGTATGTTGGCTTTGCAAATTTTGGGGTATTTCGTTTTATGTCCTATTAACAGTCAGGATCATTTAAGGACGTGCCAGGTTTTGGAGGTAAAGGAAAGCCGGAGTACCCGGAGAAAAACCACCGACCAAAGTTCAGTTCCTGCCCCACGTTGACCTCGACCAGATGTGGATGGCTAGTGTAAAACGACGATTTATAAAGTGACAAATTAAATGGATTATTTCATTAAACTGACAGCGACTATAATATACTGCAGCGTCATTTCAGTAACAAAGGGAAGAAACCATGACATATCAATTTGCTTAAGTCTGTATTTTAAAAGATGAACCAATCACGCATACATTATTATCAAAGGACATGACGTAAATTAAATTCCATGAATAAAAAAATACACAAGCATATATTGCAAAAATAGTACAGTTGTATTAGCCGGGGTATTGAATTGACTCCCGATTGGTCTAAAGTTAGATACAGTGCGATTTCACTCAAATTTTACGTAAAGAAGTAAATCTTCTAAATCTAGAAGTGTAACTTGAGTTCATGATTCAACAAAATGTTAACTACCAAAGATCATGGTCTTCTGATCAAAGGTCAAGGTAATGTTTAACATCGCTTCATTAAGGTCTTGGATTAAACGTCAGGTAAGTTTTACATCTCTTAACTGCTTAACATTAAGTTATAATATTATGAAGGAATGATGGTTGTAGTTAAACAAGGTGACATACCAAACTGCACAGTAATTGGGTTAAAGGCCAAAGTCAAACTTTACATCTCTTAGTTGCATTTTAATGTCACATAATGCGCCGCTTCCTGTGATGTCAGTGTTCTAGTTTTGCTTAAACATTAACTCTATCTAAGCTTTATTTGCAACTATAGGGCAAGTTTTGATTAGGACTTTTGGCATGGTCCCCATACCAATTATAACTTGTTTATGCATACATTTTGAGAACAATGAGTAGGAGGCATATACGATCAAACAAATGATAAGGTAGTCTGTTGAACATTTTGTGCAATATCATATACTCAGTAATATCTGAACCAGACCAAAACTTATAATCTGATGCCTACATTGTTGTGCAAAACTCCAAATCCTTAGTAATTGTTGTAGGGCTATAAGACTTTACATGTCAGCTATTCACACACGTACGAACCAAAATGGTATTTTCGCAGTATGACGGAAGTGAACGGTTTAACTATAAGGAATTATAAAGAATATTGATGTTTAGCGACAACCATTTAAATTGGCTACTGTTAATTACTACGCCTTATCAATTATGCCTGGGAACTGAACATGTGCCAAAATCGGGTTCATAATACGGCGCTTTCTATGATGTCAGTGGTCTAATGACCGATGGTCATTAAGCACCGACAAAAATCGAGCATTGGTTTCTGCGAATATTGATTTCAGTTTCATACCAGTATTTGAAACTAGAACACGAGAGCAAGACAAACAGAAATTGAAAACAACTACAACGAACAAACGTTTGAATCAAGGAGTATTTTACATATCGAGTAGGGTGAACGATAATATCACTGCGAAGAACACATCGAAAGAACACTGACCGAAAACATCACGGTAGTCCGTGAAAGAACATATCGAGGAGAGGGGACCTTCACATCACGGTAGTCAGTGAAAGAACATATCGATGACAGTCAGTGAACGGTACCATTATTAGGAAGGATACATATAAATTAAATTGATATTTTAGATGCTGTTGAATTATGCAAAGAAGGAACAAGGGTGAGACAGCAAGGGAAAAAAAGCAAAGGCATATTTTCGGAGGATATAGACTATTTCAACAAGAGATTTAGATGATAACACGTATATACAAAGTGAACAGCAGTGCACGATAGAAAATTTTACTTTTGGACCGTGGTTTGTCTGGGGGTAGTTGTATCATTTTAATCACGATGGATATTTGTATACCAGCCCTACTTGTCGTGTTATTGTCAACACTTGTTAACGGCAATAACTCATCTGTAGGTACACAGCTTTACAGACGTTTGCTTTTAAACTATGAAAAAAATGTCCGACCCGGGTTAGATTATACCTACCCAACCATGGTGAACTGTTATTTCAATTTTGTAGGATTGAACAGATTTCAAGAAATAAACAGCAAAATGGTATTTCTTGGAGTCTTTCTAATCGAATGGTTTGATGAACGCCTTATGTGGGACCCATATGCATATGGCAATATTTCAAGTACTGTGATACCCCAGGAATTGCTTTGGAAACCAGATATTGCCATAGCAAACTCATACTCTGGTGTCCGATTTCTTGATAAGGATGGTGTCAGTATACGAGTATCCTTCAACGGAACAGTATTATGGGCGACTGGAGACATATTTGAAATTTATTGCAACGCTGACGTCACGTATTACCCAGTGGATATACAAACATGTAGTTTACAGATGATAACGTGGTATTCATATCCTTTTGAGGTCGCAATTGACAAAGTCGGTGCACGAAAAGAAATGGCTTATTCACCAGGTAACCCATCATGGGACATCCAGGATATCACAATGACAACATCAATCGACCCATATATTCTTGCAACAGTGTTGCTCGTTAACATAAAGTTAAAACGACTTCCAGAATACATCGTCATCAATATAATACTTCCAGTTTGTTTTCTTTGCATCATCAACGTTTTCGTTTTTGTCCTTCCTGCAGAATCTGGAGAGAGAATAGGGTTCTCAATAACTCTGCTCCTGTCAGTTGCAGTGTTTATGACAATATTGTCAGACTCTCTTCCTCCATCGTCAAGACCCCAAATCGCATCATTGTGCTACTTCCTGTTCTCACAGTTGATGATCAGCATCCTCATGGTGATATTCACCATTTATGGACTTCGGTTCTACTGGATGTCACCCGATAAGCCTATCCCAGTGTATCTGAAGATTTTTTCGCGAACAATGGATCGATTTTGTTTTGGAAGCCAATGTTGTAATCTTAGTAAACAAAGAGCGGAGATTAAACCTACACCGGAACATATTCCAGAATCTAGCAAGCAAGAGTGCAACTTCGAAACTGTTCCGGAACTTGAAAAAACAATTTCCAAACCAGATGAGTATCTTACGTGGCAGAAAATAGCAAAACAATTCGATACCTTCTGCATTATCTTCTTTATGATCCTCATTGTTATAACAAATGCTATGTTCTGTGGAAGACTGTCGTCACAATGATTATTATAGTTATTGTGACGAAAAACGTAAAACTGAAAATTATTCATTCTCATTATTCTAGCTGAAGTCATATTGAATTTCATATTACATTACAGACTTAGAAATTTGAATTATATTTACAAACAAATCTGTAAAGAATCATTTGCGCCAATCATATACCACATGTTAGTATATTAGGTTTTTATTTCTAAAAAACGTTCTCTTTTCTAATGGTTCCCTTGAAACAACCTCACTTATGGCCTTAAGTTGAGTGTTCGCCCCTGTGAGAAAGGCTATAGGTTCTGACCCAGGCCGAGACATACCAGAGTCTCTAACAATGGTAGTTATTACTCCTTGCTTGACGGTCAGAGTCATTGGAGTGGAACGACTGGTTCGCCCGTTGTTAGTACAATGCGACCGGGTGAGGTGTTCTGTTGGGGGCCTTCGGGAGGCCTCCTTAAATTAAAATAGCTTTCAATTGGGCGTAAAAACAAACAACCAACCAACATTTTTTATCACTGTTTTGAAATTGAATTAAATGTGTTCGACAATGAATTGATAAATTTTTATGTATGTAATATTAAGTAGTTTATAAGTGACAAATAGTGCATTTCCACTTAACCATTAAGATCAAAATAAAAATATAACCATTTACTTTGAATGTAAAGATTTTTAGAATAAGAGAATATCGAAGCGTCAACAAAAACCATAATCCAAACTAAAAATCGATTAAACCAGAGACAAAAATTGATAAAAGGAACGATTTACACGGAGACCATTGACAAAGTACAAGAAAAGAAAAACAGGTGTTATTATATTAAGCGTCTTCTGATTCATCGACGACACCCACCTTGTAAATCTAAGTCACCTCTAAATAAATATCACATCCCAAAAGTGAGAATTGAAGCACAATTCTTAATCACAACAAATAGGCATACCTAAGAGCATACGTGTATTCTAAAACATCCATCCTTATAGCATATAAAGAGACAAACTATATTTCAATGAGACCAAGCTGTTGATCGAAATGGTGACCTTCTTACTAGTAGTTTTCATGCTTTTCATGAATCCCAGTGTCGTTATTTTGTTCGTCAGCAGCGAACTGGTATGAGGTTTTGGATTGATATATAATTTAGAAAATTTTTAAAATTCAAAATGTACTACATGATGTACAAGTTTTTCAACCTGTCGCATGGTTAATGGGAGGGAGGGGGGGGGGGGGGGGGGGTAATTTACAGAAAACATGTCATAGAATGAAGATTTATGAATATACTTAAAATGTATATGTTATTATATTGATATATCTAATTTTTAATTGCCAATGTATGAAGTTATAATTGGATACAAAGCTGTTTTGAAAACAATGTTGTTTATAGCAATAGTACTTCATTGTTATGAATGAGTTTGCCTAGATCTTTAGTAATACTGAGCTATTTTTTCTATATATGCATTAGAACACTAATATTAATATAATGTTGCAGAATATGAAATAAAAATCTTCAAACACGTGATAGAGACTTAAGCTTTATCGATTTCCTCTGCTTGATTATAGTATTACTTTTTGCGGCGTGGTTTGTATGGACGAAATTGTCTATGACTTTATTCAGGGTGAGTATTGATTGCCGAAATTGTCTTTGACGAATTTTAGTCATCAGATCTGAACATGAATTTTTACACATATCAGGTCAGGGCCGTAGTTGTGTAAATCTGTTTCTGCTTGTGAGGTCATTCTTTTTCATCATTTTCTTTGTTTCCATAGCCACTAAGTGACTAAAATGTTAAGACGGCCAAAAAAATCAGAGATACAAAATTACTGTATTCTAGCTTTCCCGATCTTAAACGTGAAACCCTTTCCCGTTCAACATATCTCGATGAAACCTTTGGACCTATTAAGCTGGTGTCCTATTTAGGCCTTTTGATATTGAAGGGGTTTTAGTATTCTTATTATTTTCTCGGCTACCGTGTTAAGAAATTAAGAAATACAATATTACTGTTTACTAGCTTTACTGAGTTACAACCCCAAAAGTGTTCATATTAAAAGTACGTAAATACATTATTTGTTGTCATGGACAATGTCAGAAATGCAAAAGTACTGCGTTCAAGACTAAACTAATTATACATTGTAGGGTAGTGCCCATGGTGTGCCTATTTCTGTTGGCAAGTTTAATTTTTTTTTACTAATTTTCTGTTACATGTACCATGAAAACAAACAGAAAACTGTGTTTTTTGTGTTTTTGTTTTCGCACAAGGTGTAATGCCAGCTTCTTGTTTAATTCTTGGAATTACTACCATTTCACTTGTTTTGTCTTGGAGTTTCTTTCGTGAATATAGTGCTACTTGAATTACCCATATTGTCCAAAATGTTTAAAGATATAAGTAATGATCTAGTTAAAGACACACAGTCCGTAATTTCCATGTATAAATAAAAGTCTTTCGCAGTTGTTTTGGGCATTCAAGGACAAAACTTATTGTGTATTTGTGCTGAAGGCAGGGTTTGCTAGTGTAATAGCTGTGATTTACCCTTGGGCGAATATTTGGGTCCAAACTGTCTGTACAGAGTCTACATTAGCTGTCGATACAACTTTATAGTTGGCCACGGATTCTCGTCTAACAAACACTTTGAGTCCGAGCCTCCTTGTGATTGAAGGCTTCGTATACAGTCTAGTTATATAGAACATGCAATCGTAAATGCGAGCCCTAATATTACTTTGATGATATCAGTCATATTCATAAACCAATAATTCTGGTAAATCTGGGAAAAGTGGATGGTCAGTGGTGCAGTGGATAGCATACTTGCCTTTCACCAAGGCGGACGGGTTTCGATTCCCCGACCGGACTTGCTCCCACAAAAAGGACCATCGCGAGCTAACATCTGGATCAAAAAGAGTGATTAAAATTAAAAGACTCTTTCATTAACAGTGGTGTAAAATAGGAAAACTCCACCGGAGCGGTTTTCAAATTTGGTTTTTGCGAAATCGTAAAATCCCGAGGGTTGAATTTCCAGTGTTTTGCGAAATTTGAAAATCCCGAGGGTTGAAATTCCTATCTTACACCTTTGGTCATGGAAGAGTGTTTTTCTCTCATTTCAACTACCTGAATAAGCTCAAAAATTATGAAAATATCTTTTGACTGGTTACCATTTTGAAAATATTAACTTTTTCCTTCAGCTTGTTGACGGAAACAAATGCGTCAGGGAGAATAAACATACCCCATATTTGCAAACACAGTTTGCGCAGAAAAATCTCAGCTTTCTAATGTTTACGGTTAAACTATTGTGAAAGGCTTTAACTTCATCACGTCATCTTTATCACTTTTCGGCGTCAGATTTTACCGTATTCGTGACGTCATTGTTAAGTTATTGTGACGTCATATTGTGACTGTATTGCGTGGGTAGATTTGTTATACAACCACATCGATCATAGGTGTATTGCCCTTAACAGGCCAGTATTACACCCTTAGAAATGAGAGAAAAGTTGGATAAAATCATAATTGTTGTAAAATAAATAAAGCTTATTTATACCGATAAATCTGAAGAAAAGTTTTGAAGGAGTGTTGGTATTGGATTGATTTCTATGGCGTTTGTTAGTTTGTTATAATAACATTTAGCATTTGGACAAAATGCGTAAGTTATTCATACAGTCCCATCCCCTACCTTATTCATTTTTGAGTTTGGGCAATAAGCATATCCACAGAAGTACAGCAAAATGCATTTGCAATAGGTTTGCCTTCTAAATTCAAAATTAATTTTAATCTGTTTGTTTGTTTGTGACTTACCGTTTTTACAACTAGAATATGAAACGTTCTATGAAACAGGAAACATAAAGAAATAAAGAAAACTTGACAGATATGGTACAAAAAGAAATCCCAATAGCCGCATGCACGTATTTTTCATGTCACGTTACATACAGCAAGTATATTCATTACCCGAAAACCGAACGGGTCCATTTACAATTACACGTAAGTAAAGCGACGAGAAGCGCCGCCGGGGTTTGATTTGTAAACACTGAGCACTTCGTGCACTCCGGTGTTTTCCCATGCATTAAAGTTTTCGGGGAAATAAAGACCGCTTACGGTCTACAAAAAATGTTTATTTTACTTGCGGAATGTCATGAATTATCCATTTGAAAAAAACATCATGAATGCAGTTGAGAAAAACAAAATACTACAAGCCTGCAGTGCGAAACCCATTCAAATGGTGCTCTCTACGGTTGTTAGCGGGACGTCACTTAAACCTTGCGTCAGTTACGCTACTAATCCCCGCGCTTTTGAATGAATGCGTGATTATGGTTTTTGCTTGGCACGACGTGAACAAAATAATGAAATACATAGAAAATATCATGGGTTTCCCACTAAATACGATATAATTATATAGGGCAGATTTAGATTGTACATAGGATATTAGATTAAGGTTTCTTTTTAATTTCTAGTTTTGAACTGGATGGAACTTCTCTTTAGATCAGTGAAAGTGTGTCCGACGAAGAGCTTGGTGATCGAGGGTTCGATCCCCCTATTGAAGCATATTTTTCTGTTTCCTGAACACATTACAAATGATGTTCATTGACCTCGTAACAGGGACTTAGAACCTGGCGTGTGGTGTTCAAAGAGGAACACATTTAAAAAGCTGGGTAAGGGTGGCAGACTTTTATTGTACATCAAACTAGAGGGTGTACATTTCCCCCTCTATCTCAGTGGTAGAACTTCGGGCTGTCCGAAGGCCAACGGTCGCGTGTTCGAGCCCAAGCGTCGACACAATTTTCACGCTATTCTGATTCTTCCTATTATATTCACGCGTGTCAAACGAATGAAAAACCAACAACAGCGTCTAGTCAAAATGAACCAGGGCTAATAAATGCTGTTCAAATGGGTTCTAAGATTGACACTTTAAGCCAGAGAACGGTTGATATTTTATCCAAAACTCATTGCATTGCCAAAAGAAAAATTCGCTTTTAAGTGAACGGGATAATTTTGAGCATTACATTAAATGTCATTAAAAAAAACAAAATTAAATCAAAAACATGCCTGGTACATTGTACCTTTGTTGCAACCCTTATTGTAATAAATTGCTTAATGTAATAATTATTACATTAAGGTTAACCTTATTGTAATAAATTTAAAATGATTACATTAAGCGACGCTTATTGTAATAAAAAAATATTATTACAATAAGCGTCGACATCATGCATAATTGTAATAAAAATAACTTTACATTTCTTGAAAACTTGTCCTTGCTTAGAGAATGTATAGATCTACATAAAGATAAAATTCTAGTGTGAAAAGTTAAAATTGTCTGCACTTATCTCATAACTTCAACAAATTGATGATGTTAAATTCTGCGCTAAGCTGATTTTGTAAACTTGCAAGAGGAATGTTACCACCACCCCCCCCCCCCTTTTTTTTTGAAGTCGAGAAAAACGAGACCAAGGTTTTGCGGCCGAGACCGAGACAGACACTGAGTCAACATTTGCGCAAGTCTGCTTTTCACAGTGTTATAATTATCCAATTGAATTGAAACTTGGTCAAACTATCATATTATAAGATGTAAATATGTAAAATGTTTTTGTATTTTAGGGCAAACACATTGAGAATTTGCATTTTAGTCATCTTTTTTAAGTGTTACTGATATCTGATTGATTTGAAACTTAGAACAGTTACTGAAATCGTCACACTGAACACCTTACTGGGATTTGGTATAAATTTAATTTCCAGATTCTGCCGTTTTGTGACGAAAACATTGGCATTTTGAGAATTTGTGTTATAGTCCACTTTTCATAGTGATATTGATTTTCAATTGAATTGAAACTTTGCGTAATTAATGAAATCATTGTACTGAACACCTTACTTAAATTGTAAGGAAATGAATGCGCAGGTTCTGCTGTTTGTTGAGAATTCACGTTAGCGTCCCCTTTTTATAGTGTTATTAATATGTAATATTGATATTGTAATAAAATTCTTAGTGGAACATTAATTACATTAAGGTTAACCTTATTGTAATAAAATCTTAGTGGAACATTAATTACATGAAGGTAACCCTTATTGTAATAAAAATTATTACATTAAGGTTAACCTTTTTGTAATAAAATTATAACATTAAGGTTAACCTTATTGTAATAAAATTCTTAGTGGAACATTAATTACATTAAGGTTAATCTTATTGTAATAAAGTTCTTAGTGAAATATTTATTACATTAAGGTTAATCTTATTGTAATAAAGTTCTTAGTGAAATATTTATTACATTAAGGTTACCCTTATTGTAATAATGTTATTACATTAAGGTTACCCTTATTGTAATTAAGTTATTACATTAATGTTACCCTTATTGTAATAAAGTTATTACATTAAGGTTAACCTTATTGTAATAAAGTTCTTAGTGAAATATTTATTACATTAAAGTTACCCTTATTGTAATAAAAATATTACATTAAGGTAACCTTATTGTAATTAAGTTCTTAGTGAAATATTTATTACATTAAGGTTACCCTTATTGTAATTAAGTTATTACATTAAGGTTACCCTTATTGTAATAAAGTTATTACATTAAGGTTAACCTTATTGTAATAAAGTTCTTAGTGAAATATTTATTACATTAAGGTTACCCTTATTGTAATAAAATTATTACATTAAGGTAACCTTATTGTAATAAAGTTCTTAGTGAAATATTTATTACATTAAGGTTAACCTTATTGTAATAAAGTTATTACATTAAGGTTACCCTTATTGTAATAAAATTATTACATTAAGGTTACCCTTATTGTAATAAAGTTATTACATTAAGGTTAACCTTATTGTAATAAAGTTCTTAGTGAAATATTTATTACATTAAGGTTACCCTTATTGTAATAAAATTATTACATTAAGGTAACCTTATTGTAATAAAGTTCTTAGTGAAATATTTATTACATTAAGGTTACCCTTATTGTAATAAAATCATTACATAAAGGTTAACCTTTTTGTAATAAAATTATAACATTAAGGTTAACCTTATTGTAATAAAATTCTTAGTGGAACATTAATTACATTAAGGTTAATCTTATTGTAATAAAGTTCTTAGTGAAATATTTATTACATTAAGGTTAATCTTATTGTAATAAAGTTCTTAGTGAAATATTTATTACATTAAGGTTACCCTTATTGTAATAATGTTATTACATTAAGGTTACCCTTATTGTAATTAAGTTATTACATTAATGTTACCCTTATTGTAATAAAGTTATTACATTAAGGTTAACCTTATTGTAATAAAAATATTACATTAAGGTAACCTTATTGTAATTAAGTTCTTAGTGAAAAATTTATTACATTAAAGTTACCCTTATTGTAATTAAGTTATTACATTAAGGTTACCCTTATTGTAATAAAGTTATTACATTAAGGTTAACCTTATTGTAATAAAGTTCTTAGTGAAATATTTATTACATTAAGGTTACCCTTATTGTAATAAAATTATTACATTAAGGTAACCTTATTGTAATAAAGTTATTACATTAAGGTTACCCTTATTGTAATAAAATTATTACATTAAGGTTACCCTTATTGTAATAAAGTTATTACATTAAGGTTAACCTTATTGTAATAAAGTTCTTAGTGAAATATTTATTACATTAAGGTTACCCTTATTGTAATAAAATTATTACATTAAGGTAACCTTATTGTAATAAAGTTCTTAGTGAAATATTTATTACATTAAGGTTACCCTTATTGTAATAAAATCATTACATTAAGGTTAACCTTTTTGTAATAAAATTATAACATTAAGGTTAACCTTATTGTAATAAAATTCTTAGTGGAACATTAATTACATTAAGGTTAATCTTATTGTAATAAAGTTCTTAGTGAAATATTTATTACATTAAGGTTACCCTTATTGTAATAATGTTATTACGTTAAGGTTACCCTTATTGTAATTAAGTTATTACATTAATGTTACCCTTATTGTAATAAAGTTATTACATTAAGGTTAACCTTATTGTAATAAAGTTCTTAGTGAAATATTTATTACATTAAAGTTACCCTTATTGTAATAAAATTATTACATTAAGGTAACCTTATTGTAATAAAATTATAACATTAAGGTTAACCTTATTGAAATAAAGTTCTTAGTGAAATATTTATTACATTAAGGTTACCCTTATTGTAATAAAATTATTACATTAAGGTAACCTTATTGTAATAAAGTTCTTAGTGAAATATTTATTACTTTAAGGTTACCCTTATTGTAATAAAATCATTACATTAAGGTTAACCTTTTTGTAATAAAATTATAACATTAAGGTTAACCTTATTGTAATAAAATTCTTAGTGGAACATTAATTACATTAAGGTTAATCTTATTGCAATAAAGTTCTTAGTGAAATATTTATTACATTAAGGTTACCCTTATTGTAATTAAGTTATTACATAAAGGTTAACCTTATTGTAATAAAGTTCTTAGTGAAATATTTATTACATTAAGGTTACCCTTATTGTAATAAAATTATTACATTAAGGTAACCTTATTGTAATAAAGTTCTTAGTGAAATATTTATTACATTAAGGTTAACCTTAATGTAATAATTTTATTACAATAAAGTTAACCTTAATGTAATAACTTTATTACAATAAGATTAACCTTAATGTAATAAATGATCCAGTAAGAACTTTATTACAATGAAGTTAACTTTAATGAAATAAATGTTTAAAAAAATACTACAAGGCTAATTATTACAATCGAAGCAGTTTTATTTCTATTAACTTTATAACAATACTTAAAGATATTTTGTATTGTAATAACGTTGTCAAATATACAAATTGCTAGCATAACTTATGCTATTACGATAGAAAAACGCTACAGTTGTCAATTACAATTGTTAACAAAAACATATTATCACTCATTACTCAGCCCAATGCTGAAAATAAACGAGGATACATATTTTAGAAAAAAAGCCTGACTGGGATCAGATTTTAAAAACGACTTTTAGTTATTGATAATTCAAATAGAATGTGTCACCTTACTTAAATAGAACGACAACTCCGACACATCTATTGTATAGTTGTAAGTTAATAAATTATGTAACCCAATCACAGATTGAAAGTTGACATTGAACGAAGAATTTATGGAAACATGAAAATATAAACAAACAAATACGTATTGACACAAGTCCGTAACACATTGATTATTTTTCGAAAACACAACAATAGAATCACACATGTTATCCGTTAGAATATGGAATAATACAACAATGTAACAATTCATATCCCTCTCACCGACACTTCTTACGAAACTATCAACCGCAGTATGACGATTATAAGTACAATGCAACACAAATTGTATGCAACAGTTCAGTCCTAAAAGGAAGAAAAAGAAAAAAACCTAAATAATATATAGAATTTGGGAAGTTGAAGATGAAAGTTCAATAACGCTGCGCCATGGCACAAGCAGGTGAGCTAACAACATCATTAGAGCCGTACGTAGTCAAGCATAATATAGGAACCGTTCTTTGTTAAAGAACTGGATTGGCATTATACATGTACTCACCATAATGAAATAATGTTTGTTTTTCACAATAAGCATTACAGTAAACTGTTCGTATTTTCCTCAAATAATAACACCATGAAATACTTTGTAATACACGAACACATGACATTTTCCATAAAGTTTAGCTAGAAAACAAAATTCTGAATACTGTCCTCAATTACTAATATAATCGATGACACTTGTGTTGTGGACGTAAATTCTATGTATCATTTCCTAGACATATAGCAATATATACCTCACCATATCTGGGTCTCCTCTGCTGACCATTTTAGGACATTAGTAGCCCACACACTTGAATCCGATGATCTCTAACGCACAGTTAGATTACATTTAGCTCAATGAGTTTTCAAATGACGAAATGTGAGACTTTCTGCGATGGGCAACTCAGGACGAGACAAAAAATCGAAAGGAGCAACGAATGAGCACAGCTCGGATGACCTTAATAGCTTTCAATAATTGAAATGAAGAAAAAACAGCCAACAGAAAACAACAAATCTGTAAAAAAATGGACACAAAGTATCTACAATGGCATTAATTCTGAGCTACAAAAAGGACCTCATAATCATATACACTGGCAATGTTTCTTTACGTGAATATCATATTAAAATCCTTCACGAGAAATTCGCGCGAATTTCACATGAAATGTTTCCATGAACATTTCACAAGATTTCTTTCATATGGAATTTATCAAAATGTTACGTGAGACTCAAGTGAAAATATAAACATCTTAAACCTAGCTATAAGCTGATGTCGCATGAAATTCACACAATGTGAAAATATATTGCCTGTGGAACATGTTTAGATCTCAATGTCTCCAGCAAATGTTCGAAATGTTATGCCAACCGAAGCCAACATCTTCCAACCATAACCAGGCCGAAAACCATCTTCTATTGTTAAGAATTATTCTAAGCTCAATGGCTACGCCGCTATTTCTGCCTGAATGTTGAATAACAAACCAAATGTTGACAAACCAAATATTGAAGGACAAACCAAATGATGACAGACAAACCAAATGTTGACGGACAAACCACATGCTGACAGACAAACCGAATGTTAAATAACCAACCAAATGTTGACAGACAAAACAAATGTTGATAGACAAATCAAATGTTGACAAACAAACCAAATGTTGACGGGCAAACCAAATGTTGATAAACAATCCAAATGTTGACGGACAAACCAAATGTTGATAAACAATCCAAATGTTGACAGAAAAACCAAATGTTGACGGACTAACCACATGTTGACAGAACAATCCAAATGTTGACGAACAAACCAAATGTTGACAGACCATACAAAATATTGACAGACAAACCAAATGTTGACGGACAAACCAAAATGTTGACGGGCACACCAATGAACGAGTTAGATGTCAAAACTACTGTGATGGTTGATTCGACAAAAATTATGCAATAGATAAGATGAAGTTATATATGCATTCATAGAATGATATCGTTGTTATTACATTAAGCACCATGACAATTTTGCGCAAGTATGGTTGCAACCCTTATTGTAATATTTATTACATTAAGGTTAACCTTAATGTAATAAATCTCATGTTTATTACAATAAGCGTCGCTTAATGTAATAATTTTCTCATGTTTATTACAATAAGCGTCGCTTAATGTAATAATTTTTAATTTATTACAATAAGGTTAACCTTAATGTAATAAATTATTACATTAAGCAATTTATTACAATAAGGGTTGCAACATACCTTCCCTCTTGTTTTTTATTGTCAGTAAGTCCTTTTTATAACGAAGATGTTGTGTCCAGCAGCTTTCCTGCATTTTCTTGTTTAATGCTATTCATGCTATCAAACTGCATCTGCTCTTAAAAACCATGGCTCATGAACAAGCGGTTTTTTGTCTTAGATATTCGATTCAGCTGGCATTTACATACATGTATATATTGTTGCAAAACGACGATGAATACATGACCAATTAAACGAGTGAAAACACGTAAACCTTAATTATACTCGTTAGTACCACCTTTATATTTTGACAAAAACTAGAACAATTAGATTTGCTAATGACCACATTTAAGCATACTTATTGAAGTACTATTTACACTAAGTGATATGTATTCAATAAATGAAACAAATAATGATACATAATGTTAACTATATCAGTCGGCATGTTCAATAAGAGTTTTATTGACGTTTTCTATCAAAACGCTCACGGAAATCCCAGCTGTGACCAATTAAGGAATACTTTGTCATATACTCTGTGCTTTGACCTGAATCGATTTGAAATTATATCAACATGAGTAGCGGAATCAATGTTTATTTGAATATTGTGTTCAATGTGGAAATGATGAAAACATTGAACGATATTTGATCAGCTGATATAAGACTCACTTAAGATGCTTTGAAAGACCGATACGTAAAGGAAAGGAAAAACCTTATCGAAATAATAAATGTTTAACCATTGTAGGACATTGATATAACAGTCGATATATATTGACATGACCTATAATATATTGTAAACAGAGTGGCTGCCTTGGAAAATGTAAGGGAGTGCAATTCTTTATCTGTCAGATTTGAAACGAAAAGTTGCTAAATTGTGAAAATATAACACAAGGATTACGTCAATATTGGAGGTGGGAAGTATTAAAAGGAAAAAATAAAAGTTATAGGATACATGTATTCTTCTATATAATACAAAGTCAAATAACGTTCAATTGGAATCGATATAATTACTGCTATCATGCATCATACGGATTACAAAATCAGAAAATAGCAAAGCGTTGACAAAAACAGAATCCGATCACAAACCGATTGAACTTGAGGCAAAATAGGAACAAAGGAAATATTTACGTGGATACACTCGTAAACGTACAAGAGAATAAGACCAGGTATTCGGGAAGAGTAAGCGTCTTCTGTTCCATCTACGACAATCGCCATGTAAATCTTGGTCACATCCAAGTAAACATCAAGTCCTCGAAATGAGAAAATAAATAAGAGAATACCGAAGCGTTAACAAAATCATAACCCAAACTCAACACCGATTAAACCAGGGGCAAAATATGAACAAAGGAAAGATTCACATGGAGACCCCTGCAAAAGTATAAGAGAATAAGACCAGATGTTCCGGAAGAATAAGCGTCTCCTGCTTCATCGACGACACCCGCCATGTAAATCCTTGTCACATCCAAGTAAACATCAAGCTCTCAAAATGAGAACCGAGTATCATTGTCAATCACATCAAGTAAACCCACTAATGAGCATACTCAAAAACGTCCATCTTCATATCACTTAAAGATACAAAATATTTCTCAATGAGACAAAGATGGCGACCATAAAACTTGCCCATAGTTCTGATCAACCTGCATCTCTCGAATCATTGTGTTGTTAGTTAGTTTGTCAGCAGTTGACATCGATCACGAAAATCCCGATATTTAAAGCAAGCCCTGAAATACCAAATCAACTGCGACATGTTAACACTATAGGTTGGAGAAGCAGGGATGTTACTGTCAAGAAATGGAAAGTTAACGATCGGAAAATTGAAATCATCACGTTTATCGTCTGGCTTAGTAGTAAGCTGTCCATGTTGGTCGTAGTTTAAGTAGAGATCGAGGTAAGCAGCTGATGTAGAAGAGTATGTTGTGTCCATTATGTCAAGTTCAAAAGGGTATATACGACCGACGTGGTCAGCAAACTTCTTGTTGTTTATAGACAACACATCGTCGATATATCTGAACGTGAAATTAAAAGATTTGGCAAGGTTTTTGTTACCTGTCCTGATTAGCTCCTTCACAAATTCAGCCTCGTATGAAAACAAAAACAAGTCAGCTAAGAGAGGGGCACAGTTTGTTCCCATGGGAATGCCAACAGTCTGCTGGAAAATCTTCCTCCGAATTCAACAAAAATGTTGTCGACCAGGAATGCAATCATCCTTACTATATCTTCTTCAGTATATTTCCTCTTAGCTTTTGTCGTGTTTTTGACAAAGTATGCTCCAAAATAGCCCACTACCATATATTTGTATCGTCGTCCGCCTTTCTTGGAAAAGAAAGCTCTCATAACAAGAGATCGGAGACGTTCCTTCAATTTTGTATGAGGTATGGTAGTGTACAGGGTGGAAAAATCAAATGTTTTGACCGAAAAGACATTTTTTTAGGAGGGGGTGTTCAAGATTGATCAAAAGATCTATTGGAATTTTTCAAAATCCACATCCCATTAATTCCACTTCTTGCGTATACAGTGTCACAATACGACTGAAGCCCTGATTTTATGGTACTAAGAATTGAAGTAAGAAGTTTTGATAATGGCTTGGTCGAGCAATTAGCAGAGCCAGCGATAAAACGTTGCTTATAAGGAATTTTGTGTAGTTTCGGTATCCAATAAAGACAAGGTAGGTCAGCCTCTTGCTCATTAACCGGTACGTGGAAAGATTGTAATACAGAAGCATGGTTGGAAAGTATTTCATCTTTCGATAAACCGGTCAATGTGCAATTAGGGTTACCTTGGTTATCAAGCAGGCCTAGTTCTTTTTGCAAGCAATGAATGTAATAGCGTTTGCAAACAGTGATCAAGTTGTTGATGCTTTGTCTGCAGACACAACCACACACTTGTCAACCAATCATTGTCAATCGCAACAAATAAACACCCTAATGAGCATATTCAATTACATCCATCTTCATATCCTACAAAGATACAGAATATTTCTCAATGAGACAAGATAGCGACCACAAAACTTGAAAGTAGTTTATATCTATGAATCTGAAAAGATTTTTCTACATTTTCTTTTTGTGAATTTGGTTTTGTAGTTATACCTTATCACTTAAACATAATGAGAAAGTTGTCGATTATAAAGGACAGTTCATGTTCAGCAACACCGCTTTGATTGGATAATGGTTATTACTACACCTAGTAAATAACCCTGGGAACAAGACACGTGCTGTATATCGACACAGGGTCAATTAGCGCCAGTAATGCCGAGTGTATATCGGAATTAGAGAGCGTTGGCGAGCGTTGAAAGTTTACAAATTAGAAAAATAACGACAGCAACGGAAACGAAATCACATCAGCAAGCCGAGCGAACCATAACACCACGGAGGTCAGTTAATCAAACATCTGTCAGAGTTAACAGTAAGGCAACAACATATTGAAATCATAGAGAAGAGTGAAAAATACACAAAGTTGAGACATTAAGGAAGAACATTGACATGTGTTTGGAGGATGAAGACTATTTCAACAAAGCATTGAGATCACTAAACGATAAAACTACAGGTGGAAAACGGTGAAATAAAAATAAAAATTATAAAGTGTTTCGTCTGGGAGCATCTATCATTATTAAGCATGATGGGCGTTTGTATAACAGTCATTTCAATCGTGGTATTGGCGACTTGTGTTGCTGGCAATAACTCTACCGTGAGCACACAACTGTACAGAAGGCTACTTTTAAACTATGAAAAGAATGTGCGACCTGGATTGGATTATAGCTACCCAACTATGGTACAAT
Organism: Mimachlamys varia; assembly: GCA_947623455.1. NCBI lineage: Eukaryota > Metazoa > Mollusca > Bivalvia > Pectinida > Pectinidae > Mimachlamys > Mimachlamys varia. The sequence continues at coordinate 27,582,544 of OX392539.1, forward strand.
GTCAATTCAGATTTGCAGGAATTTCCAGATTCCAAGAAATAGACAGCAAAATATCAATTCTTGGCGCCTTCGTAATCGAATGGTTTGATGAACGCCTTATGTGGGACCCATATGAATATGGCAATATTTCAAGTACTGTTATCCCTCAAGAATTGCTATGGAAACCAGATATTGCCATAACAAACTCGTACTCTGGTGTCAAATTTTTTGATAAGGATGGAGTCAGTATTCGAGTAAAATACAACGGAACGTTGACATGGGTGACTGGAGACACATTTAAAACTTATTGCGACGCTGACTTAACTTATTACCCGGTAGATACACAAACATGCAGCATACAGATGCTAACATGGTATTCATTTCCCTTTGAAGTTGCGTTTGACAAAGTCGGGGCAAATACTGCTTTAGGTATTTATTCAGCAGATAATCCATCATGGGACGTCCAGGATATCGCAATGACCAAAATAATCAACCCAGTTATCGCTGCTACAGTGCTGTACGTAAACATTAAGTTAAAAAGATTACCAGAATATATCATCGTCAGTATCATACTGCCAGTTTGTTTTCTTTGTGTCATTCACATTTTCGTTTTTGTCCTTCCTGCGGAGTCTGGAGAGAGAATAGGGTTTTCCATAACTCTGGTCCTGTCAATCGCAGTGTTCATGACAATATTGTCAGACTCTCTTCCTCAATCGTCAAGACCTCAAATCGCGGTTTTGAGCTACTTCATCTTCTCACAGTTGATGATCAGCATTTTTATGATGATATTCACCATTTATGGACTTCGGTTTTACTGGATGACACCTGACAAGCCAGTTCCACTGTATCTGAAGATTTTTTCGCGATTAATGGATCGATTTGGTTTGGGAAGCCAATGCTGCAAGCTTAGCAAACAGGTTGTGGAGATAAAACCTACGGAACATATTCCAGAATCTGATTATGAACTTGACCAAAATCTTCCTAAACCAGATGAGTATATAACGTGGCAGAAAGTAGCAAAAGATTTCGATACATTCTGCATTATCTTCTTTTTGTTCTTCATTGTTGTAACAAATGCTATTTTCTGTGGAAAACTGTCGGTACAATAATGTTTTTTCAAAACATCGAGGAAAATACGTACTACTTTGAATTCATTTGTGTTATTATCATCATTTCATTTAGGTAATAAGCATAACAAACGGATACATATTTAAATTGTCGAAATGTGGGCTGAATTATCTTTCAATAATCTGTTTAACCAATTCTGAAACCATGTTCCTTGAAATGCCTCGATCTGAAACGGCATCAACTGGGTATTTGCTAGGTTACAGTAAGCAGATATTTAAACAATGGTAAACACACCATGAGTTGAGAGAACCTGATCTGCTTGATAAGAATTCGTTACTAGCATTCACAACAGTATGAATTTCTGTTTGGAAACACTGTTTAATGGCGTTTTACATTTTACTTCGGTATCCCGGGTAACATAACACCAGCCTATTTTACTTGTCACTTTTGATAAACCGCTAAGAGCATTTGTAGCTATTAATACTCATTTAAAGTTTTTCAGTATGTGATATCTGTCTGATATATTAGATCATGGTTACATTATGAACAATGCTGTATATAGCGCATTATCTACATCTGTAGCTTGAAAAATACTCGTAAATACTTTACAGATGACAACTGGCATATACACTGCATCTTTTACATTTAGTAATATATACAGTTTGCTGAAAAATGAATTAAACTGATTATACAGCTATTTCGTCCTCCTAGGACTCTTTAGTTATGCTTGGGGCCAAGAAAGGTGGAAATCCAAATTTTTAAAATAATGTAGAAGCAGAGATGCATAGATATGCGTCTTATCAGATACAAAAAGCATAAATGTTAATCAATAAAATTCGGAAGAAGTCGTATGAGCTGATTTATCAGGAGCTCACTACTATTCCTATGCAACCTGGCTAATATCTCTATTTCTTATGTGTGTATTAAAGTTAGAGCAAACAAATGACATTCGTTGTGCTTACATGTACATTTATACATGCATTTCGTCAAACAAGTTCTATATCTCCGAATTTTCATTATTACTTCTATTTCATACATTTTGATTTTACTCTCATGTTATTTCTCGAAGTTAACAAAGCAGAAAGGTGGACTTTAAAGTGTCAAGGTATATAGTCCAAATGTTTTGAACAAATACGTTACGACAGTGTTAATAGAAGTTAATATTTTGGGACTTATCACACAAAACATATCACTCTATAACAGCAAGACTGCATACTTAGTAAAGCAGTGATTTTAAAAAGAGGGTTTCAAAATAAAGCGGAACAGGACATAATTACTTTAATTTTACAACAATGAATTATAGATATATTATATAATTCACATAATGAAGCAAAGGACCCATTAGACCGTGAGCACTGCTGTAAATTTGCTCGAGCGAATGCAAATATAATTTGTTTTATGCAAACTTCCTCTAACTTGTGTAACTTTTATCGTGTAACTGAATAATGCACTTCTGAAATTTTCTGAGGAAATTCACACTTTTGGAATTTTCAAATTAACTGTTAATACAGTAGCTGAGGCCTAACTGAACCTGACTGTGGTAATTAATATATAGTTTCATTCATATAAATATTGTCCCAGGATAATAACATTTAATAAATAGAGCAATACTTTGATTAAAGTTCGACAAGGTTCCGAATGGGGTTATTAACTCTTTGATTAAAATTTCTCAACTTCAATATGCAATAATTGCATAAATGGTTTGAACAAATAATGTTATAATTATTTATCTATGCCATTGGAATTTCAAAAGTTTTCGGAACAGAAAATATCATGCCAAATCTTGCACCCTCAATCATCCTGTCGGTATGTGCGGTTGCTATAAAGAGTTTGTATAGTATATATTACATCTTGCTTCAAATTTAGAAAATGGATCATGAATTGATGTTTTAATCTAGTAGTTTTTTTGTAATATCGAAATCAAATTGTCAAACATAAAAAATATTATCAAAAACAGATCAACTGAATAGTTCATTATTGCATGTATTATTATAATTCACTCTGGGAACTGTTGATCATGTATAGTTTTGAGTGAATGTATTGAAAAATTAAAATCGAATTTGCAAATAGAAAATCATGAAATATATATAATCAATGTTTTATTTGTTTTTAATTCATAATGTGCAATAAATTCGGCATATACTGCAAAACCCTTTGTAGGAAAAATAAACTTAAGACATGTTCTGTTCGACAAATGAATGATTACATTCAGGCATTCTTATGAATATTTGCAATACTATGTGTATAGTTATTCCTGGCTATGACAAATACTACAATTTACTTGTACATAATAAAAAAAATAGCAATGTAGCATTATTGTGTTTAGCTTAGAATATTAAATTTGTTATGGATACATGAATTTCAGTTCTTTTACAGATGTACCTTATTACGTTTCCGGCCTGTGTTGTGAAATCGTAATAAGATGTCTATTAAAACATACATTTAGCACATAACTGACCCGTTCAGTCATGTCATACGGCCATGTCATAAATATGGTATTAGTATTTTGGTTTATTATCATAATCATGCGCTAGCGGGCTCACGAATTGGAATAATTTGATTCAATAAACAACCAATAAATTGATTATTATTCGTTTTATCATTTTTGTGACTTGTATAAAAACAAAAATACCCTATAACTGTACCTGGATAAAGGAAGACAAACATCCGAATCGAAAGGATCCCTAAAATTAAATGAGTTACTAATATCAATCCATTGTGTATATTTTGTTCAATGTCCTACTATTGTTGTTTGGATCATTGTCATGTTTGCTTTAAGCTTGTAGTTATTCACTTTTATCCGTGCAATTTCAATTAACAACACGCCGAAAAGTTACGTATAATTAATACTCAAATTATATTTCCTTCCGTTCCATGTGCACTCAAGTGTTATAAAGCATTATGGATAGGAATCCAAAACTCGACAGACACCTCTTAGTGTATATAAGAAACTTTGACGGAATGAATCGTTATGACCTCAAATCCGGGTTATTACGGACGAACGGACGTCATCCGCGAAATGGTAGTCATGAGACATTTTTTTTGTGTTTAAAGGTGTAACAAAGCATTGGATGGACCACAGTCCATCACTCTGATGATGGTGGGCGAAAATCAACAGTCAGTCCCTATGATTCCAAACATAATTTTGTGCTTTATTTCAAACTAGACCAAATAATCAACTGTTAAAAAAAGTGTGAATGACTGTTTTCATTCATCACAGTTATTCCTTAGAGATTTTTCTAATCCATTTTATTCATTGAGCCAGTCTAGTTCGAAATGTCCACGTCGCATCAATCAAACTCACTTTCAAAAGCTCAAACTGGCAAGCTGTTTTGAGATATACTGCATTCCGGACTTTGTTCGTGGCAGTGTTACTTTCACGGCAGAATTCTAACGTGAATTCAAAATGTAGCGACAATTGCCAGTTCCTGAAAACTTTAAAATTCTAAAACAAATCAAAAGTACTGGTGGAGGCGTTACTCGGATGTTTGGTTATGGTAATAAAATGAAATGTGAAAAGTGAATATTTCTTATCTTCCGGAATGGAATTATAGATGCAAAAATAAATATTAGTCGATATACTTGTATGAACAATTATTAACTATTAAACATCATTTTATACAATCAAATTATCGATAGAAATGTTGTCAATTATTTTGCGCTTTTGAATTTCGAACTATTTTGCAGTCGTCGACAACATTATTGAAGTTATCTCCCTTTCATCAGTCAACTCGACCAGATGTTTAAAAGTCTGATAGCAGTATACTCTGAAAGAGGAAAGAAAAAACATTAAATTCATGTTCATAGTATCATAAGGATAGTTGGAATCAGAACAAGTTAAATTGATTCTTCTTTAGTTTCCTGACGCCTATAACTTAACTACCGTAATTTCGCGCATAAAGTGCGCACTCGCGTATAGTGCGCAGTACTTTTTGGTGTCCAAACATCTTTTAAAAATAAATCTGGAAAAAAGTCAAGCTGGAGTGATACTACCAACTAGGTAGTCGCCAATTGAGGTTATTAAAATAAATACATTTGAAAAAGAAACTTGGAAAACAACACAATAATATAAGGGGACATGCATGATACAGGTAATTGAAATATATTGTTGCACGACAAAATCCTTCATAAATTATTCACTTAAATCTCATATAAGACATCGATCGAGTCAGCCATGTATGTGTGTACTAGGATGAGTGTACTTAAAGCAGTCGCTCAAACAGGTGCGACGAGAACCGCCTACATCCGAATTTGCGGGATATTAAAGAACACAAAACCTTTGTGATTTCAGCATTGTTTCTTTGAAAAGAAAATATCTATATGTATTGGACTGTTTTGAATCCTTAAAAGATTATTTTCCAAACTATAACTTTTATCGTTCGGGCAACTTGCAAGTTTGTGACACTGCCGGGTATTAGTATCAGGCGTACGCGACCTTTACTTTTTGCAGTGCACAAACCGGCGAACTTTCTATGTTGTTTTCGACACATTTCTACCGTCAGGATTGTATCTTTCAGTAAAATTTTACACTTGTTAATCATACGTAACATTTTGAGCCGCAGAGCGCTAACAACGATCTAATACTTATTATAAGTATATTTCATGCCTTGTAATAAATGCATAAGGCGAACGTCAATACAATCTCGATCTGAAAGTTTAGCTAGGCTAGGCCTGCTTGAGTTTATTTATCAGATTCTATCGCATAATAAACATATGACTTTGAATTGCAACTTTTCGTTGTTGTATAACGATACTACAAAACTGTTTAATAAAATATTAATTGTTTACTACTGCGAAGATGTCGGTCATGAATTTCACCCCAAAACGATACATTTGAAGGTGGATGAATCGGATGTTCAGCATTAAGGAAAACAAAATTAAATATCATCTCACAACAAATACAGATAGAAAAAGGTGTTAATTATTTGAAACGTATACAGCAGGTTCAAACAATAATCATATAAAGTATCTATGGTACAATATTTAAAATAGATCTAAGAACTGTACTCCGATACTGTAAAAGTTGTCTCCCTTATTTAACGTTATTGCAGAGATTACCGCTAGGTGTCGCCGTGCATCCAGTTTTAGCTAATCGCTATCTGCACGGCGTTACTAACGCATCAAAAAACGGTTATATAAGGTACAATAAATAACTTTATTGACAACACCATTATGAGAGATAATCAACATGTTTATTACAATAATTTTATATATGAGCACTGTTTACATACTGTATACACGAAAAGTTTGAATGTTTCAAACATTAAAACTTTGAGCATATCAAGACAAAAGCAACGGTTGGTTAATTGTTTTTATGCCCTATTTATCAACAACCAGGGTCAGTAAAGGACGGTCTCCCGGTGTATGCGATTATTATTAGATGTGTATGTGTGTGTTAAGAGCGTGTGTATTTGGGAGGCTGCGCTATGTTCGTGTAAGCCTTCTTGCGATAGTCCGAATCTTTTGCCGATTTAAAGTGCTACCACACTAAGTTTACTGCCGAAGGTAGCCAGCAGAACAACCAAAAAAACATCTTTCACCTCCTTGGTAGTGAGACAAGAGATCTCAACCCTCGGGGTAAGGTTCTTAAGCTGCCAAACACTCGGCAAGTCTTTTGTTTGGCAACTTACGAATTTTGCCCCTCGGGTTGAGATTCTCCTGTCTCACTCCCAAGGGGTGAACTATTCTTTTAGTCTCGGCCTGGGAACAGAATCTATAACCTTCCTCCCAGAGGAGATAACGCTCAACTAAAGGCCAAAAGTGAGGTTGTGTCAAGGGAGACATTAGGAAGGAGAAAGTTGTAAAGAAAGAATGGAAAAGATAAGTCGCCTTCTACGATCATGTAATGGGGGAAGCAGGTACCATTCTTACGCCCTACCTGCAGGGTAGTCCGAAGGGTTTTGACTCTATATAATCCGCTGAAATATTGGGACGGCTAGCAGCTCGAAGAGTCAGAATTCGTCCTTACTTGAAAACTGGAAATTTTACCGACCCTTGCACGGGTCTCTGTTTAACTGTGTTTTCTTATATGAAACGTTTTCTATCTAGCACAAGCAAATAAGGTATCAATGGAAGGAACAGTTTTTTTCTTCAAACTTGCACATTTAATCAAGTCACAGGAGGTTGTAAAGTACAAAATACAACTGTCGCCACTAACTTCTAAAAAATAACCAGATTCATTGCGTCTGTTTGAAAATGCCCCCGCCTAACGTCACGTGATACAAAATAGATAGTTTTAAACAGATGCCAGGAATCTGGTTATTTTTTAGAAACTGGTGGCGACAGTTACTTTACAACCTCCTGTTACTTGATTAAATGTGCAAACTAGTAGAAAAATATCTACCTCTTTCAGATGACTTAGCTGACTTGTTTTTGCTTTTATACGAGGCTGAATTTGTGGAAGAACTTATCAGGATAGGTAACAAAAACCTTGCCAAATCTTTTAATTTCACTTTCAGATATATCGACGATGTGTTGTCTATAAACAACAAGAAGTTTGCTGACCAAGTCGATCGTTTATATCCTTCTGAACTTGAAATAAAGGACACAACAGACTCTTCTACATCAGCTGCTTACCTCGATCTCTACTTAAACTACGACCAACATGGACAGCTTAATACTAAGCTATACGATAAACTTGATGATTTCAATTTTCCGATCGTTAACTTTCCATTTCCTGATAGTAACCCCTGCCTCTTCAACCTATGGTGTTTACATGTCGCAGTTGATTTGGTATTCCAGGGCTTGCTCTAAATATCGGGATTTGCGTGATCGATGTCGACTACTGACAAACAAACTAACAACACAAGGATTCGAGAGATGCAGGTTGATGAGAACCATGGACAAGTTTTATGGTCGAATATCCTGTATCTTTAAGTGATATGAAGATGGACGTTTTTGAGTATGCTCATTAGTGTGTTTACTTGTGATTGACAATGATACTCGATTCTCAAGAGAACTTGATGTTTACTTGGATGTGACAAAGATTTACATGGCGGTTGTCGTCGATGAAGCAGAAGACGTTTACTATTCCGGAACACCTGGTCTTATTCTCTTGTACTTTTGCAAGGGTCTCCATGTGAATCTTTCCTTTGTTCATATTTTGCCCCTGGTTTAATCGATTTTGAGTTTGGATTATGATTTTGTTAACGCTTTGGTATTCTCTTATTTATTCTCTATCTAGGACTCGTCAGTGGTACTAAACAATGGTCAAAAAGTGAAGCCTAAGAGGCGCCCGAGGAAGCAAAACCGGTCGAAAGAAATGTCCAAATCCAGGTAGGGAGGAGCACTAGCATTATAAGTATTCTTTTTAAATATAGAGTACAGATACAGTAAGGTATATTCTGAATCGTACCACTTTTCGAGTGAATTAAAAACATCGTATTCCGGTTATGGTAAACATCAGAGCATAACAGTTCACCAGAGATTTCTAACACCTACGATGTGAAAATGTTCATTGCTGTTCGTTTGTAATACCAAATAACTGGTACGTGTACTAGCCTAGTGCCTGGTGTGGTTAATACAGCAGAACTAGGCAAATATACCTCCGCGCACATTCGCCTTTATTATAATATAATATAGATTCTGGGAACGTCAGTGAGGGCTATGTTGAAATTTCGAGGATGCAGACGTTCTGTGGATGCAAAAAATCGAATCTAAGAGCAAAAATATGAACAATTAAAGGAACACGAAGACCCCCTTGAGAAAGTATAGGAGAATAAGACCTCGAGTTCCTGAAGAGTAAGCGTCATTTGCTTCAAAGATGAAACTCTGTAAATCTATGTCACTTCACTTTAATATAACGTCCTCAAAGTGAGACTGAGGCATAATTCCAAAGCATATAATTTGCCAATGATTGTGGCACTTTCTTTGCAATGAAGGTCCGACTCTATAGTTGTTTTTCATGTGATATTACTTTCTTTCAATTCAACAGGCCCTGAAGGCTGCATTGATAACAAAATGTATTAACAAATACCACTATGTAGGAATACACATACAGAATGAAATTGCACACACATGTTAATCAGATATTATGACGATGATAACACATAATATCAAGCTACACAATTTGCTGTTCACATGCTTTTTCGAGAGACAAATCATTTTCATTTTCAAGGTAATGTAAAATTATTTTCTTATTTTGTTTAAACAAACCACACGTTCTTCCACGAATACGGGATTTACGAAGATAAACCCATGTTGAGCCACTGGACTATAAAAACCAGCGAGGGATTATAAAATATTTCTCTGTTTAAATAAGTGCAGTAAAGTATAGGCTTTCAAAGCGTTAGAATAAAAATATAAAATCTGAAAAGTTCAGTCTAGATTCTAGGCCACGTAAGTAAACTATACATGACACATTGGCAAATAATAATCTTCAGCTTGCTGTCTGCTGACCACCCTGATACTTTATTCCAGGGAAGAAATATAATTTCTTCCGGATGTCTTTCTTGATAACTTTGATTTCCCCAACATGTCCTCGGGCCTTGGTTTGATTGTCCAGCACTGCATTGCTCATGAGCTGATTCACCTACAAATAGAGAAATTCGGGTTATCGCTGTTCCTCACACTTTAGAATGTACCCCATATCCTGTGGTCAGATTGTTAAGTTATTTAAATAATATTGCATTTGTCTCATAAAAGTTGCAAGTTTTAATTCAACTTTGAAATAGTCTTATAGAGCACTTTGGTAAAAAGGATTTTTCTACGTGTAGTTAATCACTTTCTTCAAAGACATGAAAAATATCCATCAAAATCTGGCACGTCCTTCCAGTACTATAACTACAATACAATACAAACTTAACTAAACCAACCATTAGCAATGTTTTTAAAAATGTTTGATAAGCGCTGTACATGCCGTTGTGTTTGTTCTACAATTCGTTTTATGTCCCCAAACAATGTTTTTGGTAATGTATACGGATATATATATTCTTAGGTTTACATTTAACTTATAATTACATTTCTCCAATCTTGTCCATTCTCGACACTCTCCCCTTCTTCCATTCGCTCACTTGCCTCGGTTAAAATTCCCTTTTGTTACCATGTACTCGCCTGGAGACCTCTTTCCCAACTTTATAGTAACCTTGCCCGACCCCTTCTATTCTTCCTTTTGATGCGTCTTTTTAACCCTCTTCCTAACTTTTGTCTACCCTTTTATCTTTGCACTTGTCTTGTCAGCCTTCTCTCAGCTTTGATTTGAAATTAACGTCCCGCTTCTCTGTCTAGTCTGGATTCATATTGACACCTCCTCTCACTCTCATCTTTATCTTATCTTGGCATCGTCTTTATCTCAGTCCAATTTGCTCATACCTTCTCAATCAGCTCTAGGAGGTGTTGATTGTAGCTGTATGCATGGACAACATCTTGCAATGCTCTCATAAACCACATCTCTGGTGCATCTTTTCTCCAAGTCCCGTATTGACCTGAAAAACAGAGGAGATTTAACTTGTGATATCACATTTTAAATTTCATATTACTTATGTCACTTTCATATTTTCACATCATACGGGTGTTATATTCATATTTTTATATCACAGAGGTATTGTAGTCTTAATTTTATATCATTCATGCAACATTTTATATATCAAAACAATACTAACAATCTTGAACAGAAACCGATGAAATAACAATGCCGCGAAAATAAATCCAGCATACAGTTTTCTATCAATTATCACAAAGATTTTACAGTATTTATCCGTGAAATAGTATGGCACGCGTTAGTATTAGCCGTGATATAATTTTAGAACTCCACTATCGTTAAAAATAGCTTGTGTGAATCTCAAACGATCATTTGTGACTGTTCCTAATAATTTATTCTTACAATGCACAAATAAAGAAAATCTTAAAATCACTAGCAATGAATTAATATCAATCAGATTATATATAAATACATAATAAATAAACAAAAGTCAGTATATACATGTTTTTCATATTGAGCGCCTAAAATGCAGACGTGAAAAGGTACGTCTTAAAGTGTTTCTTGAATTTGGCTAGAGTATTAGATTTTCTGATAGCGGATGATAATTGAGCTATTCCACAACGTGGCCGAAACTCTTTCAAAGCAACGGTTTCAATAGGTCACGTTACGAGATTTCGGAACACACAACAATGATTCTTTCTCCGACCTGAGTGATCGTGACGGCTGATACTAGGGAAACTAGCTCCCTGGTGTACTGGGGAGCTGTTCCTTACAGTGTCTTGTGTGTGTATACCAAGATTTTGTACTGTGACCTGTATTGTATACACAAAGAATATTTATATTGATAACTCTTAAATCATTATACTTGTAGTATCCGTGATATTCCCCACCCCAATTCATCTTGACACTGACGAAGTATTGTTAACGTAATTGATTAAATACTGTTAAGAAGATTTCATTTTTCGGAGGATTGATAAATCTACCAATTGAAGCCCAGATACTAGTTCAACATAATAAACTAACGTCCATAATTGCATCCATACATTTTATTACTTGGATGTGACCACGATTTACATGGCGGGTGTCGTCGATGAAGCAGAAGACGCTTACTCTTCCGGAACACCTGGTCTTATTCTCTTGTGCTTTTACGAGAGTCTCCATTTAAATCTTTCCTTTGTTCCTATTTTGACACTAGTTTTATCGATTTTGAGTTCGGATTATGGTATTGTTACACTTTGGTATTCTCTGATTTTTTTATTATTTATATATATATGTTACAATCCGTAAGCTGACATAGATCAATATCAAATCTTAATATGTATATAACTTTCTTAACTTTGGGAACGGAGTTTAAGCGCTACAGTAATAATATAATTTCAATACTCCGATTAGAAAAAATAAGCACAATTATTATATAAATAATATTCTCAAGGGATAAAAAGCATGAATGTAGGCATGTTTGAAAAATCGAGCTAGGTATACATTATCCGCTATCGTTTCCGCCTGTTACCCGGGACACAGAAGGAAATTTAGTTGATAAGTTCATGCAACTCAAATTTGGGCTTGGGAGGTTTCGAAATGTTTAGGAGTACCAACGCATGTTTAGCAAACAAAAGATCGTCAATAACACCTATCTTTCATAGATGGAATCTCCATAGCCACAGATTTGATTAGTGTCACGGTACATAATATACACAATTCAGTAGTACACGATTTGAAAGTATACCGATTCCCACCTTTTGGCCCCTAGGATCACCTAAGAGTCCTAGGAGGACGAAACAGCTGTATGATGCAGTTTAATTAATTGTTTCGGCAAATCTATTAATAAATTTAAAAAATACAGCATATGTGTGAGTTATGTCATCTTCAACAGAGAGGTTAATATCAAACTGTGTTTATTAGACAAATACTAAAAATGTTGTACATTAACGAAATGCAACCATTTTAGATGTATCTTGGAGAATCCCTATTTTTAGTGGGGCAGATTCGTGTATAAATATGAAGGAATTGTGGGTTTTTATGTACAAGCATGAAACTTGGCATGCTGATAGGTAATATCACAAACATTATTTCCAGATATGGAGCCACCGGGAAATGTTACTATTTTTAGCTTTAGCCGCCATTTTGAATACCAGTGCGTAGAAATTACAACAAAGTTTAAATAATCCAGTTAATCTCATCCATGCGGATCAGTGTAATATTGTGCTTCAAATTTTCTCTTTAAAGTGTTAATACTATCAATGCTACCATGGGAAATTCATTTATTTTCTGCCGTTTTATAAAATAAATGATATTTTAAGTCGCTTAACCCTTAATAAGTTACGATCTTCTACAGACTTGTTGCTTTGACTTTGGTTTTTGGTTTTTGTTTGTTTAACGTTCTATTGATAGGCAGGGTCATTTAAGTGCGTGCCATGTTTTGTAGGTGGAGAAAGCAGGAGTTCCCGTAGAAAAACCACCGACTTACATATAGCAACTTCCCCACGTGGGTTTCAAACTTGCGACCCAGAGGTGGAGGGCTAGTGGCAGACTGTCGATTTGTTGAAATCCTTGTACGACATATATATGCTTAGATAGGAACATATTATTTTATTGTGGGTACAGGTAATATTTTTCAGAAGTCTTCGCCTCCTAGATCCACAAAATCAAGAAAAGTCTGAGATTAACCACCACAACAAACTGACTGGGAAAAGTGTGTAATTTGTCAAAAAGAAACATCGGAAAATCTACAATGCCCCGCTGAATCGAAAAGAAATGACCTTACTGCTGGACAAGGATATTCGACTTTCTCTGAAAACATTATTCGTTTTCATGAACTTCGACAGCTTCCAATACCAATATATTTGACTCGTTTGGACACTGGAGTTGGTATAAAAGCAACACTTCTACATCATGCAGTAAAGTGGCATAAATCCTGCCATATGAAATTCAACAATACAAAGCTGAAACGGGCAGAGAAACGGCAAGCATCTTCGCAGGATAATGACCAGGAACCATCATCTTCCAAGAAGTTTACTAGGAGGGATAGCAAAGTGGGAGAAAAGGGAATCGAAGTTTGTTTCCTGTGTGATAAGGAATCATCAATGTCTGATCCATTCAGGGAAGCTTCAACATTCCGCCTTGATAACCGTGTGCGAAAATGTGCCATGGACTTACAGGACGAAAGACTTCTTGCAAAATTAGCTGGAGGGGACTTAGTTGCACTAGAGGCAAAGTACCACCCTCGATGTCTGGTTGCACTTTACAATAAAGCTGCATTGCTCACGAACCAGTCTAATCAATCAAACGAAGATCAAATAAGTTGCGGGATCGCTCTTGCAGAGCTTCTAACTTATATTGATGAAGCCAGAATTGATGAAAATATTGCGCCAGTGTTTAAACTTGCCGATCTTGTAAAATTGTACTCATCTAGATTGAAACAGCTTGGAGTGGAGCAAACGGCACGCATCCATAGTACTGAATTGAAAAATCGTATTCTTAATCAGTTCCCTGACTTAGATGCTTACAAGGAAGGGAGAGATGTACTGTTGGCATTTGACAAAGACCTTGGGCCAGCATTGAAAAAGGCATGTCTGAATGAAGACTATGACGATGATGCAATTTGTTTGGCAAGGGCTGCGAATATTGTGAGGAGGGATATGCTTGAAATAAAGACTTCATTCAATGGGTCCCTTGAGCATGACTGCCAAGTCAAATCAGTTCCTCAGTCCCTTATTGCACTTGTATCTATGATTCAAGATGGTTCGAACATTAAGTCTCATTCTGGTGATGGTATCACTCAGCCAACCCTCAGTATAGCACAACTTCTCATGTTCAATAGCTCGAAACGACGAAGGACAAGAAGTACAGCTGTATATCACAGCAAGATCAAAGAACCACCACTTCCGACTTATATTGGATTGACTGTGCATGCTAGGACAAGGAAACGAGAGTTAATTGAAACTCTTTATGATCTCGGACTCTCTATATCATATGATAGGGTGATGGAGATTTTTACAACACTAGGGAACAGCGTAAGCGAAATGTATCACCGGGAGAAGGTTGTCTGCCCTCCAAACCTACGACAATGAGTGTTTACAGTTGCAGCCGTTGATAACATTGACCATAACCCAAGCTCAATCACTGCATCTGATTCTTTCCATGGCACAGGTATTTCCATTTTCCAGTGTCCAACGCCTGATGATAATGGTACGAATCGCATGGGGAGACTTCGCTTCGAACAGGAGGCATCTTCAAACACTCTTAGAGAGCTACCAGAGTTTTACACAACTGTCCATCCAGTGAATTTTCCACGGAAAGAGGTCATGGTTCCGGGGATCGATAATGTGGCAGCTTTAAATGAACGCCAGGTTAACCATGAAGTATATCAGAAAGAGCTTGAGTAAGTATTTATAAGCATCATATACCCAGAATAACATTTCATTGCAGGAAGTACATGTAGCAAGGACACATACAACATATATAAGAGTTTAGCATACAACCTTTTCTTCTTTCAGATGGCTGCAAAAAGTTGAACAATATTATATGGAGAGCGAGGACGTAGATGATGATACCAGTCTTTCATGGGCAGCTTTTCATGCAAGCAACCAACTAGAACAAGACGTAACACCTGCCATCACTGCATTACTTCCACTGTTTCCGGATGGTTCAAAGTCTGTTGCCATGATTCGACATTCTATGGATGTTTTTAAACAGTCTATTAAATCTGTCAACCAAGATCAAACGCCAGTAGTCACGATGGATCAACCTCTGTACACACTTGCTAAACTCATCCAGTGGCACTGGCCAGATAACTACGGTGAAGACAAGTTTGTCATCATTCTGGGTAGGCTGCATATTGAAATGGCTGGACTGAAACTGATTGGATCCTGGTTAGAAGATTCTGGTTGGATTGAAGCACTGGTACAAGCGAATGTGTCTTCTGTAGGGACGGCAACATCGTTCATTAATGCATCACATGTCACCAGAGCTAGACACGCTCATCGGGCTACCGCAGCCAGTTTATTCATCTTGCTAAAGAAAGCTTATACACTATATAAAGAATCCCTGGAAGCCGAAATCCCTCCGCAAGTATTCGAAGAATGGTGTGAACAACGAAAACAGGAGTACCCACAGTTTCAATTCTGGTACATTGTCCTCCAACTTGAGCTTCTTGTCCTGACCTTTGTTAGATCTTTAAGAACTAGTAATTTCCCTTTGTACATGGATAGTCTGACGAAACTTGCTCCATGGTTTTTCAGTCTAGACCACACTAACTATGCCAGGTGGTTATCTGTCCATATCAGAGATATGGTTTGTCTGAGTAAAACCCATCCGACAATTTCCACTGAGTTCAACAAAGGGAATTTCTCCATACACAAAACAGAGAGGAAATATTCAGCTATTGCGATTGACCAGGCTCACGAACAGAATAATGCTACAGTAAAAAGTGAAGGAGGAGCTGTTGGTTTAACTCAGAATCCCGAGGCCCTAAGAAGGTGGATGGTTGCAGGACCTGAGCTAGTCAGGGTTTCGGCAGAATTTGAAGCATCCATCGGAGGTTCCCGAAAAAGTCACGGCAAAGAATCGAAACATCATGAACAGAACAAGACTTCACAGGTAACATTTGTTAAGCATGTTCAAAGTTTAGTGGAGGTATTAGAAGAAATGGGAAACCCTTTTGAAGAGGAAAGCAAGGATTTTCTGCGCCTTGATACCAGAGATATTGTTGACCAAGCAGTAGTACGGACTGTTCGCAATATAGAAGATATTGGGAATCAGCAATTTCGGGCATTCACCACGGATCGCCTGGTAAACAGATCAACTGCTATCGATGAGCCAATTCGGAAAAATAAGCTGCCAAAATTCAGCAATCAGTCACAGAGAGAAAGATCTAAGGCTTGTCTGCAAATTTCGTCATTAAAAAACGATTGCTCCCTTTTCTCCAGGTTGTACATTGCTTGTCAGTCACGCAATGGAGATCTCAATGAGTTCTTTAAACACAAAAACCAAGCCTGCCCACCATCTTTGTCTCACCTTGGTCAACAGAAACTTGGCACGAAAATCAGATCTAGTCCATTGTCTGAACGTAGAGCTGAAAATGGAAAGTCCGGAAGCCGATGCCATTATCCTTGACGGTGCTGTGATAGTAAACGTCCTCAAGCCCGTTGGCGTCAAAACCTTTGAAGACTATGCTCAAACAATGTTCTTGCCTTACTTGACAAAACAGCTTCAATACGTAAGTCGAGTTAATGTTGTATGGGACCAATACTTAACAGACAGTCTCAAGGGTCAAACTAGAAGCAAACGTGGAAAAGGAGTGAGAAGGAGAGTCGGTGCCCTTGTAACCATACCCGGAAACTTGCAAGAATTCCTTCGGATCGACGAGAACAAGACCGAGTTGTTTTCATTTTTAGGAAAGCACATTTCAGAACTGGAAACAGAAAATCACTTGGTAACAACGAATGGTCCTGGAGTTATGTGTACCAAGAAGTGTGCACATATTATGCTGACACCTTGCAATCACGAAGAGGCGGACACCAGAATGATCCTTCATCTTAAATTGTTACTTTCAATGTACTTTGACAATGCCAGTATAATCATAACTTTTCTTACTATTACATTTACTCATCATATGACATGAAACAAAATAATATGTTAAAGGTGGAAAATTAAGATTTGTAAGGTGCTGATCATTCTAGACACATGTCAGAAGCAAAACGAACAAATTCTACTGTTATAATACAATGAAACTCGAACAATTTCAGCATAACAATCATTAAAGAAAAATACAATTTTTTGCTGACTCAGCATTAATATTTTGTTGAATTAAAGAATTACTATCAATTTAATCTTTCACATCTACACATTGAAGTATTTTAGATGTAAATTTCATTGTTTTTGATGATTAAAAAGACAAAAAAGGTTAATCTTTATCCCGTTATTAGAATTGTTGTATTTTAAGAGCCGCCATTTTTAAAAATGGCTGCCATTCAAGTTACGAAACACATTTTTGATGGCTCCATATCTGAAAATACTCAGAACATGCTTCTTATAAAGCAGATAGATTTTCATGCTTGTACGTAAAAACCCACAATTTTTTCACCAATCTGCCCCACTATTTTACCAATCAGACCATGATCTCTAACCTGGAGTTTAACCAAGATTCAACCCCTTATCCTGGTAAGATGAATGTAATACACACACATATTCAACATATTTTCAATTTGGAGATACACAGTTATACATAAGTTTTATGTGAATATGCAGAAAGTTGCAGGCCGAAATGGTGCTATCTTTAGCAAACTTACAATGTCACAATTGTATTGGTGTGGTAAATTCTATTAACGAACCAGTAATGCGTAGTAAATAATTTCCTTAATGAGTTTTAAAATCTATAACTTGATGTTAATATCTAAATTAACATGTCTTCCAAAGTCATACTCACCATGGTACACGTGGAAGACAAAAAGGTTATCCTCATTGGTTGACGAGTGATCTGTTCTAGCATCTGCTTCTGTTCTGCCTTCTGGTGGTGCTGGATCTAAAGTAACGATTTCCCTGATAAATGTTGGCTGCTGACAACCTAACTTACGACACAGGGATTCGAGAAATGCAGGTTGATGACTACCACGATTAAGTTTCTTGGTTGCAATCTCAGTCTCAATGAGTTATTTTCCGTATCCATGTATGATATGAAGTGGACGCTTTTTAATATGCTCATAAGTGTGCCTATCAATTGTGATTGAGAATGCATCCATCTCACTTGGGGACATGACATATGCTTGGATGTTACTTACATTTACATCGAAAGTGTCGATGAAGCAAAAGACGCTTACTCTTCTGGAAAGTCTGATATTAATCTCTTGTATTTTTTAATGGTCTCCATTTTATTTTGACTTCGAATTATAGTTGTTGACGCTTGGGTATTCTCTGGGTATTTGATTTTACATTAAAAAGTAACAATAAGCCAATGATCACACAACACCCACCCCCCCCCCCCTCCAAGGGTTAGGGTCATGTTCTTTGATCAAACAGGCTACAATTATTAACTTATTGACCCCTTGAAATGTTACTAAGAAACATTCGAAGCTTTGAACTGGAAGAGTTCAAATGTGTTTTCTCACATTTTCAGTTTATTGTTAAATCAAGATAGTAGTCCTTCCGATAAGGCAAGCACTTTTACTGGGCAAACCTTATTGGATTTTACCTTTTCTATTAGAAAATATAACGGATAGGCTAGCTCCAAGTCCCATTGAAATATACGTACCTGTTGCACATTCATCAAGTATGGTGATCACAATGAATATCTTCGGTTTATCCCTTAAAGCTTCACATTGTGTCACCATGTTAATTACATTTTCTAAGTTCGCACATCTAATTTCTTTGTCAAAGACAAGGCCACATCCTGCTCCAACGGGCCCAAAGGACAGGAAGAACATCATGAAATATCCAGCACTGTTCAATTCTGTGGTATTTTTACGGATCATTTCTCTTGTATTTTCTTCGAAGTCCTTCAACCAATAAATATGATAAAATGAATAGAAAATATTATTTGAAAAAAAAATAAACAAGTATGAAACTGATTATGAATGTCTAATGCATGTATAATTTCTTATATTTATTTCACAAAACATTCCTTTCTTGACGATGGGAAGACAAATTTAGAATGATAAATGCAAATAATAATTTATAGTTTGAAAAATCATAGTACCACATCCCTTTCATGTTTCAACAGTAAGTACTATTAAAGTGTGTCTATAACCACACCATTTCATTTGGCACCAGGGACCTGGAGAAAATCAACTTGGATCGACACGTGACTTACATCCTTTCTAAGTTGTCGCGAAATGTGTTTGTTTATGCATGATGCACAACTCACAACAACGGACAAGAGGCCCAATGGGCCTGCATCGCTCACCTGGTATCAATCTCTGACTTATATTATAGTGTAACCCTAAAGTTCCCTAAAATCTTGTCTCTTAGGCATTTGGGTTTATCAGAAGAAGTCGCTCAAAACTGTTAACTGATTTGACCACTGTGACCTTTAATATGGGTCAAGCTCATTTTCCTTCCAAAACTTTGTCAAGCTTCATACAAGGAACCTTTCAGCCAAATATCATGCTTCTAGGGCTTTTGGTATTTCAGAAGAAGTCATTTAAAGGTTTTAACAGATTTGACCCTTGTGACCTTGAATATAGGTCAAGATCATTTCTTTCCGCAAACTTTGTTGGGCTTCATCCAAGGAACCTTTCAGCCAAATATCATGCACCTAGGGCTTTTGGTATTTCAGAAGAAGTTGTTTAAAGGTTTTTACAGATTTGACCTCTGTGATCTTGAATATATGTCAAGGTCATTTCTTTTCGCAAGCTTTGTCAGGCTTCATCCAAGGAACCTTTCAGCCAAATATCATGCTTCTAGGACTTTTGGTACTTCAGCAGAAGTCGTTTAAAGGTTTTAACAGATTTGACCCTTGTGACCTTGAATATGAGTCAAGGTCATTTCTTTTCGCAAACTTTGTTGGGCTTCATACAAGGAACCTTTCAGCCAAATACCACGTTTCTAGGGCTTTTGGTATAACAGAAGAAGTCGTTTAAAGGTTTAAACAGATTTGAGCCCTGTGACCTTGAATATGAGTCAAGGTCATTTCTTTTCGCAAACTTTGTTCGGCTTCATCCAAGGAACCTTTCAGCCAAATATCATGCTTCTAGGGCTTTTGGTACATCAGAAGAAGTCGTTTAAAGGTTTTAACAGATTTGACCCTTGTGACCTTGAATATGAGTCAAGGTCATTTCTTTTCGCAAACTTTGTTGGGCTTCATACAAGGAACCTTTCAGCCAAATACCACGTTTCTAGGGCTTTTGGTATAACAGAAGAAGTCGTTTAAAGGTTTTAACAGATTTGAGCCCTGTGACCTTGAATATGAGTCAAGGTCATTTCTTTTCGCAACCTTTGTTCGGCTTCATCCATGGAACCTTTCAGCCAAATATCATGCTTCTAGGGCTTTTGGTACTTCAGAAGAAGTCGTTAAAATGTTTTAACAGATTTGACCCTTGTGACCTTGAATATGAGTCAAGGTCATTTCTTTTCGCAAACTTTGTTGGGCTTCATACAAGGAACCTTTCAGCCAAATACCATGTTTCTAAGGCTTTTGGTATAACAGAAGAAGTCGTTTAAAGGTTTTAACAGATTTGAGCCCTGTGACCTTGAATATGAGTCAAGGTCATTTCTTTTCGCAAACTTTGTTCGGCTTCATCCAAGGAACCTTTCAGCCAAATATCATGCTTCTAGGACTTTTGGTACTTCAGAAGAAGTCGGATAAAGGTTTTAACAGATTTGACCCTTGTGACCTTGAATATGAGTCAAGGTCATTTCTTTTCGCAAACTTTGTTGGGCTTCATCCAAGGAACCTTTCAGCCAAATACCACGTTTCTAGGGCTTTTGGTATAACAGAAGATGTCGTTTAAAGGTTTTAACAGAAATGACCACTGTGACCTTGAATATGAGTCAAGGTCATTTCTTTTCGCAAACTTTGTTGGGCTTCATCCAAGGAACCTTTCAGCCATATATCATGCACCTAGGGCTTTTGGTATTTCAGAAGAAGTTGTTTAAAGGTTTTTACAGATTTGACCTCTGTGACCTTGAATATATGTCAAGGTCATTTCTTTTCGCAAGCTTTGTCAGGCTTCATCCAAGGAACCTTTCAGCCAAATATCATGCTTCTAGGACTTTTGGTACTTCAGCAGAAGTCGTTTAAAGGTTTTAACAGATTTGACCCTTGTGACCTTGAATATGAGTCAAGGTCATTTCTTTTCGCAAACTTTGTTGGGCTTCATACAAGGAACCTTTCAGCCAAATACCACGTTTCTAGGGCTTTTGGTATAACAGAAGAAGTCGTTTAAAGGTTTTAACAGATTTGACCCTTGTGACCTTGAATATGAGTCAAGGTCATTTCTTTTCGCAAACTTTGTTGGGCTTCATACAAGGAACCTTTCAGCCAAATACCACGTTTCTCGGGCTTTTGGTATAACAGAAGAAGTCGTTTAAAGGTTTAAACAGATTTGAGCCCTGTGACCTTGAATATGAGTCAAGGTCATTTCTTTTCGCAACCTTTGTTCGGCTTCATCCAAGGAACCTTTCAGCCAAATATCATGCTTCTAGGGCTTTTGGTACTTCAGAAGAAGTCGTTTAAAGGTTTTAACAGATTTGACCCTTGTGACCTTGAATATGAGTCAAGGTCATTTCTTTTCGCAAACTTTGTTGGGCTTCATACAAGGAACCTTTCAGCCAAATACCACGTTTCTAGGGCTTTTGGTATAACAGAAGAAGTCGTTTAAAGGTTTTAACAGATTTGAGCCCTGTGACCTTGAATATGAGTCAAGGTCATTTCTTTTCGCAACCTTTGTTCGGCTTCATCCATGGAACCTTTCAGCCAAATATCATGCTTCTAGGGCTTTTGGTACTTCAGAAGAAGTCGTTAAAAGGTTTTAACAGATTTGACCCTTGTGACCTTGAATATGAGTCAAGGTCATTTCTTTTCGCAAACTTTGTTGGGCTTCATACAAGGAACCTTTCAGCCAAATACCATGTTTCTAGGGCTTTTGGTATAACAGAAGAAGTCGTTTAAAGGTTTTAACAGATTTGAGCCCTGTGACCTTGAATATGAGTCAAGGTCATTTCTTTTCGCAACCTTTGTTAGGCTTCATCCAAGGAACCTTTCAGCCAAATATCATGCTTCTAGGACTTTTGGTATAACAGAAGATGTCGTTTAAATGTTTTAACAGATTTGACCACTGTGACCTTGAATATGAGTCAAGGTCATTTCTTTTCGCAACCTTTGTTGGGCTTCATCCAAGGAACATTTCAGCCAAATACCACGTTTCTAGGGCTTTTGGTATAACAGAAGAAGTCGTTTAAAGGTTTTAACAGATTTGAACCCTGTGACCTTGAATAAAGATCAAGGTCATTACTTTTGTCAAACTTTGTTCGGCTTCATCCAAGGAACCTTATAGCCAAATATCATGCTTCGAGGGCTTTTGGTTTTGAGAAGAGGTCATTTAAAGGTTTTAACAGATTTGACCCCTGTGACCTTGAATAAAGATCAAGGTCATTACTTTTGTCAAACTTTGTTCGGCTTCATCCAAGAAACCTTATAGCCAAATATCATGCTTCTAGGGCTTTTGGTATTTGAGAAGAGGTCATTTAAAGGTTTTAACAGATTTGACCCCTGTGACCTTGAATAAAGATCAAAGTCATTACTTTTCACAAACTTTGTTCGGCTTCATCCAAGAAACATTTCAGCCAAATATCATGCTTCTAGGAATTTTGGTTTATTAGAAGAATTAGTTTAAAGGTTAAAATAGATTTAACCTCACTGTGACCTTGAATATGGGTCAAGGTCGTTTCTTTTCGCAAACTTTATTCGGCTTCATCCAAGGAAGCTACCGGTCAAATATGAAGTCTCTATGCCTGACGTTATTTTAGAAGAAGTTGTTTGAAGGTTTCGACATTTTTGACCCCTGTGACCTTGAAATTAGGTCAAAGTGATTTTTTTTCGCAAACTTTGCTCAGCTCCTCCTTCAAAGAAAGCTGCCAGCCAAATTTCATGTCACTAGGCCTTTCAGTATTTTAGAAGAAGTCGTTTAAAGGAAAAAGTTGACGGACGCAGGATGGACGGACGGACGGTCGGACGCTGCACCATCGCAAAAGCTCACTTGGCCCTTCGAGCCAGTTGAGCTAAAAACTGATAGCATAGGTCAGCGATCCAAAGGTGCAATTTTCATTTGACAATTTTTAGCCCTACTGAAGTTTGGTTTGGTTTAATTTTGTTGAACGTCATGTAAAGGTAAAATCCATAATCTAGTCGCCTATTTATAATCGTGTAGTGGGGCTGCAGATATAATTCTTACGCCCTACCTGCAGGAAAGACTGATGTCCGAGCTTCGGGAATATCGCTCCTAATCTATACAAACAGACGTTCTCACAAGTTACTACAATGTACTGCTGAATGTTGAGTGTACTATTGATCTTGAGGTACAATGTAATTTATTTAAATTCATTTCACAGTAGCATATGTATCATAATTTACTCACCGCAGCAGTCTTGTTGATAAGCTTGGCAAAACAGGTTCCCGACCTAATTTTTGATTCTAAAAATTCCATGAGATTGTTAAGGGAAGTATTGCATCCGTCAAAGTTTGCACACAACTGCGGCGTCATTTTAGGCGGATTGCATTTCATTCGAACAACAAATCCTTTCTCATGAAACTCTGTGATTTTGTAAACCTACAAATATAAACATGAATACATGTATACGTAATTACATGTTCGGCTGTGTGAGGAAAACATGCTACTTTCAATATACACTCACCCCCCTCTTTTTTAAACAGTTTCAAACATATCTGATCCCAGTGATTTTAAATAAAAGTCAAGGTCATCAATTGAATCAAAACTAGTAGCCCTCGTTCGACACCCAGCATCTAGCGTCCATGTTTTACTTGAATCAAATAACATCTTCTCAATGACTGAAAGTTCCAGGCTACAGATAATGGACAAGTAGCATTTGGGATGAAAGTCTACCATGTTTGTTCAAAAGAATGTCCTTGACCCACTTTTAAGATCAAGGGGTCAAAGTTCTTAAAATATTCAAGCAACTTCTTAATACTGGAAATGCTCTGAATACTATTATTGGTTATTTAGTATAATGGTATGAATTGATGAAGTGTGTTCAAATGCACATGTCACAAAGACAAAAATAAGATTTTTTTTGTGCAAATAAAAGGCAAAAAATAGGAATGTTGAAACCAAAATAGGGTATGTGAGGACATATAAATGGACTGACCTTTGTATATTTGACAAGAAGAAGCTATCTAATAATGCTTTGGCTGCGGGTACATTTTATTTTCTTTTTTCATCACCATGAGCAATGTTAGACTACCCTTGGATGGTATTTTGCCTAGCTCATTTTTTATGGAATGGTTGCCATTTGTTCAGTTTATCATGTGAATTAGTACTGGATTGGAGCTCTTACAAGGCATTTGTACTGTTTACAATCTCAATGGGTACTTTGGTTGATCAAATACCAGATCCACCTAAATGGATCTGATGTCTTTGAAGGTATTTTGTACCGAATGGCAATACATGTGCAGTTTGCATCAGTACACAGCATGCTAGTTATTCAAGATCACAATATTATTAGAAAGGCATGGAAACAAAGCAAATGTTAAAACCAGATGAACAAATGACAATAACTCCATAAAATGTGGTGACAGACCATATTTCTGTACACGACACTCTTGACAGACTTCAAACAGCTTGAAACTTTCAAATACTACAATTGTAGCTTTCAGATAAAAAACTTCAGAGGTCTAGTATTGAAACTCGTTTTTGATCACAGACTCTGCAAGATTCATTACACTTAGCTAAACAATGAAAAACAATAATGGGAGACAATTGAATTAAGATCAACTGTGTTTATATCACATGTAAGGCCAACTGCCACTGTTTTGAAGGGTACAAAAACATGTATTTCCTGTCTTTTACCAATGCTTACTTAACAAGCCAGTCAGCACCAGATGATGGAGATCATTACATTGGGATGGCTATAACACAGCAAAAACCATGTATTTATATTATATTCAGTTTACCCAGCAGTGTCACATAAATCAACAAAAGGCCCATGGGCCTTGACAGACACCTCATGTTTGAAATTTGGTATCATTATACTTCAACACAACAGTTGCCTCTCAATGGAGTCCACTTTCAATGAAGTTCATTTTCTCAAATCAGGAAATGGAAGCTGATAACCATAATACTCGCTCATCTATGAAGAGTACTTGCTTTATACTTCTGCAATTTGAGTCCATACTTCAAACAAATGTACATGCTACCACACAATGCAATACAAGAGGTTAAATGGACCTGCACTGCTCACCTTGTAACCCCTAAAGTCACCTAAAATCTATGACTATGACTGTAAGGCATTCAGAAAAACTGTTAAAATTTGAGCATATTTTACCCCTGTAACCTTGAAAGTAAAACAAGTTCATTTTCAGGCTGAAAATTAGTACTTGACCTTTCAGTTATTGAATAAAGGTCCCTGGAATAGTTAAACACTTTTGACCCATGTGACATTGAAAATTGATCGCAATAGGTCACTTGAGACTTCATCCCAGGTGCCCTAAAAAGGTCACTTATATGATATGACAATTTATGATATGATAAAGGTTTGACAACATTCCTATAGAAAACATACAGTACAGTTTTACTTGCTAATTTGCATAACAGGAAAGAGTGTGCTTCCTAAATAAGGAGAATAAATCAGTGACCCTGGCTTCTTATTCCCGTCCAGGACATTTAGACTTGATAATTGAATAATAAGAAAGAGAGTAGTGTGTTTCTTTCTAAGGAGACTGAACCAGTAACCTTGGCTTCCCAGACCACCTCTCTACCAATTGAGCTACAGCTATATAGAGATCCACTCATCAACTGTCGTTTACTGTCTACTCTGAATATGAACTGTAAACAATGTTATAACATATTAAAACTTGTTTTTCAATATTACAAGAAACACACACAAGAGGGTCATGGCCATGGGCCTCAACGGTCACCTGAATTTTGATGTACTAGTACCAATAACCTTTGTTGTTGTATTTTGAAACTGAAATTTTTATGAACCGAAACCAAGTTTGAGCTAGAACACTGCTACATGTAGGTAAGCAAGGGCCATGTTTGTAAGTATAATTATATGTCTCCCAAAGTCATCAATCCTTGAGCTTTGAACCCAATGATCAAATAAGTGACTTTGATCTTTGTTCAACTGACTTCTCAAAAAGGAAAGTTGCAAACAATTTCCTTGACTTTTGAATCAGTAATCTTGACCTCTTTAACTTTGACTCTTGGTCAGTTGAATTCTTGTTTTAATTCTGATCAACTTTACTCACAATGTCATAACAAAATGTTCATCAGTGAAAAGCTACACAATTTCATCTTGACCTTTTACCCAGTCACTTTTGTGTTTGGTCAGTAGATTCTGTATTTAATTCCAACTAGTTTTGCTTCATAATGTCATAACAAAATGTTCATCAGTAAAAAGATACAAAATATGACCTTTGACCTTGGCTTTTTACCTTACTAGGTATTTGTGTGAACTAAACCTCTTGACAAATTACATGTTACTCCGATAATGGTCCCAAATTTAACCCCAATGTTCCAATGTAAACTAGCAAACTTTAACCCCTCCCGAAGGGGGAACATGAAGTCCCTGAGGGGCATGAAATTCACGATTTTGATAAAGCACCTAAAGACCTTTCTATCTGAAGGGTATTTCATTCCAGCATATTTGGGTCTTAAGAAGAAGATTATTGAAATTTCAGAAGAATTTTAGGGTAGATTTTTCGACTATAAATGGTGATACATATTAAAGGTAAGGCGTACAGTAACCAAACCATTTACTTTGATGAGTATATTAGAGTATTGAGCTAAGATTTAATAGCGCTTTGGTACTTTATTGTCGGAACAGGGGACATCATGCCGTTATATACCTTTACGATTATATAGTACTATACACAACATACTTATGTGTCCAGCACCTAGCTGTGTATTTGGATCTTTAGAAGACAATTTTTGAAATTTAAGCCAATTTGACCATTTTGAGCAATTCCCAACTGGCCCAGAGTTTGGTCAGAGTCAAAACTCTTCTAATGTCAAACGGTAATCTTCTGGTTATAATGCCAACAAAGTTTGAATTATTTCCAACAAAAAATAAACAAAATATATCCAAAACTGTCATTGGCTAAAATAAATTATTATAATAAACTTCACCCCCTTCCCAAGGGTGTCACCTGAAGACCTGGGGGCATGAAATTCACTATAAAGTATCAAAAGCCCAATTTATTTGTGAAGAGTATTTGATTCCAGAATATCTGGGTCTTTAGAAGATTGCTGAAATTTTTGCCAATTTGACCCTTTTGAGCCGCCACCAAACAGCCCTGGGGTTGGCCAGAGTCAAAGTTCTTCTACAGTCAAACCGTTATCTCCTGGTTATAATTCCAACCATGTTTGAAATATTATATATCCAACCAAAAAGGAACAAAATATATTTAAAAGTGTCATTTTCTTATATAAACTATAGTAAACTTCAGCCCCTCCACATGGGGGAATGTGAAGTCTAGGAGCATGAAATTCACAATTTTGTATAAATTCTCCAAAATTAAACTGAAAATGAACAATAAAATATATCCAAAAGTGTAATTTTCCTATATGAACTATTGTAAACATCACCCCCTCCCCAGGGGGGAATGTGAAGTCTGTGGGGGTGGGGCATGAGATTCACAATTTCGTGAACTTTCCATTTATGATGAGTATTTTATTCCCCCTAGAGTTGAAGGACTATATAATTCACAATTTTTGTGCATCTTTGGCCAGGGAAAGTTCCTGCGAAATTTCATTCAAATTGGTTAAGGAGTTTTTGAAGAGAAATTGAAAAAGTAAATTGTTTACGACAGACAAAAGAAAATTAGAATCGGTCACTTGAGACTTTGCCTCAGGTGACCTAAAACTAGAAATTTATAATAAAAAGAATTAGGTTTTTTTTTTTAGGAATTTCCTTTGAATTTTTCACTTTTTTAGGAATTTGAGCCAAACTGAAAAAAAAGGATATTTTTCAGGAAAATAAGGGATGTTGCAAAGATGAACTGTATTAAAATCTAAAAACAGCTTGTTCTCAATAACCAATATGCCCAAGGTACTGATTTTGGACCTGTAGTATGTCAAGATAAAGTACTGCTAAACCTTTCAATTGAACTACACAGGAGTGTTAGGAACGGTTCCTTGTTTATTAAAATTTATAACTTTGACCTACTTTCAAAGTCACATGTGTGATATATTAAAATCTTTCAATGGATTAATTTGATTCCAGACACTGATATTTTGCCAGCATCTGTAATGTCGTTTCCTTTTAAGATTAAATATGAAACATTATAAGCTGATGAAAAATAAAGCCCATTGGGCCTCTTGTTCCAGGCATGATCTTGCTCAACCATTTAGCCTGGCAGTCCTTAGCTGTTGATTAGGTGATACAAACTTTGACTCTTAGGTACACTGAGATGTGCAAGTAATTACCGCTGGATCAGACAGGAGGCGCCTTTTCTCCTCCTCAGTGCAATTTCTTGGCGTGCAGTTCTTCTCTGGCCAACTGTTAACTGAATTTAATAAAAGAATATTATGACACCATAGATAATTTAAGATGACGTTTTCAAGTTGAGGTTCTTAAACATATTTTTGTAATTAATCATGTTCAAAAAATGTTTAAGGACCTGCACTTCTGAGGTTTATATCACATTCAAATCAAAGTTTTAAAACAGAAACATTTAGAAAATGAAAATTTTATACACTTTCAGAAACATCAAAATTGCACCATTTTTACTTTGCTTATTAACTTAAAATGTCACTGCTTCGAAGTTGACTTATACTGTACTGTATATATTTTAATATTCAATGATACAAAAACAATATGATCAAAGAAGGAATTTATACAGTACTGATATCACACTCATTTCTATCAGCTTAATCCTGAAGTATATTGATACCATAAAAAAAAAACATAAAAAAAAAAAAAAACTACAAGAGGCCCAAAAGGTCTGTATCATTTGTCTTGACATCTATAAGCGATAATGGTAAAATATTCTCCAAATAAAATTCAAGGACAATACCTGGCAGATATTAAGGCCAATATTTGTAGCTTTGATTTTTGTGTTTGATTTTTTCATGACCAGCAATTGTATGTATGGACATGGGGCATCTTCGCTAGCCAAGGGTTACGATCCGCACACTCATCTTCACCCTTGGCATATATAGACCACATTTCGTAAATCCCGCGACGAGAATTTTCATTGGATGCAGCTAGGTCTGGCTGCGTCCAATCAGAGCGCACCTTACATTTGATCACGGGCTCTTCTTATGGGACAGAAAAAATTGTAAACAAACATGGCACGTGCAGTGTCGACTGTGTCATGGATCTTTAGCAGTAAAACAGAGAAGAACAATCTTCAACGACACATTTACGGTAAGGACTCGGTGCGTGGATCGCCGTTTCCTGATGCTGTCTAATTTGATCAAGCTTGAATTTTTCACAGATCAACCGAATGAGATGTTTTTCCATGTTTACATTCATTGCTGAAGCTGTTTTGTTATATGCATTTTGATTGGTCGGTGATTACGTGATTCAAAAGGACACAACGCACACCGACCGCTAGGTGGCAGACCCGGGAGCTTTCAATTTTGCCATGATATATTCCAGGGGTGTAGATTACATAGGTGATCGTAACCCCTGGATATCGAGGATGGGACATGGGGTGGAGATCTCAACTGTTTCCTCAGAAACTGAAGCCTCTAGGGGTGTGGCTGGACCCTAGCTATGTCTTTATGCCTTGTAATTGCATATACATAAGGATTGAAAGTCATTTTTTTAACTTTCATAGTGCTATGAAAGGTCAGCCGTTACATCCATATTGAATGAAGCCCGTTAGGGCTTCATGCTTAATATGGATGTAACGGCTGACCTTTCATAGCACTATGAAAGTTAAAAAAATGACTTTCAATCCATATATTTACATTTTTACTAACACAGATACTAAATTCCATTTATATTTTTTTCAAATAATTAATTTATTAGCTGCGCTTCTATAGGCGTCGTCATTTAAACGACATTGGCGGAACAGCCCAGATTGAATAAATGTGGCGCCAATGATAATGACGAGCCGTTTGAGCGTTTGACGCAAGGGCAATTTCCATGTTATTCGAAGCGGCGCGAAAAGATTCTCATTGAACAAACTTGATCTATGACATCATAAGTAAACCACATGCTACGTCTCGAGAACCATTGCTTTCATACTTTTATGAAAGGCATTTTTACTGGTAATGTTCATATAGTGGGTTGCAGCGCAAATGTAAATATATACAATTTAGTGTCAGGGTTAGGATTATTACAACTGTAACAAAGTTATGACCCAGGGATTAAGTATCCAAGGGTGGGGCAGGTTAGTGGAAACATCCTGGAAGCATACTGTCTCCATAGTATTTTGTATACTCAGTAATCATTTATGTTATATGTTCATAGTTTAGGATCTCGAATGTTATCACTCAGAAACTAGGTCTAAAGTGGTGTCAACCACTTCTAAGGTAAAACTATTATTTTTATCCCAGTCTGTCCATTTGTACAAACATGTTTCATTTTTTTTTACCAACTATGTCCTTTGATTATGGATTATGTTTGTTGCCATCTGCAGACTTTGACTAGAAAACTTACCAAGCCTGAAATTTGTACGAATTATCCCAATAACAATATTATTACATCATTTTATCGTGAACCATACTTTTCATCTTACTACTACAGTGGACCCGCAATAATCTGGACGCCGATAGTCCGGAAATCTTACAATCTGGACGGAAATGCACGGGAACAGATTTCCGTAAGGCTATTTGTACTCACCAGACCAAAACTCCGCAGTCCGTACGGTTTGGGCTGGGAACAAAGGTGTTCGGATTATCGAGGGTCCACTGTACTACAGTGGGACAGTAAGAAATAGCCTATAACACGTCAACAATAAAATGTCTGCCAGAACGAAATCCTTGGTCTTTATGCTACTTTGTTTGTTTTATTGCAGTGCACTCCTCTTTATATCATGTTGCATTTGTCAGACAAAAACATGATATTAACAGGAATGTGACATTAAGATAAACATGTTTTTTGACTAAAGCTAGTGCATTTCCAATCTCCATAACTATAAGTAAGGTTATCCAATGTTCATAATGAAGATGTTTCATTATGTAGATAACATTGTTTCAATTAAATAATTTTTGGGGTTATTTTCTATTTTCTATGCAAAATTTTGTACAAGTTTTATCTGAAATCAATGGAAGTGACATCATTTTCTGGATATTTTATGTGACTGGTTAAAAAAAAACCATGATATTAAAAGGAATTCACCTCAAAATACATTATATTAACCAAATAAAATTACATAGATTATATATGGAGAAAAATGGTGCTTGGGAAAAACATATAAAGAGGAATGTGATATTAACAGGGGTGATATTAAGCGGAGTCCACTGTAATTATAATACTCTCAAATTGAGCTCTCAGTGACTATCCTTGTGATATCCACCTTGGATTCTTGAACTAGACGGACTATAGACCATAGGATGCTGGATCACCATGCTGGATAATGGTGTGGGTGTAAAAATATTTCTATTCCTATTTTCTTTATTTTTACAATTGTTATTCCCCAACACCTTGGGTGATGTTGATATTCGACTTTCAGTTTTAGAGAAGAAGTTGCTTTGAGCAAATTACATCAAAGACACCAGACTTAAGACATTCCAATTGACAGATAAGATATATGTAAGATATATGTCTGGTGTCAAGTTTTGTGAACCGCTTTGACAAGACCTATAAGTTATGATAAAGTGATATTTATATAAGCACCTCTAATTATCATTATAACTATCAAGGACAGAGGAAACTTTGACAATGGGAAAATAGGAGGCTTGGAAAAAATTCTTACAAACATCCTCTGGTGGTGTAGGCTGGTTTGGAGGGAGTAGGGTCACAGGCTGGCCGCGGTTCAGAGACGGCTGGGTCAGAGACGGCTGGGTCAGAGACGGCTGGGTCAGAGACGGCTGGGCTTGTATTGGCCTGTGCTCTGCTGTCTCAGGTTGTATCGTCTCCTGCTGTACGCGTATTGACTCGGGTTGAGTTGACTGGTGCTGTATGCGTTCTGACTCCTGTTGTGACAGCTCTTGCGGTTCAGGGTCTGGCTTCATTAATGTATCGGCCACATGTTTGTTGTTACTTTGCAACAAGGCGGTAATAAATTTGCCATAAGCTTTTGCACCTCTAAATTTCAACAGGTACAAAAGTTCTTTTGTCTGTGCTTTTGGTGCTGGCTTTTTCAGCTGAAACAGATTACGGTAAATGGTACCAATACAATAATTATAACGGCAAAGAAGAGTTCCACTTTTACAGAATGTTAGACTCATGTTAATTATCCTCCCTCTTATATTGAATAAGAAACAACCAGAATTAAGTAATGATATTTAACCTTTTGACCTTTAACCTTAATAGCCATGTTCATGCAGATTGACAGCTTTATAAGGTATATCGGTGACAGTCCCCATACCAAAAAAAGGTACAAAAAGTTATACTTTTTTGTACCTTTTCAAAAAGGTACAAAAGGTACTATAACGGTACAAAAAATTATAACTTTTTATAACTTTTTTTGGTATGGGACCTGCCTATCTTAGAACAATCTTCCTTTGCACTTCACATGAAAAATACTCTGTGATTAAGCTGCTATATACTATATATATGTAAACACTGCAGTAAGTTGACCCTTAACAACATAATGTGTTAGGGAGTAAACAAACATGAGATCTAACTGTCATAATGTCACGATACATTGTTTATAAGTAATAATCTACAAATGTATCTATGCACATGTAAATTTTACTAGTCATCATGCATATACAAATGTAGTACAAATGTACATGTATGTGTAAGCAAAATAAATAACAAATAAGATATCTTTATCACATATGTTTCCAATTGTATGTTCAAAGATAGTTTGTAACAAAGCCCTTGAAATACATGTATATTAAATTGATTTATTCATATATTATTATTATTTTTTTTGGCTGCATGGATGATAAAATAGAACATGTTAACTAGTTTGAGTTTAAAAATGTACTGAACTCGTTCACCCTGTAGACACATTTGAACTCTCCTGATGCAAAGGTTGGAAAAGTTCATGATGAAACTCCTTTGGTGAACGAATTAAAATAATTAAGTTGCTAAAATTGGAGAGTTGTCTCCCCTAGAATGTAAGCCATGTCAAGCTCTACAATTGATGACCAGTCACCACTGATATTTGAATTGTTTTCTCAAAATATTGTGTGAAATTAAAGATAAAATATTTTTAATGCAAAAATACAATAAGAAAAAGATTTGTCAGGAATCATTCAGTTATATAAGGGTAAAATAGGCAAATTATGTTGGGTTTTAAAACAATAAGAAAACAACAAAGTATATATGACACAAATATAGTCATGTATTATAACAAAATGTTTGTGACCACATGAACTTTCTTGATATATTCATTGATAAGCTGTTTATAATAAGAGATTCTTGAATAAAGTGACTTTGTAGCAAGATGCATCATGGAATTGTTTTTAATTAATTAACTACACAAATATAAGGAACCAGAACAACAATGTCTCAATAGCACACAAAAGGGACATTTGTTTGCCTGGTATATTGGCTCTTTCAAAGCGTACACTTATGAACCTACAGATTGAAAAGAAAGATCACAGTAAATATATATATTTATGGAAAAAACACAATTTACCAAGATTTTGTCTATGTAAGATTCATCAAAGATGCCAAGGGAAAGCAGCTCATCACAAACAGCTTCAGTATCGCCAATGTTGTCGACGATGTACCGGTGTTTTTGACGCAGCTCCTCTATATGTTTTGCTTCCATTGTCTGTGCAACTTCATCAGCCTGTAAGGTTGAGCAACATCATTGTGTTGTATGCACAGAGTCGATTCTAAACCCATCAACATGTAAAATTACAGTGAACATCTTGGTTAATCTCCATATAATTTATATATACAAAAGATATATCAGGCCCATTGCTAGCTAATTTTATAAAGAGGCATAAACATAATGTTCTACCATAATTCATGCACCCGGAAGTGCAACCTCCGGGACTGAAATTGTACCTACATAATATGTATATAGATCAGGACAACGAAACTGTAGTCCCGGAGACTATCAAGTATTAATGTACAGTACATAAACAGAAAGTTGGTATATGCTTGTACATACTGTAGCTAAGAGAGGAAAAATGCATGGCCATACTAGGGTTCGAACCAAGAAGCCTTCGGTCCCTTATCTGCTTGTCTAGCTTCCTGATGGCAGACAAACTGCCCAGTATAGTTTAGCTAGTATACGGCCGTATTATATATATACAATGTATGTATTTCCCTCCTAAGAAAAGTCTTTTAATACACAGGGTCATATCCAGGGACATGGATAGACTTATGATAAAATTTAGTGAATACCTATATATATATTGACATATATTGTATACAGGTATTTATCAGTGGCGGATCCAGAGACATATCTGGAGGGGGGGGGGGGGTTTCCATTTTTTTTTTTTATGAAATTATTGTACATTAACAGCTACCTGACTTGGAGGCATTGCGGCCCCACATGCAAGGCGGTGTGGGGGGATCTCCCCCAGAAAATTTTGAGGGGATATAGAAGCAAATTCTTGCATTGTGACCATATCCCAGTATTTTTTTGTACTTAGGATATTATCAAAAATGCTTCTTCTTTTTAAGGAAATAAATCATCTAAAATTTCACTGTGTGACTCCTGTCAGGAAGGGAATCTCCAAGTGTGGGGGTAGGATTACCAAACCAGGATCCAATTAACAAAATGCTGTGGCTTTGGGGCGCTATGCATAACTACATGTATACTGTAGGGCAATTATTACATGTACCTGAACTGGTTACACTTGTATATACATGTACAATGTACAATGTACATGTATTACAACACAGGTAAAGTAATTCATTGTTATAGTGATGAGCCAAGCTAGCTATAGGCTTTTTGGCAATGTATAGACAGTCTAATGAAACTATAAAATATGATGATACATGTACATTTGTACATGTGTACATATAATGTACACATGTACAGTGTGTATGGAAAAATTGCCTAAATATTTTTCCTTTTTTAATTTTTTGTAAAAATGCTTGGGGTGGGGGTCTGGAAACCCTTGAAACCCCCATGGATCCGCCACTGTTTATCATTAAATTTTATAATAAGTCTATACTTGTCCCTGTAGCCGTATACAACTGTAAGACGGCCATCTTTCATGGTTGATATTAGATCGCACATCCAGATAAACAATTACATGTACAACAGTTTATAGCCTTCCATTTTCATAAAATTTCTACTGTTTTGTTTAAATGACATCATTCAAAACTTGTGGCATTAAAACATTAACCAAATAAGTAATATGCCCTTTAAATTTGCAATGTTGTCAAATCATTTCACGACTTAAGCTTGTTTAATATGACAAGACATGACATGCTGGAAACTGTAAAAGTCTTCGGCATGTACAGACGTTTTGTTCCTCGTCTAACCCGTTATATCGTACAACAAACACGTGGCGTCATTTTACCTATTAAACATAAAAGAGTAGGTCTTCATTTACTAACTTACCTGTTTGCATACCACGACTGTCTGTCTAAGTCTGAAACGAAAGTAGAAAGGGGATTTTATTATTTTTTCCGGAAGTTATATTTAGAGAAACTTCAGTCTATCGGAAGTACTCGGGCCTCTACATTATTTTCATGTCATTGATTTTTTTCCGAGGAGTTCCGATCAAAATTTACGGGAAAATCCGATCGACTTAAGTTTGTAAGAGTTAGTTCCCTTGCCCTATTACATACTCGTTCAATGTTACAACATGGTCATACATGTATATTGACTTAAATGAAAAAAAATTATATATTATTTTATAATATAAGCATATGTGTGTCCATATGATATGGTGTCACAGGGACATGTATAGACTTGTAGATATTTTGATTGCAATTAAAAAAATATACCTATGGCAACAAAGACAACTTGAACAAAGTGTGAAGTGGAACGTCCAATGTACATGTATTCATACCATTTCGTTTAAAGACCCAATTTACGTAACTTTAGGAAATTTTTCGTGATCTGAAAAAAAATCCAGTTGACAACCATGCAAAAATAAGCCTAAAACGAAGTAAACCTGAGCGATAACTAACAAGGAACTCTGACAGAAAAATCCAAAGAATCGAAAATAATTCAGGTGGGGCCCACTTCAACAATAAGGCGCAGTTAGAAGACAGTTTAAAATGGACGCGTCATTATAAATACCGAGTTTTTACTGCTGCTGACCGGAAACCGCGTAAGAATTCATCTTAAATATTGCTGATGTCAGTCAATCTTAATTAATTGAATTTATAGATGTGAAAAGTTATTAGGCTTGATTTTCGCTTCAAGTTTTGTCGAAAGTTAATTATATTGGGCCTTTAATAATTAACAATGAAGCAGTGGGTGTTTAGGCAAAAGTTGCTACGGACTTACACTACACATTAACATTATTAAATTTATTTCTGACAAACGTTATAAAGCCAACTATGAAATGTGTAATCAATAATGTTCATTGTGTGTTATACATGTACATGATATACTGTTGTCCAATAAAAATATTTGCTTCGAAATATGTTATAATTGAAAGATGCAGAGTAAATATAATGCACAACAGTATATTTTAGATGAAATATTTCATCTTGTATTGAAAAAAAATAATATAAACTTTATTTTACAACAATTATGAAACAAGTTATACAACTTATAGTAATCACTCTTGTTGGCCCGGATGTTAGCGCGCGAGGGGTCTTACTGTGAGAGGAAACCGGAGTACCCGGAGAAAACCAACGTGGTCGACAGGTGACCCCATACCTTTTCACGTCCAGTCGGGGAATCGAACCTCGGCCGCCTTGGTGAAAGGCAAGTGCGCTATCCACTGCACCACCCGACCAAAATAAAACGTAAGGCAACTAGTGTATGTCCATTATTACCATGCATCAGACACACTAATCAAGCGTTCATGTAAATTGCCAACGTTTATAACTTTTAAACAAAACAAAATGTACCATCATTGTAAAAAAAATAAAAGGAATTAATTTTCTTTTTACATGCACAGCGTAACTTATCATAAAAATGAATAAAATGCATCCTTCAAGACAGAGGACATATCGAAACAATCAATGTATTTTCAAGAGTTATCTCTCTTTGTCTATGCACGATTACATCTCTAACACTATATATGCACATATAAAATTGTGTTCACAAACTTTTTAATCCTTCCAGAAAATCACGTACTCCGGTCTGTAGTGATATTATATACCCTTCAATCTTCTCAAATTTCACATTAGATACTTGTACGTGTCTACAACCATGTATCAAATATTACCTAATGCTAAAATGAATCAATGTTGGAGAAATGGAACGAGAAAATTCAATTTTCTAACATCGTTACATTAAGTTTTCACTTACAGAAATAAAAAAAAACCAAAACACAAAAAGTAAAAAAAAGATGTCCCCTCCCCTACACTATAGGGGGTTCTCTTTTCCAACTCGTTGGTAAACGTTATCAAGAATAAGAAAACGGTTTTGGTTATACATTATTGATTGCATTTTACGTCCTAGTCACAGATTTGTTTACCGTTTTCATTAGCTATAGTTACATATAAGTGGTCAACACCTTGAACGTTATTTCATATGTCAACTATTGAATTATAACTCTGCTATATTCTGCAGTGTCTTCTTCATCACATCGTATATTGTCACGTTATGCTGTGATTGATTAATTTTGACATTTTACAACAGCACTTAAAAACCTAAAAAAAAATTCAGATGGATATTTTATTTTACAACATGGGTATATATTATTTATGGAGTTTGAAACACGATGATAAATGGAAATGCATGCATAGACACTGAGCTGGGTCGATCGTCGGTGAGAAGGTAGCTCATTTGATAGAGTGCCCGTCTATATTTCGAGGGGTCCAAGGTTCGAATCTCGATCTGGCTTTGTGTATTTCCGCTTTTGTTACAGGCTAACCAGTGGATCAAAATGTAAAACAGATATTTCCCGAGAAAACAGTATTACAAATGCATAGCAAGTATATCCATTATGACTGACACTACTTTTCACAAAACCCTTGTCGTTGGTCAAGTGAGCAGGTGTACTACTAGAGTAGACAGGTAAGGAGCAGAGGACGTTGGATAGAGACATCAGGTAAATAAAGTTATGGCATTGAGGCATCCAGTAAAGAGAGTTGTGGAATAGAGATGTCAGGTAAAGGCAAATGTGGAATAGAGATGTCAAGTAAAGACAGACGTGAAATAGAGGTGTCAGGTAAAGACACAAGTGGAATAGAGGTGTCAGGAAAAGACAGACGTGGAATAGAGATGTCAGGTAAAGACAGACGTGGAATAGAGATATCAGGTGAAGACATACGTGGAATAGAGGTGTCAGGTAAAGACACACGTGGAATAGAGATGTGAGGTAAAGACAGACGTGGAATAGAGGTGTCAGGAAAAGACATACGTGGAATAGAGATTTCAGGTAAAGACAGACGTGGAATAGAGGTGTCAGGTAAAGACAGACGTGGACTAGAGATGTCAGGTGAAGACATACGTGGAATAGAGGTGTCAGGTAAAGACACACGTGGAATAGAGATGTCAGGTAAAGACATACGTGGAATAGAGATGTGAGGTAAAGACACAAGTGGAATAGAGGTGTCAGGAAAAGACAGACGTGAAATAGAGATGTCAGGTAAAGACAGACGTGGAATAGAGGTGTCAGGTAAAGACAGACGTGGAATAGAGATATCAGGTGAAGACATACGTGGAATAGAGGTGTCAGGTAAAGACAGACGTGGAATATAGGTGTCAGGAAAAGACATACGTGGAATAGAGATTTCAGGTAAAGACATACGTGGAATAGAGGTGTCAGGTAAAGACAGACGTGGAATAGAGGTGTCAGGTGAAGACATACGTGGAATAGAAGTGTCAGGTAAAGACAGACGTGAAATAGAGGTGTCAGTTAAAGACACACGTGGAATAGAGGTAGCAGGTAAAGACAGTCATGGAAAAGAGATGTCAGGTAAAGACAGAGGTTGGAAAGGGATGTCAGATGTGGAATAGAGGTGTGAAATGAAGACAGACGTGGAATAGAGATGTCAGGTAAGGACAGACGTGGAAAAGAGAGGTCAGGTAAGAACAGACGTGGAATAAAGGTGTCGGGTAACGACAGACGTGGAATAGAGATGTCAGGTAAAGAAAGACGTGGATTAGAGATGTCAGGTAAAGGCAGACGTGGAATAGAGGTGTTAGGTAAGGAAAGACGTGGAATGGAGATATCAGGTAAAGAAAGACGTGGAATAGAAATGTCAGACGTAGAATAGAGATGTCAGGTAAAGACAGACGTGGAATAGAGATGTCAGGTAACGACAGACATGGAATAGAGGTGTTAGGTAAGGAAAGACGTGGAATGGAGATGTCAGGTAAGGACAGACGTGGAATGGAGATGTCAGGTAAAGACAGACGTGGAATAGCGTTGTCAAATGTTGAATAGAGGTGTCGGGTAAAGACAGACGTGGAATAGAGATGTCACATGAAGATATACGCAGATTAGAGATGTCAGGTAAAGACAGACGTGGAATAGAGGTGTCAGGTAAGAAAGACGTGGAATTGAAATGTCAGGTAAAGACAGACGTGGAATAGAGGTGTCAGGTAAAGACATACGTGAAATAGAGGTGTTAGGTAAGGAAAGACGTGGAATGGAGATATCAGGTAAAGACAGACGTGGAATAGGGATGTCAGACGTGGAATAGAGGTGTCGGCTAAAGACATACGTGGAATAGAGATGTCAGGTAAAGACAGACGTGACATAGAGATGTCGGGTAAAGACAGACGTGGATTAGAGATGGCAGATAAAGGCAGACGTGGAATAGAGATGTCAGATAACGACAGACGTGGAATAGAGATGTCAGGTAAAGACATACGTGAAATAGAGGTGTCAGGTAAAGACACACGTGGAATAGAGGTGTCAGGAAAAGACAGACGTGGAATAGAGATGTCAGGTAAAGACAGACGTGGAATAGAGGTGTCAGGTAAAGACAGACGTGGAATAGAGATATCAGGTGAAGACATACGTGGAATAGAGGTGTCAGGTAAAGACAGACGTGGAATAGAGGTGTCAGGAAAAGACATACGTGGAATAGAGATGTGAGGTAAAGACAGACGTGAAATAGAGGTGTCAGTTAAAGACACACGTGGAATAGAGGTAGCAGGTAAAGGCAGTCATGGAAAAGAGATGTCAGGTAAAGACAGAGGTTGGAAAGGGATGTCAGATGTGGAATAGAGATGTGAAATGAAGACAGACGAGGAATAGAGATGTCAGGTAAGGACCGGCGTGAAATAGAGGTGTCAGGTAAGGACAGACGTGGAAAAGAGAGGTCAGGTAAGGACAGACGTGGAATAAAGGTGTCGGGTAACGACAGACGTGGAATAGAGATGTTAGGTAAAGACATATGTGGAATAGAGGTGTCAGGTAACGACAGACGTGGAATAGAGATGTCAGGTAAAGACAGACGTGGAATAGAGATGTCAGGTCAAGACATACGTGGAATAGAGATGTCAGGTAAAGACAGACGTGGAATAGAGGGTTCAGGTAAAAACAGACGTGGAATAGAGATGTCAAGTAAAGACAGGCTTGGAATAGAGATGTCAAGTAAAGACAGAAGTGGAATAGAGATGTCAGGTAAAGACAGAGGTGGATTAGAGATGTTAGGTAAAGACAGACGAGGAATAGAGATGTCAGGTAAAGATATACGTGAAATAGAGGTGTCAGGTAAAGACAGACGTGGAATAGAGGTGTCAGGTTAAGACAGACGTGGAATAGAGATGTCAGGTAAAGACAGACGTGGAATAGAGAGTTCAGGTAAAACAGGCGTGGAATAGAGATGTCAGGTAAAGACAGACGTGGAATAGAGGTGTCAAGTAAAGACAGACGTTGAATAGAGATGTCAGGTAAAGACAGACGTGGAATAGAGAGTTCAGGTAAAAACAGGCGTGAAATAGAGATGTCAGGTGGACAGACGTTGAATAGAGATGTCAAATAAAGACATACGTGGAATAGAGATGTTAGGTAAAGACAGACGTGGATTGGAGGTGTCAGGTAAAGACATACGTGGAATAGAGATGTCAGGTAAAGACATACGTGGAATAGAGATGTCAGGTAAAGACAGACGTGAAATAGAGGTGTCAGGTAAAGACATACGTGAAATAGAGATGTCAGGTAAAGACAGACGTGGAATAGAGGTGTCAAGTAAAGACAGACGTTGAATAGAGATGTCAGGTAAAGACAGAAGTGGAATAGAGATGTCAGGTAAAGACAGACGTGGAATAGAGAGTTCAGGTAAAAACAGGCGTGGAATAGAGGTGTCAAGTAAAGACAGACGTTGAATAGAGATGTCAGGTAAAGACATACGTGGAATAGAGATGTCAGGTAAAGACAGACGTGAAATAGAGGTGTCAGGTAAAGACATACGTGAAATAGAGATGTCAGGTGAAGACAGACAGGTAATAGAGATGTCAAGTAAAGACAGAGGTGGAATAGAGATGTCAGGTAAAGACAGACGTTGAATAGAGATGTCAGGTAAAGACAGACGTTGAATAGAGATGCTAGATAAAGACAGACGTGGATTGGAGGTGTCAGGTAAAGATATACGTGGAATAGAGATGTCAGGTAAAGACAGAACTGGATTAGAGATGTTAGGTAAAGACAGACGTGGAATAGAGAGTTCAGGTATAAACAGACGTGGAATAGAGATGTCAGGTAAAGACAGAAATGGATTAGAGATGTCAGGTAACGACAGACGTGAAATAGAGATGTCAGGTAAAGACAGAGGTGGATTAGAGATGTTAGGTAACGACAGACGTGGAATAGAGATGTCGGGTAAAGGCAGACGTGGAATAGAGATGTCAGGTAAAGAAAGATGTGGATGAGAGATGTCAGGTAAAGACAGAAATGGATTAGAGATGTCAGGTAAAGACAGAAATGGATTAGAGATGTCAGGTAAAGACAGACGTGGAATAGAGATGTCAGGTAAAGACAGAAATGGATTAGAGATGTCAGGTAACGACAGACGTTGAATAGAGATGTCAGGTAAAGACAGAAATGGAATAGAGGTGTTAGGTAAAGAAAGCCGTGGAATGGAGATGTCAGGTAAAGACAAACGTGGAATAGAGATGTCAGGTAAAGACAGAAATGGATTAGAGATGTCAGGTAACGACAGACGTTGAATAGAGATGTCAGGTAAAGACAGAAATGGAATAGAGGTGTTAGGTAAAGAAAGCCGTGGAATGGAGATGTCAGGTAAAGACAAACGTGGAATAGAGATGTCAGGTAAAGACAGACGTGGAATAGAGGTGTTAGGTAAAGGCAGACGTGGAATAGATGTGTTAGGTAAAGGCAGACGTGGAATAGAGATGTTAGGTAAAGACAGAAATGGATTAGAGGTGTCAGGTAAAGACAGACGTGGAATAGAGGTGTCAGGTAACGACAGACGTGGAATAGAGATGTCGGGTAAAGGCAGACGTGGAATAGAGATGTCAAGTAAAGACAGATGTGGATTAGAGATGTCAGGTAAAGACAGAAATGGAATAGAGATGTCAGGTAAAGACAGAGGTTGGATAGGGATGTCAGATGTTGAATAAAGGTGTGAAATAAAGACAGACGTGGAATAGAGATGTCAGGTAAGGACCGGCGTGAAATAGAGGTGTCAGGTAAGGACAGACGTGGAATAGAGATGTGAGGTAAAGACAGACGTGGAATAGAGGTGTCAGGTAAAGACAGACGTTGAATAGAGATGTCAGGTAAAGACATACGTTGAATAGAGATGTTAGGTAAAGACAGACGTGGATTGGAGGTGTCAGGTAAAGACATACGTGGAAAAGAGATGTCAGGTAAAGACATACGTTGAATAGAGATGTCAGGTAAAGACCGGCGTGAAATAGAGGTGTCAGGCAAAGACAGACGTGGAATAGAGGTGTCAGGTAAAGACAGAGGTTGGATAGGGATGTCAGATGTTGAATAGAGGTGTGAAATAAAGACAGACGTGGAATAGAAATGTCAGGTATGGACCGGCGTGAAAAAGAGGTGTCAGGTAAGGACAGACGTGGAATAGAGAGTTCAGGTAAAAACAGGCGTGGAATAGAGATGTCAGGTGGACAGACGTTGAATAGAGATGTCAAATAAAGACATACGTGGAATAGAGATGTTAGGTAAAGACAGACGTGGATTGGAGGTGTCAGGTAAAGACATACGTGGAATAGAGATGTCAGGTAAAGACATACGTGGAATAGAGATGTCAGGTAAAGACAGACGTGAAATAGAGGTGTCAGGTAAAGACATACGTGGAATAGAGATGTCAGGTAAA
The DNA here is from genome assembly GCA_947623455.1 of Mimachlamys varia. NCBI lineage: Eukaryota > Metazoa > Mollusca > Bivalvia > Pectinida > Pectinidae > Mimachlamys > Mimachlamys varia. Next base: position 27,626,105 of record OX392539.1, read on the forward strand.
GACAGACGTGGAATAGAGGTGTCAAGTAAAGACAGACGTTGAATAGAGATGTCAGGTAAAGACAGACGTGGAATAGAGAGTTCAGGTAAAAACAGGCGTGGAATAGAGATGTCAGGTGAAGACAGACAGGTAATAGAGATGTCAAGTAAAGACAGAGGTGGAATAGAGATGTCAGGTAAAGACAGACGTTGAATAGAGATGTCAGGTAAAGACAGACGTTGAATAGAGATGCTAGATAAAGACAGGCGTGGATTGGAGGTGTCAGGTAAAGACATAAGTGGAATAGAGATGTCAGGTAAAGACAGAAATGGATTAGAGATGTTAGGTAAAGACAGACGTGGAATAGAGATGTTAGGTAAAAACAGACGTGGATTAGAGATGTCAGGTAAAGACATATATGGAATAGAGGTGTCAGGTAACGACAGAATCGGAATAGAGATGTCAGGTAAAGACAGAAGTGGAATAGAGATGTCAGGTAAAGACAGACGTGGAATAGAGGGTTCAGGTAAAAACAGACGTGGAATAGAGATGTCAGGTAAAGACAGGCTTGGAATAGAGATGTCAAGTAAAGACAGAAGTGGAATAGAGATGTCAGGTAAAGACAGACGTGGATTGGAGGTGTCAGGTAAAGACATACGTGGAATAGAGATGTCAGGTAAAGACAGACGTGGAATAAAGGTGTCAAGTAAGAAAAGACGTGGAATAGAGATGTCTGGTAAGGACAGACTTGGAATAGAGAGTTCAGGTAAGAACAGACGTGGAATAGAGATGTCAAGTAAAGACAGACTTGGAATAGAAACGTCAGGTAAAGACAGACGTTGAATAGAGATGTCAGGTAAAGACAGTCGTGGAATAGAGATGTAAGGTAGACAGACGTGGAATAGAGATGTAAGGTGGACAGACGTTGAATAGAGATGTCAAGTAAAGACATACGTGGAATAGAGATGTTAGGTAAAGACAGACGTGGATTGGAGGTGTCAGGTAAAGACATACGTGGAATAGAGATGTCAGGTAAAGACATACGTGGAATAGAGATGTCAGGTAAAGACAGACGTGAAATAGAGGTGTCAGGTAAAGACATACGTGGAATAGAGATGTCAGGTAAAGACATTCGTGGCAAAGAGATGTCAGGTAAAGACATACGTGGAATAGAGATGTCAGGTAAAGACAGACGTGAAATAGATGTGTCAGGTAAAGACATACGTCGAATAGAGATGTCAGGTAAAGACAGACGTGGAATAGAGGTGTCAAGTAAAGACAGACATTAAATAGAGATGTCAGGTAAAGACAGACGTTGAATAGAGATGTCAGGTAAATACAGACGTTGAATAGAGGTGTCAGGTAAAGACAGACGTGGAATAGAGATGTCAGGTAAAGACAGACGTTGAATAAAGATGTCAGGTAAAGACAGACGTTGAATAGGGATGTTAGGTAAAGACAGACGTGGATTGGAGGTGTCAGGTAAAGACACACGTGGAATAGAGGTAGCAGGTAAAGACAGTCATGGAAAAGAGATGTCAGGTAAAGACAGAGGTTGGATAGGGATGTCAGGTGTGGAATAGAGGTGTGAAATAAAGACAGACGTGGAAAAGAGATGTCAGGTAAGGACCGGCGTGAAATAGAGGTGTCAGGTAAGGACAGACGTGGAAAAGAGAGGTCAGGTAAGGACAGACGTGGAAAGGAGAGGTCAGGTAAAGACAGACGTGGAAAAGAGATGTCAGGTCAAGTCATAATTGGAATAGAGATGTCAGGTAACAACAGAAGTGGAATAGAGATTTCAGGTAAAGACAGACGTGGAATGGAGAGTTCAGGTAAAAACAGGCGTGGAATAAAGATGTCAGGTAAAGACAGACAGGGAATAGAGATGTCAAGTAAAGACAGAGGTGGAATAGAGATGTCAGGTAAAGACAGAGGAGGATTAGAGAGGTCAGGTAAGGACAGACGTGGAATAAAGGTGTCAGGTAAGGAAAGACGTGGAATAGAGATGTCAGGTAAGGACAGACTTGGAAAAGAGAGTTCAGGTAAGAACAGACGTGGAATAGAGATGTCAAGTAAAGACAGACGTGGAATAGAGATGTTAGGTCAAGACAGGCATGGAATAGAGATGTCAGGTAAAGACAGACGATGAATAGAGATGTCAGGTAAAGACAGTCGTGGAATAGAGATGTAAGGTAGACACAAGTGGAATAGAGATGTAAGGTGGACAGACGTTGAATAGAGATGTCAGGTAAAGACATACGTGGAATAGAGATGTGAGGTAAAGACAGACGTAGAATAGTGGTGTTAGGTAAAGACAGACGTGGATTGGAGGTGTCAGGTAAAGACATACGTGGAATAGAGATGTCAAGTAAAGACAGAGGTGGAATAGAGATGTCAGGTAAAGACAGACGTTGAATAGAGATGTCAGGTAAAGACAGACGTTGAATAGAGATGCTAGGTAAAGACAAACGTGGATTGGAGGTGTCAGGTAAAGACATACGTGGAATAGAGATGTCAGGTAAAGAGAGACGTGGAATAAAGGTGTCAAGTAAGAAAAGACGTGGAATAGAGATGTCTGGTAAGGACAGACTTGGAATAGAGAGTTCAGGTAAGAACAGACGTGGAATAGAGATGTCAAGTAAAGACAGACTTGGAATAGAGACGTCAGGTAAAGACATACGTGGAATAGAGATGTCAGGTAAAGACAGACGTGGAATAAAGGTGTCAGGTAAGGAAAGACGTGGAATAGAGATGTCAGGTAAGGACAGACTTGGAAAAGAGAGTTCAGGTAAGAACAGACGTGGAATAGAGATGTCAAGTAAAGACAGACGTGGAATAGAGATGTTAGGTCAAGACAGGCATGGAATAGAGATGTCAGGTAAAGACAGACGATGAATAGAGATGTCAGGTAAAGACAGTCGTGGAATAGAGATGTAAGGTAGACACACGTGGAATAGAGATGTAAGGTGGACAGACGTTGAATAGAGATGTCAGGTAAAGACATACGTGGAATAGAGATGTGAGGTAAAGACAGACGTAGAATAGTGGTGTTAGGTAAAGACAGACGTGGATTGGAGGTGTCAGGTAAAGACATACGTGGAATAGAGATGTCAAGTAAAGACAGAGGTGGAATAGAGATGTCAGGTAAAGACAGACGTTGAATAGAGATGTCAGGTAAAGACAGACGTTGAATAGAGATGCTAGGTAAAGACAAACGTGGATTGGAGGTGTCAGGTAAAGACATACGTGGAATAGAGATGTCAGGTAAAGAGAGACGTGGAATAAAGGTGTCAAGTAAGAAAAGACGTGGAATAGACATGTCTGGTAAGGACAGACTTGGAATAGAGAGTTCAGGTAAGAACAGACGTGGAATAGAGATGTCAAGTAAAGACAGACTTGGAATAGAGACGTCAGGTAAAGACAGACGTTGAATAGAGATGTCAGGTAAAGACAGTCGTGGAATAGAGATGTAAGGTAGACAGACGTGGAATAGAGATGTAAGGTGGACAGACGTTGAATAGAGATGTCAAGTAAAGACATACGTGGAATAGAGATGTTAGGTAAAGACAGACGTGGATTGGAGGTGTCAAGCAAAGACATACGTGGAATAGAGATGTCAGGTAAAGACATACGTGGAATAGAGATGTTAGGTAAAGACAGACGAGGAGTAGAGATGTCAGGTAAAGACATACGTGAAATAAAGGTGTCAGGTAAAGACAGACGTGGAATAGAAGTGTCAGGTAACGACAGACGTGGAATAGAGATGTCGGGTAAAGGCAGACGTGGAATAGAGATGTCAGGTAAAGACAGAAATGGAATAGAGATGTCAGGTAAAGACAGAGGTTGGATAGGGATGTCAGATGTTGAATAGAGGTGTGAAATAAAGACAGACGTGGAATAGAGATGTCAGGTAAGGACCGGCGTGAAATAGAGGTGTCAGGTAAGGACAGACGTGGAATAGAGATGTTAGGTAAAAACAGAGGTTGGATAGGGATGTCATATGTTGAATTGAGGTGTGAAATAAAGACAGACGTGGAATAGAGATGTCAGGTAAGGACCGGCGTGAAATAGAGGTGTCAAGTAAGGACAGACGTGGAATAGAGATGTTAGGTAAAAACAGACGTGGATTAGAGATGTCAGGTAAAGACATATGTGGAATAGAGGTGTCAGGTAACGACAGACGTGGAATAGAGATGTCAGGTAAAGACAGACGTGGAATAGAGATGTCAGGTCAAGACAGAATTGGAATAGAGATGTCAGGTAAAGACAGAAGTGGAATAGAGATGTCAGGTAAAGACAGACGTGGAATAGAGGGTTCAGGTAAAAACAGACGTGGAATAGAGATGTCAGGTAAAGACAGGCTTGGAATAGAGATGTCAAGTAAAGACAGAAGTGGAATAGAGATGTCAGGTAAAGACAGAGGTGGATTAGAGATGTTAGGTAAAGACAGACGAGGAATAGAGATGTCAGGTAAAGATATATGTGTAATAGAGGTGTCAGGTAAAGACAGACGTGGAATAGAGGTGTCAGGTTAAGACAGACGTGGAATAGAGATGTCAGGTAAAGACAGACGTGGAATAGAGAGTTCAGGTAAAACAGGCGTGGAATAGAGATGTCAGGTAAAGACAGACGTGGAATAGAGGTGTCAAGTAAAGACAGACGTTGAATAGAGATGTCAGGTAAAGACAGAAGTGGAATAGAGATGTCAGGTAAAGACAGACGTGGAATAGAGAGTTCAGGTAAAAACAGGCGTGGAATAGAGATGTCAGGTGGACAGACGTTGAATAGAGATGTCAAATAAAGACATACGTGGAATAGAGATGTTAGGTAAAGACAGACGTGGATTGGAGGTGTCAGGTAAAGACATACGTGGAATAGAGATGTCAGGTAAAGACATACGTGGAATAGAGATGTCAGGTAAAGACAGACGTGAAATAGAGGTGTCAAGTAAAGAGAGACGTTGAATAGAGATGTCAGGTAAAGACAGAAGTGGAATAGAGATGTCAGGTAAAGACAGACGTGGAATAGAGAGTTCAGGTAAAAACAGGCGTGGAATAGAGATGTCAGGTGAAGACAGACAGGTAATAGAGATGTCAAGTAAAGACAGAGTTGGAATAAAGATGTCAGGTAAAGACAGACGTTGAATAGAGATGTCAGGTAAAGACAGACGTTGAATAGAGATGCTAGATAAAGACAGACGTGGATTGGAGGTGTCAGGTAAAGACATACGTGGAATAGAGATGTCAGGTAAAGACAGAAATGGATTAGAGATGTTAGGTAAAGACAGACGTGGAATAGAGAGTTCAGGTATCAACAGACGTGGAATAGAGATGTCAGGTAAAGACAGAAATGGATTAGAGATGTCAGGTAACGACAGACGTGAAATAGAGATGTCAGGTAAAGACAGAGGTGGATTAGAGATGTTAGGTAAAGACAGACGAGGAGTAGAGATGTTAGGTAAAGACATACGTGAAATAGAGGTGTCAGGTAAAGACAGACGTGGAATAGAGGTGTCAGGTAACGACAGACGTGGAATAGAGATGTCGGGTAAAGGCAGACGTGGAATAGAGATGTCAGGTAAAGACAGATGTGGATGAGAGATGTCAGGTAAAGACAGAAATGGATTAGAGATGTCAGGTAAAGACAGAAATGGATTAGAGATGTCAGGTAAAGACAGACGTGGAATAGAGATGTCAGGTAAAGACAGAAATGGATTAGAGATGTCAGGTAAAGACAGACGTGGAATAGAGATGCCAGGTAAAGACAGAAATGGATTAGAGATGTCAGGTAAAGACAGACGTGGAATAGAGATGTCGGGTAAAGGCAGACGTGGAATAGAGATGTCAGGTAAAGACAGAAATGGATTAGAGATGTCAGGTAACGACAGACGTTGAATAGAGATGTCAGGTAAAGACAGAAATGGAATAGAGGTGTTAGGTAAAGAAAGCCATGGAATGGAGATGTCAGGTAAAGACAGACGTGGAATAGAGATGTCAGGTAAAGACAGACGTGGAATAGAGGTGTTAGGTAAAGGCAGACGTGGAATAGAGGTGTTAGGTAAAGGCAGACGTAGAATAGAGATGTTAGGTAAAGAGAGAAATGGATTAGAGGTGCCAGGTAAAGACAGACGTGGAATAGAGGTGTCAGGTAACGACAGACGTGGAATAGAGATGTCGGGTAAAGGCAGACGTGGAATAGAGATGTCAAGTAAAGACAGATGTGGATTAGAGATGTTAGGTAAAGACAGAAATGGAATAGAGATGTCAGGTAAAGACAGAGGTTAGATAGGGATGTCAGATGTTGAATAGAGGTGTGAAATAAAGACAGACGTGGAATAGAGATGTCAGGTAAGGACCGGCGTGAAATAGAGGTGTCAGGTAAGGACAGACGTGGAATAGAGATGTGAGGTAAAGACAGACGTGGAATAAAGATGTTAGGTAAAGACAGACGTGGATTGGAGGTGTCAGGTAAAGACATACGTGGAAAAGAGATGTCAGGTAAAGACATACGTTGAATAGAGATGTCAGGTAAAGACAGACGTGAAATAGAGGTGTCAGGCAAAGACAGACGTGGAATAGAGGTGTCAGGTAAAGACAGAGGTTGGATAGGGATGTCAGATGTTAAATAGAGGTGTGAAATAAAGACAGACGTGGAATAGAAATGTCAGGTAAGGACCGGCGTGAAATAGAGGTGTCAGGTAAGGACAGACGTGGAATAGAGATGTTAGGTAAAAACAGACGTGGAATAGAGATGTCAGGTAAAGACATATGTGGAATAGAGGTGTCAGGTAACGACAGAATTGGAATAGAGATGTCAGGTAAAGACAGAAGTGGAATAGAGATGTCAGGTAAAGACAGACGTGGAATAGAGGGTTCAGGTAAAAACAGACGTGGAATAGAGATGTGAGGTAAAGACAGACGTGGAATAGAGGTGTCAGGTAAAGACAGACGTTGAATAGAGATGTCAGGTAAAGAAAGACGTTGAATAGAGATGTTAGGTAAAGACAGACGTGGATTGGAGGTGTCAGGTAAAGACATACGTGGAAAAGAGATGTCAGGTAAAGACATACGTTGAGTAGAGATGTCAGGTAAAGACCGGCGTGAAATAGAGGTGTCAGGCAAAGACAGACGTGGAATAGAGGTGTCAGGTAAAGACAGAGGTTGGATAGGGATGTCAGATGTTGAATAGAGGTGTGAAATAAAGACAGACGTGGAATAGAAATGTCAGGTAAGGACCGGCGTGAAATAGAGGTGTCAGGTAAGGACAGACGTGGAATAGAGATGTTAGGTAAAAACAGACGTGGAATAGAGATGTCAGGTAAAGACATATGTGGAATAGAGGTGTCAGGTAACGACAGAATTGGAATAGAGATGTCAGGTAAAGACAGAAGTGGAATAGAGATGTCAGGTAAAGACAGACGTGGAATAGAGGGTTCAGGTAAAAACAGACGTGGAATAGAGATGTCAGGTAAAGACAGGCTTGGAATAGAGGTGTCAAGTAAAGACAGAAGTGGAATAGAGATGTCAGGTAAAGACAGAGGTGGATTAGAGATGTCAGGTAAAGACAGACGAGGAATAGAGATGTCAGGTAAAGATATACGTGAAATAGAGGTGTCAGGTAAAGACAGACGTGGAATAGAGGTGTCAGGTTAAGACAGACGTGGAATAGAGATGTCAGGTAAAGACAGACGTGGAATAGAGGTGTCAAGTAAAGACAGACGTTGAATAGAGATGTCAGGTAAAAACAGAAGTGGAATAGAGATGTCAGGTAAAGACAGACGTGGAATAGAGAGTTCAGGTAAAAACAGGCGTGGAATAGAGATGTCAGGTGGACAGACGTTGAATAGAGATGTCAAATAAAGACATACGTGGAATAGAGATGTTAGGTAAAGACAGACGTGGATTGGAGGTGTCAGGTAAAGACATACGTGGAATAGAGATGTCAGGTAAAGACATACGTGGAATAGAGATGTCAGGTAAAGACAGACGTGAAATAGAGGTGTCAGGTAAAGACATACGTGGAATAGAGATGTCAGGTAAAGACAGACGTGGAATAGAGGTGTCAAGTAAAGACAGACGTTGAATAGAGATGTCAGGTAAAGACAGAAGTGGAATAGAGATGTCAGGTAAAGACAGACGTGGAATAGAGAGTTCAGGTAAAAACAGGCGTGGAATAGAGATGTCAGGTGAAGACAGACAGGTAATAGAGATGTCAAGTAAAGACAGAGGTGGAATAGAGATGTCAGGTAAAGACAGACGTTGAATAGAGATGTCAGGTAAAGACAGACGTTGAATAGAGATGCTAGATAAAGACAGACGTGGATTGGAGGTGTCAGGTAAAGACATACGTGGAATAGAGATGTCAGGTAAAGACAGACGTGGAATAAAGGTGTCAAGTAAGAAAAGACGTGGAATAGAGATGTCTGGTAAGGACAGACTTGGAATAGAGAGTTCAGGTAAGAACAGACGTGGAATAGAGATGTCAAGTAAAGACAGACTTGGAATAGAGACGTCAGGTAAAGACAGACGTTGAATAGAGATGTCAGGTAAAGACAGTCGTGGAATAGAGATGTAAGGTAGACAGACGTGGAATAGAGATGTAAGGTGGACAGACGTTGAATAGAGATGTCAGGTAAAGACATACGTGGAATAGAGATGTTAGGTAAAGACAGACGTGGATTGGATGCGTCAAGTAAAGACATACGTGGAATAGAGATGTCAGGTAAAGACATACGTGGAATAGAGATGTCAGGTAAAGACAGACGTGAAATAGAGGTGTCAGGTAAAGACATACGTGGAATAGAGATGTCAGGTAAAGACATTCGTGGCAAAGAGATGTCAGGTAAAGACATACGTGGAATAGAGATGTCAGGTAAAGACAGAAATGGATTAGAGATGTTAGGTAAAGACAGACGTGGAATAGAGAGTTCAGGTATAAACAGGGGTGGAATAGAGATGTCAGGTAAAGACAGAAATGGATTAGAGATGTCAGGTAACGACAGACGTGAAATAGAGATGTCAGGTAAAGACAGAGGTGGATTAGAGATGTTAGGTAAAGACAGACGAGGAGTAGAGATGTCAGGTAAAGACATACGTGAAATAGAGGTGTCAGGTAAAGACAGACGTGGAATAGAGGTGTCAGGTAAGGACAGACGTGGAATAGAGATGTTAGGTAAAAACAGACGTGGAATAGAGATGTCAGGTAAAGACATATGTGGAATAGAGGTGTCAGGTAACGACAGAATTGGAATAGAGATGTCAGGTAAAGACAGAAGTGGAATAGAGATGTCAGGTAAAGACAGACGTGGAATAGAGGGTTCAGGTAAAAACAGACGTGGAATAGAGATGTCAGGTAAAGACAGGCTTGGAATAGAGGTGTCAAGTAAAGACAGAAGTGGAATAGAGATGTCAGGTAAAGACAGAGGTGGATTAGAGATGTCAGGTAAAGACAGACGAGGAATAGAGATGTCAGGTAAAGATATACGTGAAATAGAGGTGTCAGGTAAAGACAGACGTGGAATAGAGGTGTCAGGTTAAGACAGACGTGGAATAGAGATGTCAGGTAAAGACAGACGTGGAATAGAGAGTTCAGGTAAAACAGGCGTGGAATAGAGATGTCAGGTAAAGACAGACGTGGAATAGAGGTGTCAAGTAAAGACAGACGTTGAATAGAGATGTCAGGTAAAAACAGAAGTGGAATAGAGATGTCAGGTAAAGACAGACGTGGAATAGAGATGTCAGGTAAAGACAGGCGTGGAATAGAGATGTCAGGTGGACAGACGTTGAATAGAGATGTCAAATAAAGACAGACGTTGAATAGAGATGTTAGGTAAAGACAGACGTGGATTGGAGGTGTCAGGTAAAGACATACGTGGAATAGAGATGTCAGGTAAAGACATACGTGGAATAGAGATGTCAGGTAAAGACAGACGTGAAATAGAGGTGTCAGGTAAAGACATACGTGGAATAGAGATGTCAGGTAAAGACAGACGTGGAATAGAGGTGTCAAGTAAAGACAGACGTTGAATAGAGATGTCAGGTAAAGACAGAAGTGGAATAGAGATGTCAGGTAAAGACAGACGTGGAATAGAGAGTTCAGGTAAAAACAGGCGTGGAATAGAGATGTCAGGTGAAGACAGACAGGTAATAGAGATGTCAAGTAAAGACAGAGGTGGAATAGAGATGTCAGGTAAAGACAGACGTTGAATAGAGATGTCAGGTAAAGACAGACGTTGAATAGAGATGCTAGATAAAGACAGACGTGGATTGGAGGTGTCAGGTAAAGACATACGTGGAATAGAGATGTCAGGTAAAGACAGACGTGGGATAAAGGTGTCAAGTAAGAAAAGACGTGGAATAGAGATGTCTGGTAAGGACAGACTTGGAATAGAGAGTTCATGTAAGAACAGACGTGGAATAGAGATGTCAAGTAAAGACAGACTTGGAATAGAGACGTCAGGTAAAGACAGACGTTGAATAGAGATGTCAGGTAAAGACAGTCGTGGAATAGAGATGTAAGGTAGACAGACGTGGAATAGAGATGTAAGGTGGACAGACGTTGAATAGAGATGTCAGGTAAAGACATACGTGGAATAGAGATGTTAGGTAAAGACAGACGTGGATTGGATGCGTCAAGTAAAGACATACGTGGAATAGAGATGTCAGGTAAAGACATACGTGGAATAGAGATGTCAGGTAAAGACAGACGTGAAATAGAGGTGTCAGGTAAAGACATACGTGGAATAGAGATGTCAGGTAAAGACATTCGTGGCAAAGAGATGTCAGGTAAAGACATACGTGGAATAGAGATGTCAGGTAAAGACAGAAATGGATTAGAGATGTTAGGTAAAGACAGACGTGGAATAGAGAGTTCAGGTATAAACAGGGGTGGAATAGAGATGTCAGGTAAAGACAGAAATGGATTAGAGATGTCAGGTAACGACAGACGTGAAATAGAGATGTCAGGTAAAGACAGAGGTGGATTAGAGATGTTGGGTAAAGACAGACGAGGAGTAGAGATGTCAGGTAAAGACATACGTGAAATAGAGGTGTCAGGTAAAGACAGACGTGGAATAGAGGTGTCAGGTAACGACAGACGTGGAATAGAGATGTCGGGTAAAGGCAGACGTGGAATAGAGATGTCAGGTAAAGACAGATGTGGATGAGAGATGTCAGGTAAAGACAGAAATGGATTAGAGATGTCAGGTAAAGACAGAAATGGATTAGAGATGTCAGGTAAAGACAGACATGGAATAGAGATGTCAGGTAAAGACAGAAATGGATTAGAGATGTCAGGTAAAGACAGACGTGGAATAGAGATGTCAGGTAAAGACAGAAATGGATTAGAGATGTCAGGTAAAGACAGACGTGGAATAGAGATGTCGGGTAAAGGCAGACGTGGAATAGAGATGTCAGGTAAAGACAGAAATGGATTAGAGATGTCAGGTTACGACAGACGTTGAATAGAGATGTCAGGTAAAGACAGAAATGGAATAGAGGTGTTAGGTAAAGAAAGCCATGGAATGGAGATGTCAGGTAAAGACAGACGTGGAATAGAGATGTCAGGTAAAGACAGACGTGGAATAGAGGTGTTAGGTAAAGGCAGACGTGGAATAGAGGTGTTAGGTAAAGGCAGACGCGGAATAGAGATGTTAGGTAAAGACAGAAATGGATTAGAGGTGCCAGGTAAAGACAGACGTGGAATAGAGGTGGCAGGTAACGACAGACGTGGAATAGAGATGTCGGGTAAAGGCAGACGTGGAATAGAGATGTCAAGTAAAGACAGATGTGGATTAGAGATGTTAGGTAAAGACAGAAATGGAATAGAGATGTCAGGTAAAGACAGAGGTTGGATAGGGATGTCAGATGTTGAATAGAGGTGTGAAATAAAGACAGACGTGGAATAGAGATGTCAGGTAAGGACCGGCGTGAAATAGAGGTGTCAGGTAAGGACAGACGTGGAATAGAGATGTGAGGTAAAGACAGACGTGGAATAGAGGTGTCAGGTAAAGACAGACGTTGAATAAAGATGTCAGGTAAAGACAGACGTTGAATAGAGATGTTAGGTAAAGACAGACGTGGATTGGAGGTGTCAGGTAAAGACATACGTGGAAAAGAGATGTCAGGTAAAGACATACGTTGAATAGAGATGTCAGGTAAAGACCGGCGTGAAATAGAGGTGTCAGGCAAAGACAGACGTGGAATAGAGGTGTCAGGTAAAGACAGAGGTTGGATAGGGATGTCAGATGTTGAATAGAGGTGTGAAATAAAGACAGACGTGGAATAGAGATGTCAGGTAAGGACCGGCGTGAAATAGAGGTGTCAGGTAAGGACAGACGTGGAATAGAGATGTTAGGTAAAAACAGACGTGGATTAGAGATGTCAGGTAAAGGCATATGTGGAATAGAGGTGTCAGGTAACGACAGAATTGGAATAGAGATGTCAGGTAAAGACAGAAGTGGAATAGAGATGTCAGGTAAAGACAGACGTGGAATAGAGATGTCAGGTAAAGACAGACGTGGAATAGAGATGTCAGGTAAAGACAGGCTTGGAATAGAGATGTCAAGTAAAGACAGAAGTGGAATAGAGATGTCAGGTAAAGACAGAGGTGGATTAGAGATGTCAGGTAAAGACAGACGAGGAATAGAGATGTCAGGTAAAGATATACGTGAAATAGAGGTGTCAGGTAAAGACAGACGTGGAATAGAGGTGTCAGGTTAAGACAGACGTGGAATAGAGATGTCAGGTAAAGACAGACGTGGAATAGAGAGTTCAGGTAAAACAGGCGTGGAATAGAGATGTCAGGTAAAGACAGACGTGGAATAGAGGTGTCAAGTAAAGACAGACGTTGAATAGAGATGTCAGGTAAAGACATACGTGGAATAGAGATGTCAGGTGGACAGACGTTGAATAGAGATATCAAATAAAGACATACGTGGAATAGAGATGTTAGGTAAAGACAGACGTGGATTGGAGGTGTCAGGTAAAGACATACGTGGAATAGAGATGTTAGGTAAAGACAGACGTGGATTGGAGGTGTCAGGTAAAGACATACGTGGAATAGAGATGTCAGGTAAAGACATACGTGGAATAGAGATGTCAGGTAAAGACAGACGTGAAATAGAGGTGTCAGGTAAAGACATACGTGGAATAGAGATGTCAGGTAAAGACAGACGTGGAATAGAGGTGTCAAGTAAAGACAGACGTTGAATAGAGATGTCAGGTAAAGACAGAAGTGGAATAGAGATGTCAGGTAAAGACAGACGTGGAATAGAGAGTTCAGGTAAAGACAGACGTTGAATAGAGATGCTAGATAAAGACAGACGTGGATTGGAGGTGTCAGGTAAAGACATACGTGGAATAGAGATGTCAGGTAAAGACAGACGTGGAATAAAGGTGTCAAGTAAGAAAAGACGTGGAATAGAGATGTCTGGTAAGGATAGACTTGGAATAGAGAGTTCAGGTAAGAACAGACGTAGAATAGAAATGTCAAGTAAAGACAGACTTGGAATAGAGACGTCAGGTAAAGACAGACGTTGAATAGAGATGTCAGGTAAAGACAGTCGTGGAATAGAGATGTAAGGTAGACAGACGTGGAATAGAGATGTAAGGTGGACAGACGTTGAATAGAGATGTCAAGTAAAGACATACGTGGAATAGAGATGTTAGGTAAAGACAGACGTGGATTGGATGTGTCAAGTAAAGACATACGTGGAATAGAGATGTCAGGTAAAGACATACGTGGAATAGAGATGTCAGGTAAAGACAGACGTGAAATAGAGGTGTCAGGTAAAGACATACGTGGAATAGAGATGTCAGGTAAAGACATTCGTGGCAAAGAGATGTCAGGTAAAGACATACTTGGAATAGAGATGTCAGGTAAAGACAGACGTGAAATAGATGTGTCAGGTAAAGACATACGTCGAATAGAGATGTCAGGTAAAGACAGACGTGGAATAGAGGTGTCAAGTAAAGACAGACATTAAATAGAGATGTCAGGTAAAGACAGACGTTGAATAGAGATGTCAGGTAAATACAGACGTTGAATAGAGGTGTCAGGTAAAGACAGACGTGGAATAGAGATGTCAGGTAAAGACAGACGTTGAATAGAGATGTCAGGTAAAGACAGACGTGGATTGGAGGTGTCAGGTAAAGACACACGTGGAATAGAGGTAGCAGGTAAAGACAGTCATGGAAAAGAGATGTCAGGTAAAGACAGAGGTGGGATAGGGATGTCAGGTGTGGAATAGAGGTGTGAAATAAAGACAGACGTGGAATAGAGATGTCAGGTAAGGACCGGCGTGAAATAGAGGTGTCAGGTAAGGACAGACGTGGAAAAGAGAGGTCAGGTAAGGACAGACGTGGAAAGGAGAGGTCAGGTAAAGACAGACGTGGAAAAGAGATGTCAGGTCAAGTCATAATTGGAATAGAGATGTCAGGTAACAACAGAAGTGGAATAGAGATGTCAGGTAAAGACAGGCGTGGAATGGAGAGTTCAGGTAAAAACAGGCGTGGAATAGAGATGTCAGGTAAAGACAGACAGGGAATAGAGATGTCAAGTAAAGACAGAGGTGGAATAGAGATGTCAGGTAAAGACAGAGGAGGATTAGAGAGGTCAGATAAGGACAGACGTGGAATAAAGGTGTCAGGTAAGGAAAGACGTGGAATAGAGATGTCAGGTAAGGACAGACTTGGAAAAGAGAGTTCAGGTAAGAACAGACGTGGAATAGAGATGTCAAGTAAAGACAGACGTGGAATAGAGATGTTAGGTTAAGACAGGCATGGAATAGAGATGTCAGGTAAAGACAGACGATGAATAGAGATGTCAGGTAAAGACAGTCGTGGAATAGAGATGTAAGGTAGACACACGTGGAATAGAGATGTAAGGTGGACAGACGTTGAATAGAGATGTCAGGTAAAGACATACGTGGAATAGAGATGTGAGGTAAAGACAGACGTAGAATAGTTGTGTTAGGTAAAGACAGACGTGGATTGGAGGTGTCAGGTAAAGACATACGTGGAATAGAGATGTCAGGTAAAGACAGACGTGGAATAGAGGTGTCAGGTAAAGACATACGTGGAATAGAGATGTCAGGTAAAGACAGACGTGGAATAGAGGAGTCAGGTAAAGACAGACGTTGAATAGAGATGTCAGGTAAAGACAGACGTTGAATAGTGATGTAAGGTAAAGACAGACGTGGATTGGAGGTGTCAGGTAAAGACATACGTGGAATGGAGATGTCAGGTAAAGACAGACGTGGAATAAAGGTGTCAAGTAAGGAAAGACGTGGAATAGAGATGTCTGGTAAGGACAGACTTGGAATAGAGAGTTCAGGTAAGAACAGACGTAGAATAGAGATGTTAGGTAAAGAGAGACGTGGAATAGAGATGTCAGGTAAAGACATACGTGGAATAGAGATGTCAGGTAAAGACAGACGTGAAATAGAGGTGTCAGGTAAAGACATACGTGGAATAGAGATGTCAGGTAAAGACAGACGTGGAATAGAGGTGTCAGGTAAAGACAGACGTTGAATAGAGATGTCAGGTAAAGACAGACGTGGAATAGAGGTGTCAGGTAAAGACATACGTGGAATAGAGATGTCAGGTAAAGACAGACGTGAAATAGAGGTGTCAGGTAAAGACATACGTGGAATAGAGATGTCAGGTAAAGACAGACGTGGAATAGAGGTGTCAGGTAAAGACAGACGTGGAATAGAGGTGTCAGGTAAAGACATACGTGGAATAGAGATGTCAGGTAAAGACAGACGTGGAATAGAGGTGTCAGGTAAAGACATACGTGGAATAGAGATGTCAGGTAAAGACAGACGTGAAATAGAGGTGTCAGGTAAAGACATACGTGGAATAGAGAATTCAGGTAAAGACATACGTGGAATAGAGATGTCAGGTAAAGACAGACGTGGAATAGAGGTGTCAGGTAAAGACAGACGTTGAATAGAGATGTCAGGTAAAGACAGACGTTGAATAGAGATGTTAGATAAAGACAGACGTGGATTGGAGGTGTCAGGTAAAGACATACGTGGAAAAGAGATGTCAGGTAAAGACATACGTTGAATAGAGATGTCAGGTAAAGACATACGTGGAATAGAGATGTTAGGTAAAGACAGACGTTGAATAGAGGTGTTAGGTAAAGACAGAAGTGGAATAGAGATGTCAGGTAAAGACAGACGTGGAATAGAGAGTTCAGGTAAAAACAGGCGTGGAATAGAGATGTCAGGTAAAGACAGGCATGGAATAGAGATGTCAGGTAAAGACAGACGATGAATAGAGATGTCAGGTAAAGACAGACAGGGAATAGAGATGTCAAGTAAAGACAGAGGTGGAATAGAGATGTCAGGTAAAGACAGAGGAGGATTAGAGAGGTCAGGTAAGGACAGACGTGGAATAAAGGTGTCAGGTAAGGAAAGACGTGGAATAGAGAGTTCAGGTAAGAACAGACGTGGAATAGAGATGTCAAGTAAAGACAGACGTGGAATAGAGATGTTAGGTAAATACAGTCATGGAATAGAGATGTCAGGAAAAGACAGACGATGAATAGAGATGTCAGGTAAAGACGGTCGTGGAATAGAGATGTAAGGTAGACAGACGTGGAATAGAGATGTAAGGTGGACAGACGTTGAATAGAGATGTCAGGTAAAGACATACGTGGAATAGAGATGTTAGGTAAAGACAGACGTAGAATAGTGGTGTCAGGTAAAGACAGACGTGGATTGGAGGTGTCAGGTAAAGACATACGTGGAATAGAGATGTCAGGTAAAGATAGACGTGGAATAGAGGTGTCAGGTAAAGACATACGTGGAATAGAGATGTCAGGTAAAGACAGACGTGGAATAGAGGTGTCAGGTAAAGACAGACGTTGAATAGAGACGTCAGGTAAAGACAGACGTTGAATAGAGATGTTAGGTAAAGACAGACGTGGATTGGAGGTGTCAGGTAAAGACATACGTGGAATAGAGATGTCAGGTAAAGACAGACGTGGAATAAAGGTGTTAGGTAAGGAAAGACGTGGAATAGAGATGTCTGGTCAGGACACACTTGGAATAGAGAGTTCAGGTAAGAACAGCCGTGGAATAGAGATGTCAAGTAAAGACCGACGTGGAATAAAGATGTCAGGTAAAGACAGGCATGGAATAGAGATGTCAGGTAAAGACAGGCGTAGAATAGAGATGTAAGGTAGACAGACGTGGAATAGAGATGTAAGGTGAACAGACGTTGAATAGAGATGTCAGGTAAAGACATACGTGGAATAGAGATGTTAGGTAAAGACAGACGTGGAATAGAGGTGTTAGGTAAAGACAGACCTAGATTGGAGGTGTCAGGTAAAGACATACGTGGAATAGAGATGTCAGGTAAAGACATACGTGGAATAGAGATGTCAGGTAAAGACAGACGTGAAATAGAGGTGTCAGGTAAAGACAGACGTTGAATAGAGATGTCAGGTAAAGACAGGCGTTGAATAGAAATGTTAGGTAAAGACAGACGTGGATTGGAGGTGTCAGGTAAAGACATACGTGGAAAAGAGATGTCAGGTAAAGACAAACGTGGAATAGAGATATCAGGTAAAGACAGACGTGAAATAGAGGTGTCAGGTAAAGACATACGTGGAATAGAGATGTCAGGTAAAGACAGACGTGGAATAGAGGTGTCAGGTAAAGACAGACGTTAAATAGAGATGTCAGGTAAAGACAGTCGTGGAATAGAGATGTCAGGTAAAGACAGACGTTGAATAGAGGTGTCAGGTAAAGACAGACGTTGAATAGAGATGTCAGGTAAAGACAAACGTTGAATAGAGATGTTAGGTAAAGACAGACGTGGATTGGAGGTGTCAGGTAAAAACACACCTGGAATAGAGGTAGCAGGTAAAGACAGTCATGGAAAAGAGATGTCAGGTAAAGATAGAGGTTGGATAGGGATGTCAGATGTGGAATAGAGGTGTGAAATAAAGAAAGACGTTGAATAGAGATGTCAGGTAAGGACCGGCGTGAAATAGAGGTGTCAGGTAAGGACAGACGTGGAATAGAGGTGTCAGGTAAGGACATACGTGGAATAGAGGTGTTAGGTAAAGACAGACGTGGAATAGAGGTGTCAGGTAAAGACAGACGAGGAATAGAGATGTCAGGTAAAGACAGACGTGGAATAAAGGTGTCAGGTAAGGAAAGACGTGGAATAGAGATGTCTGGTCAGGACAGACTTGGAATAGAGAGTTCAGGTAAGAACAGACGTGGAATAGAGATGTCAGGTACAGACAGACGTGGAATAAAGAAGTCAGGTAGACACAGACGTGGAATAGAGGTGTCAGGTAAAGACAGACGTTGAATAGAGGTGTCAGGTAAAGACAGACGTGGAATAGAGATGTCAGGTAAAGACAAACGTTGAATAGAGATGTCAGGTAAAGACAGACGTTGAATAGAGATGTTAGATAAAGACAGACGTGGATTGGAGGTGTCAGGTAAAGACACACGTGGAATAGAGGTAGCAGGTAAAGACAGTCATGGAAAGGAGATGTCAGGTAAAGACAGAGGTTGGATAGGGATGTCAGATGTGGAATAGAGGTGTGAAATAAAGACAGACGTGGAATAGAGATGTCAGGTAAGGACCAGCGTGAAATAGAGGTGTCAGGTAAGGACAGACGTGGAATAGAGGTGTCAGGTAAAAACAGACGTGGAATAGAGGTGTCAGGTAAAGACAGACGTGGAATAGAGATGTCAGGTAAAGACAGACTTGGAATAGAGAGTTCAGGTAAGAACAGACGTGGAATAGAGATGTCAAGTAAAGACAGACGTGGAATAGAGAGTTCAGGTAAAAACAGGCGTGGAATAGAGATGTCAGGTGAAGACAGACAGGTAATAGAGATGTCAAGTAAAGACAGAGGTGGAATAGAGAGTTCAGGTAAAGACAGAAGTGGAATAGAGATGTCAGGTAAAGACAGACGTTGAATAGAGAGTTCAGGTAAAGACAGACGTTGAATAGAGATGCTAGATAAAGACAGACGTGGATTGGAGGTGTCAGGTAAAGACATACGTGGAATAGAGATGTCAGGTAAAGACAGACGTGGAATAAAGGTGTCCAGTAAGAAAAGACGTGGAATAGAGATGGCTGGTAAGGACAGACTTGGAATAGAGAGTTCAGGTAAGAACAGACGTAGAATAGAGATGTCAAGTAAAGACAGACTTGGAATAGAGACGTCAGGTAAAGACAGACGTTGAATAGAGATGTCAGGTAAAGACAGTCGTGGAATAGAGATGTAAGGTAGACAGACGTGGAATAGAGATGTAAGGTGGAAAGACGTTGAATAGAGATGTCAAGTAAAGACATACGTGGAATAGAGATGTTAGGTAAAGACAGACGTGGATTGGATGTGTCAAGTAAAGACATACGTGGAATAGAGATGTCAGGTAAAGACATACGTGGAATAGAGATGTCAGGTAAAGACAGACGTGAAATAGAGGTGTCAGGTAAAGACATACGTGGAATAGAGATGTCAGGTAAAGACATTCGTGGCAAAGAGATGTCAGGTAAAGACATACTTGGAATAGAGATGTCAGGTAAAGACAGACGTGAAATAGATGTGTCAGGTAAAGACATACGTCGAATAGAGATGTCAGGTAAAGACAGACGTGGAATAGAGGTGTCAAGTAAAGACAGACATTAAATAGAGATGTCAGGTAAAGACAGACGTTGAATAGAGATGTCAGGTAAATACAGACATTGAATAGAGGTGTCAGGTAAAGACAGACGTGGAATAGAGATGTCAGGTAAAGACAGACGTGGAATAGAGATGTCAGGTAAGGACCAGCGTGAAATAGAGGTGTCAGGTAAGGACAGACGTGGAATAGAGGTGTCAGGTAAAAACAGACGTGGAATAGAGGTGTCAGGTAAAGACAGACGTGGAATAGAGATGTCAGGTAAAGACAGACTTGGAATAGAGAGTTCAGGTAAGAACAGACGTGGAATAGAGATGTCAAGTAAAGACAGACGTGGAATAGAGAGTTCAGGTAAAAACAGGCGTGGAATAGAGATGTCAGGTGAAGACAGACAGGTAATAGAGATGTCAAGTAAAGACAGAGGTGGAATAGAGAGTTCAAGTAAAGACAGAAGTGGAATAGAGATGTCAGGTAAAGACAGACGTTGAATAGAGAGTTCAGGTAAAAACAGGCGTGGAATAGAGATGCTAGATAAAGACAGACGTGGATTGGAGGTGTCAGGTAAAGACATACGTGGAATAGAGATGTCAGGTAAAGACAGACGTGGAATAAAGGTGTCAAGTAAGAAAAGACGTGGAATAGAGATGTCTGGTAAGGACAGACTTGGAATAGAGAGTTCAGGTAAGAACAGACGTAGAATAGAGATGTCAAGTAAAGACAGACTTGGAATAGAGACGTCAGGTAAAGACAGACGTTGAATAGAGATGTCAGGTAAAGACAGTCGTGGAATAGAGATGTAAGGTAGACAGACGTGGAATAGAGATGTAAGGTGGACAGACGTTGAATAGAGATGTCAAGTAAAGACATACGTGGAATAGAGATGTTAGGTAAAGACAGACGTGGATTGGATGTGTCAAGTAAAGACATACATGGAATAGAGATGTCAGGTAAAGACATACGTGGAATAGAGATGTCAGGTAAAGACAGACGTGAAATAGAGGTGTCAGGTAAAGACATACGTGGAATAGAGATGTCAGGTAAAGACATTCGTGGCAAAGAGATGTCAGGTAAAGACATACTTGGAATAGAGATGTCAGGTAAAGACAGACGTGAAATAGATGTGTCAGGTAAAGACATACGTCGAATAGAGATGTCAGGTAAAGACAGACGTGGAATAGAGGTGTCAAGTAAAGACAGACATTAAATAGAGATGTCAGGTAAAGACAGACGTTGAATAGAGATGTCAGGTAAATACAGACGTTGAATAGAGGTGTCAGGTAAAGACAGACGTGGAATAGAGATGTCAGGTAAAGACAGACGTTGAATAGGGATGTTAGGTAAAGACAGACGTGGATTGGAGGTGTCAGGTAAAGACACACGTGGAATAGAGGTAGCAGGTAAAGACAGTCATGGAAAAGAGATGTCAGGTAAAGACAGAGGTGGGATAGGGATGTCAGGTGTGGAATAGAGGTGTGAAATAAAGACAGACGTGGAATAGAGATGTCAGGTAAGGACCGGCGTGAAATAGAGGTGTCAGGTAAGGACAGACGTGGAAAAGAGAGGTCAGGTAAGGACAGACGTGGAAAGGAGAGGTCAGGTAAAGACAGACGTGGAAAAGAGATGTCAGGTCAAGTCATAATTGGAATAGAGATGTCAGGTAACAACAGAAGTGGAATAGAGATGTCAGGTAAAGACAGACGTGGAATGGAGAGTTCAGGTAAAAACAGGCGTGGAATAGAGATGTCAGGTAAAGACAGACAGGGAATAGAGATGTCAAGTAAAGACAGAGGTGGAATAGAGATGTCAGGTAAAGACAGAGGAGGATTAGAGAGGTCAGGTAAGGACAGACGTGGAATAAAGGTGTCAGGTAAGGAAAGACGTGGAATAGAGATGTCAGGTAAGGACAGACTTGGAAAAGAGAGTTCAGGTAAGAACAGACGTGGAATAGAGATGTCAAGTAAAGACAGACGTGGAATAGAGATGTTAGGTCAAGACAGGCATGGAATAGAGATGTCAGGTAAAGACAGACGATGAATAGAGATGTCAGGTAAAGACAGTCGTGGAATAGAGATGTAAGGTAGACACACGTGGAATAGAGATGTAAGGTGGACAGACGTTGAATAGAGATGTCAGGTAAAGACATACGTGGAATAGAGATGTGAGGTAAAGACAGACGTAGAATAGTTGTGTTAGGTAAAGACAGACGTGGATTGGAGGTGTCAGGTAAAGACAGACGTGGAATAGAGATGTCAGGTAAAGACAGACGTGGAATAGAGGTGTCAGGTAAAGACATACGTGGAATAGAGATGTCAGGTAAAGACAGACGTGGAATAGAGGAGTCAGGTAAAGACAGACGTTGAATAGAGATGTCAGGTAAAGACAGACGTTGAATAGTGATGTAAGGTAAAGACAGACGTGGATTGGAGGTGTCAGGTAAAGACATACGTGGAATGGAGATGTCAGGTAAAGACAGACGTGGAATAAAGGTGTCAAGTAAGGAAAGACGTGGAATAGAGATGTCTGGTAAGGACAGACTTGGAATAGAGAGTTCAGGTAAGAACAGACGTAGAATAGAGATGTTAGGTAAAGAGAGACGTGGAATAGAGATGTCAGGTAAAGACAGGCATGGAATAGAGATGTCAGGTAAAGACAGACGTTGAATAGAGATGTCAGGTCAAGACAGTCGTGGAATAGAGATGTAAGGTAGACGGACGTGGAATAGAGATGTAAGTTGGACAGACGTTGAATAGAGATGTCAGATAAGGACATACGTGGAATAGAGGTGTCAGGTAAAGACAGACGTTGAATAGAGATGTCAGGTAAAGACATACTTGGAATAGAGATGTTAGGTAAAGAGAGACGTGGAATAGAGGTGTTAGGTAAAGACAGACGTGGATTGGAGGTGTCAGGTAAAGACATACGTGGAATAGAGATGTCAGGTAAAGACCTACGTGGAATAGAGATGTCAGGTAAAGACAGACGTGAAATAGAGGTGTCAGGTAAAGACATACGTGGAATAGAGATGTCAGGTAAAGACAGACGTGGAATAGAGGTGTCAAGTAAAGACAGACGTTGAATAGAGATGTCAGGTAAAGACATACGTGAAATAGAGATGTCAGGTAAAGACAGACGTGAAATAGAGATGTCAGGTAAAGACATACGTGGAATAGAGATGTCAGGTAAAGACAGACGTGGAATAGAGATGTCAGGTAAAGACAGACGTTGAATAGAGGTGTCAGGTAAAGACAGACGTGGAATAGAGATGTCAGGTAAAGACAGACGTTGAATAGAGATGTCAGGTAAAGACAGACGTTGAATAGAGATGTTAGGTAAAGACAGACGTGGGTTGGAGGTGTCAGGTAAAAACACACGTGAAATAGAGGTAGCAGGTAAAGACAGTCATGGAAAAGAGAAGTCAGGTAAATTCAGAAGTTGGATAGGGATGTCAGATGTGGATTAGAGGTGTGAAATAAAGACAGACGTGGAATAGAGATGTCAAGTAAGTACCGGCGTGAAATAGATGTTTCAGGTAAGGACAGACGTGAAATAGAGGTGTCAGGTAAGGACATACGTGGAATAGAGGTGTCAGGTAAAGACAGACGTGGAATAGAGGTGTCAGGTAAAGACAGACGTGAAATAGAGGTGTCAGGTAAAGACATACGTGGAATAGAGATGTCAGGTAAAGACAGACGTGGAATAGAGGTGTCAGGTAAAGACAGACGTTGAATAGAGATGTCAGGTAAAGACAGACGTTGAATAGAGATGTTAGGTAAAGACAGACGTGGATTGGAGGTGTCAGGTAAAGACATACGTGGAAAAGAGATGTCAGGTAAAGACATACGTTGAATAGAGATGTCAGGTAAAGACATACGTGGAATAGAGATGTTAGGTAAAGACAGACGTTGAATAGAGGTGTTAGGTAAAGACAGAAGTGGAATAGAGATGTCAGGTAAAGACAGACGTGGAATAGAGAGTTCAGGTAAAAACAGGCGTGGAATAGAGATG
This sequence comes from Mimachlamys varia, assembly GCA_947623455.1. Lineage (NCBI taxonomy): Eukaryota > Metazoa > Mollusca > Bivalvia > Pectinida > Pectinidae > Mimachlamys > Mimachlamys varia. Next base: position 27,649,749 of record OX392539.1, read on the forward strand.
TCAGGTAAAGACAGGCATGGAATAGAGATGTCAGGTAAAGACAGACGATGAATAGAGATGTCAGGTAAAGACAGACAGGGAATAGAGATGTCAAGTAAAGACAGAGGTGGAATAGAGATGTCAGGTAAAGACAGAGGAGGATTAGAGAGGTCAGGTAAGGACAGACGTGGAATAAAGGTGTCAGGTAAGGAAAGACGTGGAATAGAGAGTTCAGGTAAGAACAGACGTGGAATAGAGATGTCAAGTAAAGACAGACGTGGAATAGAGATGTTAGGTAAATACAGTCATGGAATAGAGATGTCAGGAAAAGACAGACGATGAATAGAGATGTCAGGTAAAGACGGTCGTGGAATAGAGATGTAAGGTAGACAGACGTGGAATAGAGATGTAAGGTGGACAGACGTTGAATAGAGATGTCAGGTAAAGACATACGTGGAATAGAGATGTTAGGTAAAGACAGACGTAGAATAGTGGTGTTAGGTAAAGACAGACGTGGATTGGAGGTGTCAGGTAAAGACATACGTGGAATAGAGATGTCAGGTAAAGATAGACGTGGAATAGAGGTGTCAGGTAAAGACATACGTGGAATAGAGATGTCAGGTAAAGACAGACGTGGAATAGAGGTGTCAGGTAAAGACAGACGTTGAATAGAGACGTCAGGTAAAGACAGACGTTGAATAGAGATGTTAGGTAAAGACAGACGTGGATTGGAGGTGTCAGGTAAAGACATACGTGGAATAGAGATGTCAGGTAAAGACAGACGTGGAATAAAGGTGTTAGGTAAGGAAAGACGTGGAATAGAGATGTCTGGTCAGGACAGACTTGGAATAGAGAGTTCAGGTAAGAACAGCCGTGGAATAGAGATGTCAAGTAAAGACCGACGTGGAATAAAGATGTCAGGTAAAGACAGGCATGGAATAGAGATGTCAGGTAAAGACAGGCGTAGAATAGAGATGTAAGGTAGACAGACGTAGAATAGAGATGTAAGGTGAACAGACGTTGAATAGAGATGTCAGGTAAAGACATACGTGGAATAGAGATGTTAGGTAAAGACAGACGTGGAATAGAGGTGTTAGGTAAAGACAGACCTAGATTGGAGGTGTCAGGTAAAGACATACGTGGAATAGAGATGTCAGGTAAAGACATACGTGGAATAGAGATGTCAGGTAAAGACAGACGTGAAATAGAGGTGTCAGGTAAAGACAGACGTTGAATAGAGATGTCAGGTAAAGACAGGCGTTGAATAGAAATGTTAGGTAAAGACAGACGTGGATTGGAGGTGTCAGGTAAAGACATACGTGGAAAAGAGATGTCAGGTAAAGACAAACGTGGAATAGAGATATCAGGTAAAGACAGACGTGAAATAGAGGTGTCAGGTAAAGACATACGTGGAATAGAGATGTCAGGTAAAGACAGACGTGGAATAGAGGTGTCAGGTAAAGACAGACGTTAAATAGAGATGTCAGGTAAAGACAGTCGTGGAATAGAGATGTCAGGTAAAGACAGACGTTGAATAGAGGTGTCAGGTAAAGACAGACGTTGAATAGAGATGTCAGGTAAAGACAAACGTTGAATAGAGATGTTAGGTAAAGACAGACGTGGATTGGAGGTGTCAGGTAAAAACACACCTGGAATAGAGGTAGCAGGTAAAGACAGTCATGGAAAAGAGATGTCAGGTAAAGATAGAGGTTGGATAGGGATGTCAGATGTGGAATAGAGGTGTGAAATAAAGAAAGACGTTGAATAGAGATGTCAGGTAAGGACCGGCGTGAAATAGACGTGTCAGGTAAGGACAGACGTGGAATAGAGGTGTCAGGTAAGGACATACGTGGAATAGAGGTGTTAGGTAAAGACAGACGTGGAATAGAGGTGTCAGGTAAAGACAGACGAGGAATAGAGATGTCAGGTAAAGACAGACGTGGAATAAAGGTGTCAGGTAAGGAAAGACGTGGAATAGAGATGTCTGGTCAGGACAGACTTGGAATAGAGAGTTCAGGTAAGAACAGACGTGGAATAGAGATGTCAGGTACAGACAGACGTGGAATAAAGAAGTCAGGTAGACACAGACGTGGAATAGAGGTGTCAGGTAAAGACAGACGTTGAATAGAGGTGTCAGGTAAAGACAGACGTGGAATAGAGATGTCAGGTAAAGACAAACGTTGAATAGAGATGTCAGGTAAAGACAGACGTTGAATAGAGATGTTAGATAAAGACAGACGTGGATTGGAGGTGTCAGGTAAAGACACACGTGGAATAGAGGTAGCAGGTAAAGACAGTCATGGAAAAGAGATGTCAGGTAAAGACAGAGGTTGGATAGGGATGTCAGATGTGGAATAGAGGTGTGAAATAAAGACAGACGTGGAATAGAGATGTCAGGTAAGGACCAGCGTGAAATAGAGGTGTCAGGTAAGGACAGACGTGGAATAGAGGTGTCAGGTAAAAACAGACGTGGAATAGAGGTGTCAGGTAAGGACAGACGTGGAATAGAGATGTCAGGTAAAGACAGACTTGGAATAGAGAGTTCAGGTAAGAACAGACGTGGAATAGAGATGTCAAGTAAAGACAGACGTGGAATAGAGAGTTCAGGTAAAAACAGACGTGGAATAGAGATGTCAGGTAAAGACAGGCTTGGAATAGAGATGTCAATTAAAGACAGAAGTGGAATAGAGATGTAAGGTAGACAGACGTGGAATAGAGATGTAAGGTGGACAGACGTTGAATAGAGATGTCAGGTAAAGATAGAGGTTGGATAGGGATGTCAGATGTGGAATAGAGGTGTGAAATAAAGAAAGACGTTGAATAGAGATGTCAGGTAAGGACCGGCGTGAAATAGACGTGTCAGGTAAGGACAGACGTGGAATAGAGGTGTCAGGTAAGGACATACGATGAATAGAGGTGTTAGGTAAAGGCAGACGTGGAATAGAGGTGTCAGGTAAAGACAGACGAGGAATAGAGATGTCAGGTAAAGACAGACGTGGAATAAAGGTGTCAGGTAAGGAAAGACGTGGAATAGAGATGTCTGGTAAGGACAGACTTGGAATAGAGAGTTCAGGTAACAACAGACGTGGAATAGAGATGTCAGGTACAGACAGACGTGGAATAAAGAAGTCAGGTAGACACAGACGTGAAATAGAGGTGTCAGGTAAAGACAGACGTTGAATAGAGGTGTCAGGTAAAGACAGACGTGGAATAGAGATGTCAGGTAAAGACAAACGTTGAATAGAGATGTCAGGTAAAGACAGACGTTGAATAGAGATGTTAGATAAAGACAGACGTGGATTGGAGGTGTCAGGTAAAGACACACGTGGAATAGAGGTAGCAGGTAAAGACAGTCATGGAAAAGAGATGTCAGGTAAAGACAGAGGTTGGATAGGGATGTCAGATGTGGAATAGAGGTGTGAAATAAAGACAGACGTGGAATAGAGATGTCAGGTAAGGACCAGCGTGAAATAGAGGTGTCAGGTAAGGACAGACGTGGAATAGAGGTGTCAGGTAAAAACAGACGTGGAATAGAGGTGTCAGGTAAAGACAGACGTGGAATAGAGATGTCAGGTAAAGACAGACTTGGAATAGAGAGTTCAGGTAAGAACAGACGTGGAATAGAGGTGTCAGGTAAAGACAGACGTTGAATAGAGATGTCAGGTAAAGACAGGCTTGGAATAGAGATGTCAATTAAAGACAGAAGTGGAATAGAGATGTAAGGTAGACAGACGTGGAATAGAGATGTAAGGTGGACAGACGTTGAATAGAGATGTCAGGTAAAGACATACGTGGAATAGAGATATCAGGTAAAGACAGACGTGAAATAGAGGTGTCAGGTAAAGACATACGTGGAATAGAGATGTCAGGTAAAGACAGACGTGGAATAGAGGTGTCAGGTAAAGACAGACGTTAAATAGAGATGTCAGGTAAAGACAGTCGTGGAATAGAGATGTCAGGTAAAGACAGACGTTGAATAGAGATGTCAGGTAAAGACAGACGTTGAATAGAGATGTTAGATAAAGACAGACGTGGATTGGAGGTGTCAGGTAAAGACACACGTGGAATAGAGGTAGCAGGTAAAGACAGTCATGGAAAAGAGATGTCAGGTAAAGACAGAGGTTGGATAGGGATGTCAGATGTGGAATAGAGGTGTGAAATAAAGACAGACGTGGATTAGAGATGTCAGGTAAGGACCGGCGTGAAATAGAGTTGTCAGGTAAGGACAGACGTGGAATAGAGGTGTCAGGTAAAAACAGACGTGGAATAGAGGTGTCAGGTAAAGACGGACGTGGAATAGAGATGTCAGGTAAAGACAGACGTGGAATAAAGGTGTCAGGTAAGGAAAGACGTGGAATAGAGATGTCTGGTAAGGACAGACTTGGAATAGAGAGTTCAGGTAAGAACAGACGTGGAATAGAGATGTCAAGTAAAGACAGACGTGGAATAGAGAGTTCAGGTAAAAACAGACGTGGAATAGAGATGTCAGGTAAAGACAGGCTTGGGATAGAGATATCAATTAAAGACAGAAGTGGAATAGAGATGTAAGGTAGACAGACGTGGAATAGAGATGTAAGGTGGACAGACGTTGAATAGAGATGTCAGGTAAAGGTATACGTGGAATAGAGATGTTAGGTAAAGACAGACGTGGAATAGAGGTGTTAGGTAAAGACAGACGTGGATTGGAGGTATCAGGTAAAGACATACGTGGAATAGAGATGTCAGGTAAAGACAGACTTGGAATAGAGAGTTCAGGTAAGAACAGACGTGGAATAGAGATGTCAGGTACAGACAGACGTGGAATAAAGAAGTCAGGTAGACACAGACGTGGAATAGAGGTGTCAGGTAAAGACAGACGTTGAATAGAGGTGTCAGGTAAAGACAGACGTGGAATAGAGATGTCAAGTAAAGACAAACGTTGAATAGAGATGTCAGGTAAAGACAGACGTTGAATAGAGATGTTAGATAAAGACAGACGTGGATTGGAGGTGTCAGGTAAAGACACACGTGGAATAGAGGTAGCAGGTAAAGACAGTCATGGAAAAGAGATGTCAGGTAAAGATAGAGGTTGGATAGGGATGTCAGATGTGGAATAGAGGTGTGAAATAAAGAAAGACGTTGAATAGAGATGTCAGGTAAGGACCGGCGTGAAATAGACGTGTCAGGTAAGGACAGACGTGGAATAGAGGTGTCAGGTAAGGACATACGTGGAATAGAGGTGTCAGGTAAAGACAGACGAGGAATAGAGGTGTCAGGTAAAGACAGACGAGGAATAGAGATGTCAGGTAAGGACAGACGTGGAATAAAGGTGTCAGGTAAGGAATGACGTGGAATAGAGATGTCTGGTAAGGACAGACTTGGAATAGAGAGTTCAGGTAAGAACAGACGTGGAATAGAGATGTCAGGTACAGACAGACGTGGAATAAAGAAGTCAGGTAGACACAGACGTTGAATAGAGGTGTCAGGTAAAGACAGACGTGGAATAGAGATGTCAAGTAAAGACAAACGTTGAATAGAGATGTCAGGTAAAGACAGACGTTGAATAGAGATGTTAGATAAAGACAGACGTGGATTGGAGGTGTCAGGTAAAGACACACGTGGAATAGAGGTAGCAGGTAAAGACAGTCATGGAAAAGAGATGTCAGGTAAAGACAGAGGTTTGATAGGGATGTCAGATGTGGAATAGAGGTGTGAAATAAAGACAGACGTGGAATAGAGATGTAAGGTGGACAGACGTTGAATAGAGATGTCAGGTAAAGGTATACGTGGAATAGAGATGTTAGGTAAAGACAGACGTGGAATAGAGGTGTTAGGTAAAGACAGACGTGGATTGGAGGTATCAGGTAAAGACATACGTGGAATAGAGATGTCAGGTAAAGACAGACTTGGAATAGAGAGTTCAGGTAAGAACAGACGTGGAATAGAGATGTCAGGTACAGACAGACGTGGAATAAAGAAGTCAGGTAGACACAGACGTTGAATAGAGGTGTCAGGTAAAGACAGACGTTGAATAGAGGTGTCAGGTAAAGACAGACGTGGAATAGAGATGTCAAGTAAAGACAAACGTTGAATAGAGATGTCAGGTAAAGACAGACGTTGAATAGAGATGTTAGATAAAGACAGACGTGGATTTGAGGTGTCAGGTAAAGACACACGTGGAATAGAGGTAGCAGGTAAAGACAGTCATGGAAAAGAGATGTCAGGTAAAGACAGAGGTTTGATAGGGATGTCAGATGTGGAATAGAGGTGTGAAATAAAGACAGACGTGGAATAGAGATGTCAGGTAAGGACCGGCGTGAAATAGAGGTGTCAGGTAAGGACAGACGTGGAATAGAGGTGTCAGGTAAAAACAGACGTGGAATAGAGGTGTCAGGTAAAGACAGACGTGGAATAGAGATGTCAGGTAAAGACAGACGTGGAATAAAGGTGTCAGGTAAGGAAAGACGTGGAATAGAGATGTCTGGTAAGGACAGACTTGGAATAGAGAGTTCAGGTAAGAACAGACGTGGAATAGAGATGTCAAGTAAAGACAGACGTGAAATAGAGAGTTCAGGTAAAAACAGACGTGGAATAGAGATGTCAGGTAAAGACAGGCTTGGAATAGAGATATCAATTAAAGACAGAAGTGGAATAGAGATGTAAGGTAGACAGACGTGGAATAGAGATGTAAGGTGGACAGACGTTGAATAGAGATGTCAGGTAAAGGTATACGTGGAATAGAGATGTTAGGTAAAGACAGACGTGGAATAGAGGTGTTAGGTAAAGACAGACGTGGATTGGAGGTATCAGGTAAAGACATACGTGGAATAGAGATGTCAGGTAAAGACAGACTTGGAATAGAGAGTTCAGGTAAGAACAGACGTGGAATAGAGATGTCAGGTACAGACAGACGTGGAATAAAGAAGTCAGGTAGACACAGACGTTGAATAGAGGTGTCAGGTAAAGACAGACGTTGAATAGAAGTGTCAGGTAAAGACAGACGTGGAATAGAGATGTCAAGTAAAGACAAACGTTGAATAGAGATGTCAGGTAAAGATAGACGTTGAATAGAGATGTTAGATAAAGACAGACGTGGATTTGAGGTGTCAGGTAAAGACACACGTGGAATAGAGGTAGCAGGTAAAGACAGTCATGGAAAAGAGATGTCAGGTAAAGACAGAGGTTTGATAGGGATGTCAGATGTGGAATAGAGGTGTGAAATAAAGACAGACGTGGAATAGAGATGTCAGGTAAGGACCGGCGTGAAATAGAGGTGTCAGGTAAGGACAGACGTGGAATAGAGGTGTCAGGTAAAAACAGACGTGGAATAGAGATGTCAGGTAAAGACAGACGTGGAATAAAGGTGTCAGGTAAGGAAAGACGTGGAATAGAGATGTCTGGTAAGGACAGACTTGGAATAGAGAGTTCAGGTAAGAACAGACGTGGAATAGAGATGTCAAGTAAAGACAGACGTGAAATAGAGAGTTCAGGTAAAAACAGACGTGGAATTGAGATGTCAGGTAAAGACAGGCTTGGAATAGAGATATCAATTAAAGACAGAAGTGGAATAGAGATGTAAGGTAGACAGATGTGGAATAGAGATGTAAGGTGGACAGACGTTGAATAGAGATGTCAGGTAAAGGTATACGTGGAATAGAGATGTTAGGTAAAGACAGACGTGGAATAGAGGTGTTAGGTAAAGACAGACGTGGATTGGAGGTATCAGGTAAAGACATACGTGGAATAGAGATGTCAGGTAAAGACAGACTTGGAATAGAGAGTTCAGGTAAGAACAGACGTGGAATAGAGATGTCAGGTACAGACAGACGTGGAATAAAGAAGTCAGGTAGACACAGACGTTGAATAGAGGTGTCAGGTAAAGACAGACGTTGAATAGAGGTGTCAGGTAAAGACAGACGTGGAATAGAGATGTCAAGTAAAGACAAACGTTGAATAGAGATGTCAGGTAAAGACAGACGTTGAATAGAGATGTTAGATAAAGACAGACGTGGATTGGAGGTGTCAGGTAAAAACACACGTGGAATAGAGGTAGCAGGTAAAGACAGTCATGGAAAAGAGATGTCAGGTAAAGACAGAGGTTGGATAGGGATGTCAGATGTGGAATAGAGGTGTGAAATAAAGACAGACGTGGAATAGAGATGTCAGGTAAGGACCGGCGTGAAATAGAGGTGTCAGGTAAGGACAGACGTGGAATAGAGGTGTCAGGTAAAAACAGACGTGGAATAGAGGTGTCAGGTAAAGACAGACGTGGAATAAAGGTGTCAGGTAAGGAAAGACGTGGAATAGAGAGTTCAGGTAAAAACAGACGTGGAATAGAGATGTCAGGTAAGGAAAGACGTGGAATAGAGATGTCTGGTAAGGACAGACTTGGAATAGAGAGTTCAGGTAAGAACAGACGTGGAATAGAGATGTCAAGTAAAGACAGACGTGAAATAGAGAGTTCAGGTAAAAACAGACGTGGAATAGAGATGTCAGGTAAAAACAGGCTTGGAATAGAGATATCAATTAAAGACAGAAGTGGAATAGAGATGTAAGGTAGACAGACGTGGAATAGAGATGTAAGGTGGACAGACGTTGAATAGAGATGTCAGGTAAAGACATACGTGGAATAGAGATGTTAGGTAAAGACAGACGTGGAATAGAGGTGTTAGGTAAAGACAGACGTGGAATGGAGGTATCAGGTAAAGACACAGTGGAATAGAGATGTCAGGTAAAGACAGACGTGGAATAGAGGTGTCAGGTAAAGACAGACGAGGAATAGAGATGTCAGGTGAAGACAGACGTGGAATAAAGGTATCAGGTAAGGAAAGACGTGGAATAGAGATGTCTGGTAAAGACATACGTGGAATAGAGATGTCAGGTAAAGACAGACGTGAAATAGAGGTGTCAGGTACAGACAGACTTGGAATAGAGAAGTCAGGTAAAGACAGACGTGAAATAGAGGTGTCAGGTAAAGACAGACGTTAAATAGAGATGTCAGGTAAAGACATACGTGGAATAGAGATGTTAGGTATAGACAGACGTGGAATAGAGGTGTCAAGTAAAGACATACGTGGAATAGAGATGTCAGGTAAAGACAGACGTGGAATAGAGATGTCAGGTAAAGACAGACGTTGAATAGAGATGTCAGGTAAAGACAGACGTTGAATAGAGATGTTAGGTAAAGACAGACGTGGATTGGAGGTGTCAGGTAAAGACATACGTGGAAAAGAGATGTCAGGTAAAGACATACGTTGAATAGAGATGTCAGGTAAAGACATACGTGGAATAGAGATGTTAGGTAAAGACAGACGTGGAATAGAGGTGTTAGGTAAAGACAGAAGTGGAATAGAGATGTCAGGTAAAGACAAACGTGGAATAGAGAGTTCAGGTAAAAACAGGCGTGGAATAGAGATGTCAGGTAAAGACAGGCATGGAATAGAGATGTCAGGTAAAGACAGACGATGAATAGAGATGTCAGGTAAAGACAGAGGAGGATTAGAGAGGTCAGGTAAGGACAGACGTGGAATAAAGGTGTCAGGTAAGGAAAGACGTGGAATAGAGAGTTCAGGTAAGAACAGACGTGGAATAGAGATGTCAAGTAAAGACAGAGGTGGAATAGAGATGTCAGGTAAAGACAGAGGAGGATTAGAGAGGTCAGGTAAGGACAGACGTGGAATAAAGGTGTCAGGTAAGGAAAGACGTGGAATAGAGAGTTCAGGTAAGAACAGACGTGGAATAGAGATGTCAAGTAAAGACAGACGTGGAATAGAGATGTTAGGTAAAGACAGTCATGGAATAGAGATGTCAGGAAAAGACAGACGATGAATAGAGATGTCAGGTAAAGACGGTCGTGGAATAGAGATGTAAGGTAGACAGACGTGGAATAGAGATGTAAGGTGGACAGACGTTGAATAGAGATGTCAGGTAAAGACATACGTGGAATAGAGATGTTAGGTAAAGACAGACGTGGAATAGTGGTGTTAGGTAAAGACAGACGTGGATTGGAGGTGTCAGGTAAAGACATACGTGGAATAGAGATGTCAGGTAAAGATAGACGTGGAATAGAGGTGTCAGGTAAAGACATACGTGGAATAGAGATGTCAGGTAAAGACAGACGTGGAATAGAGGTATCAGGTAAAGACAGACGTTGAATAGAGACGTCAGGTAAAGACAGACGTTGAATAGAGATGTTAGGTAAAGACAGACGTGGATTGGAGGTGTCAGGTAAAGACATACGTGGAATAGAGATGTCAGGTAAAGACAGACGTGGAATAAAGGTGTTAGGTAAGGAAAGACGTCTGAATAGAGATGTCTGGTAAGGACAGACTTGGAATAGAGAGTTCAGGTAAGAACAGCCGTGGAATAGAGATGTCAAGTAAAGACATACGTGGAATAGAGATGTTAGGTAAAGACAGACGTGGAATAGAGGTGTTAGGTAAAGACAGACCTAGATTGGAGGTGTCAGGTAAAGACATACGTGGAATAGAGATGTCAGGTAAAGACATACGTGGAATAGAGATGTCAGGTAAAGACAGACGTGGAATAGAGGTGTTAGGTAAAGACAGACCTAGATTGGAGGTGTCAGGTAAAGACATACGTGGAATAGAGATGTCAGGTAAAGACATACGTGGAATAGAGATGTAAGGTGAACAGACGTTGAATAGAGATGTCAGGTAAAGACATACGTGGAATAGAGATGTTAGGTAAAGACAGACGTGGAATAGAGGTGTTAGGTAAAGACAGACCTAGATTGGAGGTGTCAGGTAAAGACATACGTGGAATAGAGATGTCAGGTAAAGACATACGTGGAATAGAGATGTCAGGTAAAGACAGACGTGAAATAGAGGTGTCAGGTAAAGACAGACGTTGAATAGAGATGTCAGGTAAAGACAGGCGTTGAATAGAAATGTTAGGTAAAGACAGACGTGGATTGGAGGTGTCAGGTAAAGACATACGTGGAAAAGAGATGTCAGGTAAAGACAAACGTGGAATAGAGATATCAGGTAAAGACAGACGTGAAATAGAGGTGTCAGGTAAAGACATACGTGGAATAGAGATGTCAGGTAAAGACAGACGTGGAATAGAGGTGTCAGGTAAAGACAGACGTTAAATAGAGATGTCAGGTAAAGACAGTCGTGGAATAGAGGTGTCAGGTAAAGACAGACGTTGAATAGAGATGTCAGGTAAAGACAAACGTTGAATAGAGATGTTAGATAAAGACAGACGTGGATTGGAGGTGTCAGGTAAAGACACACGTGGAATAGAGGTAGCAGGTAAAGACAGTCATGGAAAAGAGATGTCAGGTAAAGACAGAGGTTGGATAGGGATGTCAGTTGTGGAATAGAGGTGTGAAATAAAGACAGACGTGGAATAGAGATGTCAGGTAAGGACCAGCGTGAAATAGAGGTGTCAGGTAAGGACAGACGTGGAATAGAGGTGTCAGGTAAAAACAGACGTGGAATAGAGGTGTCAGGTAAAGACAGACGTGGAATAGAGATGTCAGGTAAAGACAGACTTGGAATAGAGAGTTCAGGTAAGAACAGACGTGGAATAGAGATGTCAAGTAAAGACAGACGTGGAATAGAGAGTTCAGGTAAAAACAGACGTGGAATAGAGATGTCAGGTAAAGACAGGCTTGGAATAGAGATGTCAATTAAAGACAGAAGTGGAATAGAGATGTAAGGTAGACAGACGTGGAATAGAGATGTAAGGTGGATAGACGTTGAATAGAGATGTCAGGTAAAGACATACGTGGAATAGAGATATCAGGTAAAGACAGACGTAAAATAGAGGTGTCAGGTAAAGACATACGTGGAATAGAGATGTCAGGTAAAGACAGACGTGGAATAGAGGTGTCAGGTAAAGACAGACGTTAAATAGAGATGTCAGGTAAAGACAGTCGTGGAATAGAGATGTCAGGTAAAGACAGACGTTGAATAGAGGTGTCAGGTAAAGACAGACGTTGAATAGAGATGTCAGGTAAAGACAGACGTTGAATAGAGATGTTAGGTAAAGACAGACGTGGATTGGAGGTGTCAGGTAAAAACACACCTGGAATAGAGGTAGCAGGTAAAGACAGTCATGGAAAAGAGATGTCAGGTAAAGATAGAGGTTGGATAGGGATGTCAGATGTGGAATAGAGGTGTGAAATAAAGAAAGACGTTGAATAGAGATGTCAGGTAAGGACCGGCGTGAAATAGACGTGTCAGGTAAGGACAGACGTGGAATAGAGGTGTCAGGTAAGGACATACGTGGAATAGAGGTGTCAGGTAAAGACAGACGAGGAATAGAGGTGTCAGGTAATGACAGACGAGGAATAGAGATGTCAGGTAAGGACAGACGCGGAATAAAGGTGTCAGGTAAGGAAAGACGTGGAATAGAGATGTCTGGTCAGGACAGACTTGGAATAGAGAGTTCAGGTAAGAACAGACGTGGAATTGAGATGTCAGGTACAGACAGACGTGGAATAAAGAAGTCAGGTAGACACAGACGTTGAAAAGAGGTGTCAGGTAAAGACAGACGTTGAATAGAGGTGTCAGGTAAAAACAGACGTGGAATAGAGATGTCAAGTAAAGACAAACGTTGAATAGAGATGTCAGGTAAAGACAGACGTTGAATAGAGATGTTAGATAAAGACAGACGTGGATTGGAGGTGTCAGGTAAAGACACACGTGGAATAGAAGTAGCAGGTAAAGACAGTCATGGAAAAGAGATGTCAGGTAAAGACAGAGGTTGGATAGGGATGTCAGATGTGGAATAGAGGTGTGAAATAAAGACAGACGTGGAATAGAGATGTCAGGTAAGGACCGGCGTGAAATAGAGGTGTCAGGTAAGGACAGACGTGGAATAGAGGTGTCAGGTAAAAACAGACGTGGAATAGAGGTGTCAGGTAAAGACGGACGTGGAATAGAGATGTCATGTAAAGACAGACGTGGAATAAAGGTGTAAGGTAAGGAAAGACGTGGAATAGAGATGTCTGGTAAGGACAGACTTGGAATAGAGAGTTCAGGTAAGAACAGACGTGGAATAGAGATGTCAAGTAAAGACAGACGTGGAATAGAGAGTTCAGGTAAAAACAGACGTGGAATAGAGATGTCAGGTAAAGACAGGCTTGGAATAGAGATATCAATTAAAGACAGAAGTGGAATAGAGATGTAAGGTAGACAGACGTGGAATAGAGATGTAAGGTGGACAGACGTTGAATAGAGATGTCAGGTAAAGGTATACGTGGAATAGAGATGTTAGGTAAAGACAGACGTGGAATAGAGGTGTTAGGTAAAGACAGACGTGGATTGGAGGTATCAGGTAAAGACATACGTGGAATAGAGATGTCAGGTAAAGACAGACTTGGAATAGAGAGTTCAGGTAAGAACAGACGTGGAATAGAGATGTCAGGTACAGACAGACGTGGAATAAAAAAGTCAGGTAGACACAGACGTTGAATAGAGGTGTCAGGTAAAGACAGACGTTGAATAGAGGTGTCAGGTAAAGACAGACGTGGAATAGAGATGTCAAGTAAAGACAAACGTTGAAAAGAGATGTCAGGTAAAGACAGACGTTGAATAGAGATGTTAGATAAAGACAGACGTGGATTGGAGGTGTCAGGTAAAGACACACGTGGAATAGAGGTAGCAGGTAAAGACAGTCATGGAAAAGAGATGTCAGGTAAAGATAGAGGTTGGATAGGGATGTCAGATGTGGAATAGAGGTGTGAAATAAAGAAAGACGTTGAATAGAGATGTCAGGTAAGGACCGGCGTGAAATAGACGTGTCAGGTAAGGACAGACGTGGAATAGAGGTGTCAGGTAAGGACATACGTGGAATAGAGGTGTCAGGTAAAGACAGACGAGGAATAGAGGTGTCAGGTAAAGACAGACGAGGAATAGAGATGTCAGGTAAGATCAGACGCGGAATAAAGGTGTCAGGTAAGGAAAGACGTGGAATAGAGATGTCTGGTCAGGACAGACTTGGAATAGAGAGTTCAGGTAAGAACAGACGTGGAATAGAGATGTCAGGTACAGACAGACGTGGAATAGAGAAGTCAGGTAGACACAGACGTTGAATAGAGGTGTCAGGTAAAGACAGACGTTGAATAGAGGTGTCAGGTAAAGACAGACGTGGAATAGAGATGTCAAGTAAAGACAAACGTTGAATAGAGATGTCAGGTAAAGACAGACGTTGAATAGAGATGTTAGATAAAGACAGACGTGGATTTGAGGTGTCAGGTAAAGACACACGTGGAATAGAGGTAGCAGGTAAAGACAGTCATGGAAAAGAGATGTCAGGTAAAGACAGAGGTTTGATAGGGATGTCAGATGTGGAATAGAGGTGTGAAATAAAGACAGACGTGGAATAGAGATGTCAGGTAAGGACCGGCGTGAAATAGAGGTGTCAGGTAAGGACAGACGTGGAATAGAGGTGTCAGGTAAAAACAGACGTGGAATAGAGGTGTCAGGTAAAGACAGACGTGGAATAGAGATGTCAGGTAAAAACAGACGTGGAATAAAGGTGTTAGGTAAGGAAAGACGTGGAATAGAGATGTCTGGTAAGGACAGACTTGGAATAGAGAGTTCAGGTAAGAACAGACGTGGAATAGAGATGTCAAGTAAAGACAGACGTGAAATAGAGAGTTCAGGTAAAAACAGACGTGGAATAGAGATGTCAGGTAAAGACAGGCTTGGAATAGAGATATCAATTAAAGACAGAAGTGGAATAGAGATGTAAGGTAGACAGACGTGGAATAGAGATGTAAGGTGGACAGACGTTGAATAGAGATGTCAGGTAAAGGTATACGTGGAATAGAGATGTTAGGTAAAGACAGACGTGGAATAGAGGTGTTAGGTAAAGACAGACGTGGATTGGAGGTATCAGGTAAAGACATACGTGGAATAGAGATGTCAGGTAAAGACAGACTTGGAATAGAGAGTTCAGGTAAGAACAGACGTGGAATAGAGATGTCAGGTACAGACAGACGTGGAATAAAAAAGTCAGGTAGACACAGACGTTGAATAGAGGTGTCAGGTAAAGACAGACGTTGAATAGAGGTGTCAGGTAAAAACAGACGTGGAATAGAGATGTCAAGTAAAGACAAACGTTGAATAGAGATGTCAGGTAAAGACAGACGTTGAATAGAGATGTTAGATAAAGACAGACGTGAATTGGAGGTGTCAGGTAAAAACACACGTGGAATAGAGGTAGCAGGTAAAGACAGTCATGGAAAAGAGATGTCAGGTAAAGACAGAGGTTGGATAGGGATGTCAGATGTGGAATAGAGGTGTGAAATAAAGACAGACGTGGAATAGAGATGTCAGGTAAGGACCGGCGTGAAATAGAGGTGTCAGGTAAGGACAGACGTGGAATAGAGGTGTCAGGTAAAAACAGACGTAGAATAGAGGTGTCAGGTAAAGACAGACGTGGAATAGAGATGTCAGGTAAAGACAGACGTGGAATAAAGGTGTCAGGTAAGGAAAGACGTGGAATAGAGATGTCTGGTAAGGACAGACTTGGAATAGAGAGTTCAGGTAAGAACAGACGTGGAATAGAGATGTCAAGTAAAGACAGACGTGGAATAGAGAGTTCAGGTAAAAACAGACGTGGAATAGAGATGTCAGGTAAAAACAGGCTTGGAATAGAGATATCAATTAAAGACAGAAGTGGAATAGAGATGTAAGGTAGACAGACGTGGAATAGAAATGTAAGGTGGACAGACGTTGAATAGAGATGTCAGGTAAAGACATACGTGGAATAGAGATGTTAGGTAAAGACAGACGTGGAATAGAGGTGTTAGGTAAAGACAGACGTGGAATGGAGGTATCAGGTAAAGACATACGTGGAATAGAGATGTCAGGTAAAGACAGACGTGGAATAGAGGTGTCAGGTAAAGACAGACGAGGAATAGAGATGTCAGGTAAAGACAGACGTGGAATAAAGGTATCAGGTAAGGAAAGACGTGGAATAGAGATGTCTGGTAAAGACATACGTGGAATAGAGATGTCAGGTAAAGACAGACGTGAAATAGAGGTGTCAGGTACAGACAGACTTGGAATAGAGAAGTCAGGTAAAGACAGACGTGAAATAGAGGTGTCAGGTAAAGACAGACGTTAAATAGAGATGTCAGGTAAAGACATACGTGGAATAGAGATGTTAGGTATAGACAGACGTGGAATAGAGGTGTCAAGTAAAGACATACGTGGAAAAGAGATGTCAGGTAAAGACAGACGTGGAATAGAGATGTCAGGTAAAGACAGAGGTGGATTAGAGAGGTCAGGTAACGACAGACGTGGAATAGAGATGTTAGATAAAGATAGACGTTGAATAGTGATGTTAGGTAAAGACAGACGTGGAATAGAGATGTTAGGTAAAGACATACGTTGAATAGAGATGTCAGGTAAAGACAGACGTTGAATAGAGATGTCAGGTAAAGACACACGTGGAATAGAGGTAGCAGGTAAAGACAGTCATGGAAAAGAGATGTCAGGTAAAGACAGAGGTTGGATAAGGATGTCAGATGTGGAATAGAGTGTGAAATAAAGACAGACGTGGAATAGAGGTGTCAGGTAAGGACCGGCGTCAAATAGAGGTGTCAGGTAAGGACCGACGTGGAAAAGAGGTGTCAGGTAAAGACAGACGTTGAATAGAGATGTCAGGTAAAGACAGACGTGGAATAGAGATGTTAGGTAAAGACAGACGTGGAATAGAGATGTTAGGTAAAGACAGACGTTGAATAGAGATGTCAGGTAAAGACAGACGTTGAATAGAGATGTCAGGTAAAGATAGACGTTGAATAGAGATGTTAGGTAAAGACAGACGTGGAATAGAGATGTTAGGTAAAGATAGACGTTGAATAGAGATGTTAGGTAAAGACAGACGTGGAATAGAGATGTTAGGTAAAGACAGACGTTGAATAGAGATGTTAAGTAAAGACAGACGTGGATTGGAGGTGTCAGGTAAAGACACACGTGGAATAGAGGTAGCAGGTAAAGACAGTCATGGAAAAGAGATGTCAGGTAAAGACAGAGGTTGGATAAGGATGTCAGATGTGGAATAGAGTGTGAAATAAAGACAGACGTGGAATAGAGGTGTCAGGTAAGGACCGGCGTCAAATAGAGGTGTCAGGTAAGGACAGACGTGGAAAAGAGGTGTCAGGTAAAGACAGACGTTGAATAGAGATGTCAGGTAAAGACAGACGTGGAATAAAGGTGTCAGGTAAGAAAAGACGTGGAATAGAGATGTCTGGTAATGACAGACTTGGAATAGAGAGTCTAGGTAAAAACAGATGTGGAATAGAGATGTCAGGAGAAGACAGGCTTGGAATAGAGATGTCAAGTAAAGACAGAAGTGGAATAGAGATCTAAGGTAGACAGACGTGGAATAGAGATGTAAGGTAAAGACAGACGTTGAATAGAGATGTCAGGTAAAGAGATACGTGGAATAGAGATGTTAGGTAAAGACAGACGTGGAATAGAGATGTTAGGTAAAGATAGACGTTGAATAGAGATGTTAGGTAAAGACAGACGTGGAATAGAGATGTTAGGTAAAGACAGACGTTGAATAGAGATGTTAAGTAAAGACAGACGTGGATTGGAGGTGTCAGGTAAAGACACACGTGGAATAGAGGTAGCAGGTAAAGACAGTCATGGAAAAGAGATGTCAGGTAAAGACAGAGGTTGGATAAGGATGTCAGATGTGGAATAGAGTGTGAAATAAAGACAGACGTGGAATAGAGGTGTCAGGTAAGGACCGGCGTCAAATAGAGGTGTCAGGTAAGGACAGACGTGGAAAAGAGGTGTCAGGTAAAGACAGACGTTGAATAGAGATGTCAGGTAAAGACAGACGTGGAATAAAGGTGTCAGGTAAGAAAAGACGTGGAATAGAGATGTCTGGTAATGACAGACTTGGAATAGAGAGTCTAGGTAAAAACAGATGTGGAATAGAGATGTCAGGAGAAGACAGGCTTGGAATAGAGATGTCAAGTAAAGACAGAAGTGGAATAGAGATCTAAGGTAGACAGACGTGGAATAGAGATGTAAGGTGGACAGACGTTGAATAGAGATGTCAGGTAAAGAGATACGTGGAATAGAGATGTTAGGTAAAGACAGACGTGGAATAGAGGTGTTAGGTAAAGACAGACGTTGAATAGAGATGTCAGGTAAAGACCGACGTTGAATAGAGATGTCAGGTCAAGACAGACGTGGAATAAAGGTGTCAGGTAAGGAAAAACGTGGAATAGAGATGTCAGGTAATGACAGACTTGGAATAGAGAGTCTAGGTAAAAACAGACGTGGAATAGAGATGTCAGGTAAAAACAGGCTTGGAATAGAGATGTCAGGTAAAGACAGAAGTGGAATAGAGATGTAAGGTAGACAGACGTGGAATAGAGATGTAAGGTAGACAGACGTTGAATAGAGATGTCAGGTAAAGAGATACGTGGAATAGAGATGTTAGGTAAAGACAGACGTGGAATAGAGGTGTTAGGTAAAGACAGACGTTGAATAGAGATGTCAGGTAAAGACAGACGTTGAATAGAGGTGTCAGGTAAAGACAGACGTGGAATAGAGATGCCAGGTAAAGACATACGTTGAATAGAGATGTCAGGTAAAGACAGACGTTGAATAGAGATGTTAGGTAAAGACAGACGTGGATTGGAGGTGTCAGGTAAAGACACACGTGGAATAGAGGTAGCAGGTGAAGACAGTCATGGAAAAGAGATGTCAGGTAAAGACAGAGGTTGGTTAGGGATGTCAGATGTGAAAGAGAGGTGTGAAATAAAGACAGACGTGGAATAGAGATGTCAGGTAAGGACCGGCGTGAAATAGAGGTGTCAAAAAAGGACAGACGTGGAATAGAAGTGTCAGGTAACGACAGACGTGGAATAGAGGTGTCATGTAAAGACAGACGTGGAATAGAGATGTCAGGTAAAGACAGACGTGGAATAAAGGTGTCAGGTAAGGAAAGACGTGGAATAGAGATGTCTGGTAAGGACAGACTTGGAATAGAGAGTTCAGGTAAGAACAGACGTGGAATAGAGATGTCAGGTAAAGACAGACTTGGAATAGAGAGTTCAGGTAAAAACAGACGTGGAATAGAGATGTCAGGTAAAAACAGGCTTGAAATAGAGATGTCAATTAAAGACAGAAGTGGAATAGAGATGTCAAGTAAAGACAGACGTGGAATAGAGATGTCAGGTAAAGACAGCCGTGGAATAGAGATGTAAGGTAAGGACCGGCGTCAAATAGAGGTGTCAGGTAAGGACAGACGTGGAAAAGAGGTGTCAGGTAAAGACAGACGTTGAATAGAGATGTCAGGTAAAGACAGACGTGGAATAAAGGTGTCAGGTAAGAAAAGACGTGGAATAGAGATGTCTGGTAATGACAGACTTGGAATAGAGAGTCTAGGTAAAAACAGATGTGGAATAGAGATGTCAGGAGAAGACAGGCTTGGAATAGAGATGTCAAGTAAAGACAGAAGTGGAATAGAGATGTAAGGTAGACAGACGTGGAATAGAGATGTAAGGTGGACAGACGTTGAATAGAGATGTCAGGTAAAGAGATAAGTGGAATAGAGATGTTAGGTAAAGACAGACGTTGAATAGAGATGTCAGGTAAAGACAGACGTTGAATAGAGGTGTCAGGTAAAGACAGACGTGGAATAGAGATGCCAGGTAAAGACAGACGTTGAATAGAGATGTCAGGTAAAGACAGACGTGGAATAGAGATGTCAGGTAAGGACCGGCGTGAAATAGAGGTGTCAGAAAAGGACAGACGTGGAATAGAGGTGTCAGGTAAAGACAGACGTGGAATAGAGGTGTCAGGTAAAGACAGACGTGGAATAGAGATGTCAGGTAAAGACAGACGTGGAATAAAGGTGTCAGGTAAGGAAAGACGTGGAATAGAATTGTCTGGTAAGGACAGACTTGGAATAGAGAGTTCAGGTAAGAACAGACGTGGAATAGAGATGTCAGGTAAAGACAGACTTGGAATAGAGAAGTCAGGTAAAGACAGACGTGAAATAGAGGTGTCAGGTAAAGACAGACGTTAAATAGAGATGTCAGGTAAAGACATACGTGGAATAGAGATGTTAGGTATAGACAGACGTGGAATAGAGGTGTCAAGTAAAGACATACGTGGAAAAGAGATGTCAGGTAAAGACAGACGTGGAATAGAGATGTCAGGTAAAGACAGAGGTGGATTAGAGAGGTCAGGTAACGACAGACGTGGAATAGAGATGTTAGGTAAGGAGGGACGTGGAATGGAGATGTAAGGTAAAGATAGACGTGGAATAGAGGTGTCAGGTAAAGACACACGTGGAATAGAGATGTCAGGTACAGACAGACGTGGAATAGAGATGTCAGGTACAGACAGACGTGGAATAGAGAGGTCAGGTAAAGGCAAACGTGGAATAGAGGTGTCAAGTAAAGACAGACGTGGAATAGAGATGTCAGGTACAGGCAGACGTGGAATAGAGAGGTCAGGTAAAGACAAACGTGGAATAGAGATGTCAGGTAAAGACAGAGGTGGATTAGAGAGGTCAGGTAAGGACAGACGTGGAATAAAGGTGTCAGGTAAGGAAAGACGTGGAATAGAGATGTCAGGTAAAGACAGACTTGGAATTGAGATGTCAGGTAAAGACAGACGTTGAATAGAGATGTCAGGTAAAGACTTATGTGGAATAGAGATGTAAGGTAGACAGACGGGGAATAGAGATGTATGGTGGACAGACGTTGAATAGAGGTGTCTGGTAAAGACACACGTGGAATAGAGGTGTCAGGTAAAGACATACGTGGAATAGAGATGTCAGGTAAAGACAGACGTGGAATAGAGATGTTAGGTAAAGACAGACGTGGAATAGAGGTGTAAGGTAAAGACAGACGTGGAATAGAGGTGTTAGGTAAAGACAGACGTGGATTGGAGGTGTCAGGTAAAGACACACGTGGAATAGAGGTAGCAGGTAAAGACAGTCATGGAAAAGAGATGTCAGGTAAAGACAGAGGTTGGATAGGGATGTCTGATGTGGAATAGAGGTGTGAAATAAAGAAAGACGTTGAATAGAGATGTCAGGTAAGGACCGGCGTGAAATAGAGGTGTCAGGTAAGGACAGACGTGGAATAGAGGTGTCAGGTAAGGACATACGTGGAATAGAGGTGTCAGGTAAAGACAGACGTGGAATAGAGGTGTCAGGTAAAGACAGACGAGGAATAGAGATGTCAGGTAAAGACAGACGTGGAATAAAGGTGTCAGGTAAGGAAAGACGTGGAATAGAGATGTCTGGTAAAGACAGACGTGGAATGGAGAAGTCAGGTAAAGACAGACGTGGAATAGAGATGTCTGGTCAGGACAGACTTGAAATAGAGAGTTCAGGTAAGAACAGACGTGGAATAGAGATGTCAGGTAAAGACAGACGTGGAATGGAGAAGTCAGGTAAAGACAGACGTAGAATAGAGGTGTCAGGTAAAGACAGACGTTAAATAGAGATGTCAGGTAAAGACAGACGTTGAATAGAGGTGTCAATTAAAGACAGACGTGGATTGGAGGTGTCAGGTAAAGACACACGTGGAATAGAGGTAGCAGGTAAAGACAGTCACGGAAAAGAGATGTCAGGTAAAGACAGAGGTTGGATAGGGATGTCAGATGTGGAATAGAGGTGTGAAATAAAGACAGACGTGGAATAGAGATGTCAGGTAAGGACCGGCGTCAAATAGAGGTGTCAGGAAAGGACAGACGTGGAATAGAGGTGTCAGGTAGAGACAGACGTGGAATAGAGGTGTCAGGTAAAGACAGACGTGGAATGGAGATGTCAGGTAAAGACAGACGTGGAATAAAGGTGTCAGGTAAGGAAAGACGTGGAATAGAGATGTCTGGTAAGGACAGACTTGGAATAGAGAGTTCAGGTAAAAACAGACGTGGAATAGAGGTGTCAGGTAAAGACAGGCTTGGAATAGAGATGTCAAGTAAAGACAGAAGTGGAATAAAGATGTAAAGTAGACAGACGTGGAATAGAGATGTAAGGTGGACAGACGTTGAATAGAGATGTCAGGTAAAGACATACGTGGAATAGAGATGTTAGGTAAAGACAGACGTGGAATAGAGGTGTTAGGTAAAGACAGACGTGGATTGGAGGTGTCAGGTAAAGACACACGTGGAATAGAAGTAGCAGGTAAAGACAGTCATGGAAAAGAGATGTCAGGTAAAGACAGAGGTTGGATAGGGATGTCAGATGTGGAATAGAGTGTGAAATAAAGACAGACGTGGAATAGAGGTGTCAGGTAAGGACCGGCGTCAAATAGAGGTGTCAGGTAAGGACAGACGTGGAAAAGAGGTGTCAAGTAAAGACAGACGTTGAATGGAGATGTCAGGAAAAGACAGGCTTGGAATAGAGATGTCAAGTAAAGACAGAAGTGGAATAGAGATGTAAGGTAGACAGACGTGGAATAGAGATGTAAGGTGGACAGACGTTGAATAGAGATGTCAGGTAAAGAGATACGTGGAATAGAGATGTTAGGTAAAGACAGACGTGGAATAGAGGTGTTAGGTAAAGACAGACGTTGAATAGAGATGTCAGGTAAAGACAGACGTTGAATAGAGGTGTCAGGTAAAGACAGACGTGGAATAGAGATGCCAGGTAAAGACAGACGTTGAATAGAGAAGTCAGGTAAAGACAGACGTGGAATAAAGGTGTCAGGTAAGGAAAAACGTGGAATAGAGATGTCTGGTAAGGACAGACTTGGAATAGAGAGTTCAGGTAAAAACAGACGTGGAATAGAGATGTCAGGTAAAGACAGGCTTGGAATAGAGATGTCAAGTAAAGACAGACGTGGAATAGAGATGTAAGGTGGACAGACGTTGAATAGAGATGTCAGGTAAAGACATACATGGAATAGAGATGTTAGGTAAAGACAGACGTGGAATAGAGGTGTTAGGTAAAGACAGACGTGGATTGGTGGTGTCAGGTAAAGACATACGTGGAATAGAGATGTCAGGTAAAGACAGACGTGGAATAGAGGTGTCAGGTAAAGACAGACGAGGAATAGAGATGTCAGGTAAAGACAGACGAGGAATAAAGGTGTAAGGTAAGGATAGACGTGGAATAGAGGTGTCAGGTACAGACAGACGTGGAATAGAGAAGTCAGGTAAAGACAGACGTGGAATAGAGGTGTCAGGTAAAGACAGACGTTAAATAGAGATGTCAGGTAAAGACAGACGTTGAATAGAGGTGTCAGGTAAAGACAGACGTGGAATAGAGATGTCAGGTAAAGACAGACGTTGAATAGAGATGTCAGGTAAAGACAGACGTTGAATAGAGATGTTAGGTAAAGACAGACGTGGAATAGAGATGTCAGGTAAACACAGACGTTGAATAGAGACGTCAGGTAAAGACACACGTGGCATAGAGGTAGCAGGTAAAGACAGTCATGGAAAAGAGATGTCAGGTAAAGACAGAGGTTGGATAAGGATGTCAGATGTGGAATAGAGTGTGAAATAAAGACAGACGTGGAATAGAAGTGTCAGGTAAGGTCCGGCGTCAAATAGAGGTGTCAGGTAAGGACAGACGTGGAAAAGAGGTGTCAGGTAAAGACAGACGTGGAATAGAGATGTCTGGAAATGACATACTTGGAATAGAGAGTCTAGGTAAAAACAGACGTGGAATAGAGATGTCAGGTGGACAGACGTTGAATAGAGATGTCAGGTAAAGATATACGTGGAATAGAGATGTTAGGTAAAGACAGACGTGGAATAGAGGTGTTAGGTAAAGACAGACGTTGAATAGAGATGTCAGGTAAAGACAGACGTTGAATAGAGGTGTCAGGTAAAGACAGACGTTGAATAGAGATGTCAGGTAAAGACAGACGTGGAATAGAGATGCCAGGTAAAGACAGACGTTGAATAGAGATGTCAGGTAAAGATATACGTGGAATAGAGATGTTAGGTAAAGACAGACGTGGAATAGAGGTGTTAGGTAAAGACAGACGTGGATTGGAGGTGTCAGGTAAAGACATACGTGGAATAGAGATGTCAGGTAAAGACAGACGTGGAATAGAGGTGTCAGGTAAAGACAGACGAGGAATAGAGATGTCAGGTAAAGACAGACGAGGAATAAAGGTGTCAGGTAAGGATAGATGTGGAATAGAGATGTCTGGTAAGGACGGCTTGGAATAGATAGTTCAGGTAAGAACACACGTGGAATAGAGATGTCAGGTACAGACAGACGTGGAATAGAGAAGTCAGGTAAAGACAGACGTGGAATAGAGGTGTCAGGTAAAGACAGACGTTAAATAGAGATGTCAGGTAAAGACAGACGTTGAATAGAGGTGTCAGGTAAAGACAGACGAGGAATAGAGATGTCAGGTAAAGACAGACGTTGAATAGAGATGTCAGGTAAAGATAGACGTTAAATAGAGATGTCAGGTAAAGACAGACGTTGAATAGAGGTGTCAGGTAAAGACAGACGTTGAATAGAGATGTTAGGTAAAGACAGACGTGGAATAGAGATGTTAGGTAAAGACAGACGTTGAATAGAGATGTCAGGTAAAGACAGACGTTGAATAAAGATGTCAGGTAAAGATAGACGTTGAATACAGATGTTAGGTAAAGACAGACGTGGAATAGAGATGTTAGATAAAGATAGACGTTGAATAGTGATGTTAGGTAAAGACAGACGTGGAATAGAGATGTTAGGTAAAGACATACGTTGAATAGAGATGTCAGGTAAAGACAGACGTTGAATAGAGATGTCAGGTAAAGACACACGTGGAATAGAGGTAGCAGGTAAAGACAGTCATGGAAAAGAGATGTCAGGTAAAGACAGAGGTTGGATAAGGATGTCAGATGTGGAATAGAGTGTGAAATAAAGACAGACGTGGAATAGAGGTGTCAGGTAAGGACCGGCGTCAAATAGAGGTGTCAGGTAAGGACCGACGTGGAAAAGAGGTGTCAGGTAAAGACAGACGTTGAATAGAGATGTCAGGTAAAGACAGACGTGGAATAGAGATGTTAGGTAAAGACAGACGTGGAATAGAGATGTTAGGTAAAGACAGACGTTGAATAGAGATGTCAGGTAAAGACAGACGTTGAATAGAGATGTCAGGTAAAGATAGACGTTGAATAGAGATGTTAGGTAAAGACAGACGTGGAATAGAGATGTTAGGTAAAGATAGACGTTGAATAGAGATGTTAGGTAAAGACAGACGTGGAATAGAGATGTTAGGTAAAGACAGACGTTGAATAGAGATGTTAAGTAAAGACAGACGTGGATTGGAGGTGTCAGGTAAAGACACACGTGGAATAGAGGTAGCAGGTAAAGACAGTCATGGAAAAGAGATGTCAGGTAAAGACAGAGGTTGGATAAGGATGTCAGATGTGGAATAGAGTGTGAAATAAAGACAGACGTGGAATAGAGGTGTCAGGTAAGGACCGGCGTCAAATAGAGGTGTCAGGTAAGGACAGACGTGGAAAAGAGGTGTCAGGTAAAGACAGACGTTGAATAGAGATGTCAGGTAAAGACAGACGTGGAATAAAGGTGTCAGGTAAGAAAAGACGTGGAATAGAGATGTCTGGTAATGACAGACTTGGAATAGAGAGTCTAGGTAAAAACAGATGTGGAATAGAGATGTCAGGAGAAGACAGGCTTGGAATAGAGATGTCAAGTAAAGACAGAAGTGGAATAGAGATCTAAGGTAGACAGACGTGGAATAGAGATGTAAGGTGGACAGACGTTGAATAGAGATGTCAGGTAAAGAGATACGTGGAATAGAGATGTTAGGTAAAGACAGACGTGGAATAGAGGTGTTAGGTAAAGACAGACGTTGAATAGAGATGTCAGGTAAAGACCGACGTTGAATAGAGATGTCAGGTCAAGACAGACGTGGAATAAAGGTGTCAGGTAAGGAAAAACGTGGAATAGAGATGTCAGGTAATGACAGACTTGGAATAGAGAGTCTAGGTAAAAACAGACGTGGAATAGAGATGTCAGGTAAAAACAGGCTTGGAATAGAGATGTCAGGTAAAGACAGAAGTGGAATAGAGATGTAAGGTTGACAGACGTGGAATAGAGATGTAAGGTAGACAGACGTTGAATAGAGATGTCAGGTAAAGAGATACGTGGAATAGAGATGTTAGGTAAAGACAGACGTGGAATAGAGGTGTTAGGTAAAGACAGACGTTGAATAGAGATGTCAGGTAAAGACAGACGTTGAATAGAGGTGTCAGGTAAAGACAGACGTGGAATAGAGATGCCAGGTAAAGACAGACGTTGAATAGAGATGTCAGGTAAAGACAGACGTTGAATAGAGATGTTAGGTAAAGACAGACGTGGATTGGAGGTGTCAGGTAAAGACACACGTGGAATAGAGGTAGCAGGTGAAGACAGTCATGGAAAAGAGATGTCAGGTAAAGACAGAGGTTGGTTAGGGATGTCAGATGTGAAAGAGAGGTGTGAAATAAAGACAGACGTGGAATAGAGATGTCAGGTAAGGACCGGCGTGACATAGAGGTGTCAAAAAAGGACAGACGTGGAATAGAAGTGTCAGGTAACGACAGACGTGGAATAGAGGTGTCATGTAAAGACAGACGTGGAATAGAGATGTCAGGTAAAGACAGACGTGGAATAAAGGTGTCAGGTAAGGAAAGACGTGGAATAGAGATGTCTGGTAAGGACAGACTTGGAATAGAGAGTTCAGGTAAGAACAGACGTGGAATAGAGATGTCAGGTAAAGACAGACTTGGAATAGAGAGTTCAGGTAAAAACAGACGTGGAATAGAGATATCAGGTAAAAACAGGCTTGAAATAGAGATGTCAATTAAAGACAGAAGTGGAATAGAGATGTCAAGTAAAGACAGACGTGGAATAGAGATGTCAGGTAAAGACAGCCGTGGAATAGAGATGTAAGGTAAGGACCGGCGTCAAATAGAGGTGTCAGGTAAGGACAGACGTGGAAAAGAGGTGTCAGGTAAAGACAGACGTTGAATAGAGATGTCAGGTAAAGACAGACGTGGAATAAAGGTGTCAGGTAAGAAAAGACGTGGAATAGAGATGTCTGGTAATGACAGACTTGGAATAGAGAGTCTAGGTAAAAACAGATGTGGAATAGAGATGTCAGGAGAAGACAGGCTTGGAATAGAGATATCAAGTAAAGACAGAAGTGGAATAGAGATGTAAGGTAGACAGACGTGGAATAGAGATGTAAGGTGGACAGACGTTGAATAGAGATGTCAGGTAAAGAGATACGTGGAATAGAGATGTTAGGTAAAGACAGACGTTGAATAGAGATGTCAGGTAAAGACAGACGTTGAATAGAGGTGTCAGGTAAAGACAGACGTGGAATAGAGATGCCAGGTAAAGACAGACGTTGAATAGAGATGTCAGGTAAAGACAGACGTGGAATAGAGATGTCAGGTAAGGACCGGCGTGAAATAGAGGTGTCAGAAAAGGACAGACGTGGAATAGAGGTGTCAGGTAAAGACAGACGTGGAATAGAGGTGTCAGGTAAAGACAGACGTGGAATGGAGATGTCAGGTAAAGACAGACGTGGAATAAAGGTGTCAGGTAAGGAAAGACGTGGAATAGAATTGTCTGGTAAGGACAGACTTGGAATAGAGAGTTCAGGTAAGAACAGACGTGGAATAGAGATGTCAGGTAAAGACAGACTTGGAATAGAGAGTTCAGGTAAAAACAGACGTGGAATAGAGATGTCAGGTAAAAACAGGCTTGGAATAGAGATGTCAATTAAAGACAGAAGTGGAATAGAGATGTAAGGTAGACAGACGTGGAATAGAGATGTAAGGTGGACAGACGTTGAATAGAGATGTCAGGTAAAGACATACGTGGAATAGAGATATTAGGTAAAGACAGGCGTGGAATAGAGGTGTTAGGTAAAGACAGACGTTGATTGGAGGTGTCAGGTAAAGACATACGTGGAATAAAGGTGTCAGGTAAGGATAGACATGGAATAGAGATGTCTGGTAAGGACAGACTTGGAATAGAGAGTTCAGGTAAGAACAGACGTGGAACAGAGATGTCAGGTACAGACAGACGTGGAATAGAGATGTCAGGTAAGGACAAACGTGGTATAGAGATGTCAAGTAAAGACAGACGTGAAATAGAGGTGTCAAGTAAAGACATACGTGGAATAGAGATGTCAGGTAAAGACAGACGTGGAATAGAGATGTCAGGTAAAGACAGCCGTGGAATAGAGATGTCAGGTAAAGACAGACGAGGAATAAAGGTGTCAGGTAAGGATAGACGTGGAATAGAGATGTCTGGTAAGGACAGACTTGGAATAGAGAGTTCAGGTAAGAACAGACGTGGAACAGAGATGTCAGGTACAGACAGACGTGGAATAGAGGTGTCAGGTAAAGAGAGACGTTAAATAGAGATGTCAGGTAAAGACAGACGTTGAATAGAGGTGTCAGGTAAAGACAGACGTGGAATAGAGATGTCAGGTAAAGACAGACGTTGAATAGAGATGTCAGGTAAAGATAGACGTTGAATAGAGATGTTAGGTACAGACAGACGTGGAATAGAGATGTTAGGTAAAGACAGACGTTGAATAGAGATGTCAGGTAAAGACAGACGTTGAATAGAGATGTCAGGTAAAGATAGACGTTGAATAGAGATGTTAGGTAAAGACAGACGTGGAATAGAGATGTTAGGTAAAGATAGACGTTGAATAGAGATGTTAGGTAAAGACAGACGTTGAATAGAGATGTTAAGTAAAGACAGACGTGGATTGGAGGTGTCAGGTAAAGACACACGTGGAATAGAGGTAGCAGGTAAAGACAGTCATGGAAAAGAGATGTCAGGTAAAGACAGAGGTTGGATAAGGATGTCAGATGTGGAATAGAGTGTGAAATAAAGACAGACGTGGAATAGAGGTGTCAGGTAAGGACCGGCGTCAAATAGAGGTGTCAGGTAAGGACAGACGTGGAAAAGAGGTGTCAGGTAAAGACAGACGTTGAATAGAGATGTCAGGTAAAGACAGACGTGGAATAAAGGTGTCAGGTAAGGAAAAACGTGGAATAGAGATGTCTGGTAATGACAGACTTGGAATAGAGAGTCTAGGTAAAAACAGACGTGGAATAGAGATGTAAAGTGGACAGACGTTGAATAGAGATGTCAGGTAAAGAGATACGTGGAATAGAGATGTTAGGTAAAGACAGACGTGGAATAGAGGTGTTAGGTAAAGACAGACGTTGAATAGAGATGTCAGGTAAAGAAAGACGTTAAATAGAGGTGTCAGGTAAAGACAGACGTGGAATAGAGATGCCAGGTAAAGACAGACGTTGAATAGAGATGTCAGGTAAAGACAGACGTTGAATAGAGATGTTAGGTAAAGACAGACGTGGATTGGAGGTGTCAGGTAAAGACAGACGTGGATTGGAGGTGTCAGGTAAAGACACACGTGGAATAGAGGTAGCAGGTAAAGACAGTCATGGAAAAGAGATGTCAGGTAAAGACAGAGGTTGGATAGGGATGTCAGATGTGGATGAGAGGTGTGAAATAAAGACAGACGTGGAATAGAGATGTCAGGTAAGGACCGGCGTGAAATAGAGGTGTCAGAAAAGGACAGACGTGGAATAGAGGTGTCAGGTAAAGACAGGCTTGGAATAGAGGTGTCAGGTAATGACAGACGTGGAATAGAGATGTCAGGTAAAGACAGACGTGGAATAAAGGTGTCAGGTAAGGAAAGACGTGGAATAGAGATGTCTGGTAAGGACAGACTTGGAATAGAGAGTTCAGGTAAGAACAGACGTGGAATAGAGATGTCAGGTAAAGACAGACTTGGAATAGAGAGTTCAGGTAAAAACAGACGTGGAATAGAGATGTCAGGTAAAAACAGGCTTAGAATAGAGATGTCAATTAAAGACAGAAGTGGAATAGAGATGTAAGGTAGACAGACTTGGAATAGAGATGTAAGGTGGACAGACGTTGAATAGATATGTCAGGTAAAGACATACGTGGAATAGAGATATTAGGTAAAGACAGACGCGGAATAGAGGTGTTAGGTAAAGACAGACGTGGATTGGAGGTGTCAGGTAAAGACATACGTGGAATAGAGATGTCAGGTAAGGACAAACGTGGTATAGAGATGTCAAGTAAAGACAGACGTGAAATAGAGGTGTCAAGTAAAGACATACGTGGAATAGAGATGTCAGGTAAAGACAGACGTGGAATAGAGATGTCAGGTAAAGACAGAGGTGAATTAGAGAGGTCAGGTAACGACAGACGTGGAATAGAGATGTTAGGTAAGGAAAGACGTGGAAAGGAGATGTCAGGTAAAGACAGCCGTGGAATAGGGATGTGAGATGTGGAATAGAGATGTCGGGTAAAGATAGACGTGGAATAGAGGTGTCAGGTAAAGACACACGTGGAATAGAGGTGTCAGGTAAGGACAGACGTGGAATAGAGATGTCAGGTACAGACAGACGTGGAATAGAGAGGTCAGGTAAAGGCAAACGTGGAATAGAGGTGTCAAGTAAAGACAGACGTGGAATAGAGATGTCAGGTACAGACAGACGTGGAATAGAGAGGTCAGGTAAAGACAAACGTGGAATAGAGATGTCAGGTAAAGACAGAGGTGGATTAGAGAGGTCAGGTAAGGACAGGCGTGGAATACAGGTGTCAGGTAAGGAAAGACGTGGAATAGAGATGTCAGGTAAAGACAGAGGTGGGATAGGGATGTCAGATTTGAAATAGAGGTGTTAAATAAAGACAGACGTGGAATAGAGGTGTCAAGTAAAGACAGACGTTGACTATATTATGTGTCAGGTAAAGACATACGTGGAATAGAGATGTCAGGTAAACAGACGTGGAATAAAGATGTCAGGTAAAAACACACGTTGAATTGAGATATCAGGTAAAAGTACGCGTGGAATAGGGATGTCAGGTAAACACATACGTGGAATAGGAATGTCAGGTATGGACAGAAGTGGAATAGAGGTGTCAGGTAAAGACAGACACTGAAAAGAGATTTCAGGTAAAGACAAATTTGGGATAGGGATGACAGATATGGAATAGAGGTTTGAAATAAATACAGGCGTGGAATAAAGGTGTCAGGTAAGGAAAGACGTGAAATAGAGATGTCAGGTAAAGACAGACGTTGAATAGAGATGTCAGGTAAAGACAGACGTGGAATAGAGGTGTTAGGTAAAGACAGACGTGAAATAGAGATGTAAGGTGGACAGACGTTGAATAGAGATGTCAGGTAAAGACATACGTGGAATAGAGGTGTTAGGTAAAGACAGACGTGGATTGGAGGTGTTAGGTAAAGACATACGTGGAATAGAGATGTCAGGTAAGGACATACGTCTGAATAGAGATGTCAGGTAAAGACATACGTGGAATAGAGATGTCAGGTAAAGACAGACGAGGAATGGAGATTTCAGGTAAAGACAGACGTGGAATAGAGGTGTCAGGTAAAGACAGACACTGAAAAGAGATTTCAGGTAAAGACAGATTTGGGATAGGGATGACAGATATGGAATAGAGGTTTGAAATAAAGACAGGCGTGGAATAGATGTGTCAGGTAACGAAAGACGTGGAATAGAGATGTCAGGTAAAGACAGACGTTGAATAGAGATGTCAGGTAAAGACATACCTGGAATAGAGATGTCAGGTAAAGACAGACGTGGAATAGAGGTGTTAGGTAAAGACAGACGTGGATTGGAGGTGTCAGGTAAAGACATACGTGGAATAGAGATGTCAGGTAAGGACATACGTGGAATAGAGATGTCAGGTAAAGACAGACGTGTAATAGAGGTGTCAGGTAAAGACATACGTGGAATAGAGATGTCAGGTAAAGACAGACGAGGAATGGAGATGTCAGGTAAAGACAGACGTGGAATAGAGGTGTCAGGTAAAGACAGACACTGAAAAGAGATTTCAGGTAAAGACAGATTTGGGATAGGGATGACAGATATGGAATAGAGGTTTGAAATAAAGACAGGCGTGGAATAGAGGTGTCAGGTAAGGAAAGACGTGGAATAGAGATGTCAGGTAAAGACAGACGTTGAATAGAGATGTCAGGTAAAGAAATACGTGGAATAGAGGTGTTAGGTAAAGACAGACGTGGAATAGAGATGTTAGGTAAAGACAGACGTGGATTGGAGGTGTCAGGTAAAGACATACGTGGAATAGAGATGTCAGGTAAGGACATACGTCTGAATAGAGATGTTAGGTAAAGACAGACGTGTAATAGAGGTGTCAGGTAAAGACATACGTGGAATAGAGATGTCAGGTAAAGACAGACGAGGAATGAAGATTTCAGGTAAAGACAGACACTGAAAAGAGATTTCAGGTAAAGACATATTTGGGATAGGGATGACAGATATGGAATAGAGGTTTGAAATAAAGACAGGCGTGAAATAGAGGTGTCAGGTAACGAAAGACGTGGAATAGAGATGTCAGGTAAAGACAGACGTGGAATAGAGATGTCAGGTAAAGACATACCTGGAATAGAGATGTTAGGTAAAGACAGACGTGGAATAGAGATGTAAGGTGGACAGACGTTGAATAGAGATGTCAGGTAAAGACATACGTGGAATAGAGGTGTTAGGTAGCGACAGACGTGGATTGGAGGTGTCAGGTAAAGACATACGTGGAATAGAGATGTCAGGTAAGGACATACGTGGAATAGAGATGTCAGGTAAAGACAGACGTGTAATAGAG
This sequence comes from Mimachlamys varia, assembly GCA_947623455.1. Lineage (NCBI taxonomy): Eukaryota > Metazoa > Mollusca > Bivalvia > Pectinida > Pectinidae > Mimachlamys > Mimachlamys varia. Next base: position 27,682,368 of record OX392539.1, read on the forward strand.
GTGTCAGGTAAAGACATACGTGGAATAGAGATGTCAGGTAAAGACAGACGAGGAATGGAGATGTCAGGTAAAGACAGACGTGGAATAGAGGTGTCAGGTAAAGACAGACACTGAAAAGAGATTTCAGGTAAAGACAGATTTGGGATAGGGATGACAGATATGGAATAGAGGTTTGAAATAAAGACAGGCGTGGAATAGAGGTGTCAGGTAAGGAAAGACGTGGAATAGAGATGTCAGGTAAAGACAGACGTTGAATAGAGATGTCAGGTAAAGAAATACGTGGAATAGAGGTGTTAGGTAAAGACAGACGTGGAATAGAGATGTTAGGTAAAGACAGACGTGGATTGGAGGTGTCAGGTAAAGACATACGTGGAATAGAGACGTCAGGTAAGGACATACGTCTGAATAGAGATGTTAGGTAAAGACAGACGTGTAATAGAGGTGTCAGGTAAAGACATACGTGGAATAGAGATGTCAGGTAAAGACAGACGAGGAATGAAGATTTCAGGTAAAGACAGACACTGAAAAGAGATTTCAGGTAAAGACAGATTTGGGATAGGGATGACAGATATGGAATAGAGGTTTGAAATAAAGACAGGCGTGAAATAGAGGTGTCAGGTAACGAAAGACGTGGAATAGAGATGTCAGGTAAAGACAGACGTGGAATAGAGATGTCAGGTAAAGACATACCTGGAATAGAGATGTTAGGTAAAGACAGACGTGGAATAGAGATGTAAGGTGGACAGACGTTGAATAGAGATGTCAGGTAAAGACATACGTGGAATAGAGGTGTTCGGTAAAGACAGACGTGGATTGGAGGTGTCAGGTAAAGACATACGTGGAATAGAGATGTCAGGTAAGGACATACGTCTGAATAGAGATGTTAGGTAAAGACAGACGTGTAATAGAGGTGTCAGGTAAAGACATACGTGAAATAGAGATGTCAGGTAAAGACAGACGAGGAATGGAGATGTCAGGTAAAGACAGACGTGGAATAGAGGTGTCAGGTAAAGACAGACACTGAAAAGAGATTTCAGGTAAAGACAGATTTGGGATAGGGATGACAGATATGGAATAGAGGTTTGAAATAAAGACAGGCGTGGAATAGAGGTGTCAGGTAACGAAAGACGTGGAATAGAGATGTCAGGTAAAGACAGACGTGGAATAGAGATGTCAGGTAAAGACATACCTGGAATAGAGATGTTATGTAAAGACAGACGTGGAATAGAGGTGTGAGGTAAAGACAGACGTGGAATGGAGGTGTCAGGTAAAGACATACGTGGAATAGAGATGTCAGGTAAGGACATACCTGGAATAGAGATGTTAGGTAAAGACAGACGTGGAATAGAGATGTAAGGTGGACAGACGTTGAATAGAGATGTCAGGTAGACATACGTGGAATAGAGGTGTTCGGTAAAGACAGACGTGGATTGGAGGTGTTAGGTAAAGACATACGTGGAATAGAGATGTCAGGTAAGGACATACGTCTGAATAGAGATGTTAGGTAAAGACAGACGTGTAATAGAGGTGTCAGGTAAATACATACGTGAAATAGAGATGTCAGGTAAAGACAGACGAGGAATGGAGATGTCAGGTAAAGACAGACGTGGAATAGAGGTGTCAGGTAAAGACAGACACTGAAAAGAGATTTCAGGTAAAGACAGATTTGGGATAGGGATGACAGATATGATATAGAGGTTTGAAATAAAGACAGGCGTGGAATAGAGGTGTCAGGTAACGAAAGACGTGGAATAGAGATGTCAGGTAAAGACAGACGTGGAATAGAGATGTCAGGTAAAGACATACCTGGAATAGAGATGTTATGTAAAGACAGACGTGGAATAGAGGTGTGAGGTAAAGACAGACGTGGAATGGAGGTGTCAGGTAAAGACATACGTGGAATAGAGATGTCAGGTAAGGACATACGTTGAATAGAGATGTCAGGTAAAGACATACGTGTAATAGAGGTGTCAGGTAAAGACATACGTGGAATAGAGATGTCAGGTAAAGACAGACGAGGAATGGAGATGTCAGGTAAAGACAGACGTGGAATAGAGGTGTCAGGTAAAGACAGACACTGAAAAGAGATTTCAGGTAAAGACAGATTTGGGATAGGGATGACAGATATGGAATAGAGGTTTGAAATAAAGACAGGCGTGGAATAGAGGTGTCAGGTAAGGAAAGACGTGGAATTGAGATGTCAGGTAATGACAGACGTGGAATAGAGATGTCAGGTAAAGACATACGTGGAATAGAGGTGTCAGGTAAAGACAGACGTGGAATAGAGATGTCAGGTAAAGACAGACGTTAAATAGAGATCTCAGGTAAAGACAAACGTGGATTGGAGGTGTCAGGTAAAGACACACGTGGAAAAGAGGTAGCAGGTAAAGACAGTCATGGAAAAAAGATGTCAGGTAAAGACAGAGGTGGGATAGGGATGTCAGATTTGAAATAGAGGTGTTAAATAAAGACAGACGTGGAATAGAGGTGTCAAGTAAAGACAGACGTGGAATAGAGGTGTTATGTAAGGAAAGCCGTGGAATAGAGATGTGAGGTAAAGACAGACGTGGAATAGAGATGTCAGGTAAAGACAGACGTGGATTGGAGATGTCAGGTAAAGACAGAAATAGAATAGAGAGGTCAGGTAAACACAGACGTTGAATAGAGGTGTCAGGTAAAGACAGACGTGGAATAGAGATGTCAGGTAAAGACAGACGTTGAATAGAGATGTCAGGTAAAGACAGACGTGGATTGGAGGTGTCAGGTAAAGACACACGTGGAATAGAGGTAGCAGGTAAAGACAGTCATGGAAAAGAGATGTCAGGTAAAGACAGAGGTGGGATAGGGATGTCAGATTTGAAATAGAGGTTAAACAAAGACAGACGTGGAATAGAGGTGTCAAGTAAAGACAAACGTTGACTATGTTATGTGTCAGGTAAAGACATACGTGGAATAGAGATGTCAGGTAAACAGACGTGGAATAAAGATGTCAGGTAAAGACGCACGTGGAATTGAGATATCAGGTAAAAACCGACGTGGAATAGAGATGTCAAGTAAAGACAGACGTGGAATAGAGATGTCAGGTATGGACAGAAGTGGAATAGAGATGTCAGGTAAAGACAGATGTGGAATAGAGAAGTCAGGTAAAGACAGAAGTGGAATAGAGATGTCAGGTAAAGACAGACGTGAAATAGAGATGTCAGGTAAAGACAGTCGTGGAATAGAGATGTAAGATAGAACAGTCGTGGAATAGAGATGTAAGGTAGAAAGACGTGAATTAGAGATGTTAGGTAGACAGACGTTGAATATAAACGGCATGTTAAGACAGATGCACATGTATAATAGATTTGAAAAAAATATTCAGGCAACAAAAGACTCAGAAAAAATGTCTGATAAAGCAGGATTGGAAATAGAGATGTCAGGTAAAACAGACATGGAGTCAAGACGTCAGACAAAAATATGGAACAAAAGAATTGTGATGACGAAAACAGAAGATGAAAATAGGAATTAACAAAGGAGGTGTCAGAAGCAGAAGATAAAGAAAGGACATGTCGGAAGCAGAAGAGTATGGAAGGCGATTGCGAGAACAGAAGATAAGCAAAGTAGATGTCGGAAACAGAAAATAAACAAAGGAGAATGTCGGAAATAGAGGTAAAGAAAGGAGGTGTCGGAAACAGAAGATAAAATAAGAAGTGTCGGAAACGGAAGTTAACAAAGAAGGTGTCGGGAACAGAATATAAACAAAGGATCTGTCGGGAACAGAGGATAAACATAGGATATATCGGAAACAGAAGATAACACAGGAGATGTCGGAAACAGAAGGAGGTGTCGGGAACAGAGGATAAAATAAGAAGTGTTGGAAACGGAAGTTAACAAAGAAGGTGTCGGGAACAGAATATAAACAAAGGATATGTCGGAAACAGAAGATAAAATAAGAAGTGTCGGCAACGGAAGTTAACAAAGAAGGTGTCGGGAACAGAATATAAACAAAGGATATGTCGGGAACAGAGGATAAACATAGGATATATCGGAAACAGAAGATAACACAGGAGATGTCGGAAACGGAAGTAGGTGTCGGAAGCAGAAGATAAATGAAGAAGATATAGGAAACAGCAGATATACAAAGTAGATGTCGGAAACAGAAAATAAAGACAGAGATTTCAGAAACAAAGAATAAACAAAGGAGTTATGGGAAACAGACGATAAACAAAAGATAAGCACAGTATATGTCGGAAATAGAGATAAAAAAGGAAATGTCGGAAAGAAAGATAAAGAAAGCAGATGTCGGAAATAGATGTAAATAATGGAGGTGTCGGAAACAAGATAAACAAAAGAGGGGTCGGAAACAGAAAGAGGTGTCGGAAACAGAAGATAAACAAAGGATATATCGGAAACAGAAGATAAATGAAGGAGATATCGGAAACAAAAGATATACAAAGGAGATATCGGAAACAGAAGATATACAAAGGAGATATCGAAAACAGAAGATAAATGAAAGAGATATCGGAAACAGAAGATATACAAAAGAGGTGTCGGAAACAGAAGATCAGCAAAGGAAATGTCGGAACAGAAGATAAACAAAGGAGATGTCGGGAGCAGAGGATAAACATAGGAGATATCGGAAACAGAAGATAAATGAAGGAGATATCGGAAACAGAAGATATACAAAAGAGATGTCGGAAAGAGAATAAAGGCAAAGGAGGTGTTGGAAACAGAAGGAGGTGACGGAAACAGAAGATAAATTTAGGAGATATCGGAAACAAAAGATATACAAGGGAGATGTCGGAAACAGAAGATATGCAAAAGAGATGTCGGAAACAGAAGATAAATGAAGGAGATATCGGAAACAAAAGATGTACAAAGGAGATATCGGAAACAGAAGATATACAAGGGATATTTAGGAAACAGAAGATAAATGAAGGAGATATCGAAAACAGAAGAAAAATGAAGGAGATATGGGAAACAGAGGATGAACAAAAGAGATATCGGAAACAGAAGATAAACAAAGGAGATGTCGGAAACAGAACATAAACAAAGGAGATGTCGGAAACAGAAGATAAACATAGGAGATGTCGGAAACAGAAGATTAACAAAGGAAATGTCAGAAACAGAAGATAAACAAAGGAAATGTCGGAAACAGAAAATAAACGAAGGAGATGTCGAGAACAGAAGATAAACAAAGGAGATGTCGGAAACAGAAAATAAACAAGGGAGATATCGGAAACAGAAGATAAACAAAGGAGATATCGGAAACAGAAGATAAATGAAAGAGATATCGGAAACAGAAGATAAATGAAAGAGATATCGGAAACAGAAGATAAACAAAGGAGATGTCGGAAACAGAAAATAAACAAGGGAGATATCGAAAACAGAAGATAAATGAAGGAGATATGGGAAACAGAGGATGAACAAAAGAGATGTCGGAACAGAAGATATACAAGGGAGATGTCGGAAACAGAAGGAGGTGTCGGAAACAGAGAATAAACGAAGGAGATATCGGAAATAGAACACAAACACTTCAAAATCGAATAAACTATAAAAAAAAAGAATATGAACAAAGGGAAGATTTACGCGGATACCGTTGAAAGAGTACAAGAAATACGACCAGGTGTTCCGGAAGAGTAAGTGTTTTCTGCTTCATTGATGACATCCGCGATGTAAAATTTAGGTCATATCCAAGTAAATGTCAAGTCCTCATAGCGAGAATCATTTTCAATTACAACAAGTAGAAAAATACCAATGAGCACATCTAAAAGCATCCATCATACCACACCAGGACAACGAGATTGCCCTAAGAAAACAAAAACAAGCCTGCCAAAATCAATAAGAGAATACCGAAGCGTTAACGAAATCATAATCCAAACTCAAAATCGATTAAACCAGGGGCAACATTTGAACAAAGGAAAGATTTACATAGTGACTCTTGTAAAAGTACAAGATAATATGAACAGGTGTTCCGGAAGACGACACCCGCCATGTAAATTTTTGTAACATCCAAGTAAACATCAAGTTCTCAAAATGAGAACAAAGTATCATTGTCAATCACAACAAGTAAACACACTAATGAGCATACTCAAAAACGTCAATCTTCATATCACTTAAAGATACACAATATTTTTCAATGAGACAAAGATGGCGACCATAAAACTTGCCCATAGTTCTGATCAACCTGCATTTTTCGAATCCTTGTGTTGTTAGTTTGTTTGTCAGCAGTCGACATCGATCACGAAAATCCCGATATTTAGAGCAAGCCCTAGAATAACGAATCAACTGCGACATGTAGTTATTTGTAATTCATCAGTTGTACACTGTTCTGTAAAAATGTAAAGGATTCGGGCTATTACTTATCTACTCGAGGTAACGTTTTTAAGATACAAAAATTTAAGTTGTACGTACAATATATTGTACTATGCTGTACGTACAAGATAATAAGTTGTACGTACAAGATACATGTATCAGGTTGTACGTACAAGATACATGTATCAGGTTGTACGTACAAGATACATGTATCAGGTTGTACGTACAAGATACATGTATCAGGTTGTACGTACAAGATACATGTATATGTTGTACGTACAAGATACATGTATATGTTGTACGTACAATATATTGTACTATGCTGTACGTACAAGATAATAAGTTGTACGTACAAGATACATGTATCAGGTTGTACGTACAAGATACATGTATCAGGTTGTACGTACAAGATACATGTATCAGGTTGTACGTACAAGATACATGTATCAGGTTGTACGTACAAGATACATGTATCAGGTTGTACGTACAAGATACATGTATATGTTGTACGTACAAGATACATGTATATGTTGTACGTACAATATATTGTACTATGCTGTACGTACAAGATAATAAGTTGTACGTACAAGATACATGTATCAGGTTGTACGTACAAGATACATGTATCAGATTGTACGTACAAGATACATGTATCAGGTTGTACGTACAAAATACATGTATATGTTGTACGTACAAGATACTATGTTATACGTACAAGATATTATGTTGTACGTACAAGATACTAAGTTGTACGTACAAGATAACAATTGTTTTCATAGTGGACCTAATACGCCGCCATAATTACATCCTTCTGAATTCTCAATATGCATAATTATTTATATTCTGTGAAGTCAAATACTTTCGGGGGCCCGATAACTTTGTGTTTGCTTGAGTTTCTGTATTACAAGTTCACACTCAAAGTTTACCTCGATCTTTGCTTTAATTATTTCAATTTCAATTTCATTATCGTGAACTTTCCATTTCTTGATAGTGACATCCCTAACCTCTAATTTATTGTGTTTACATGTCACAGTTGATTCGTTATTCCAGGGCTTGCTCAAGATTTTTATGATAAATGTCGGCTGTCGCCTACAGAAATATTCTGTATCCTTATAAGATACAGCTGTATGATGGTAGACGATTTTGAAGATGCTTATTCGATTGCGTCATTTTTATGATTGATAAATAATAATTAGTCAGTTCTCAGTTTAAGGACGTGGCATTTACATAGATATATTTACATGGCGGGTGTCGTTGAAAAGGCAAAATCCGTTTAACTTCCTGTGACACTTTGTCTTATTGGGCATACGATTCATCAGCTGCTTATGAATGATATATACTGAATTTGTTTTGTACACAAACAGGAATTAAAAACTTAATTTGCGAGCTTTTGAAAACGTCTGTTGGTCATATTCTCTAGTACTTTTTCAAGAGTCCCTGTGTAAAACTTTCCTTTGTCCATATTTATGTCGCTTTTAATCAATTTTAAGTGTATTATGGCTGTGTTGATGCAATTTTTTTAACTGATTTATTAGAACAGCATGCGAAGCAGAGATAGGGATATCAAAAAATGGCAGTAAAAATTACATGGATCAGAGATGCAAAACGACAACAAAACATGCTTTACATCGAACATTGGTCAAGCACTGAGAAATACAGATGATTTATAAACTAAAACATATTTGTTTTCATGTGGATGTGAGAGATGTGTGTGAAAACCAAAATACTTTCAAACTCGCAGGGGATGATCTTGTATCATCACAAAGGAAAACTGACCAAATCGCCCCAATGGCCAGATTGTTATAAGAACGCCGGTGTCCGGGAAAGAAAACAAAGCTGACAGACCATTAAAATCGCCACTCCATGCAAGACAGCTTGTCCTCAGGAACTGCACGTGCAATTTCCCTAAGATGCAGATTGAATGTCTTAATATCTCGTCCTCCTACACGTGCTCATTTATTAAAAAGCGTTAAAAGTGCAGTTTAAGAGCCATCTGAAAAACATGTCCACATTAGGCTTTTATCATTCATGACCTGGTCAGTGGGTGTCTTCTGGACTTGACTGGACACTAATAACTTCGGCCATACGAAACTTAATCCGAGCAATTTACTTTTTTCTACGGGGAAATTACATGCCTTGAAAAACGACTGGACATAGATACATTAAAACCATCTTTAGGGAAAGGTGTTGCTGGTCTAGTATTAACCTATCAAGTTCAAGGGTTCGCACGGGGCGCGTGAAGCTGTTTTTTAAGGATGCACGGACATGGTCAATCTAATGGACATGGGTGTATAAGCAGTGTCCTTTCGGCAGGATGACCCCTACTTGCTTTATCATTATAATTATAGGCTTTGTCGGGAAGAGAAAAGAACGATCCCTCTTGAAGAATAAAGGTAATATCGAAGATGTATGCTCGCCACAAGGCGGCATCAAAGGTGTTTATCATCGATGGATGTCGGCAGATTTGTCGGGTAAGGCTCGGCCATTAGATCATGGTGTCATTTAAGGTCACAATGCTTGTCACACCATCGTAGGAACGAAAGCATATGTCAACGGGTGGTATGATGTATCGACAAAATAGGACTGCCCTTTTCCGCTCTAAATGGTCACTTGGAGTGCCCCCCTGTAGCGACGATTCACATATCTGTCTTCGTGGTGTACATTAACTTTAAGCTTTCCTTCCTCTATTACTGAACAAAGATAATTTAAAATACACGGATTTAAAAATTCTAACATTTTAAATTAAACTCAAAATTGTCAGTTTTCTAAGTGTCAGTAAATTTCTTTTTTTTTATTTTCAATTTTTTTTTTATCATGAACAACTTTTGAACTGTAATGAATTTTAACTTCTAAATTAGATAGGTTTAAGGTAACGCCAGGAAGATTAAACCAAAGTAACAGTTGTACTGCAGAAAAAAAAAATAGACAAAAGAATGATGCCAGGGGCCAAAAAGAGGAAACGGAATGTTACTAACTAATGTAGAAAGCAGAAAGGCGTAAAACCTCTTTAATTTATGATTTTAGAAACAAAGTAAATCAGTACTGTATAATTTAAAGTCATGTTCTACGAAAGTGTGTATATTATGAACAATGCTACTACTCAAATGAGATCACTGGCTATGACGGCTCCAGTCAAACATAGGGACTAAAAATTCCACCAGCAAAGTCTACCACCTTGTATCCTGAAAGATGACGCAATACACACACATACGCTTCACCTTTTAAATCAGGTAATACATACAGTATGCCAAAATATTGTAAAGGTGGGTTACTTGGAATTCCATGCAATGTTACTAAACTTTCTTTTCACACGAGAAGTGATACCATAAAAAAAACCATAGTGAACTCATAATCGCCCCCGAAGAACGAAATGTCATAATAAGCACAAAACATCAAACTTAAACTTCACTCAACGTGAGGACAGCCAGTACATAGCGTGCACAATAACTATGTATAAATATATAGCAAAGCATAAAATTGTAGGTAGATTTTTTAAAACCTGACATACAATATGTGTTTAACAATACCTACGATACGATGTGTATCGTTATGGAAACACACCTTTAAACATACGTGTATGACATAAATAACAATAATTTAAAAACAAGTATCTATATGAAAAACATATTATCATTCATTAGCTTAGTAAAAGTGCAGCAGAAGTTGAAGGCCAGTGGAAATGAAACTTATTCACTAAGGAAATCCGGGTTTGGGGACCAAAGAATAAAAGAACGAAATCAGAGACATTACATCAAAATCAATTACAATCATAAGTCAAATATTGTAGGAAAATTGATCTCCGAACACATGTTTTAGCAAAAGTATCACCGGTAAATCAATAACTACGATTTGGGTATTTAATCAGGAATAAAATAGTCCTCAAGTCTTTGCCAAGTCCATATTTATTTAATATTTTTTATGCTTGTATGTGATAAGAATGTCGGGCACAAAACGAGAAATTATCAATCACTGATCGAGTGCTTAAACCACTGGGAAAGCTGAATTCCAGATACTGAGTTGATTGCATCATGTCTGAAGGAAATATGCACAAAGCCTCCACGCATACGAAGAGCAAGAATTATTTAGTAAAACAAAACCTTCCTAATTTGTATAAGTCAATACATTCCTGCCATATCTACTTAACACGGAAAATTCGTCTCGGATTAAATCCTTATTCTAAATTTCATTGGTATTCATGCAGTTAGGAGTCTCATCAGTACCGATATTAAATAAAACACACAGTAACGCAACGCATTTATAAGCAGTAAACAGATTATCTCTGTATGTGTTTGGTTACACAAAAGTGTTATGAAACTTTGTCATACCTTGTATTCGGGAGTAAAGAAAACATTGCTGGTATGACGCCAAGTGAAACCTCTCTATTAAGACCACCTTAGGGACCCCAAGTTTTGTGATACCTCCGCAATTTGTGATATTACAAATTGCGTCGGCATTACAAATCGTGTTAATATTACAAACTGCTTTGCCAGCGGTGTTCAATCAGCGTGAAATGTAATATTACAAAATGCGGCGATATTACGATTGCGTAAGTATTACAAATTGCGTTATTTGATCAACGCGAAATGTAATATGACAAATTGCAACACCAGTGTTCTTAATAGCGCGGTGGTCCAAATACCGAGGGTGACCATGAAGGCAGATTTTTCTGAAGTCCTCTTTTTGACATGTTTTCATGGTCCATTAACTTCAATATAGGCTTTATGATGTTAAACACACAGTAGTCATAACTGATTATCCAATTTGACACAAAAATACAGCTAACTGATCTGACACTCGACATGCATAAAATTGCAATACACACGAGGTGACTTTGTATTTGGTCAGTTGCCTAAGTAGTGAGGTAAAAGTGAAGTGCAAAAGCGGTATATAGGACTTTATAAAGCTGATCTAAATAGGGAGGTTGTCTTAATAGTGAGGTGGTCTTAATAGTGAAGTTCAAAATACAAAGACATATAGAAGATGTTTTCTGGATTGAAATGAGGTGGTCTTAATAGTGAGTTGGTCTTAATTCTGAGGTAGTCTTTAATCGAAGTTTCACTGTACGTAATATAGTATGTGATAATATCATATGTACAATAAAGTTATGAAAAATTACATTAAAAACTATGATTGTATGGAATCATACATGAAGAAGTTCCCGATTGTAACTAAGAGACCTACATTTTTTTTGTATTTTTAGAAGAATATTGATATAGTTAGTACAAATGAATACATTTTTATATACATACAACGCGTAACTACTACCATAGTTTATTATGAAAATGTATTGATATTCTGATATTTACACAAAAAAAAAAACAAATAAAATTTTTTTTCTGGTGTTTAGATAGTCCAAGCGAAATAATTCACAATAAAAATTGAAAACGACTATAGATTTGTAGATCCACTTAATAAGTTCTTAATATCACATGAATTGAAACCTAATTGATAAAATATCAGCCTCAAGTTGACTCCGCTTCCGGTAAGGGTACTTTGTATTACACAGCTCATAACAATATTTGTTATTTCCCAATTTCCTTAAATTGGATTAGTTTAATGTCTGTCAATGTAACCTATTGGTATCAAACTGTTTGACCGTGACAGGCACGCCAAATCCATAAATGCCATGACTGAAATAGTGTTAGTTTTATGGGTATTGACACTGTTCGACATAATTGATTAACAGAGTTATCTGTTAAACTAACCACAGGGTGGGATCTTTATGGAGCTTAGATACCTGGTCCAATCGTCTGCTCCCATCAACCACATGGCAGCCATTTAATGGTTGACAGGGCAAGCGGAATGGCGGACACGCATGCGTTATGTACTGGCTGAAGGCTCTCCCAAAGATAGCCATTTTTATGTTGTAACACAGATAATATTTCATTTTTAGCCGTAATTGCTTTTAAAATCGTCTAAGCTCGGTGTAAAATTGTGCACGTGTGGTGGTCATTATTTAAGAGTTATTGGCTGGAGATGCGACGGGTTCTTGACATTTGTAAGACCGCTATTATCGACGGATCGTTCGGCTTATATCAAAAACTAATACCTTGTCCGATAGCACATGCCCACGAGGGCATTGTTCCCGCCGCGGTAGCATAAAAATGAAATGTCATTCGTTCATAATGAAATTTTTCTGCGGACAATATTGTGTCAATATAGCATCATTTGACAGCTTCAGATGAAATTAACAACTAAATATGTAAATCTAGAGTTATTAAAGCTGCCCAGGTCCAATTCTATATGAAGACTTCTGCTATTTCTCTCATATTGTGCAAATAAATATCATTACAAATAGGTTGTGACGATTCACTATTGACGTCTAAAGACGAAATGGGCTCGCATGACTTTTCATCCATATTCTATTTATTTAATTGAATACTGTGTATACAAATTACACGTTTATAAGGAAGCCATCAAGGCGACGTCTCGTGTAGAGTCGATTTGTATCCGTTTGTAGTAATAACGGAACCACGCAATTGACTGGCTGACATTTCTGCAATTGATAACGTATAACGTTATTTGTTTTATAGCATTAAAGTGTAAAATAAGTGTAATACATGAACTAGATATTTAATATGTATGTTAATTAAAATGGAAAAAAACCTAAATGAAAACTAGAAGATAATACGAAATAAGAAGGATCCCATTAAAACGTGATTTTAGATGCAAATAAATTAAGTACGTTAATATCTTAAAGTATGTAAGGTGACCTACCAATAAGTATGTAAGGTGACCTACCGATAAGTACGTTAGGTGATATACCAATAAGTACATGTATGTAAGGTGATATACCATTAAGTATCTGAGGTAACCTACCAATAAGTACGTAAGGTAACCTACCATTAAGAACGTAAGGTGATATACCAATAAGTATGTATGGTGACCTACCAATAAGTATGTAAGGTTACCTACCAATAAGTATGTATGGTGACCTACCAATAAGTATGTATGGTGACCTACCAATAAGTATGTATGGTGACCTACCAATAAGTATGTATGGTGACCTACCAATAAGTATGTATGGTAACCTACCAATAAGTATGTATGGTAACCTACCAATAAGTACGTAAGGTAACCTACCATTAAGAACGTAAGGTGATATACCAATAAGTATGTAAGGTGACCTACCAATAAGTATGTATGGTGACCTACCAATAAGTATGTAAGGTGACCTACCAATAAGTATGTATGGTGACCTACCAATAAGTATGTATGGTGACCTACCAATAAGTATGTATGGTAACCTACCAATAAGTACGTAAGGTAACCTACCATTAAGAACGTAAGGTGATATACCAATAAGTATGTAAGGTTACCTACTAATAAGTATGTATGGTGATATACCAATCAGTATGTATGGTGACCTACCAATAAGTATGTAAGGTGACCTACCAATAAGTATGTATGGTGACCTACCAATAAGTATGTATGGTGACCTACCAATAAGTATGTATGGTAACCTACCAATAAGTACGTAAGGTAACCTACCATTAAGAACGTAAGGTGATAAACCAATAAGTATGTAAGGTTACCTACTAATAAGTATGTATGGTGATATACCAATAAGTATGTATGGTGACCTACCAATAAGTATGTATGGTGACCTACCAATAAGTATGTAAGGTGATATACCATTAAGAACGTAAGGTGATATACCAATAAGTATGTAAGGTGACCTACCAATAAGTATGTATGGTGACCTACCAATAAGTATGTATGGTGACCTACCAATAAGTATGTCTGATTCAATATAATTGTTTTTACTTATTTACTTATTGATTTGAAAAAATCGTTTATTTTTCATTAATATTTTGATGGCATAATCGATAAAAGTTCTCATTTTACCAAATACATTAGGTAAATTGCTACTAATAATATATTGATATACCGATTTGATTTGAAACGTAAAAAGACATTTCATTTAGTAATACTCGATATACACTTTATGGACCAAGTGATGTTTAAGAACTCGTTTTTGAAAAAAAAAACTAGATATCAAATTCACGAATCATTTATCGCCTGAGGGTACATGTAGCTGCTTTGATCGCTTGAAAGAAAACATTTATAATATTGTCCTATAACACCATAATTTATCGTTAACATGTGTGAGTGTTTAATAAGTTATCAATAATTTGAAGTTTGACTACTGAGTTCACAATCATAGCTGGCAAACACCCTTTTCAGTATTTATCTAACATTTCAACTATGCGATGAAAAATTATTTGAATTCGCCAACAATCGTACTAAATTAAGAATGCGTTAGGGTTCATAAATATGTATTAGAATGAACAAAACAGGAGACAGGAGAAAGAATGAATGACTTGGAAAGACAAAGACAAGATGAAGGAGAAGTTAATGGAAGTTAATTATAATAATCTTCCCTCAGTATGTGATTCAACTAGTTAAAGGCTGTGTTTAACAGTCAGTGTCCTAGCATTGTTAAGGTAATACATAAACAGACAGAGTTATAATGAATAGCACCACACTACGTCACTGCTTTGTGTTCCAATCAGGCAATTAGCATAGGCGTCTCTGTAGGTTATCATACAGTTAATTAATTTATCATATATATTTCTTCACACCGATATATTTGTTATGATTATCATTCTATTCTGTGTATGATAAATTACGATTATTTTATTGTTATAGTTATGATGTTAAATAGATTGATATCAAAGGCAGATTTGTTTTGTTTTGATTTTCTCACATTTCCATTTTAGTGTTTCTGTCCGACAGGTGTCCAGTATTGTGTAATGTATAATGGTCACGCACCAGGCGCCTGACAGGGCGGCAAACGCTTCTGAATAGAAAATAGCCAGATCTATTTGGAAACGAAGCAGGGGACGGATAAAGAAATGGACAGTAGGCAATGATGGGTTTTGTTGGGCGATACCCGATGCGTTAAGAGGACTTACTCGTGAGTCGTGACCTATTATAGTCTAATGTGCTAAGGGGTGTGAGGCTATCATTTGGCCTCTTGTGTTGAATAATAGCGAGGTCAACATTTTTTAGACGCGGTGAATAGACATGCCGGTAAAATCGAACCTTATGAGATTCTGATTTTATTTTGTTAAATTTATGGCTAAATGAAGACGTTTTATGGCCGATTTATATCATTTACATTGTCCTCTGTGAGGGCCATTTGAGACATTAGGGGATTTGTGCCTCTAGGTTGTGGACATTTTATCATGGACATTATATGAAAAAAAGTAGTTTTATCTAAAGGTTTCGCTGTCCATATCTGTCATAGCATTTGTATTTGCATAACATGTCAAAAGAGTGATTGGTGGGTGTGATCGGTCAACTAGGTTTTAAGTGACATTACCTAGTAATTCGTTACAACAAAATTCATAATTCCATGAACTCGTATCTGAACAACAATAGTCCAGATGTTGCATGAATTATAAGAAAACAAGAAAGGAAACATGCATGTGCTATTGTTACTTGATCTGCCCTCTAAAAGCATGGCCGCTTAACTAAGGTTGGAAAGGTCAAGTATTAAAACGACAGACTCGTATCTCTAGATCTGATAGAAACAGTATCAGATGTAACTTGATCGTGTATAAGTACCATTAGAAGCATGTTTTGCTAATACAGTACACATACACGTGCCAGTGTATATCAGATAATGAACAACGTTTCAAATATGTCTTTTTTTTTGCATTTTTGATGCATCTTTTAATCAAATTTGTATATCGAATGTAACGTTCAGATTTTGTTTAATTTATGTTGACGATATGCTTAGTACTTCCACCCTAGATACTGTTACTTAAGTAAGATATGTAAATAAAAATCAGAGAATACCAAAGCGTCAACAAAACCAGAATCCGAACTCAAAATCGATTAAACTAGGGGCAAAATAGGAACAAAGGAAAGATGTACATGGAGACTCTCGCAAAAGCACAAGAGAATAAGACCAGGTGTTCCGGAAGAGTAAGCGTCTTCTGCTTCATCGACGACACCCGCCATGTAAATCTTGGTCACATCCAAGTAAGCATCAATCCTCAAAATGAGAACCGAGTCGTCATTGTCATTGTACAACAAGTAAACACACTAACAAGCAAACTCAAAAACGTCCATCTTCATATCACACAAAGATACAAACATCTTTTCACATAACGGATCATTTCGAATTACATAAATGCAGTAAAGGAATATATCATTTAAATGTGTACAAGAATAAGATAGCGGTATCATATGCATGCAAATCATATCATTTCCAATTTGAGCATACTTGTAATACTGGTAGATACATGTATTACACCAATTACAATTTTAAGATAAACACATACATTTTTATACTTACATGTGTAAGGTATCTAAAATCATATCAGTATATTTAGCAACAAATAAAAATGTTTTATTTATCATTTTTTCTTGTTAGTGATTATTAATATTCTGAATTTCTATATCTCATAATTCAACATGATAATTTATTCTAAATAATATGCTACATGAATATTATCAAGTCACTAGTTAAACGAACTTAAAGGAAATTACATCAATTGTTTAAACAAATTAAAACAAATATACTGCTATATCAACTCACTAGGTAAAACAAATATATACTGTTACATCAAGTCACCAGGTAAAATACATATCTTTTACTACATCAAGTCACTAGGTAAAACAAACATCTACTACATCAAGTCACCAGGTAAAACAAATATCTTCTACTACATCAAGTGACCAGGTAAAACAAATATCTTCTACATCAAGTGACCAGGTAAAACAAATATCTTCTACATCAAGTGACCAGGTAAAACAAATATCTTCTACTACATCAAGTGACCAGGTAAAACAAATATCTTCTATATCAAGTCCCCAGGTAAAACAAATATCTTCTACATCAAGTCACCAGGTAAAACAAATATCTTCTACATCAAGTCACCAGGTAAAACAAATATCTTCTACATCAAGTCACCAGGTAAAACAAATATCTTCTACATCAAGTCACGAGTGAAAACAAATATCTTCTACATCAAGTCACCAGGTAAAACAAATATCTTCTACATCAAGTCACGAGTGAAAACAAATATCTTCTACATCAAGTCCCCAGGTAAAACAAATATCTTCTACTACATCAAGTGACCAGGTAAAACAAATATCTTCTACATCAAGTGACCAGGTAAAACAAATATCTTCTACATCAAGTGACCAGGTAAAACAAATATCTTCTACATCAAGTGACCAGGTAAAACAAATATCTTCTACATCAAGTGACCAGGTAAAACAAATATCTTCTACTACATCAAGTGACCAGGTAAAACAAATATCTTCTACATCAAGTGACCAGGTAAAACAAATATCTTCTACATCAAGTGACCAGGTAAAACAAATATCTTCTACATCAAGTCACTAGGTAAAACAAATATCTTCTACATTAAATCACCAGGTAAAACAAATATCTTCTACATCAAGTGACCAGGTAAAACAAATATCTTCTACATCAAGTGACCAGGTAAAACAAATATCTTCTACATCAAGTCACTAGGTAAAACAAATATCTTCTACATTAAATCACCAGGTAAAACAAATATCTTCTACATCAAGTGACCAGGTAAAACAAATATCTAACAAATATCTAACAAATATCTAACAAGTATATATCTATGTTATTGGTTTACTGAAGTATATATCTTTCTCACTGGGTAACTGCAGTGTATATCTGTGTTATTTAGGTACTGAAATGTATGTTATTGGTGAATAAAAAACGTGTTTATATAATCTGTGTACGATATATTTACAGAGGTGGCCCTGGTTAAACTGTTGAAAAACAATCATCACGCACTTTATGTTTTGATATTGTATGTCTGCCTATTCGTAGACAGAATACTTTTCTTCTAAATTGCATGTCCTTATGTAATTGTTTTCACTTTTCGACCTTGTACTATCTTAGTTCATTTTATTATTCAATTTTCACCAGAAGATGAAAATGTTCATTAATATGATTGATTATTTTAATGTTTTATTATGTTTGCGAAGATAAATCAGTATGTCTGTATCATTTCAATTTAATGAAATTGTTGATGACGTTGTAACGTTTTACACGAAACAGTAATCTCAAACTGGTGATGTTTATAAGAAAAAGTGCGAAATATGTTTCACTGATTATACACATAAAAATAAAAATTGTCTACATTGAATACAATACTTTTGGCGTATGACACACACACTGAACTTAAACAGCTGCAATAGGTTATTATTATAGGAAGAACAAAATAAAACACTTTTTAAAAACTTTTTTTCTGTAGTTCCTGGTGCATATTTATCTGCTATCAATGAAATTATTTATTTTTCATAATTATTCAAATGTTTCCTTGCAATTTCCTGTTTAAACCATTTATGGTTAAGAAAGGGACGATATAAAATGGTTTGTGACGTAACGTTTGTATGCATAATTGCATGTCCGAAATCATGTGTAATTAACGTTTATTAAGGTTGATACTTTAATTACCGTATATTTTACTAAATGTTAAAAATCGACAAAGTGGAGTGTTTACATTTATTTTATTATTTCATAGCTTCCTTTCATCTCATTAAGACTAAAATGTTACCTTACTTCTCAGATACATAACTTAAATATCGGTTTATCAGTATATTAAGTAAA
This sequence comes from Mimachlamys varia, assembly GCA_947623455.1. Taxonomy (NCBI): domain Eukaryota; kingdom Metazoa; phylum Mollusca; class Bivalvia; order Pectinida; family Pectinidae; genus Mimachlamys; species Mimachlamys varia. Next base: position 27,701,278 of record OX392539.1, read on the forward strand.
CTCTAAGTTTAAAAAGGCTTATTGGGTTTAATTACAAGAGGCGATTACAGTTAGTTCAGGCGATTACAGTTAGTTCACTTTAAAGCCTGTCCAGTTGTATCTTCGAGCGAACGTAAAAAACGTTTTGGTTTTGAAAGTCAGTTAAATATTCATTCGAAGCTGCAAAAATAGTCATCAAAAAAGGTAGACGCTGCATTAATGCAAATATTAGGTAATTATCGTATTTGAATTTTTGTACAAATAAATGGAAAACAATGCAAATGCCACATTGATGAATTGAAAATGGTTATTATGCTTTAAAAGGGTTGGATTTTTAAAGGTAAACAACGGCTTTTTACAGGTGGGAGGCATTGCAGTATCTTTGCACCTGCCGAAGGTAATTATTTAATACGGTTTTATGCAAAATGCAATTATCTAACAGATGTAATCGTAAACAGAATGATATTAACAAGTCAATATTTGCCAAATGACAGCTACTCTAACGTGAAATATAATTATAGTGAATCTTCACTGCCTTTGATCATTAATGTTGATATGAACGCAGTTAGCATGAACATTACCTTGTTTATGATCCAGTATATACTGGTATTGTTATATTGACTACATGTATAAGACCTTAGCGCGGGGTGATTATACAAGGCCAATACTTCCTTAAGCATGAACCTTTCATCACGTACGTTTGTTTACTGTTGGCTTTCAATTACAATCGCGGATTCGCTTTTTCTTATCTGAAATCGTTTAAAAGGCGACGATCATTTGCATAAGGAAACTGTGAATTTATATGATGATGCAAAGCGATCGTTATTCTGTTTTATTGGTAAAAACATTACTCTAAATAATGAAATAATTGTATGCGATGATTTCCCGCGTTAGAATTCTTAATGATTTCCTTCTTTTTTATTTCTAAACCAATTATCTAATCATTTACCGACTAATATCTGCGATGAATACGAATAAAGGATGACAAATGAGGCGTGTTTATCTACGAAATAAACTTCGACCAAGTAGATTCCTTTTACTACGGCGGAAGTACTTATAAAAATGAACTCCGATATTATCTGTTTTCAAAACGTTATGTTTTTAATGGGGTGTAAAACTTCTATATCATAATGGATTCTAGCAATAATCCACTAACCTTTTGAATGTTTGATAGCGTCTTCAAAGCACTTTAACTACGGGGATTAAATGGTATTTGTATTAACAAAGGTGTTAGATAATCTATATTGGAAATGTCGCCTATAAAATCGAATGGATTATTGTCAGTCACACATGGTATGCACTGTAATGTGTTGTGCATAGAAATTGGCCTGCCATTATAAATGAAAATATAATAATATCAATAACACCAAGGTGATTTTTCTGTGTGACCATTTGATTTTTTATTAAGTGCAGGCGTGTTATTTATGCATGTTTGTTATTATAATTTAATGTATCGTTGGAAATGTGGTTGGCAAAACAGTACAAATTGATGAATAATATGGAGTGGATCTAAATATAAAAATAAAACAGAGAAACTTTAATAACTATCACAATAACCGGAGGTAAAATTATGTTCATGTGATGCGCATGCGTCATCGAGTCCTGCTCCACATATTGTAGCTGTAGCAATGGTTTCAGTCTTTTCCTGAAATTCACTTATATTATACAGCGAGTATTCAAAGCATGTGCTATGCATGCTATACATTATCTTAAGTATTTAGATACTTAGGTATAATTCAGTGCTACATAATATTCAGTATACAATAATGTACATAAATATCATAAACGTACTGATCTTAGCCAAACTAGAGTCATAAGTTTTATTGTTTTAATTACCTGTATTTTATAATATGCAATGATATCATAATCTGATGAAAATTCCTAAATGTACTTGTAAATGTGCTTGTGTATTTTTTATACAATGCACCGCATACACCGGAAAGCCAGCCTTAAATGACACTAGCTGTTAATAGGAATTCAAATGAAACAAACCAAACCAAAATGCTTTATCAAAATAACACAGTGTTTTTAATCCGAAAACTGTACAAAAGATCTTGCACCAGACTGTGTAATTCACGGTTGTCCTATGCAAGGAAACTAAAATTATAAGATGTTTGCTTTCAAAATACTTTCAATCGTAAAAAGGACGACGATATCACATGCATGTAAATTGTCATTACACAAAAAGCGCTTAATAACTAGTTAATATATTAAAAGTGTTGTTTATGTCAGAACAATGAGCAAGAGTTATGGCCATTTTTGTCTCATTAAGAAATATTTAGTATCTGTGTGTGCTATGAAGATGGGCGTGTTTGGGTATGTTTATTGGTGTGCTTGCTTGTTGGGATTGACAATGATGACTCGGTCCCATTTTGAGGACTTGATGTTTACTTGGATTTTACCAAGATTGACATTGCAGTTGTCGATGAAGCCGAAGATGCTAACCTTACTCTTTTGGAACACCTGGTCTTATTATCTTGTTCTTTTACAATGTTCTCTTATGCAAATCTTTCTATTTTGTTTATATTTTGCCCCCTGTTAAATCGATTTTGGGTTCGGATTATGGTTTTGTTGACACTTCAGTTTTCTCTATTTTTTTGTCAATCTCCCAGGTGCCCCAATTGAATTACTATTATTCATGTGGAATATCAGGCTATATCGTCTAATTAGGAGTTTTACATCCTGATTATAGATAAAAATTATCATCTATCTCCTTAATACCAAACTAATATCTTCTTAAAATGTTTAAGATATATCCAATTGATAGTTTTTCCCTGATGCAATCATTTTAAAATTATGAATCCTTACTTGCAAAGTTTATCAATGACATATATAGCGTTTTTAATGACGCTTGGACTCCGAGAGTAGCTGTCCATTGTGGCGGGAATAAGCTAGACAGAAATATTCCGTCAAGACGAGATTTGTTCATTGTATTCAAGCATTGAATTATCTGGTTTTCCTTGCATTACATAACGTGTTATGATCACTTGTTACAAATGTACCATGCTATAGATACTTTGTCCATGGAATGTTATGAAATGTTTATGTTAATGCATTTATTTACATAAAATATGTTTTAGACTTATCATATTTTTTCGTTTCTTTCTTGAATCTTTAACTCTACAATGTATTCTATGTATTCTATTTTTCTTCCCAGCACTGACACTGAATCATAAGATCATTTATCTTTCAAAGAAAACCCATCACAAGATTGTGCCTCCATTCAATTTTACTCATCATTATATCACAAGATGATAATTATATCCAAACTCTATCTTCATCATATGACTATACTTTTCAAATACCTTTATCTCAAAGCTGCATCACCCGAAGTATTATAAGATAACCCATAATTTCCTTAATAACAATGTTATTCAAGTAGCACATCATTTTATTATGTACCTTGGAGATCAGTAAGCACAGTTGACGGTGTATTTACCTTTTACCAAGACGGTCGGAGTTTGATTTCCCGATTGCGCGTGAAAGGTATTTGAACACCTTTCCGACCGAGTTTTGAGCGAATAGTATAGTTTCCCACGACAGAAACATCCCCTGTTCACTTCCATTCGTGCTAAGAAGAGTGAATGATATATTTTGGGAAAAGTTGCCATAATTGTTTAAAAATATATATAAGTTTATCTAAGAGTATGTATCCCTACGAAAACGTTCTACTGTTGTGCTCCTGTCTCAATTTATTAAAACATATCCTGTAGAATTCACCCTAGAGTTCTATAAAAAATTGTCTGTATCAGATTAATACATACATAAACATTTCTGATATTGCAAGTTTGCCCCCCTCCCCCTCCCGCAAAATATGATTGTAAAATCATGTTTCATTCGCCTTATTACATGTATTTGACAATCTTCAATTTGTATCCCATGTCTCCTACAACCTCATAATTTGGAAGTCGTACAAACGTTTAGTCATAATTTTACATTAGCAGCGCCCTATCCAGCGAACCCCCATCCCCTTTCTATATTTTGTTTGCCTCACAAAGTCGACAGTCGATATAGATCATACGAACTTGCGTACATGTCCAACTCTACATCTGTGATAATATTACTTTTTAATTCATACAATATTACAATTTCAATCAAAATGATGATTCACAACAATCACAATTATCACAGTTATGGACTAATTAGTATAGTACAATCCTAAGGTTCCATATCAGCCATTCACACATGAGTTTGAGGCATCTTTTTCGACAATTTTAATTAGACCAAAGTATATGTACTAGTAATCTTTTTTTTACCACAGCGGTGTTTACGAAGATTGTGTTTTTAACAAAAATCTTCGATAGCAAAGTTCTTAAACCTTACATCTCTCTGTTTGTAAAGATTGTGCACCCTTACACCAATCTCAATCGCTACAATATGCAATGAAATAGTATGTTTTCCTAATTTATAATAACAAATTAAAAACGCAATAAACCTTTTAAAAAATCAGAAAATACCGAAGCGTCAACAAAACCATAATCCGAAATTAAAATCGATTAAACTAGGGGCAAAATATGAACAAAGGAAAGATCCACATGGAGAACTTTGTAAAAAAGCCCAAAGGAATAAGATCAGGTGTTCTGGAAGAGCTTCTTTTGCTTCATCTAAATCTTGGTCACATCCAAATAAAATTCCAGTCCTCGAAATGGGAACTGAGTCATAATTGTCAATCACAACAAGTACATAATATAAGCACACTGAAAAGCATGCTCAAAAACGTCCATCTTCACAAACTATATTTGTGGCAACATAATACGTTATTTACTGACCCTTATATAGCCATAGTAGGTCAGTAAAATGTATAGGCGGCTAAATGTTACTGACTCTCTATGTCTCTATATAGAGGGTCAGTAAAATGTATAGGCGGCTAAATGTTACTGACTCTCTATGTCTCTATATAGAGGGTCCGTAAGAGACTGTATAACGAATTAATCCTTTTCTACACACACTTAATAGAAACGCTACTTGCATTATCAGTAATTTCATGTATTGTATACAACAAAAGAACTGAAATTTAACATAAAAATTCAAATATTTAACATAGACTCTAGACTTTGTTTTTTTATTTGTTTTATTATTGTTTACTTTCGTATTTTTTTTCATTCGCTAATGTTTAGTGTTACAATAAAGACAATACAGGTGAATCGGAAACTTCACGATTCTAGAAGCCATTTTGCCAAAGTACAAGCTATCTATTTCCGAAGAGGTGGAAATCGCTTTTGCCATTAAACCAAACTGACCCTATATAAAACCTGTAGCGCCATATAACGTAACAAAGTGAACATCTATAGAAAAAATAGAGGGTTACCACGTGACGTCACTTAATCAATGATTTCAGGACATTCTAGTCCGAGATGCGTTATATGACGGTATCATCGATCACTGTGACGACGCGACTGTATACAATGTACACAGGTTTGTCTTTATTATGGTTTTATGGTACAAAATACTTAGTTGGCAATGCATTTTACGCTTCATATTGTGACTATTAAAATGATGAACGTACGAGGTCTACTTATTCTTAAATTTAAGATGGATGGAGGGGTATGCGCGGATTTTTGTTGTCGTTGCTGTTTTTTTATATTTTAATTTGTGATTAAGATAATTTTGTATTATCATGACGGTAAGATGATATAATTAAGAGTGTTAAAGGTAATACGGAGATTAATTAAGCTAAATTGTTTCATTCTGATTGCTTTTAGAGTAGGCTATCATGTTTAAAATTGCTGAAGAGTCATATATGTACAGTCATGTGGCTTAGACAGTTTGAAGAGTGAATTATTCTACTGAAGATGGTTACATACCGTTAAATGTTCGTCCCCGAGGTTTGCTGGAGTCTTGATGACCACAGTTATCAAATTTGACTAGTGGTATGTTTCCTAGGAGGACGAAACAGCTGTATGGTGCAGTTTTATTAATTCTTTCGGCATACTGTATCTATTACTAGATTTAAAAGCACGTCACCTTCATAATACACACATGTTCGTAGTACGCGATTTGAAATTATACAGTTCTCACCTTTTTCTAAATTCATAAATCCAAAATATATTACGCACCTAATTCTTCTGCTTCTACTGTAGTTTAGAAAAGTTTGATTCCCATCTTTTGGTTCCTAACATCACCGACGAGTCCTAGAATGCAAATCAACTTTATGATGCTGTGTATTTTGGTTTTTGGCACACAGTGAATATTACTTATTCTAAAAGGTGCAGCACATTTGTGTGTATCAGTTTCATCTTTATTATTATTGGAGGGTTACATAGTCTAACGGTTACGTTGGTTAAAGTACACCAATACCGTGAGTACACCGTGTCATGATAAGTTAGTTGGTGCGATGTATGGTATTGATATTAAGGTGGTTAGATGGCCACACAACTATGAGATTCAGACGAAGGAATGATTTATAGACTGGATATTAAGAAGTAGGAATATTGTTTCCGAGACGTACACTTTTTCGGCAAACTGTATCTTTTACTAAATTGAAAAGGTGCAGCACACGTGTGTGTGTACGGGTCATCTTTCACGACTCGGTTCTCACTTTGAGGACTTGACGTTTACTTGAGGTGACTTATTTTCATGGCGGGGTCGCTGAAGCAGAAGACACTTACTCATGAAGATAGACGGGTTTGAGTATGTTCATGTGTATGCTTACTTGTTGTGATTGACAATGACTCGGTTTTGTCGGGTGTCGTCGATGAAGCAGAAGACGCTTACTCTTCCGGAACACCTGATCTTTTTCCCTGTACTTTTACGAGAGTCGCCATGTACATCTTTCCTTTGTTCATATTTTGCTCCTAATTTAATAGATTTTGAGTTTGGATTTTGGTTTTGTTAAAGCTTCGGTATTCTTTGTTTTGATTTTTTAATGGTGCATCATAATATTATGTGTGCGTGTTAGGTTAATCTTTTGTAATATTTTTGTGTGAGTCACATCTCATATTGAGAAAAATTTTGTCCCAGTAACCAAAGGTTTTTTTATTGCGCGTGTGATATGCACAATAAGTTTTCTATATTAAAGTTGAAAAATATGTTTATCATATTTCGTTGGAGAAATTGACCGACAGGGTATGCATTGTGGGGATATTATAACATTTCACTTCGTGAAGGTGGATATGTCTATAACAATATACAACCTAGTAATAAATACATGTAGAAAAGATGTTTATTATCCCATTACCTCTTCTAAATCTGCAGAATTCGTACCCCTACAACCACTTGAGTGATTTGAGATATGGAAGTAAATCAATTATAATCAGTTAGCGTCGTTAGAACGTCGAAGAGTGCCACCCTGCCCCGGACACGTGCCGGCTCGAGAAATTTGTCATGGTTGAGGTGCCGAGTGTGTCTACCAGCGGCACACTAGCGGCCATACACCATGCACATCCACATGTCCTTTGTGTGCGGTTGGGGAGGTAACAAGGTGTGGAAGTGGGCAACAACTAAAAACGTCATGTAATTTAAATCTAGAGGAGAAAATCCCCCATACACCTTAACATGCATTTGTTGAGGTGTGTTGATATTCTATGTAAGATTTTCACCAGCAATTAAAATCAGTGAACCTGAAAAACCCATGTTGCACACACAAATTTAACATCTGTACTCCATACACTGAGGGGTGATAATATCTTGAAGGTATCAACCTGTAATGATGTATAAGTGTAGCGACATACATACCTGATCCAACACGGGCTCGCTGTGTCAATACACCGGTGTCGCTCAGCCAATCATCACATTGAGTTAAGTAGGGAATAATAGGTGTACAGCTATATAGCTTTACGGTTGAACGCGTCTGAAAAACACGATTAGGTTTTTGATATATCTGGTTAAGGGACTTCTTCACAGGTAAATGTGACAGCATGACACATTATATAGAAATGAGATAGGACAAGTTCTGACCAAATTAACCCTTTATTAGCATGCGTTAACTATAGTGCATTAGAAATATCATGAAATAAATATTTAACAAAATCGTAAATAATTATCGAAATTCCTAAATATGGCGCAGTGTTCGAGCGAATCAAATATTTACTACGGGTTAGTTAATAACTGCATATTTCTTTTGATATTTCAATTATTTGTCGAACTTGTAATACCACATAAAACGGGAATCTGTGTTACAGGTAGATGGACACTAAATTAATGGTTAAAACATTGCTCAATGTATAAATCTAAGAGCTATACGGCTAAAACATGCATTCGAAATACAGTTGGTCCCCTTTTACTCAAGGTGTTTTGACGGTAACATGCATTATAATGGATCTCAGAGCAGAATTAATCAGGCCATGAAAACATATTGATATTAACTGTTCAGATTTTTGTATTTATAAGCTAAACGGAGGCTTTTCATAACGATTGCCATCTGCTTTACAAAAGGGACTTGTACAAAGCGCTCGTATCCTGTACGGTATTTTGTTGACGCGGACCGTTAGACAGCACTGCAATGGATTCGTGCTTGATTCAATTACCGCATCTTTACACAACCGAAAATAGCCAAAATTAGGCCGAACCGTGAACCGACTTTTTTTCTTTCGAAGACAGCAATAAATTTCCTTATATTGTTCCTTATCGTTCCAACTTAAATGCTAAGTGACTAAAATAATAACTAGACGACCACGAACCTAGCATTATTAGATCGAAATGCGGGTGATTATTTTATCATATTAAAAACTGTAAAGTTATCTTTTAAACAGGCAAGGAGAACTTGAGGGGAGACGTGTTATAGCCTTACGCGCCCGCGAGTACACAGTAGCTGTGCTGTCTCGATGTCAACTATTGTAACAGGTAAATATACAATCCCCACCCGGACGCAGGTAAATATTTTATACACCTGGCCCGTTTTTTTATTGCTGTACTTTTGTAGATTTGACGCGTGAAATATTGATAAAATAATTAAATGTACCCTCGACGTGTTTACCTCCAGCAAGCGGTATTTCGTGTTGGTCTTGCATTAATTGTGTGTCGACGCGTTATATCTTAAGAGGATACAAGTGTTTCATTAACAATCCCATTAATGATTTTAGTTATAATACTATTGTTTTAATTCGTTGTCACGTTGTATATTCGCTTTTTAAACTGGTAATTACGTCAACATTTTAGCAATTTACATTTTTCCCCAGGATTCCACTATTTTTTGTGTAGTAGTTGCATGCATCGTAAAGCAACTAAATGTTTTTTAGTTTCGTGACGTTTAACTCCATTTAGCTCCGTTTAGCTCCGTTGCTGATGTATAACATGACGTTTGATGGGGGAAGGATAGCCTTAACTTGTTGTGTGTGGTGTAATTTAAAAACAGCGGGACGTGACGCGTCTATGTAGGTATTACCGAGGCCCATACCCCGAATTACACCACAAGTGATTTGTAACAGTGTCAACGGGACCTGGCAGGCTTGTATTACAAAGCAATTGTATGTCATTTGCTATAACAATGAATATTGACAAATAAGTCGAGACGATGACATGGTGGGGTCCCCTCATCCCTCTCTAGCTACGTGGGGAAAGCCGTGTACCGAGGGCTCAGTAAGGAACCGATATCAGTCTAGTCAGGAGCAGAGAGATAGCACCTTCAACTGCTATGCATAATTTTGACATCTATTTTGCAAAATTTAATAAGATCACACACTCACCTTGATTCAACACCAGACACGAAGTATCGATGGCGTCTGGGGAAAATTTCTACTTTAAAGGGGATTTTCTTTTTTTCATTTTTAACATATAAACAATATTTAAAATGGTCATGTAAATTAGCAAAGCATCGAATTACCAGGTACATTATTTGATATACCTTTGTGGACTTGTTCGGTGTCGTACCGCCCCGAGTTAGACGTACAACCCCACGTGAATACTGCGCCACACCAGGCTGGGGCCCCTTCGGTACTTCCAGTGCCCAAGCTCGTGGTACAAACGATCGGATCCGTCTGTCATTGTTTCGGACACGCGACCAACAAAGTGTAATGATAGAATTACGGCTGGTTATGATAATCCACCGACCGCGGCTTACAGATGACAAGCTATATTACCAACAATTGTGATTTTAATTTTGTCAATATCAATATTGGATTGACCCAACATAGAATATTCAATTTTTTCTATTTTCTTTTATTCTGATTTTTTTGTATCTTTTGTTCTTCCCAGATGATTATAAATATTCGTATTGTGTTTTTTTATTGTGTTGTTTTTCTAAATATTATACTGTTTTTAATTGTTTTGTTTTCGATTTTTTTTAATGTATAACACATATATCTTATTTGAGATTTCTGTAAAATGAATAATGCATAATGCATTAAAAACGCAATACTCGTAAATCATTTAGGCCTTTAAAATGAATCATATATTATCTTGAAAAATGACAGCTTAATTCATTAACTATGAAGGCCAGCCGCCAGTATGAGTAAAACAAATTAGCATTTTTCAACTCATCTGCTTATAGCCCCCCTGATATTTCTGCCCAGTTACCGTTATCGTAACTCGCGTATAGTAATAGGGTCCCTCCCACCCGAGAAAACGGACAACATCAACGTATTACCCTCATAATGATATCCGCCACACTAATAGAAAATATTATCCAAAACTAGGACTTGGCCTATACTTTATGACTTGTTGCGATATTTTAAACCAAACGCTTTCTAAAATTCATTTTAGTGGCGCATTTTCATTGTGATTGAATGCACTATTAAGTTATTTATATTAAAGCTGAAGTCAAGTTTTCGCGAGTTTCTTTTCGTTTAAATGCGGGACCGATTATATTGGCTGTGTTTACCGAGTCAACTGTTTTCATTCCTACAAAATAATATCCGATAAATAAATTGTAATTTTCCTTAAAACTATTCCTTAAATTTGTTGCATAAAGATCAAGGAAACACCGGCTTTAAAGGATAACAGGTGTGGTTTTATCAAATGAATAACGGGCATTAATCTTTTACGATTGCCGTTGGAATAGCGGATTTTTTTTTCTAAATCAGTTGTGTAAGCGAATCTATACAAACACAACATTGGCAGTTTTCTCTTCCCCCAGCTTATATCAGCGTGCAAGACATATGTTATTCTATTTAGCGAGAGAAATAACTTTAAAAAAGAACATAAGATTGTCTTGATAAGAAAAAGACAAAGTAAAGAAAAAGGTGGGGCGGCCGGCTATCGGACAGATCGGCTTTAATGTTTACAATGATCCTGTATGTAAATAGCCTTTTATTACATTGTAAATTATACATTAACCTCATAATTATCCAGATATAGACGGTTACTAGTGTTTAAATTAGTATTTTGGATGTGTTTCGATAAAGAAACCCCGTTCCCTTCACAAGCCCTCCTCCACTATCACCACACAATAACATCGCTACAGGAACCGCTATGCGCCTTGTAACAATGGCTGAGATTTCAGTCATTGTACCAGTGTAGTGACGAGTCACGGTGAGTCTGCGCAAAGCATGTGGCGCTAAAAATGAAAGTTCACTCGGAGAAAAAGAGCGCGGATTTTAAGTTTGTAAAAGTTTTAAAAGTTAAGTCGCGCTTATGCAATCGTTTTAAATGCAATGATTTGTGTATAAAAGCCCCATTAACATGTATTTGTATGTGCTTGCAGCTCACAGACTGTATAACCGCTCCTGCTAGCGGGCTTTACCAACTTGCCTGTTGCGCAAAAACTTTCCGCGCGGTTTGTTGTTGATCGCGTAGGGGCCGGCTTCATGATAAAGGCTATTAACTCAAATAAAACTTTAAATGATTATAGATTGGCTTGTTCTGCACAAAGAGAAATCGAAATTAAATTTTCATTCTTTATGAAATTTGGCAACCTATGTCGTTCGCTCCCAGCTGCCATAAGAGGCGATTGCAAGTGCGCGCAGTTATATTTTTTTGCAGATTTGTTTGAACGGCGATGATGTAAGCGTATTATCTCTTCAAAATCTCTATAGATGCTTTATAGCGTTATGGCACGACCGAGTTTACTCCATGTCAGTTCTTTTATGTAGTAGTTTCTGCAGCTGTCTGGTTGTCCCGTTACTCAATTCTTTTCCCCATGTGCATGGTAAATCTTTAAATTTAGAGACTTCTGTTTTCGTCTATACGCCAATCACAGCTGTCGGCCATAAAGGAAAAACCGTTTAAAATAGATAAATAACCCCTTACGAAACGTTATTGTGCCTATCTAGCAGAGGGGCTCACACCTCGCGCCCAGGAGACGAGTGGCACTGGCTGCACACCCTCTCAACGCGTGTTTCTTCACCCTAAGTTCCGTCGATTTTATCAGAGAAGTACCGCATTAAAAGACTTTAATTACGAGTGGTAAAGAAATTGAAATGCAAAATAAGTAGGCTTTTGTCACAGATCTTTCCTGGAAAAGATCTGCCTAATTTAAAGTGTCGAACAGGGTCCATATTTATGTTGAAGGCAGGTGCGGAAAACCCTTATAACGTCTTGGTTTGTCAGAACAATTTCTCCATGAATTGAAGACAGAAAACTTTTGAAAAAGCAAATTTGAATGCATTACTGTGAAACACATTCATCTATCAAAGTCTGACAAATGTTCAACACAACTACTGCTAATCAAAACGTGGAAATGTTCATAAAAACGCAACACAACCCGTACTTTATTTTCATGAAAAGTGCGGGATTGCTTTTTGGAAACCAAACCTTTGCACAAGATTGCAGATTTTGACAAGAAGTTTGGTTTCAATTTACATATGAAAGTTTTACAGAGCGATGATAAAATTTCATTATTCTGCCTATAAAGAAAAGCGAAGCCTGGGATTATGCTTGATTAACAGAGAATCTTTCATGCTATGGGAACCTAGAGAATGGTGCCATATTGGCGTCCAAAATGGACATGTGCAAACTTTATCCGTTGTGGAGAAAGCATTTATTAAGACTTTGTTTGATGAGTTTAAACAGAGGTCTTGGTTAGTTTGGAAATTGTCCAAGAGTCGAATTCATGCTCAAAATGAGTCACATTTTCTCTAGTCGCTTTGGAGTTTGAAAGTTTTCATAGCTTACTCGTTTCATGAAAGTTATAAACTTTTCATAAGACTCTTTAATAACTTTTACAAAAGTTTATTAAGTTACAAAAACACTTTTAAAGACAAGATTTAAAGAGATCTTGGATTTATTATGGGTAGCTTGCATCTTGATGCACGTATTTAAAATAAATGCACATGTTACATAACAGGTAGACCAGGAAAGCAAGGTAGGCAAATAACAGCTGTGGCGTGAAAATAATGATGATGTGGGTAACTTTATAACATGGCATCAAATACATGTCAACATGGTTTTTTTATCCACGTCATTTGTAAACATGCGATAAACTTAATATAGCATTTCACTAATACAAAATCCATCCAAATGGAAATGGAACGTAAAAAAACACGTCTGAAACGCTTTAAATTAACTGGGTGCAATTCATCAGGGTACGACCAGGCACCAATGACAATGAGATGAATGGTCATAAAATAGAAAACAAAAGAACTTGATACGATCCGAGTGTGTTAAATGGACTTCTTCTGACTCATTAGTTGATATAAGATCAATGAAGTAGTTAGCGAGGATTCTTTCGTCTCGACATAACATTGAGAGGCAACATGAAAGTAGTGTTTTACATAATACATGGTAGATTGGGCATCCCCTAATTTGTACACCGTCGGGCCTCGCACGCGACCATTCCTATTCAGTAACGACTAACCTCTACCATCGAAACAACAGTCCCATTAAGCATTAAAAGTATAGGACCATCCTGACAGGGGCAGGGCGAGTGGAGTTGCAGGTGTCTGTGGTATAGGGAAGATTGACTAGGGTCCTTCTTCGCTCTGTGTAATTTTACAAAATTCTTATTGTTTGGTCGCAACTGTCATGACCCCTTACATTTAACATTGGTTGGTGTTTTACGCCAATGTCACACATAAAAACACAAAAAGGGGTATCACACCTTTCAGCCAACGTCCAACAGTAACCATAAACAGCGGAAATCAACACTATTAAATCGTCGATTGGTCTCTAATACAAACCATAACATCATCATCAATGGTCGATTTCATTGTGTTCCATGTTACGGCCGTAGCTCTGGAAGGGGGCGTGGTCGGGCCGATAAGGTCAATTAGCGACCTCAGCGACAGGGTGACACACGCTGCCCGCGGGTGACATTTCGACCTTATTTGCATATTGGATTTATCACCGTGCTCATGTCACATCTAACTAGCCAACGTAGAGGACATTTCCCTATTAGTGTGGTGTGAACTTGTATCATGAGCATTGATTTTCCATAAGTATGTAAGCAAAAATGTATATGTAATTTATTATAAAACTAACTTGTTTTTGTCAACATAAAAATGCACATGTTGCACAGCAGTAGAGATGATTTGCGGGATGGTCGAGTAAGGATCATTTCGTCATATATTACCCCATGTACTACAGTACTAGTGACATCAGTTGGTTTAAACTCACGTAACTCGAATAATCGGATAACTCAAAGTTTTCGTATAGGCCCGTCAACTTTAAGATAACGAGGTTCCGCTATATAGGTTTACACCTGAAGTACAATGTGTATGTAAACTGTAGCTGCTCAATACTAATACTGATGTATATTGATCAAAATATCCAAGAAATGCAAGTTGCGGTTCTGAACAACAAAATAGTATACTGATCAAACAAGTTTAGGTTTGCTGAGGGAATGTCGCAATGCTATATCAACAGTGAACAGTATAGTATGGGTATGATGATACTTGTGTACAGTGTACCGATATACCTGTTGGAAATGTGTAATTTACGTATGTATATACATGCATACATATGTTTCATTGCCAACATGTATGTGAAGCAATGCTTCTCTGTAAAGTAGAGAACATCAAACCTGCATGAACGCGAGAACAAATACAATCACAATGTTGCCATGTATACGTAAACAACCCCATATGTGTATGTAAACAATGATATATAAAGGTAGAAAATAGTGCATATAAACACGAAGCTTGAAATATGCCTCAATATTAGTATTAACAACAATGTGACGTCAATATAAGTATGTACAACAATGTGACACCAATATAAGTATGTACAACAATGTGACACCAATATAAGTATGTACAACATTGTGACACCAATATAAGTATGTACAACAATGTGACACCAATATAAGTATGTACAACGATGTGACATCAATATAAGTATGTACAACAATGTGACATCAATATAGGTATGTACAACAATGTGACATCAATATAAGTATGTACAACGATGTGACATCAATATAAGTATGTACAACAATGTGACATCAATATAAGTATGTACAACAATGTGACATCAATATCAGTATGTACAACGATGTGACATCAATATAAGTGTGTACAACAATATGACACCAATATAAGTATGTACAACGATGTGACATCAATATAAGTATGTACAACAATGTGACACCAATATAAGTATGTACAACGATGTGACATCAATATAAGTATGTACAACAATATGACACCAATATAAGTGTGTACAACAATGTGACATCAATATAAGTGTGTACAACAATGTGACATCAATATAAGTATGTACAACGATGTGACACCAATATACATATGTACAACGATGTGACACCAATATACATATGTACAACAATGTGACACCAATATAAGTATGTACAACGATGTGACACCAATATACATATGTACAACAATGTGACATCAATATAAGTATTTACAACGATGTGACACCAATATACATATGTACAACGATGTGACACCAATATACATATGTACAACAATGTTACACCAATATAAGTATTACAACACTGTGACATCAATATAAGTATGTACAACACTGTGACATCAATATAAGTATAACAACAATGTGACACCAATATTAGTATGTACGACAATGTGACATCAATATAAGTATGTTGTCAATGTGACACCAATATAAGTATGTACAACAATGTGACATCAATATAAGTATGTACAACGATGTGACATCAATATAAGTGTGTACAACAATGTGACATCAATATAAGTATGTACAACGATGTGACACCAATATACATATGTACAACAATGTTACACCAATATAAGTATTACAACACTGTGACATCAATATAAGTATGTACAACACTGTGACATCAATATAAGTATAACAACAATGTGACACCAATATTAGTATGTACGACAATGTGACATCAATATAAGTATGTACAACAATGTGACATCAATATAAGTATGTACAACAATGTGACATCAATATAAATACGTACAACAATGTAACATCAATATAAGTATAACAACAATGTGACACCATTATAAGCTTGTACAACAATGTGACATCAATATAAGTATGTACAATTATTTGACACCAATATAGGTATGTACAACAATGAAACATCAATATAAGTATTACAATAATGTGACATCAATATAAGTATGTACAACAATGTGACATCAATATAAGTATGTACAATTATTTGACACCAATATAGGTATGTACAACAATGAAACATCAATATAAGTATGTACAATAATATGACATCAATATAAGTATGTACAACAATGTGACACCAATATAAGTATGTACAACAATATGACACCAATATAAGTATGTACAACCATGTGACACCATTATAAGCTTGTACAACAATGTGACATCAATATAAGTATGTACAATTATTTGACACCAATATAGGTATGTACAATAATGTGACAACAATATAGGTATGTACAATAATGTGACAACAATATAAGTATGTACAACAATGTGACACCAATATAGTATGTACAACAATGTGACATCAATATAAGTATGTACAACAATGTAACATCAATATAAGTATGTACAACAATGTAACATCAATATAAGTTTGTACAACAATATGACACCAATGTAAGTATGTACAACATTGTGACATCAATATAGTATGTACAACATTGTGACATCAATATAGTATGTACAACATTGTGACATCAATATAGAATGTACAACAATATGACACTAATATAAGTATGTACAACAATGTGACAGCAATATAGTATGTACAACAATGTGACACCAAAATAAGTATGTACAACAATCTGACATCAATATAAGTATGTACAACAATGTGACACCAATATAGTATGTACAACAATGTGACATCAAAATAAGTATGTACAATAATGTGACATCAATATAAGTATGTACAACAATGTGACATCAATATAAGTATGTACAACAATGTGACACCAATATAGTATGTACAACAATGTGACACCAAAATAAGTATGTACAACAATGTGACACCAAAATAAGTATGTACAATAATGTGACACCAATATAAGTATGTACAACAATGTAACACTAATATAAGTATGTACAACAATGTGACACCAATATAAGTATGTACAACATTGTGACACCAATATAAGTATGTACAACAATGTGACACCAATATAAGTATGTACAACAATGTGACACCAATATAAGTATGTACAACAATATGACACCAATATAAGTATGTACAACAATGTGACATCAATATAAGTATGTACAACAATGTGACACCAATATAAGTATGTACAACAATGTGACACCAATATAAGTATGTACAACAATGTGACATCAATATAAGTATGTACAACAATGTGACATCAATATAAGTATGTACAGCAATGTGACACCAATATAAGTATGTACAACAATGTGACACCAATATAAGTATGTACAACAATGTGACATCAATATAAGTATGTACAACAATGTGACATCAATATAAGTATGTACAACAATGTGACACCAATATAAGTATGTACAACAATGTGACATCAATATAAGTATGTACAACGATGTGACATCAATATAAGTATGTACAGCAATGTGACATCAATATAAGTATGTACAACAATATGACATCAATATAAGTATGTACAACCATATGACACCAATATAAGTATGTACAGCAATGTGACACCAATATAAGTATGTACAGCAATGTGACACCAATGTAAGTATGTACAACAATGTGACACCAATGTAAGTATGTACAAAAATATGACATCAATATAAGTATGTACAACCATATGACATCAATATAAGTATGTACAACAATGTGACACCAATATAAGTATGTACAGCAATGTGACATCAATATAAGTATGTACAACAACATGACACCAATATAAGTATGTACAGCAATGTGACATCAATATAAGTATGTACAACAATGTGACACCAATGTAAGTATGTACAAGAATGTGACACCAATGTAAGTATGTACAAAAATATGACATCAATATAAGTATGTACAACAATGTAACACTAATATAAGTATGTACAACAATGTGACACCAATATAAGTATGTACAAAAATATGACATCAATATAAGTATGTACAACAATGTGACATCATTATATTTATGTACAATAATGTGACATCAATATAAGTATGTACAATAATGTGACACCAATGTAAGTATGTACAACAATGTGACACCAATGTAAGTATGTACAAAAATATGACATCAATATAAGTATGTACAAAAATATGACATCAATATAAGTATGTACAACAATATGACACCAATATAAGTATGTACAAAAATATGACATCAATATAAGTATGTACAACAATATGACATCAATATAAGTATGTACAACAATATGACATCAATATAAGTATGTACAACAATGTGACATCAATATAAGTATGTACCACAATATGACATCAATATAAGTATGTACAACAATGTGACATCTATATCAGGATTTACAACATTGTGGCTCCAATATAAGTATGAACAACAATGTGACATCAATATAAGTATGTACAACAATATGACACCAATATAAGTATGTACAACAATATGACAACAATATAAGTATGTACAACAATGTGACATTAATATAAGTATGTAAAACAATGTGACACCAATATAAGTATAACAATAATGTGACATCAATATAAGTATGTACAACAATGTGACACCAATATAAGTATTACAACAATGTGACACCAATATAAGTATAACAATAATGTGACATCAATATAAGTATGTACAACAATGTGACACCAATATAAGTATAACAATAATGTGACATCAATATAAGTATGTACAACAATGTGACACCAATATAAGTATTACAACAATGTGACACCAATATAAGTATTACAACAATGTGACACCAATATAAGTATTACAACAATGTGACACCAATATAAGTATTACAACAATGTGACATCAATATAAGTATTACAACAATGTGACACCAATATAAGTATTACAACAATATGACACCAATATAAGTATGTACAACAATGTGACATCAATATAAGTATGTACAACAATGTGACATCAATATAAGTATGTACAACAATATGACACCAATATAAGTATGTACAACAATGTGACAACAATATAAGTATGTACAACACTGTGACATCAATATAAGTATGTACAACAATGTGACACCAATGTAAGTATGTACAACAATGTGACATCAATGTAAGTATGTACAACAATGTGACACCAATATAAGTATGTACAACAATGTGACATCAATGTAAGTATATACAACAATGTGACACCAATATCAGTATGTACAACAATGTGACATCAATATAAGTATGTACAACAATGTGGCACCAATATAAGTATGTACAACAATGTGACATCAATATAAGTATGTACAACACTGTGACACCAATATCAGTATGTACAACAATGTGACACCAATATAAGTATGTACAACAATGTGACACCAATATAAGTATGTACAACAATATGACACCAATATAAGTATGTACAACAATGTGACACCAATATAAGTATGTACAACAATATGACACCAATATAAGTATGTACAACAATATGACACCAATGTAAGTATGTACAACAATGTGACACCAATATCAGTATGTACAACAATGTGACACCAATATAAGTATGTACAACAATATGACACCAATGTAAGTATGTACAACAATGTGACACCAATATCAGTATGTACAACAATGTGACATCAATATCAATATATACAACAATGTGACATCAATGTAAGTATGTACAACAATGTGACATCAATGTAAGTATAACAACAATGTGACACCAATGTAAGTATGTACAACAATGTGACACCAATATAAGTAAGTACCACAATGTGACATCAATATAAGTATGTACAATAATGTGACACCAATATAAGTATGTACAACAATGTGACATCAATATAAGTATGTACAACAATGTGACATCAATGTAAGTATGTACAACACTGTGACACCAATATAAGTATGTACAACAATGTGACACCAATGTAAGTATGTACAACAATGTGACACCAATATAAGTATGTACAACAATGTGACACCAATATAAGTATTACAACAATGTGACACCAATATAAGTATTACAACAATGTGACATCAATATAAGTATGTACAACAATGTGACATTAATATAAGTATGTACAACACTGTGATACCAATATAAGTATGTATAACAATGTGACATCAATATAAGTATGTACAACAATGTGACATTAATATAAGTATGTACAACAATGTGACATTAATATAAGTATGTACAACAATATGACACCAATGTAAGTATATACAACAATGTGACACCAATATCAGTATGTACAACAATGTGACACCAATATAAGTATGTACAACAATGTGACACCAATGTAAGTATGTACAACAATGTGACACCAATATAAGTATGTACAACAATGTGACACCAATGTAAGTATGTACAACACTGTGACACCAATATAAGTATGTACAACAATGTGACATTAATATAAGTATGTACAACAATGTGACACCAATATAAGTATGTACAACAATATGACACCAATATAAGTATGCACAACAATATGACACCAATGTAAGTATATACAACAATGTGACACCAATATCAGTATGTACAACAATGTGACACCAATATAAGTATGTACAACAATGTGACACCAATGTAAGTATGTACAACAATGTGACACCAATATAAGTATGTACAACAATGTGACATCAATATAAGTATGTACAATAATGTGACATCAATATAAGTATGTACAACATTGTGATTTCAATATAAGTATGTACAACACTGTGACACCAATATAAGTATAACAACAATGTGACATCAATATAAGTATGTACAACAATATGACACCAATGTAAGTATGTACAACAAGGTGACACCAATATAAGTATGTACAACAATGTGACACCAATATAAGTATGTACAACAATGTGACAACAATATAAGTATGTACAACACTGTGACATCAATGTAAGTATGTACAACGATGTGACATCAATATAAGTATGTACATGTACAACAATGTGACATCAATGTAAGTATGTACAACAATGTGACATCAATATAAGTATGTACAACAATATGACACCAATATAAGTATGTACAACAATGTGACAACAATATAAGTATGTACAACACTGTGACATCAATATAAGTATGTACAGCACTGTGACATCAATATAAGTATGTACAACAATGTGACACCAATATAAGTATGTACAACAATGTGACATTAATATAAGTATGTACAACAATGTGACATCAATGTAAGTATAACAACAATGTGACACCAATGTAAGTATGTACAACAATGTGACATCAATGTAAGTATGTACAACAATGTGACACCAATATAAGTATGTACAACAATGTGACATCAATGTAAGTATATACAACAATGTGACACCAATATCAGTATGTACAACAATGTGACATCAATATAAGTATGTACAACAATGTGGCACCAATATAAGTATGTACAACAATGTGGCACCAATATAAGTATATACAACAATGTGACATCAATGTAAGTATGTACAACAATGTGACATCAATGTAAGTATGTACAACACTGTGACACCAATATCAGTATGTACAACAATGTGACATCAATGTAAGTATGTACAACAATGTGACACCAATATAAGTATGTACAACAATGTGACACCAATGTAAGTATGTACAACACTGTGACACCAATATAAGTATGTACAACAATGTGACACCAATGTAAGTATGTACAACAATGTGACACCAATATAAGTATGTACAACAATGTGACACCAATATAAGTATTACAACAATGTGACACCAATATAAGTATTACAACAATGTGACATCAATATAAGTATGTACAACAATGTGACATTAATATAAGTATGTACAACACTGTGACACCAATATAAGTATGTATAACAATGTGACATCAATATAAGTATGTACAACAATGTGACATTAATATAAGTATGTACAACAATGTGACATTAATATAAGTATGTACAACAATATGACACCAATGTAAGTATATACAACAATGTGACACCAATATCAGTATGTACAACAATGTGACACCAATATAAGTATGTACAACAATGTGACACCAATGTAAGTATGTACAACAATGTGACACCAATATAAGTATGTACAAGAATGTGACACCAATGTAAGTATGTACAACACTGTGACACCAATATAAGTATGTACAACAATGTGACATTAATATAAGTATGTACAACAATGTGACACCAATATAAGTATGTACAACAATATGACACCAATATAAGTATGCACAACAATATGACACCAATGTAAGTATATACAACAATGTGACACCAATATAAGTATGTACAACAATGTGACACCAATATAAGTATGTACAACAATGTGACACCAATGTAAGTATGTACAACAATGTGACACCAATATAAGTATGTACAACAATGTGACATCAATATAAGTATGTACAATAATGTGACATCAATATAAGTATGTACAACATTGTGATTTCAATATAAGTATGTACAACACTGTGACACCAATATAAGTATAACAACAATGTGACATCAATATAAGTATGTACAACAATATGACACCAATGTAAGTATGTACAACAAGGTGACACCAATATAAGTATGTACAACAATGTGACAACAATATAAGTATGTACAACACTGTGACATCAATGTAAGTATGTACAACGATGTGACATCAATATAAGTATGTACATGTACAACAATGTGACATCAATGTAAGTATGTACAACAATGTGACATCAATATAAGTATGTACAACAATATGACACCAATATAAGTATGTACAACAATGTGACAACAATATAAGTATGTACAACACTGTGACATCAATATAAGTATGTACAACACTGTGACATCAATATAAGTATGTACAACAATGTGACACCAATATAAGTATGTACAACAATGTGACATCAATATAAGTATGTACAACAATGTGACACCAATATAAGTATGTACAACAATGTGACATTAATATAAGTATGTACAACAATGTGACATTAATATAAGTATGTACAACAATGTGACACCAATATAAGTATGTACAACAATGTGACACCAATATAAGTATGTACAACAATGTGACATTAATATAAGTATGTACAACAATGTGACATCAATGTAAGTATAACAACAATGTGACACCAATGTAAGTATGTACAACAATGTGACATCAATGTAAGTATGTACAACAATGTGACACCAATATAAGTATGTACAACAATGTGACATCAATGTAAGTATATACAACAATGTGACACCAATATCAGTATGTACAACAATGTGACATCAATATAAGTATGTACAACAATGTGGCACCAATATAAGTATGTACAACAATGTGGCACCAATATAAGTATGTACAACACTGTGACACCAATATCAGTATGTACAACAATGTGACATCAATGTAAGTATGTACAACAATGTGACACCAATATAAGTATGT
The DNA here is from genome assembly GCA_947623455.1 of Mimachlamys varia. Taxonomy (NCBI): domain Eukaryota; kingdom Metazoa; phylum Mollusca; class Bivalvia; order Pectinida; family Pectinidae; genus Mimachlamys; species Mimachlamys varia. Next base: position 27,725,001 of record OX392539.1, read on the forward strand.
ACAACAATGTGACACCAATATAAGTATGTACAACAATATGACACCAATATAAGTATGTACAACAATATGACACCAATGTAAGTATGTACAACAATGTGACACCAATATCAGTATGTACAACAATGTGACACCAATATAAGTATGTACAACAATATGACACCAATGTAAGTATGTACAACAATGTGACACCAATATCAGTATGTACAACAATGTGACATCAATATCAATATATACAACAATGTGACATCAATGTAAGTATGTACAACAATGTGACATCAATGTAAGTATGTACAACAATGTGACACCAATATAAGTATGTACAACAATGTGACACCAATATAAGTATGTACAATAATGTGACACCAATATAAGTATGTACCACAATGTGACATCAATATAAGTATGTACAATAATGTGACACCAATATAAGTATGTACAACAATGTGACATCAATATAAGTATGTACAACAATGTGACATCAATGTAAGTATGTACAACACTGTGACACCAATATAAGTATGTACAACAATGTGACACCAATATAAGTATGTACAACAATGTGACACCAATGTAAGTATGTACAACAATGTGACACCAATATAAGTATGTACAACACTGTGACATCAATATAGGTATGTACAACACTGTGACACCAATATAAGTATGTACAACAATGTGACATTAATATAAGTATGTACAACAATGTGACATTAATATAAGTATGTACAACAATATGACACCAATATAAGTATGTACAACAATGTGACACCAATATCAGTATGTACAACAATGTGACACCAATGTAAGTATATACAACAATATGACACCAATATAAGTATGTACAACAATGTGACACCAATATCAGTATGTACAACAATATGACACCAATGTAAGTATGTACAACAATGTGACACCAATGTAAGTATGTACAACACTGTGACACCAATATAAGTATGTACAACAATGTGACATTAATATAAGTATGTACAACAATATGACATTAATATAAGTATGTACAACAATGTGACATCAATATAAGTATGTACAACAATGTGACATTAATATAAGTATGTACAACAATGTGACATTAATATAAGTATGTACAACAATATGACATTAATATAAGTATGTACAACAATGTGACATCAATATAAGTATGTACAACAATGTGACATTAATATAAGTATGTACAACAATGTGACACCAATGTAAGTATGTACAACAATGTGACACCAATATAAGTATGTACAACAATGTGACACCAATGTAAGTATGTACAACACTGTGACACCAATATAAGTATGTACAACAATGTGACATTAATATAAGTATGTACAACAATGTGACACCAATGTAAGTATATACAACAATGTGACACCAATATCAGTATGTACAACGATGTGACATCAATATAAGTATGTACATGTACAACAATGTGACATCAATATAAGTATGTACAACAATGTTACATCAATATAAGTATATACAACAATGTGACACCAATATCATTATGTAAAACAATGTGACATCAATATAACGATGTACAATACTGTGACATCAATATAAGTATGAACATTTTATTATCATACAAGGTTATAGAATATGTCAATTAGACCGCTAAACATGTTCATAGTCTTCATCAACCTGAACCTTCCGATTGCTGTAATAACGAATCATCTGCGACATGTAAAAAGCATAACACGGATAACCCGAGTTTTTACTATCATGAAAGGGAAAGTTCATGATTGGGAAAATCGAATCGTTACATTTATTGTAGTTGAAAAATACTCATGTTGGTCATAGTTTAAGAAAAGATCGAGGTAAACAGCTGATGTCGAAGCGTCTGCTGTGTTCACAGGGGTATCAACGATCGGAACCAAACTTTTTCTCTGATAAGCTCCTCAACCGATTCAGCCTTGTATGAATGGAAACAAAAACAAGTCAGCGGAGGGTAGGGCACAGTTTGTTCCCATTGGAATGTCTGCAGGGAAATCGTTCCTCCAAACTCAACAAATTATCATAGTGTTAACCAGGAATTCAATCGTTCCTACTTTATCTTTCTCTGTTTATTGCATCATAGCTTCTGCTATGTTTTCACAAAGTGTGTTGAAAGAAAAGGTCGTAAGTATCGCAAGACTCCACTCCATCCATCAAATGGAATGTGAATTTCAAGATTCTTATGGACTCTGGAAGATTACGCCAGACAATGGGCTAAACGTTAACATGCTGAAATGGATTCTCGTTCAGAGTTGGTTAAATCAATCAGGTCCTCTATTCAGAAAAGAATAAGCGGTTTGCGATACAAAATGAAAACTGAACACAAGTCGATCGTACTTGACCCGGATGTTCGAAAAACTCTCAACGACCTACATTATTTGATTCTGTCTGCAGACAAGGCATCTAATAACCTGATCCTGGTTTACAAACACTATTTCATTCATTTGTTGCAAAAAAAAAAAAAACTTGACCTGCTTGATAACTAAGGTAACCCTACTTACGCATTGACTGGTTTTTCGACAGATGAAATACTTTCCTATCATACATCAGTATTTCAATCATTCAAAATACCCGTTAATGATAAAGACCCTGACTTACTTCGGCTATATTGGATACCTAAACTACACAAGGATATTTATAAGCAACGTTTTATCGCTGGCTCGTCTCATTGCTCAACCAAGCAATTATCAAAACTTCTTATTACAATGTACCATTCTTAGTACCGTTAAATCAGGGCTTCAGTCTTATTGTGACACTTTATACTCCAGAAGTGGCATTAATGGGATATGGATTTAGAAAAACTCAAAAGATTTTCTAAACAGTCCTGCGCACCCCATTTTCAAAAATGTTTCGTCCATCAAACATTTGATTTTTCTACCCTGTACACTACCATACCACATAACAAAACTGAGGTAACACAATCCTTGCCAAATCTTTCAATTTCACTTTCAGGTATATCGACTATGTGTTGTCTATAAACAACAAGAAGTTTGCTGACCTAGTCGATCGTATATACACTACTGAACTTGAGATTAAAGACACAACAGACTCTCTTACATCAGCTTCTTAAAACTATCTTTACTTAAACTCTTACCAACACGGGCAACTTATTACTACGCTGTATGATAAACGTGACGATTTCGATGTTCCGACATTCCCTTTCTTGATGGTAGCATCCCTGCTTCTCCCTCATATGGTGTTTACATGTCGCAGTTGATTCTTTTTTCTAGGGCTCGCTCTGAATATCAAGATTTTCGTGATAGTTGTCACCTGCTGACGAACAAACTAACGGCACAGGGATTCGAGAGATTCAGATTGATGAAGACTATGGGCTGGATTTATGGTCGCCGTTATGATCTCATTGAAAAATATTCTGTATCTTTGTGTGATATGATGATAGACGTTTTTGAGTTTGCTTATTAGTGTGCTTACTTGTTGTGATGAAGATGATGACTCGGTTCTCATTTTGAGGATTGATGCTTACCTAAAGCTCGTGTCTTTTGTAACTTTAAAAAAATAATTCACTCGAGTGAAATAAATTCCATATCCAACAACCACCCGTTGTGTAACCTCTATGTATTTTGTATGATATGAAGATGGACGTTTGGGTATGCTCATTTATGTGTGTGTTACTTGGTGAGGTTGAGAATGGTGACTCGGTTCTCACTTTGAGGACTTGATGTTCCTTGCATGTGACGCACCCGACTGACTGCTTTAACTGTTGTTAAGAAAGTTCAATTCCCGTCGTTTGCCCCATAGCATTACTGAGGAGTCTTAACAGGAAGAAACATCAGTATAATGCTGTGCTAATTCTTTTTTTTTTGGCAAACTGCATCTATTACTAAATCTAAAAGGTGCAGCACATGTATATGTATGCGTTTCAGGTTCATCTTTGATATTATCAGAGGGTTACATAGTCCAAGGGTTAAGATGGTTAATGTATATTTTTACACAGTGTCATGATAAAATTGGTTGGTTGGCTGTATGATATTGCGATTACATATTGATTCTGTTTTGTCCTTGAATTGCAAATGGAGACTATAAAACGTTTCACTAAAATATGCATACGTAAAAGTATTCATTATTATTTAAAAAAAAAATCCTATTTGATAATATTAAGACTTCTGAACAAAATGAAGAGTCTGTTTTCAATGCAAATGTCTGAGTCTAAAGCTTTTTTTTATGAAATCTGTATTTCCTAAACTCAGTTGTTAAACTATTTTCCTAAAAGTAGTCTTTTTGTGATGTTCAGAAGTGTGGAGAGGCTCTAATAAGAGCAATTTTAATGACTGAAATACCTCCCTATATCCTTTTTTTGTGTGATGTAATTCACAACCGCCATTTTCATTTCAATGTTAAACAGTATCAGTGTGTAAGATATGAAAGAGCCATATCCAGCCAAACAAATGTTCTAATCGTGTGCTATAGACACTTAAGTGTTCATATATATTATTGTTTTTCTGGTTTCATAATTATTTTTGTGTAACTAAAATTCATCCCATGCTCCATCTTGCCACAAAGTCACTTTATTCAAGAATATCTATCATATACAACTTATGTTTGAATATATGACGAAAGTTCGTGTGCCGACAAACATTTTGGTGTATTACATGGCTATATTTCTGTCATTCTTTGCTGTTTTCTGTTGTTTTGAAATCCAACATAATTTGCCTTTGTAGATGACCCTTCAGTGGGTAGATTGCAACACATATATGAGATTCTGATGATGGAGTGATTCATAGACTGAAGTTTAAGACAATTTGAGGACTAAAGAATATTTTTGAGGGGTATTCTTGTCGCCATACTGTATCATTTTATTACTAAATTTAAATGGTGCAGCACATGTGTATGTTAGGGTCATCTATCAAGACTCAGTTCTAACTTTGAGGACTTTATATGGATCTGACCGATTAACATCGCGGGTGTCGTCAATGAAGCTGAAGAGGCTACTCTTCCAGAACATCTGGTCTTATTCTCTTGTACTTTTTCAGGGTCTCCGTGTATATTTTCCTTTGTTCATATTTTGCCCATAGTTTAATCGATTTTGAGTTCGGATTATGATTTTGTTTTATTTCAAAAGATTTTATTGATAAAAATGTGTTCAATCAGACCGCAGGTTAATAGCCTATATAAGCCTTCTCCCAAATGGTTTTGTTGATAATTCGGTATTCTCTGATTATTCTTTATAGTTTGAGATTGAAGTCCAGTTTGATATAAGACATGGTAGTGTTAAGGTAAGGGCGGACAAATGAAATAGTTTGATAGACAAAACGAAAGATCAGCTGCAATATAACCCCGATATACTGCTGCAAATTTCAAAATATAAAAGTCTTTATTATTCTAGATTTTCGAGCTTTGACGCAGTGGCGTTTATCATGCTATCCGAATCATAAAGACACAAGACTCTTATTGGACAAAATTAATCTATGACGTCATATAAGTAAACTACGTTTAACATCAAGATAGTTTTATACTCGAATGAAAAGCATGTCTGCTAGTTATGTTTAAATAAAAGCTGGCAGGACAAATGTAAATATATACGTATAAGAAATTTACAAACCTTTAACCATTCTTGTAAATGGTAAATGATATATTTCACTATTAATACATATATTTGTACGAAAATGCGTCGTCAATACACTGATATTATAATGTTATATATGTTTGAGTACTTTCTTAAAATACCACATTGATAAAAAAATGTGACACAAATGTATCTAAGAATATAATTTATAGACAGTATTGAAACGGATTGCATAAACGGGAACGGGAACGTTCAAAATTGATAATATATCAGTATGAAGCTTCCTAATAAACCCAATATCATATAATATCTAATATAAGTCAAATGCTAGGGTGGCAGTTCGTTCCCCGGTTTTGGAACTCATTGTCCCATGTTGAAATTTCTCCTTTTTGACAGTAACATGGTCAGTTGTTTAATGTTGCAATCTATGAGATGTCCAACACCTTGCTCGGAATACCTTGAAATGTATACAAGTTCTAAAAAAGAACAGATCTTCAAGTTACAAGTTATAACACAGATTTCGAGAGTTGTAGGAAATTGCTAGTTTCGTCTTTAGAATTTCAATAAGCTGCTTTGTGTGATGTGAAAGTCCATTTTTTTTGTGTGAAATAAGATTGCTTTGTTGCGTTGTCTCTACACCGTTTCCCGCTTTGAGTGCCCACCATCTCTCCAATTTTTTTTGTCGACACACTACAGTGTATTCCCTATTGATTAGTGTCTTATCGTAATTTTATCGCTTCTGTGGCTATTTTCAAGATTTTGTTGATATGTTTGCCTTTTTGAAAAAAAGAAAATCTTGAACATTTTCAGGGCGATTGTCAGACGGGCCCTGGTGAATGGCGAACGATAGGGAAATGGAATAGTCAAATGGTTGATTAACAAGTGTCTACTGAATAAAGACAAAATCCAAACCGTACGAAATGAAAATCTATAACATATGCATTCAGACCATTGCAGGGAAATAAACACGTTAATTCGAAACGCTGTCAGTATCTTGTTAATAGCAATTCACTTTCTTGAAACCCAGTCAAAATATATGACAAATCTACAGAAAATGTTGTTTCACACTCGGTATCGTTATGAAAGATAACACGACATGATTCGGATATTCGAACAGACTGAAATTGTAACACTGGAATACTGGCAAAATGTTTGTGTTTAGCATTCTAAGTCTTGTTTCTCATCTAGACGGTTTACTTCTACCGAATCTGAGAAGTACGCAAGACATGGACCGGAAAAGAACCTGTTCGGAACCGTAAAAGAACGTGTTCGGAACTGGTTCCCTGTTTGGAAATGGAAACGAGCCTGTTCGGAACCAGAAAAGAACCTGTTCGGAACCAGAAAGGAACTTGTCTGAAAATTGGAAAGCCTATTCGGAACCGGAAAAGCCTGCTGATCTAAACAATATGAAGTCCTCTACATTATATGGGTTTTCGTCGGTGTTTTCTGATATGGAAACGTTGAAACAAATGCATCTAAAAATCTTTGTATTTTCCTATGAGACCTTTCGTTTTACAAATGTACCCCTTACTTTCCACATGTGTTCCTGTCTTTATATTGACTCAACTGAGAGAGTGGAATCTCAAACAAACCAACAAACTGAAGAATATTGAACACGGTGCCTGGCGAGACACAATCTGTTTGTAAAACAAGGAAGGCAAGAGACTTTTCTATATTCCTTAGTTCTGTGCTGCTACTTGGGTCAATATGCCTCCAACTAGATGGCTCAAACTCCTCAAAACACTAATTTTCTAGTTAGATATTATTGATTGTAAAATATTTGTGTACCACTCACAGTAACGTGAACAGAAGTAACAGAGGTGAAACGGTTTAGTACGATATTTACTCTGTGAAAGTCGTCAGAGAAACTTACCTGTGAAACTGCATCAGGCTAACAGATTTTGCAGATACAATCACGAGTTAACGCTGCATTATTCCCACATTATGGAGTTGCACAAAAGGGTGTATCCAAAAGGACAAGAATATAACTATGTAATGTCAAAAGTTGCTGTAAAACCGTCGAACTATTAAGACGTCAGTCGTCCGGTTGTGAAAAGGCCCATGAATGTTACAATATGTTTTGGAGCTCATAATATGGTTAAGTAGACGTATTTTTATTCTCCGATTTCTTTCAATAACAGCATTTAGGTACATTAACCGTTTGAGGCTACCCTGCTTGTCTGAGAACACGGTTTATTTTCGAAACTATTGTTTACAAGAAGATCTCAAATTTTGATTCTGCAGCCGACGGTGGTTTTGTTAATGAAAACGATGCCTTCATTTTTGTGCTCAATTGCACTTTTCTGATGTGAAACAAAAACATCGGGTAAATAATACCACTGAATCCTTGGGGTACACATAATGTAAAAGGGAGAATTACACAGCATTTCGTTGTGTTAGCTTAATATGTATACAGTTTTATGAATTAGGGACAATGCACCATTTTCTTTTTTCGGTCAGTATTGTTTCCACAGTTGCCTCTAGGCTTCGCCTGTTAGGTCCTTCCTTAGCATCACAGACTGTATGATGTAGGTAAGTTTATAGTTTCGCTCGATTGTAATTTATACGAAGCTGTGTAGGTTATATTATCGTGTGTCTTTTGCACAATACTTATGTAGATATACAAAATGTATGACAAGTTAACACAGTAGTTAATTTATAGAGACAAAGCGAACAATGCAAAATCCTCGTATAAGAATTTATTTCAACTTTTACAATGCATGCCCACATTAATTTAGCACCTAACTCGTTTCAATATTTTGCTGTCTGCAGTCGTCTTCTCGCAAGCGCTGGTATGAAGTATTTGAAAATTAATTCACTTTATTGGAAAATCAATCTTAACAGTCTTATTTACCAACTGTAGACACATGGATTCGAGTAAGGACATTCTGCTTCATCGACAACACCTACCATGAATATCAAACCATGCCCTTCTGAAACATCATTCGAAACAAAGATAATTGATAAAATTATAACGCTAATAATGACAATGCAAATACAAATTTAACAAAATATAATGAAATATACATAACAAAGTTCCTACAAATAATTAGCAACTGGCACCATACGCCCAGGCTTTATATTCAAGCTGCAAGCAGAGAAAAGGCTTGAAAAAATACTAACTGCAGATATCAGAGATCTTCCTTTATATAAGAACGCTTCGCAGTGACGCAACAATAGATTATATAAACGTGAGTTGTGTAATACTCTATTTAGACCTTATTCTTAAAGTTAAACGATCCTTACCACCTGAGACCATAACGAGCGTTCGCACTAAATTACAGTCTACAGAATCCTCGCCAGCCGGTCAATTTTAAAAAAGACAGATATGTTAAGATTTCATTTACATCTGTAGGAGTTCGTAAACACATCTGACAATATTGTTTATGAACAGTGAACCAGTCAGGATTAACGTCAAAAATATATATTGTTACCGTGACAAAACAACAAACACAGACCCTGACAGCAGTACAAACAAAACAAAAATGTCAACAAAATTTCGACCTCGAGTTGAGGACACAAGTGTCAGATTCGTCGATTTGAAGTAATGGCAATGTTCTCAATGTGAGTGATGGGGATAGGGAGTACAGGCCAAAAGGTCACTCTATAAAGGTAGCATTCTAATTATAAAAAAATCGATTAAATTATCTGCAAATATTAGAAGATATATCGATTACAACTAGATTTGATCAAGATCAAAACGCGTGATTCTTATCATGGTCGTAAAATGTTCACAGACTTTTGATAGTCATTTTCCTTTTTCGCTTTTCATCGCGTTTCTTACAATGTATGGTTTAGTATAGAGCCAATGGGCATGGGTGTTGTATACGAATTTCGCGGTAATTATAAGTGCTAAAAGAAAAAGGGGAAAATACACTGTAGCGTTTTCATCTGGATGGCCTATCTTTGCAAAACAATGGAGAAATTGACCTAACAAAAAGGTGACCTTTGAGCTTGAAGGGAAAAGTTTAATATGTAATTTTTTTCTTATTTGATGCAAAAAGAAAAAGCTAATCCCGGTCTTTGCCTACAAATAAGATAGCTGCTAAAATTCACTATGGTGAATATTTTTCGAATTATGGACGTTTTAAGATTGGTACATATGACGTAATGGCGACCATATTGGTTTTTTGTCCTTCTTGAAAATTTCGCTGTAAAGCCAATCAAGACCATCTCATCATGACCTACAACGTCCAATACATAACATATCTATACCAACGGAGAAGGCACGAACACATGTGTCTGGCGGTGAACATGCAGAACGCCGTGCTCGTGATCGAAGGAGTTGATAAAGCGGTATATAAGAACCTCGAATTAATCATATTGTTAAAATATTAACTTTGGCGGGAAAAGACACGTTTTCAAAGTACCATGTCGCTGCCAATGATTTTCAAAGTATGATCTAGAAACTTTCGACATACATTCATCAGAACATAATCGTTAGGTTGCGATAAGAAAGGAACTAAGCTTTCTATGATAATTGTTCATATCTGACCCTACTTCGGGGCTTTCGTGTTAAGTATTTTCTGATAATATATCATACGGGAAAAGTTAGCCCCGACCACAATATGCAAGAGTCTCTTAGCGTAGGTTCAGTACAGCTAATGCTTTTGAAGATATGACCGACCAGAAAACATTTTCAAAATATTTTTTAGATTTGTAATCTTGACCTTGAATATTTTGTCATGATTTTGTTTTGTTGGTACATCTTTGTATGCACTCGTCGTCCGTTGCTATATGCTAACATTTAACCGTTAGGTCTATGTTTGGTTTTGAGATAAAATGTTAACAGTAATTCTGGAATTAAAATCAGAGAAAACAAAAGCGTCAACAAAACCATAATAGGAACTCAATGTCGATTAAACCAGACGCAAAATATAATCAAAGGAAAGTTTCACACGGAGATCCTTGAAGCAATGCAAGAATCATACTAGTTGTTCCGGAAGAATAAGCGTCTTCTAACTCATCGACGACACCTGTCATGTAAATTTAAATCAGGTCCAAGTATATTTTATGGCCTCAAAGCGAGAACTGAGGCTCAATCATCAATCAAAATAAATTAGAGGATACCGAAGCGTTAACAAAATCATAATCCGAACTCAAAATCGATTAAACAAGCATACTGATGAGCATATTAAAAAACGTTTACTTTTGTGTCATGCAAGGACAAAAATAAAATCACAGAATATCGGAGCGTCTATAAAACCATAATCGATTAAACAAGGGGCAACATACGAACAAAGGACATATATACATGGAGACTTTTGTAAAACATTACATAACACTATTCCACGTTATGCTATTCTAAATAAAGACTGTAACCTGCTACAAATGAACCTTTTGTTTTATACAGACGTCAGAACTCAGTTTTCTGTTTCGTCGAATAGAGTATTGCTGCCAATTCGCATTAATATTTGTAATTGAGTCATACTTTTAACAAACTGTGATGTATTGTTTATTTCGCGGATATTTTGTTTTTTATTACCTAATAAGATATATTATTGGATAGGTACAAAGAAGGAGGGTTATGGAGCTTCAAATAAGTCAATCCAGTCAGACTTCCTCATGCAACCAATGCCATTAAGAGACTGGATTTATGAAGAGGCCACTTGTAATGTTCCCAAAACAATGATAACTTAACCTCTATTTTGAAGCAACCCATATTGAGTTCTTATTATGGTTTTGTTGACGCTTTTGTTTTCTCTGATTTTAATTCCAGAATTACTGTTTATATTTTATCTCAAAACCAAACATAGATATAACGGTTATATGTCAACATATAGCAACGGACCGCAATGCATATACATACATGGATACGAATTGTACAAATATTACATATATTAAGAACGGTACAATTATATTGAATTGATATTTTTATTCTCCTCGTTACTGTATTGTTTACAAGATACGAAGTGCCTGTTTTAATTATCTATGAGTGTGAACTGTCTGACTCAACTGTTTTCTAAGAATAACTTATTCAAGAAAATTGAAAGTCCTATTGTCCTTACTGTCCTAATTATTGGCCAGTACTATCGGTTCTGGGATGATATGCTAAAAAAAACCTTTATGAATACAAACGTCCATGGCCTACTATCAAGGTTAAAGGGGCCAAGAAGATATGTTGACAATTTCCGTAACATTACAAAAATAATAGCAACACATCAGGTTTATAGCAATATGAGGTATGATATGTAGACCAGTTACTGTAGTGGAAATAGTTTCTTGTGGTGACTTATCGAGTGTTTTTTTGTAACCAAATATATTAACATGTTCATTGTATTTCAATTGAAATAATCTAAATTCTATCTGTTTACAAGTCATGTTAACAGTTTTTGCGAGGAATGATTTGACCATATTTTGCTCTAGGCCGTTGGACACGACAATTATTTGATAATTTGTAACATATTACAAGCAGTTTAGGCTTTTGCCTGAGACGTGCATATACTACCTAACCCACTAGTTATACATATGTAGTAGATTGTGTATAGATTATACTAAGCCCAATGATACAAATTATGTAATTATATTGATTATTGATTGGAATACATAATGAAATTTGTAAATTGAAAAATAAAACCAAAAACAAAATGGCAAATCCTTAACATATACATGTATGCCTTCTCACATTTTTGGTTTATTAATACTGACACATCAACAATAGCGTTTCAAATTGCGTAATGATAAAGATGAAATCCCTATTCGACCTATCCACAGAAAATGGTTTTGCTGACCGCCGCTTGTCGTTTGTAATGTTTTTGAATGTTTTGTTTTGATTTGGAGCAAGCTCTGGGCCTTACTTGAGATGCCATGCTACAGTCTCGAAATAAAAGTTTCATGATCTCCAATTTTGGAGTTTGAGATTGGATTAAAGTACGAACTCGAGTTGGAGCACGACATCGAACCAAGAAAGTGTTATGACCTCCGGGTCAGGTTTTCCATGAGAATAAGGGTCTTCTGCTTCCTCGGCGACACCTGCCGTGTAAATCTTGGTCACATCAAAGTAAACATCAAGTCATCACTCTCAATCACAACAATTAAGCATACTTATGAGCATATTCAAAAACTTCCATCTTCATGTCATAAAACGAAACAAAATATTTCTTGATGAATCCAAGATGGCGATCATTAAACTTGCTTATAGTCCCCATCAACCTACATATCTTGAATCCCTGTTTTTTGTCAGCAGCTTGATATTTAGAGCATGCCCTAGAATAAAACATAAATTGCGTCACGTAAACACCATGGGTTGGAGAAGCAGGGATGTTATTATGAAGAAAGGGAAAGTTCACGATAGGAAAATCGAAAGAGTCAAGTTTATCGTATACATTGTAACTTGGTAGTTATTGTTGGTCATAAGTTAATTAAAGATCAAGGTAAACAGCTATTGTAGAAGAGTCTAATGCGTCCTTTATTGCAAGTTCAGAATTTTATATACGATAGACGTGGTCAGCAAACTTCTTGTTATTCAAAGACAACACATCGTCGATTCTCAATATATCTGAAAGTGAAATCAAAAGATTTAGCAAGGTTTTTGCTACCTGTCCTGATACTCTCTTCCACAAATGCAGCCACGTATAAAAGCAACAAACAAATCAGGTATAAGACTGGAGATCTTTCCCCCAATCTCAACAAATTTATTGCCAACCAATTCAAGCTATTTCTTCCTCTGCATATTTGTTGTATTGTTTGTTATGTATGTTCCAAGATGGCTCAGAACCATATATCTGTATCGTCGTCCACATAGCCTTGGAAAGAATGTTCTCATAATGAGAGATCCAAGACGTTGTTTTAGTTTTTTTATGAGGTATGGTAGTGTACAGGGCAAAACAAAAACAAATGTTTTGATAGACAAAACATTAATTAAGATGGAATTTCTCAAGATTGATTTAATGGTACTAAAAACATACACATACCTCGGTGTAGATATTATATGAATTAACACTAAACATGACTTGCTAAAATCTAAATACAATGCTAAATTTAATTGATAAAAATAGCGAACGACTTACAAATTCTACAAACTAGTTTTGAAAATGGAACAACAAATGTTTTGTTTGTTGTATTATCGTAATGTTGCCACTTGAGACCCTGACCGGAGGTTTTTTTATTTTTTTTTTCCCGCAAAAACACGGGTCCACCATGCATAAACAGACAAACATATACTGTACCTGTTTGTTCTAACTTTTTCATCTGAAAATTTAAGCATTCAAAAAATGTAAAATATATGGAATGTCTTTTTTTATATTCTCAACATTTAGGAGGGCAAAACAAATTAGTTTTCTGGACATTTATCATGAGTCACCATTCATGGAATACCTTCTATGTTATGAACGTCAATGTTGTTATGTTCTAATTAATATTTTAAAAAATAATTGCATGCCTCAAATACATATACATGTAGATATTCATAAGTAAAAAAATATTTGTACATGTAGCTCAAAATAAATGTCTACATGAATTATTCTTACATCATACGAATGGTAAAATGTAAACTAATGCGCAAACATATTCCTACCGGATACATATATTTATTACACTATTGCAGTGTTATGTAATGTGAATATACCCATAACATGTTTTGGCGTAGTACACATCTATCAGCCCTGGGATTGCTGGTAAGTTCCAACTGTTCTTGGTGTGACGTCACGCCTAGAACAATTACTACAATACATGGCTTCGTCGACTGCTGCACTGGAATCAAACAAGGCGATGTTTTACATTTCAGTGCTGTATGAAAATTACTGTCGTACACAAATAAATGCTTCAAAATTAACTTATCTTACATCGCTATATGTGAGATATATGACTTAGCTTACCAGAGACTAGCTGAATTGAAAAGTTAAAAAAAAAAAAAAAATGTAGCAATATAGTTTGATAAGTAAATAGATAAGCTAGCCAATGCACCATAAATAAAAGTTGTATGTAGAGTTTTGAATTTAAAAATGCATACAAATTTCGCAAAAAACACAAACAAACAAAAAACCCTACAGAAAACTCTCTCTTGTTAATAATGTAAGTACATGTGCATGCGGTTTCACTGGCATAAACGATACCATATAGATTGAATAGAAAGCTTACACATATTTCTTTTCATATTAAGTTAAAAAAAATATTGGGTAGTGAAGAAATGGCAATTCTTGATTTGTTTTCGACTCGCTATTTAGTTGATATCATATTGTTATTAATAAAATCCCTTAAAATTCGATCATCCAGCAAAGTAGTTTTCTGTTCAATTTAAAACAAATTCCAGCAAATTAATTTAAACCAAATGAACTTCAACATTTACTATAAAAAACAGTCGAACGATCCATCTGTCGCTCCACTTTTATCTGCTTAAGTTGTGACACAAGTAATTTGCCGTAGCATTCTTTTTTTATGAAGTCGGTGAAGCTTGAGTTGGTTCTATGTACTCTGGCTCCGCTTGGCCACACCTCCGTGACAGTCCGGCTAAGACATACTAATGTAGCTACACGCTTGAAGCAGCCTCTGTCGTGGACCAGGAGACAGGCATTATTTGTTTGGTTAAAACGAAAATCCAAAAATATTTTGAATTTTGTATTGCTGTTGATGTCGTATATATGTCAATAAAAAAGGTCGATACTAGATGCTGTACGCGATGTACCGCAGCTGTAGCGTTGCCTCTGCGATCTGTAGCATTTTCTCGTTACCTGGAAAAGAAATCTGATATTCTTCTCGCACCCTGTAGCAAAAGACTAATTCTTGAACGTATCCGAAATCTGAGCTTCAGCCAACCTACTCAAGAAAATCAGGGCAGTTATTAGCAAAGAACAAGCTTGTTGATGAAAATCGTCGCGCGCTTAATTATCTACTATCCTATACCATGCCATTTTCACTTTCATCCGTGCAAGTGCACCTAGCGCTTGATCGTCAACTGCATATAGCTTTGATTGAATTCTTGGTCGACAATATTTTTGTTGTGTTCGGAGGAAAGATTTTCCAGCAGACTGTTGACATTCCCATGGGAACAAACTGTGCCTCACTCTTAGCTGACTTGTTTTTGTTTTCATACGAGGCTGAATTTGTGGAAGAGCTAATCAGGACAGGTAACAAAAACCTTGCCAAACCCTTTAATTTCACTTTCAAATATATCGACGATGTGTTGTCTATAAACAACAAGACGTTTGCTGACCACGTCGATCGTATATACCCTTCTGGACTTGAAATAAAGGACACAACAGACTCTTCTACATCAGCTTTTTACCTCGATCTCTACTTAAACTGCGACCAACATGGACAGCTTACTACTAAGCTATACGATAAACGTAATGATTTCAATTTTCCGATCGTTAACTTTCCATTTCTTGATACTAACATTCCTGCTTTTCCAACCTATGGTGTTAACATGTCGCAGTTTATTCGATATTCTAGGGCTTGCTCTAAATATCGGAATTTTTGTGATCGATGTCGACTGCTGACAAACAAACTAACAACACAAGGATTCGAAAGATGCAGGTTGTTCAGAACTATTGGCAAGTTATATGGTCGCCATCTTTGTCTCATAGAGAAATATTCTGTATCTTTAAGTGATATGAAGATGAACGTTCTTGAGTATGCTCATTAGTGTGTTTACTTGTTGTGATTGACAATGATACTCGGTTCTCATTTTGAGAACTTGATGTTTACATGGATGTGACAAAGATTTACATGGCGGGTGTTGTCGATGAAGCAGAAGACGCTTACTCTTCCGGAGCACCTGGTCTTATTATCTTGTACTTTTACAGGGGTCTCCATGTTAATCTTTCCTTTGTTCATATTTTGCCCCTTGGTTTAATCGATTTTAGTTTGGATTATGATTTTGTTAACGCTTCGGTATTCCCTTATTTATTTTTATATCCAATCTCTCGGGTGACTGCGATTGTTTGTGTGCTGTGCTGGCTAAACTGGAAAATTAGACGAATCGCAAAAAAAAAGAAAATTTAATTGCCACGTCGGTAATATTTTCACGGCGTCACACACCAATTAACGATCTACATACACACTTTATTTATGTACAACAGTTCAACCCACTTGTTGACCAAAAATTTAGCGCGCTGGGAATCCTGAAGTGGAAGGAAACTGATCTACCCGGAGAAAATCCGTGTTGTTAACCTGTCAACGTCCGATCGTGGAATCGAACCCCGGCCGCCTTGGTGAAAGGCAAGCGTAGTATCTGCTGCGCAAACCGACTAACACATAGAAATCTCGCTATCTAAAGACACGCACATCCATGCCATTGTTACGACGTTCATATTGCTGCCAACCCATCAAAATAAAACTGCAAAGCCTCAAACGGACCAGACAGGAGAATACTCATCAAATTTGTGTGAAATTTAATCCTAATCGTGTCACCTGACCCATATGGATATCTGGGCCCTAAATTCAAACTTCAATGTTACATTCGGCCAAATTGTCTGGGCTGCCTTAGTGGTCAATGTTTACGCTTGTTTATTATCAGGCCGCGACACCATTGTCCAAGCATGCGCCTTTGTTAAGGTCACATACAATTAGTAAGGTCATCGCCCATGTTCTATATAGAGGTCAAATGTGGTCATCGAGTGGCAGTTGGTCTTGCCAGACCAAATTGTGTCCGAAAATTTATGAGCAAACTGACCGGATCTCGGCCGGAGAGGAACTGACCAGTGTATGATGTATATAGCGAATGGACACCAGATAAATGGGATCTTGATTAGGAAATAATGAGAAATGATTATTTTATGGTAGTAAAATCGTTAGCAATAACTGTAGTGCAATTTAAGTGTTTCGGGAAGGTGTTTGCGAACACCCCTTATGCCTACTAATGAGTGGATTAGGGGATACAGAAAGTCAACAATGCGAGTACTCGTACGTTTTGTTCAAAAGGAATCACATTGGCTATTGTCCACCAATGACGGCTATTATAGTCGTAGTGGACAACGGCTTAGGGTTAACCCAATGTCCGGTAACAGTCACTCACAACCACTTCCCGTTCGATTGTCCACCACGTGTCATTGTGCATCAGCTCGTCACAAGTACAACCTAGGTGTTGTTGTTCGAATGGCATGCCGGCTAAGTGTCATCAACTTGCGTGTGAAGTATTCACTTTGTTTTTACTTAGAATCAGAATGGAAATTGACTTGTAAAATGACAATGTGATTCAATAAAAACGCACGATTAATGATACTGGATGTGTGGCTGACTCGGTCTGGGGAGTAAGTGGGGGGCTCTGAATTCTTTAAAACACATCAGGCTATCACGGAGTATTATTTACCAATCGATTTCAGTAAAACTGAATTAGTTGCTAATTCTATTTTACTGCAACGAACCACACTATATGCGTGTTTTATGTTAGGCAACCATTCTGCTCCATAGATCATCCATTGTTAAACCTGTCACCTATTTTCCCAGGATGGGGCTACATAAATTGACGAATTATTAAAGGCCCAATATACGTAACTTCAGGGAAACTTTCGTGATTCTGAAAAATTCTGGAAAAAAACCCAGTTGATAACCATGCAAAAATAAGCCTAAAACGAAGTAAACCTGGGCAGCAACTAACAAGAAACTCTTGACAAAAAAATCCAAAGAATTGAAAATAATTCAGGTGGGGCCCACTTCAACAACAAACCGCAGGTATAAGACGGTTCGAAATTGACGCGTGTTTACAAATTAAATAGCGTGTTTCAACTGCTGATGTACCGCTAACCGCGAAAGAATTCATCTTAAATATTGCTGATATCAGTTAATCTTAACTAAATCTATAAATATAATAAGTTATTAGGCTTGATTTTCGCTTCAAGTTTTGCCGAAAGTTACGTATATTGGGCCTTTAATGCAAATATAATATGTATAATAAAACAATTTCACCTGTACAGTCTGTACATCTACCTTGATTTTGCGGACCTGTAAGTTCGGTCAGCAAAGATATAAAATTAGTATAAATTTGTTTGTTTTGCTTAAACACATAATAGTTATATACATGTAACAAGAATATCAGCTTTGATTTAAAAACAAGTTGTAAAACTTTTAATATCAATCCGTTTCCTATTGAAATATAAATAGTGATATGACTGACAATATATGTTGTCAGTGAAAAGAAAAACAATGAATAAAGTACTTTATAGCTAACAAGAAAATATTTCAATTGATAGAAAAACAATCAAATTATAATTTTTACATGTCTAGTCTAATTCTGTACGATTATTTAGCAGTTTGTAGTAGCATCCGTTCCGTTTGATGTTAATCTGGATGTTAAAACCAAATCAATTAGAATATATAAGATGTCAAAGACGGAAAGAGATAGCGAAGATGCATTTCACCAAGAGGCCGGAGTTCGATTCCCCAACTGGACGTGAAAAGAGATTGGGTCACCTACCCGACATCGAGGGTTTTCTCCTGATATTTCGCTTTCCTTCTTTAATAAAACCCCTCGCGCGCTAACATTCGGGCCACCACGAGTCATAAATACAGATTGGATAACTTGTTTAATTCATAATTGTTGTAAAATAATAATTTACTTTATTTTATTGAAAAAAAAAAATAGAAAATCAGAGCATACCGAAGCGTCAACAAAACCATGACCAGAGAGCTTAAAATCTTTTTGACCGGGGTCAAACAAGGAACAAATGAAAGACGAAAAAGTAGACACTCGCAAAAGTACACAAAAAAATAAGACCGGTGTTCCGGAAGAGTAAGCAAGCTTCTTCCGTGTCATCGCCGATACTCGCTAGGTCGCATTCAAGTCAATACATATGTATCATGGCCTCAAAGTGAGAACAGAGGCATTATTTTCAATTACAACCAGTAGGCATACTACAATGTAATGATCACATACTAGGATACAAAATGTTTCTCAAGGATACCAAGATGGCGACCATAAAAAATGCTCATAATCTTCATCAACCTGCATATTTTGTTCGTCAGTAGCCCACATCTATCACGAAAATCTCGATATTCAGAATAACCAAAAAGAAGTTTTCCTCAGTGAGTAGCTTGCAATGTTGCCCAGGAATTGAACACTCATGTTGAAGCTCTGACTGTGTAATGTTTGCAAGGCATCTTACACTGTAATCTAACTGTAGGATTGTTTTATGTACATGTACAATGTTGTTGTTTCAAGTATTTTGCTGTTCTCTTGTATTTCCTTTTTATTTCCAACATCAAATATTTGAATCTGAAACAACCACAGTTCTTTCAAATGCACGGGAATGTGCATTTTTCATGAAGTTATTCCGTTGAAAGGTTCTTAACGAATGTTTCACAATAATAACAGTGGTAATATTTCACGTGTAAAATTTAACATGTCTTGACAATTTATCTCAAAACATACAGTTAAATGCTTACTTTGTTAACACCTTTCGGAAACAGGAACAAACCTTAATACCCCAGTCGTGATTTTAACACAAGTAAACGGAAATCTATCTGCTCAGCTCATAAGAATCTGATATTTAGTCTGTAAATCACCAAAAGACCAGTCTGCGTATCTCTTTATGTAATCTTATACAAAGGGCCAAATGCAGTACACCTTGGGTTTTGTTCGTTCCTCGCGCCAGCATTTAAGGTTTCGTGTTCGCCGCGGTCTATCTGTAACAGTTACATGTAGCACAGCAAATCGAGCAACCTTAAGCTCTCGTCTGCTCTATTCAAAGATGAGCTGGTGCTAGATCTACCTCCGGGTAGTCCGCACCGAATATTGAGTAAAAGAACAATTATTTCTCAAACAGCTTATTGATTTGTTGCTATTGAAGTCAAAAAATTTTGTTATTGATTTTTAATCATCAAATTTGGTCGTTGATCTTGTTTTCGTAACAGTTGTTTGATTGTTTTTACCAGCCAGGGTCATTTAAGGACGGTCTCGCGGTGTAATGCGATGTGGGTGTGAGTGTTGAGAGCGTGTGTATTTTGGAGACGGCAGTATACAAGTTCGTGTAAGCCTTCTTGCGATAGTCCGTTCTTTTGCCGATTTAAAGTGCTACCACACTGATGTATACTGCCGAAGCACCCAGCAGAACACCCCACCCGGTCACATTATACTGACTTTACTTAACCCATACTCCAAAATCGTTATTGTAGAGATATGGCTTCTTGTTGGTTACCAGGTACTGCTCGGGTATAGATTCGTTTTTTTCAAATGTGTGAAAATATCAAAAAATAGCAGATGAATCTTCAGACAAACAATAAAACGGCACGTCTTCGCTTTTGCTAAACATATTTATTTCACCAAAATCATTGAGAATACCACGGACTTGGATGGTTAATCCGGGCGAATTACAGATTTTCATTTTTGTTTTCATTTTTCGCCATTCTTATCTAAAATTAGGCAAAAAGGCTGAGTGAGTGAATGTAATGATTTTTCAGAATGATGAAACAAAGTTATAACACATTTAAGATCAGTAAAACACTTGATTTTCATGTTGTGCTTAATTGTCTTTCGAGACCTGAGAACAAAATCCATCTACAGTCCCGCTGTGACATGCATTTGCTGTTTCTTCCGTTTATTCACTGGTGTGTTGAAAATGACTAGGCTAGCGCCTAGCACTAACTGGCAGATATGGGTTTTTCACCTGCCACACATAAAGTTTAAGTACGATATCAAGAAACATCAGAATAGGTGTTTCTAATAAAAACTTTGCTTTATATTTGTTTTAACGTAATCCATTAATACATCGCCTTAACAGAACTCCCAGCCCGTCCCCACGGGGTGTCACGTCATGTGACTAATTCATTGTGCTAACATCACGCTGTCACGGGTGGGGCTAGGTGTTTTTGGAAGGATGATCACGTACTAATACTTAAAGTACACAACACATGTAATAATGATTAGATTTGATTTGAGGTCAATGGGATGTAATATGTGAGGTTTATATAGATTATGTGTAACACCTACACCATTTACAAGGTTGGAAATTTGGCTTTAAAATATGTCTGAAAACCGTTTGACACCTTAGGACTATACCGTATGGTCTAATGCACTATTACCACGGACTTGGATAGCAATTCCGTGCTATTACGTTGTCTCTTACCATATCTAAATATTACATGTATTATAGTTTCCAAGCTAAATTTGAAAATAATTTCAATTTGTTATGCAAGAAAGTTTAAAACTTAATTGATATTTTTTAATGTGTGTCTAAATAGTATCTCTTTTTAGGTAAGGTCAAACCTGTCCCAAGCGACCACCCTCTGTCTGTTATTTGAGGAACAACGTATTTGTTTGGTTTTAAATGTAACATTTCGGGTGTAAAGTTATGAGGCCCTGCTAATGTTTATGCCTGGAATGCAGGCAGCGTAAGATTAATATATACCCGGCGTGATTTCATAAACGAATTACTTTGGTCCAGCCTAACCAACAGTTTGGGTCGCGTCTCGTAACACATATGGTCTCTTAACACAGGTGGTCTTAACACAGGTAATTTCTTAATACAGACGAGATCTTAATTAAAATTCAATTCATATTGAAATAATAACAATGAAGAAAAATTAAAAGAACTTTCATATGAGCACAGGGGGTTTCTTAACACATGTTGTCTCTTAAAACAGGGTGGTCTCTCAACAAAGGTAGTCTCTTAAAAATGATGAAATCTTAATTAAGATTCAGTTTTCATTAAAACAACTACAATGGAGAAAGTTAAAAGAAATATCATAGTGTAGAGGTGGTCTCTTTATACGGTTGGTCTCTTAACACTGGTGGTCTCTAGCTATTTACAACGATTAATCAACAATAGTAATGCATGGACTTATCAAACTCAAAATATGCGATATATCATATATTTTGATATAATTACACTTATGTTTACATATATGAGACATGTATCATCTGTTAATACTGGTCCACAGCTTTTATCTATATTAGGAGACGGATTGATATAAGTATTTTGTACTTGTTTCTGTATCCTTGCGTTTGTATTATTATGGACTACTGCTATAACCTCAATAAAATAAAGTTTAAACTAAGATATGCAGTAATGTAGCATGGTCGATTCTAATGGGCGTAAGTCATTTCAATACCTATTAGTTGTACATGTATCATTGATACTGGAGGATTACAAATTCATGTGGATCTCTCAAAAGCTATTTTTTATCATGCAATATAAATAGATTTCTGAAGCCAAAACCGTTACTTGTATCACTTAATTACAGAAGAATAAACTTCGACAATATCATACTTCTCCTTAAAAATGAAATTTATTACAATAATTATAAAAACAAACAGGCAATGGCATTTTTTGTCTGGCAAAATGCAGCATATAAATACATGGATTAAATATGTATGTGATATAACAATGATATCATAATGTTCAAGTTTGTAGAGGACATTTCCAAAACAGAATTTTAACTTGCTGTATTGAATTTATACTTTACATTTAGCGATGGCAAATCGTAATTTTTTTTCTCACTCTAATAAATGTTGAATACTTTTTCAACAATTCGAATAACTTAAACACACAGCAATGCTACTCGGTGTATTTCTTATTTTAGAATACACAGGCCGAAGAAGAACAGTGTTTTCCGTATTCAACATCATTTTTCATTACAAACTGAACATAATTCTAAGTTCTCCCAAACCCCGTGATGACGTCCAGATTCAGTGTTAGGAGTATGTGTCTGCGCGCGATACTGACTTTATAGTGGTAAGTTCAACCACAGTTTAATCTTAAACAAACTTGGGGTAGAATAGAATATTCTTATAATTCGGCTAAGAGTGTCTTATTTAACCGCCCACTTCCAATTAACATATAGATATTTTTATTATATCTTCTCTAAAATCGATTGCATTTAAAAAAAAAAATTTTACTAAAACACAAATCATGTGTTACATATAGTATTGTTGTTATGCGGTAACAATATTGCAAATACAATTTTCATATAAAGAGGTTTATATAATGTAACAAACATCAGTAATTTATCATCTTTATTTTTATTTTTTATTTTACATAACTTTTACATAAATATACATTTACAACACTTGTAGATATTCATTCTCACTCTCACACTTTCTCATCGACACTACATCATGAACATCATGACATAAATGTATCATCATCATCATCATCATCATGATCACCACCATAAGCTTTATGGTATTCAATAAAACCTGCCTATCGGCCACCTAATCCATAAATCAATTAATCAACTCTTCATTTATCTTAAATTGAAAACTGTTTCTCCGTTTTTATTATTCGTACAATCACCCAAATACAAGTTTCGGGTATTTGTTCTTTTTGTTTCACTCAGACACAATATTGTGTAAAATAAGGTAGACATATTTCAAAATTTTGAATTACAAGATCTGCCATATGTACTTCTGGAATTTCTATGTAGTATATCTGCTATATAAAGTAGTTATTATAATACTTTATTAACAAGACGTTACATTGATTTGCAGTCGTTCTGACATTAATAGAATTATTTTTTAAAACTATGCGTTTTGAAATCGATCATCTTTGCTACAAATTTGTAAAACTAAGGCAATAATATTTATTTGGTGTAAAAATGCATTTTTTCCATTACTCAATTCGGCTGGACCATAACGAACTTTATGTTAGTGAAATTGTGTGTATTTGCTGTCAGTTTAACCTTTACGTGGCTGTGATTAGCTACATTTAAACCCTATTATCCCCTTAACGATCATCGATCATCGATCAGAGTGTGTTTGAAATCCCAATTATAGCGCTATGCGGTCGGTCTGTCACATACATTACCGACAGCTTGACGAAAAGTGGGCGTGTCTTACACATCTAGTAGGCGGGGTCTATTAGAGGGCGGGCTAAGAGCGATCACGGGGAATTAGTAATTGACAGCTCTCTGGCCGTTGTACCGTAGCTATCGATTTCTTTCCTAATCCCTTTGCCTATTTATTGATATTCAATTGGCTAATTTAGTCATGTGACGTATCCTTTATCGCATTATTTCCGATACAGAATATACAGCTCTAAATGGACAGAAAGATAGCTATTATATTCATGATCGGTTATAATTGTGTCTCGTGTCCAAAAAGTCAACACTTTCAATAATTTCCTTAAAGGGAGCTGATGGTTATTTGATGTGATAAGATTTATATCTTCTCAACAGCGCTATACGGTTTGCATTTATCTTATCAAAACGATGGATCAGGCTGCAGACATTTATTACGCATTGTTAAACAACGGCACCGAGAATCAACGGTAATTAATTACCCACTGGACATTATACCTATCAGGGAGGAGTGTGACAGCAACAGAAATATATTGGAAGTCATATTTTGTTATACTGAGACATATGTTGTTTATATAAGACGGTAAAGTGCTATATGCTGTTGATGAACTGATACAAAACTGTATCAACGGAATTGAAAGCTGTGAGGAACAACAAATTGACTCATTAAGTTATCAAGATGTTTCCCAATATGATCAGCCCGTCACCTCTTTATCACACATTTTTCCGGACGGCACATTTAGCAGGACAGCCCAATGCTACGGCTGCTTCAGCTTCTTTCCTTGTGGAGAACCTTTTAAGAGACAGAAGTCATGCCCTGTTATCAAGAAACGGCCCGGGGAGTACGGGAATGGCCCCTCACTCCGGGGCAGGTCAGAGTCAGGACGATCACATCGCACCATCGTCAATTGGCGGACAAAACCCAACTCCGTACCTTAAGTTCGGCGTGAACGCTATACTGGGAGCCGGAAATGAACAGTCGTCAAAAATCAGTAAGTTTCATTGTATTGAAATAAGTTTACGAAAAATTGTTTTAACTGTTTTATAATATAATTATCTAGTTTATGTGAAATCAGTTAAGTTCACAAAAATAGACAAAGACGAATAACATATTATATGTGACTACTGCCATCTACCCTACATGTATGAATTGACATCTTTAATAGCAGTGTCATTTGACAGCCGTGACAATATCAGAATATATTATAACATAACCAGTTATCAGCTAAATTAATTAACAACTAAATATATACATGTATGTTGACGACTAAATTGTTTATAAGAAATTGACATCAACATTGTCTGTATCAATGGGAACTTGAAGTACACTTTCGATATCAACTGAAATCTACACCAAGTACAGCTATTTGTATATCAATGGGAACTCGTATTGAATGTACACGATATCAACTAAAATCTAAACCTTTCAATCAATTGAAAATAAGGATGTTTGGTTGAACTCATTTCACTTGTTGCATCAACTGAAATTTACATTTTCTGTACCAAATATAGCATATACACCATTTGCATAATTAAAAAAAACTTACACTATCTACATCTATATCAATTAACGATATGGGAAAAACAATGGTTATTTATTTTAGAAAGCTAGAGTTTAATTATAGACATTTTCAAATAACTCCTACTAAAGTTTATTGACACCGGTTAATAGTCAGTTACAAGTACTAGTGTAAGTATTTATAGGCACCGAATTACAAGACGAGACCAGAAAATAGTTGTTCATGATTGATCAAGACATAACTAACAAAATTGTTGCCATTTCCCAAAGGAAACCTGTCAAACCGAGATACACAAACACATCAAACTTGTAGATAAAATAGTTACGTTTCAGTTGTATATTTAAAAGTAACCACGTTTTATCGCGAAGAACACACACACGATCTATTGGTCCATAATTATGTGAATATTAATGTACATTTAACGAACTTGAAGTACTGACAAACCTGTAGCAAATTCCGGATATTGTATCACGGTTACCAGGGATCGTTTTGTTGATTAAGACCGCCATGTTACTGTAGCAATGAACTAAAATGGAACACATGTAACATTTACATTGATAAGTATCAGTAAAAGGAAAGAAAACGTGGAGATCAACTTTTTCTATAGCATCGATTCCAGACGGAGATACTGTTATATATTTTTGTATCACGTACTCTATTCCAACTGGGATCGAGGAGGACATTTTCATGGCAAATGCTGATTTTTGAAACTATAGTAGTAAGCTATATATAATTGATGTTTATTCTGAAGAAGTACAATGACTCTTAAGACTATTTGAACATTATCTTCTTCAATTTGTTTTGTATTGAAATGATAAAACACAAGAAACGCCTATTTTTCTGGTCGTTTTAAATTTGAGTTTATTTCCAATATTTGTATAGATCATGATGACAAATGTTTTCGCGATGCAAATAACATACTGTTTATATCTGTGGACAAGTCAGTTTATGATATTTGTAGCCTCATATGAGACACTAGTACTAATATTAATAGCTGACAATATTTTCATAGTAACAATGGATATTCATATACACTTGTAGATAAAATATTAGAGTATCATACGTGCGGCGTATCAATATTTACACATAAACAGACAGGGACACATTTAGACAGTTTACATGTAATAATTATTGTGGAAAAGAATTTGTAAATTAATTTTTGTGTATTGCAGTCATTCTCAGCATAGAACAACACCTGGTGACTGCTCGGTTGTACATGTACCTATTGTATATCTAGGCACTGATATATAAATCATATGTAAAACAGTGCATTATACTGTTAAATTATTGTCGCATTATATTTCTTCTTTTTGTAAATATAAAATTTAAAATATGAAACTAAATATCTATTTTTTTTAATTCAACAACACGCACACATACACGCTGAATGTTTCGCTTCAAATATTGAGCGAAAAATATCATTTTGATAGGCGCGAATATCAAAATAATTATTAAGGCAACTTGTTTTGTATTTAGAATTGATTAACATTTTGAGGGCCATGCAGGAGATTTTTTGACAGTTGTGTTTCATTTTAACTTGACAGGTGATAAAACGCCCCTGACTCCAGGAATGATAAGCAGTAGCCCCGGGTCCGCGTCATCAACACCCCCTTCCACGTGCTCGAAAAGCTCCGGATTTGGGGGTCAACACTTTGGTTGCCAGGGATGTTCTCTACGTCATCCGTCCGTGTATGACGGTCAATTCTCCGGATTTCTCCGACATCCCTATCTAACTGGTGAGTTTTATAGATAAGAACGCATCCTTCTATTGTCCAACGCTCAGAATGGGCTATTTAATGTAATAAAAAGGTGAAGGAGGGGCGTGAATAAGGGGCGGGGCGATGGTTTGCAAATAAGACAAGAGCAAACATTAATTAAAAAAATACAGGGTGCAGATTTCATTCTTTGGTTGCCAGGTGTTGCATGCCCCACAAATTTATTTTTTTCCTTCGTTTTCATGTTTTAGATATGTATTAAAATCTTTTACCTGCGATACAGGTACGAGTGTGCGCGAGGCGTCGGGTTAATTAACGCTGTGGTGTGATATTCGTTATTGAAATTTTAAATGGGAAATGTTATCTCCACAATAAAGGGTGCACACATCTGTTTGTGTATGTTTCTCGGTGAAAACAGAAAGACAAAAATCTATAAAGGAAATCTGTGAATTCATGGTTTATTGTAAAAAAAATGATACATACAAAATTTGTATATATAATTTTTGTATCGTTTATAAAATGTTTCATTATTTATATGCTATAGAATAGTCATATATTATACATCTGATGGACCATTGCTGATATTCTGATGTCACGACTAATATATGTAATAACATGCCAAAAGATGGAGCAAGTTTTGGCCGAATTACAGATATGATGTCTTAGATTATAAAGTACAACACATGGCTAAGTGTAGAACGTTCGATTGTCGGTTTTTTATAATCGCAACCGAGAAGATCTTAAAAGGGAGGAAACTTCTATTTAAGGATGTATCTAATGTACAATATCAAAATAGAAGGGCTTTAAGGAAAAGTCGGCGAGGGGAAATGCGGTTTAACACTAAACAGTTATACGAAAGTAATTTCTAAATATATATTCCGAACGTCAAGGACATACATGTATTACCCATGGCCTCCGAGAAGACATCGGTTTTCATCTTAATTTGATATCAGAGCGAATAATGGTTATTTGGAAGTGAAAGCATAAATATATATCTTTAAAAAATCTATCGGCATGTTGTGCTTAAAGTTATAAACCTGTCCCGATCAACGAACAAAACACTGGAAATATTTGATTGACATATTTTCTACAGAAAATAACAATGCTCTTTTCCAGTCATTCACATAATATAGTGTACAATGGATTGCGTAGACGTCGTCGAGTACACACTCGTGAAAAAAAAAGTGAGCCTCACTCAATGGCAGGGGAACTGTCATTTTTTTGAAATAATTGTTTAAGTTCAGTTATCTCCCCTGATAATCCAACAGCTGTGCACATGTTTGACTCTCCTGTGATGTATTTGGCTTCATGTTTAAATGAAAAATTCAATAAACACTTCCGCCGGTAACGAACAATTATTTATAAACGTATAATTAATTCATAGCCCTAGCATGATAGTTTATTTTTCTAAAAGTATATTTGATTATGCAAATAAGTTGGTAACATCTTACTGGGTATTTAATTCCCGTCCGGGGCACGTTTACCTTTCCGATTATTACGTTATGCAATCAGTACATATACGCTCAGGTGTTACAGACGAGTTTCACCTACTCAGTTAAACATCTCTTTAGCGTTTTTTTCTGTGGGGTCTTCAAGAGTGTACAGTTTGTTTAAAAACTTTGATTAACATAATTTTTTGATGACATTGTTAAACATATGTGTATAAGATATATAACTAACTATGACGTAAATGACTGGTCGCTGTTACTATGACAACGTTTCACATTATTTTCTGATAAAGCTAACCAGGAACTAACCACAGAGAGTTATCTCGATAGTGACATTTCCGATACCGGCAAATTTCAAAGAATATTTGATATTCTAATTATTTTGAATGTATGCGATATTTCTCTATAGCCTGAGTCAAACGATCATAACTGATATCAACAAATGTCACAATAAAGAAGATTCGTTGTTAAATACGTCATTGATCTGTGTGTATAAAATACTGAGAGGGAACGTGCGCACCATCTGTACAGGTCAAAGTTCACGCAGAATTATACATCTTTGTTAAATGATTTCTATTCCATCGCCAGACACTGTTCAAAGTTATTGTACTGCTATAGTCGTCACCTCTTCTAACACAAGTAAAATGTTACATTGTTTTTGCTCTCTCACACAATTCCACATTGATAGTTGCGCGCTCTCGCTATTTCTCTCGCGTACATATTTCTACTCGCACACAAGGGTTCACATGATTTACAACTAGAACCGATTTATTAACAACTAAGACTGATTGGTTAACAGCTAGGACCGTTTGGTTAACAGCTAAGACCGATTTGTTAACAATTAGGACTGATTGGTAAACAGCTAGGACCGATTTATTAACAATTAGGACTGATTGGTTAACAGCTAGGACCGATTTGTTTACAGTTAGTACGAATTTGTCTAAACAAATTAAAAAAAAATGTAACTAGGATCGATAGGTTTACAATGAACTCCAGTGATAACCTCAGCTGTTGACTATAGTTAACGCTTATCCTGGAACTTGAACTCCGGGTACATTTTGTACATACACGAGTATCATTAAACTGTTTTATGATTATTCAGATTAAAACCCATTTATGTAAAGACTGGAGCACATAGGGTATCTCTGTCTTTATTTACCTCATTTTACCTCTTCCCCTTACACCCCATTAATGTAAATCACTCTTACAAGTGTCCCCTTCACCCACGGGGTCTGTAATCAAGCGCGTGGCGGTTATACTTCAAAACGGGGGCGTGTCTTCCTGCCTTGTTTACACTCGTATAAAGCTTATGGTTGACACGCCCACTTGTAAGTTCCTTTGACTTTCGGTTCACATGCATGATTGCCCACCTGTACGTATTACAGACTAATTGAGTCATTTGTGAATCACTACTTTCCTAAGTAGCAATGCACACCGCGACACGTACGTGTAGCGTCTGCTAAGTTTGAGGGGTACTCATATACATGTACCACTCTAGATCTAGATCTCTTAATATCTGAGTCGAGACATCACAGTGCGGTTCTCAAGAGCCCAAAGAATACGTACTTTGATAAAAATGATGCAGAAGACGAGATGCATTTTAAATTAATTTGTCCAGCTTTTCATGAGTTAAGAAATACATTTTTCAAGTAATAATTTATTGACATCCAAGTATATATAACGGGATTGAATAGACAATTCTCATGTAAAATGTTAAAACTTCGAGTAAAATAGTCATAGATTTATTATAAACAAAAGCCAAAAGAAGCCCTGATGTTGCAGTAGAGCTGAATTATTAAATATGTAAAAAATACATATGGATTTATTGGAATTATCCTTCCTTATCTTGTATATTGTATTTTTTTTGTGAATCATATTTTTAGTACACGTAGTTGTTTAAATTGTATGCTGTGTTATATTTGGTAATAAAATAAGTTTCGTTAGCCTTGAACAGCCGGTATGCGACTTTAATGCAATATATTAAAAACAACAAAAAGTGTCACTTGTAGTATTTAAATACTTGCCCATGGCTTTTTCCAAGGATTCAAACACGTTAATATACACAATCCTTCCTTGTTTCGATTTTTTTTACTGGAGATAATCTTGGATTTACGTTTCATAGATTCTGCTGTGAAATTTGAAGGCAGCGATGCTTCAATACACATTGGCCATCAGCATTAAGTTACTAATGTCCTATAACATTTTCCAAAGAAAGCGGTTTTGGTCAAGTTTCAAAGTTATTTTTTTAAATCTAATGTCGAGAGTCACAAACTACTATACGTGTCCGAGTTCAGCAGTCACAGAATGAATTGTGTTTCGAACTTTCGTATGATTGATTTCTCGGATTGGAAAAAAACTATGTAGTTTTAATAATTCTTATAAAATACATTGTTGGGGTTTAAAGTGCATGCCTTCTCTTGAGGGATCGAACAATTAAAAGAGATACTGTTCAAAACGAAGTCTAATATTTCCACTTTAAATCTTGTTTTGAGGAACTATTGGAAACCATGGTATACCATGTTCAGTAAGATTCTGATTTAAATGATGCCTTCTCGTCATTTCCCGTTTCGCTTTCTGCCAATATATTTCGTTTTTAAAAACTAATTTATAACGTCAAAAATGATGTCAATATAGCGGGGTTTGACCTTATACATTGAGCTTATATGTTCTGTAAACATACATGTAGCGATGAACGTTGTTCTCGACATCACTGAGGGCAGATGACCAAATATCTTCTCACGTCCGAGTGGGGAATCGAACCCTGATCGCCTTGGTGAAAGGCGATTGCGTTATTCACTTTGAACCCCGAACAACTCAAGGTCTAGTTCTTATCGTTCGAGTCTTGGTTGCTATGACAACATTCGACTAAACAGGAAGTGACTCGTACATGTGCTTAGCCGCGCTCTTTCTTGATATTTCTATAATCGAATTTCGTTACATATCATCGGCATTTTTAACGCAACGATGTCAATATAACGAGTTTTGTTTGTTTGTTTGTGTTTTTTTTTTGCTGTAAGACGTTTTTATTTTGGAAAATGATCAATTATGGTATTGAAGATTTTTGATTTAATATTAAACCTATTTTGGATTCAAAACATATATATAATCAAACACAATTTAATAAAGCATCGATACATTGCTGAGAAAGAGAGACTACAGATAATTCTCTATTTTGATGCTTTGCACAAGATAGCATGAAGAATTATATCATCAAGGATAGCATTTCCCTTATTCAATTAGTGAACATTCATTGGTTACCCAATTTTCAATTTCAGAAATTCATAGGACACAAATCTAAACCGGTCCAGTATTTAAGTCAGGTGAATGGTATGACTCTAACACCGAAGTATATAAATATATATACTCATCTGCTACCGCCACGTCTACTTTCCACGTGATTCAATCAAGTATCTTTCATCTGAAAAAAAGAAAAATGAAATTAGAAACTTTTCAAGACAAAATACCTGCAACGCCAAGTGTAATTTATTGTGAAATAGACATTTTGCAGAGTAGGAACTAAGTTTCTAATAACACATTCATCGCCTGATGACTGCCAGATGTTCACCCCTAATTAGCTATAGACATGTCCATAATAAGCATTGTAAAATTACATCTTCCAAAAAGTGTCGAATCACTAAAAG
Source organism: Mimachlamys varia (assembly GCA_947623455.1). NCBI lineage: Eukaryota > Metazoa > Mollusca > Bivalvia > Pectinida > Pectinidae > Mimachlamys > Mimachlamys varia. Next base: position 27,757,515 of record OX392539.1, read on the forward strand.
ACATGGACGCTCTGTTCGTCACGTACACATTTTGCAGTGGTAACCAAATAGGTATAATTGTTTGTGGCGTTAATACATATCTATATGATATAAAGCCATATGGGTTAGCCATATTAACAATAGTTGTAAGGAGATGTGCTGGACATATGTGGAATAAAAACTTTTTTCTTTATGCCGTTAAATTTTAAATTTTTTGATGTTATACATTTTCCATGCGATGCTGAAAGACAAGAACAAGACACTAAATTAAACACTGTAATCAAATATAACTCGTTTTAACAAGTATTTATAGAATACAACACCCACAGATTCAGCTTCCAAACATCGGATTGCCCTTTGCTATTGTGGCGATAAAAGCTTTTACTTCATACTAAAATCCACATAGAACAAATTTAGTCTGGTGCTGCACAAAAAGCAAGGGAGGGGGTAATATGTATGTAGTTTCTATTAATTTAAAAAAAAATCCTGCACGTCAGCAAATATATTTAATTTATTCTTATGTATAACCTGGTGATACACATATTATACAAGAAACCGAACATAAACCGCACTACACCGTATAGCTGTATCGTCCTGATAGGATGTTAGGGACGAAACAGATGATGTGATCTAAATTGGCCTAAAATTCCTTTGTTACCGACGGGGTGGTACGTAAAGCTCTATAGTTCAATACAATCTTGACTTGCGAGAGAACTAATTGTTTTCAAATTAAGTATAAGTAAAATGTAATTCTATTTTTATATATCATGAATCGTGTTGTTACCCAAACTGGCAAAAGTAAAATCGTCGTGGCCATAGTAAATGACTATGAACTTTTGATAGAACTTGTTGAACGAGTATCAACATGATGTCTTGCATGACGTCGTTGCAAGAAACGTCAACCGTCAACATTTGTAATACATATTTGCACGCTTTTTCTAATGTAGCGTAGGCAAAGTGCCGTGAATAAAGAAAACATTTAGTTTTTTCTTGCATATCTTACATTTGCTGTTGATAATGTTGGATCCTGATGTATTAATGAAACACTTTTAATCAAGATCGAAAATACTAACCATAATTTCCCCACAAAGATTTGGCACTACTTTCAGTGCCTAGAGCAAAATACTACGTTTCCGAAGTACAGATCAACAGCTTTACATTGTACAGTGCAGTATTTTGTCTTACTTACCAGATTTATCATTGTTTTGTCTTACTTACCAGATATATCATTGTTTTTATCTTACTAAGCAGATATATATCATTGTTTTTGTCTTTCTAAGCATATATATCATTGTTTTTGTTTTTCTAAGCTCATCTATCCCTGTTTTTGTCTTACTTACCAGATATATCATTGTTTTTGTCTTACTTACCAGACATACAATGTATCATTGTTTTTGTCTTTTGTCTTACAAACCTGATATATCCTTGTTTGTGTCTTTTGTCATACACACCTGATATATCAATGTTTCTGTCTTTTGTCTTACAAACCCGATATATCCTTGTTATTGTCTTTTGTCTTACAAACCTGATATATCTTTGTTTTTGTCTTTTGTCTTACAAACCCGATATATCCTTGTTTTTGTCTTTTGTCTTACAAACCTGATATATCCTTGTTTTTGTCTTATAAACCTGATATATCCTTGTTTTTGTCTTTTGTCTTACAAACCTGATATAACTTCGTTTTTGTCTTTTGTCTTACAAACCTGATATATCCTTGTTTTTGCAGCTCCTCCTCTCCTACCTGTACCCAACGCCTTTTCTTTCCTAACAAACATGCGCGGGAAGCCACGGAGAGGGATGCTGCGGAGAGCGGTGTTCTCGGACATGCAGAGGAAGGGTCTGGAGAAAATGTTCCAGAAGCAGAAGTACATCAGTAAACCCGACAGGAAAAAGTTAGCGGCAAAACTTGGACTGAAAGATTCACAGGTAAATTACTATTGGAAATAAAATAGAACTACTAACAATCAATATTATTTTCTTTGGCATATTTCCCATTAGTTTATTTTCACACAAAAGACACTGAAATTACTGGAATAAATAGGAGGTAGAAAAAGAAACGAAAAAAAAAACTTAAGTGATTACATACTTGTACGATGTTAAATTACATACGTAGTACACATCTTGGCTCATTCCCCGAACACCAACTCTGGTAACTTGAAAGAAAGGTGTTTATATATAGGTGTTTAACTCTTTTGTTTAATTTATAGTCTGTTTCAACTAAGAATGCCAACTCATCTAATTTGTAGATATGATACTTAAGTCAGTAATGAAAATAATAAAATATTTTCATATAATACAGCTTTAAGAAATAGAAAATGATTGATAAATATCATCTTTAAAAAATTCAATCAATGGAAAATAATAATTAAATTACATTATTTGAAAATAAATCGAATTATTTAAAGCATATTGGTAATAAAATAAAGTTCCTATTCATGCATGTTATAATAATACATGTTTAATCAGTTAATACAGCACCGAAAGATAATTATAAGACATCAGTATTGTAACTGAAAACCATTTAATGAAGATGACATATAAAAACACACAATAACAGATACTATTAAATTGATGTCACAAAAATTAAACGCAAATCTGTACAAGTTTAACTAATATATTCTGCAATAAAAATAAGGCATTTGACAGGGTTCCGCATGTAGGTATTTTGTATCAAATTTTACAAAATATGTTTTAAAAGGGAATATTATTTGAGTGGTTTATAGCTTAATTATCTGACAGAAAACCAAAGGGAAATGATTGATGGATACCAATCAAATACTTAATCTATATCTGCAGGAGTTCCTTAAGGATCTGTTCTTCGGCCCTTTTTATTTCTATCATTTATTGATATAACAGCTGACGTAACTTCTTATATTAACTTGTTTGCAGTTGACACATCTCTTTATGTTATTGCAGATAGTGATGAAGCCCTTAATACACATGCTGATATACTAAATGATGATCTTTCATCAGTCCCTGCTTGGGCTAATCAATGAATGGCAAATTATGTTTAATCCAACTAAAACAGTAGGCTAAGCATTAACTTTTACTCTATTAAATCTTTCTAATCCACATCCCGCTCTTTTCTTTAATAACCATACTATAACGCAGCATGACCGCCACACACATTGTTTCTATAAATGAGTTCTCTTTAAGTTAATTTAGATGTTTTTGAATGGTATAGTTGGTATGTAAAATGAAAGAAATTCAAGTATAGTTTATTATACTAGCTCATTCATATATATACATTGTCTATAAAGCACTAAACGATTCAAGATGTATAGGTAATTCATATTTAATAATAAATAAAGGTATGTCTAAAAATGTTAATTTCCTACTCTATATACATCGAAATAAACTATTGATTTGTCAGTGTTAATATATATTTATATAAAGAACACTGGTTATCTTTGTTTGAAAAGACTTATATAGGCTCAGCTTAAACCTTTTTTCTAATCCTTTTATTGATACATTTGTATACTATTGTAGTACTTGTTTATATGTCTTGTATAAATAATAGAATAGTTTGAAATCACATATATGACAACATTTTACACAAATCTGAAAGAAGGTACAAGTAAGATTAATATATGACAATATCCATATGTTAATTCACAAAAATATGACAGGAGTTATAAATTATTCAATGTATGACAATAATTTACACAAATCTGAAACTATCATTAAATATATGATAATTCACACATAGGTAAAAGAAGGTGTAATATATGCTAATTTTCCTAAATGTGCAACTGTTATTATAATAAATAAATATAATCATCATCCTTTTTTTCTGTAATCAAAAAAAGATAAAATGATTTCCAAACAAGGAATCATTCCGCTTGCCGACAAGTCTTAAAAGGATTTCTAGCTTTGATCTGACGTCATCAAAATTCCCATGACATCAAACATTTATTTCCAGCAGTTCTATTCAATGTTAGCGTCAAATTATGACCCTAATATTCTGATAAATATACATTAAAGACTTTATATAATGTCATGTTTCCTATTTGTTACAACGCTCGCTAACACTGTTTTTTCACGTTTCCTTTTTTCTTTACTTACGAATTGATTTATTATTGTCCCACGATTGGTTGTCTTCATTAGTTCAACTTTTTTTCTGGAAAATAGGTGAAAAAAAAAAAAAAATCTTACTATATATCCGTTTTTATATATATATCATAAACGTCATATTAAAAAAAAATAACAACCCCCCCCTCCAAAAAAAACAGAAAGAAGAAAATTTATTTTTTTATTTTTAGATGATTCTTTTGATTTTATCCCATAACTCTAATTGTTTCTACAACAACCTCAGTGGAAACAAAACGCTTGTCTATTGCTTAGGTCAATACAATGCTTATCAATATTATAGGATTTCCTGCGATAAACTTATTTTCAGCAACGAAAATATACCTGTTAGCGCTCCTTAAAAACTAAATGACTACCAATAAATACAAAGTACTTTTGTCTCAATACTATTTATTATGAATTGTATAACACGTGTAAAAACATTTGCAAAGAACTGAATCAAATTGCCTGCAATATTGACACACACAATTCTCTATAGTTACTTAAATATTATTATTATTCATGAAAAATGAAAACAATCACAATCTTAATAAAAAAACTCAAATAGTTGGGCAGAAATATTGTATTTTAATCGATTTTTCTATTTCACACTTTTGTTTTTTTTTTAATCTAACAGTAAATTTATATTCCTGTAAGCTACCGTTAGACTTTCGCACTTCAAGTTACCACTTTCCACCAAATCTGAGATTGTTTCTGGTGCCCCAGTAGAACGGAATGCGCTTGTTACAACCACAATAAGCAATAACATTTATGTCACTTCCAGTTAGAGTCGCTGAGAGGTTTATGAAATCAAAACCGTTAATTAATACCCATTTTGGCGCCGTGCCTTCGGTACGCATGTAATATAGTGTCAACTACAGATGTTAGATATGGCCCTATAAGTGCCTTTAAGTTAAATAGAATAATTCCTCTTTTCGATCGAATGCTCTTGCAAATATTGTTTCGCAGTTTGGCGCATTTCGTTGTGCGACTCGAGACGGGCTTCTACATTCAGATGTCATTTGCGGGAGTATGATTAGAACAATTTAACCAAACGGTGAATTCGTAAGGGAAGGAGAACAGAAATCGATGGTGAATATATCTTGCGGGGCAACCCGTTCTCAGTCACGGAACAGCTGTGGTTGACGTGCGAAAAGAGATAGCGAGTAATAAGAAAGCAAATTAAATACTTGGATAATGAAAATCGCCCCGTAATGGAGACTCTATGCTATTGTCAATGCGACGACTTTGTTCATCTTAAGCGGCGATATATTCGTCGATATGACTGTTAAACAGAGACAGTTCACTAGCATGTGTCGGGGGACACCATTTCCTCTCTGATAGATTTCACATCCTTTACATAAAGCATCCTGTGTATTATTTGATTCTAGGAAAATGATCGATCTTTATTGTATTGTGTTCACAATTTGATTCTGCATCAATACACGTCTAAATGTTACATTTTTATAGTCTTGTTACTGTTTGCCAACAAATGTAAATGTTTTGTTGGGAAGCTGTTCCGACATTGCATCACTTCAGAACAAGAATAAAATAGTAGAACTTGGTGGAATGTTCGTGGTAAAGTTAACTAACGTTTTGTACTTGGATATATTTATTATACATAAAACACACACACACCAAAATAATTTATCTGAACAAAACATTATTTTTATATACTACACACACGTATGTACGTCATATGTGTACGTGTCATATACACGTACAATATTAAATACATGGATAACAATACATTGTAACCAGTAGATACCTCTTCAGCGTTGCCACTCACTGTTGAATGTACGATTAGTATAATTTGAATAGACACTTCTAACATATAAAAAAATTACTTAGCTTTCTGCATCGACTTGGATAGTCGTTTACTTAATATTTTAGTGACAACTATATATCATCACATGGTGAATAATATAAAAAAAAAATGCGGTTGAACTTGTACACCGTATAAACTGTGTTAGAGATAAATTTAATATAAATACATATTTCAATAACAAATAACTTATTACTTTTAAACTACATTCAGGTTGACTAATATCTACTTTAAATTTTAACAGATGAAAATATTATATTCGCTCTCTAAAATATAACACAGATGATTAGATTCACGAAATTTGGCATTGATATATATATATGATTAAAATGACTAGTATAATTTAAAGATACTGTTGCAAATACCATTAATATAATTCATTTTGTCATATGTGTACATTATTTCCTTCTAATATTCAACACTAAAGCATCTAAATATGTTTATAAAAAACCCAGAATTATTCACAATAATTTACAGCATTGAGTGCAAAATCATTATAATTATTCGCAGACATTTTCCTGTTTAAGCGTATTAAAAGCATTGATGTTATTCATATTTATCTACATAGCTGCTGTCGTTATCACAGGTAGTCAATGATTTTATTTATATTTCAGGTGAAAATATGGTTTCAAAACAGAAGAATGAAATGGAGGAATTCCAAGGAAAGAGAACTTTTGTCGTCCGGTGGATCTCGTGACTCGACACTTCCTACTAAGGACGAAGAAACAGACTCTCAGTTCGACCAACCGTCAAAAGATGACGACATTGAACTTATGAATGAGTCACTTAGCTCCGATAATAACAGTGCTTTGGACTTATCGTCTGACATTCCGAAAAAAGAGGACGGGAGCGATATGGCAGAGTCGTCTGACGACGACGATGATTTAATAGACGTTTCATAACAACTGTTATGTGTTCTATGTATAATGTGACGTTACTTGATTGAAATGATGCCAACTGTAATGTTGTCCGAGTTTAACATCGTAACGATGTGAAATGTTACGTCGTATGCTATCTAATATAATATCGTTATCATGTCAGTTTTAACATCGTAACGATGACAGATGTTACGTCGTATGCTATCTAATATAATATCGTTATTATGTCAGGTTTAACATCGTAACGATGTCAGATGTAACGTCGTATGCTATCTAATATAATATCGCTATAATGTCAGGTTTAACATCGTAACGATGTCAGATGTTACGTCGTATGCTATCTAAATATATTATCGTTATTATGTCAGGTATAACATCGTAACGATGTCAGATGTAACGTCGTATGCTATCTAATATAATATCGTTATAATGTCAGGTTTAACATCGTAACGATGTCAGATGTAACGTCGTATGCTATCTAATATAATATCGTTATAATGTCAGTTTTAACATCGTAGCGATGTCAGATGTTACGTCGTATGCTATCTAATATATTTTTGTTATTATGTCAGATGTTAGGTATGGTGTCTCAATAATATCGTAATGATGTCGTATGATGCCTGAAATAATATTATGATACTGCCAGATGTTACGTATGATATCTGATATAATATTATAGTAATGATTACAAATGTTACTCCATATTATCGTAATTATGTCTTATATCAGACTTAACATCATAATAATGTCATAGAATACCCATTATAATATTGTCTGACATAATATTGCATTGATGTCGGATGTAACATCATACTGATGTATGGTGTTATTGCATTATGCTATGAGATGTTATATCGTACATGTAACGATGACTGACATAAACCAAATATTCCTAGTCCGATATATATATATATATATATTACTGTATAATAAATGTATAAAGTATTGGTGTATCTATTTCATTTCGTCAAGCATTCCAGTTGTGACAGAAAATCGCCGTAACGCATTAGAGTTGAAAATATTCTTTGTGATTTTGGAATAACATTATCAATCAGAACAGGAATTATGCTCGCAAGTGTACAGTATATCCGACCTTATATTTGCCTTCAAGCTTTAGTCAAATCTGCAGTTCAATTCCCCTATAAAAACTCAAATTTCAATGGTGTTATATCGTAAACGTTAAGCTTTATGAACCAAATTACAGAATTATCACACTTTTCCCAAACGCCAAAAAGTGAAGTTATATGTGTATTAAGTCATCCCTGCTATCATAAATGTAATTGTACCTAATCTTATGATGCGTATACCGGTGTTTTACACCTACCATTTACTAGGGCTGACACAAATATACCGAGGAAACGATAAATCGCAATACACAGGCATATCGTATCGAACATGTATCGCAATATAGAAGTATTTTTCGAAAGGTTATTTTACGTATAAGACATGTGTTTTAACTAACCAAACATTCTATTAGATAGTGAACTTTCTAAAGTGATACATGCAGCTGTTTTAACAAAAAAAAACAAAACAAACAAACAAACAAAACAATTCTGTTATCAGATTGATAGATTGATAAATGTTCCAATTTGATAACATTTGACAATTGTTATATTTGAAAATAGACCCATTTCCCAAGAAGGTGTATTGCGCTAACTATCATAGTACATTTTGTATATCCCTATTGTATTGCAATATATCACGATACACTCCAGGTGTACTGTGAAATCCCTATCATATACCATGTATTTACATTGTATATACCCTGGAACGCCTTCATTTAAAAGTTATGCTGCTATATGTGTCATAGAAAACACATGTACCATTTTAATATCAACTTCATAACGTACCGAACGCCCTGTAACATATCGCCCATTAAAACATAGTACAACATTTTATTTTCATTGTATTATAGATATATTCACATCTATCATTTTATTCTCGGCTAAAAAGTCTAAAATAAGTTTTACAGCATTATCTGGTACACTTGTGAACAAACAATGTTTTGTTTAAATATGATGTCCATAGTCAAACCAACTTTTGCAGTTAAAACTTCTTTTCCATTTTTTGTACAAAAATTCAATAAAACTTGATTATAATTTTATTTAAACTAATAAATATTGATATAGACGTAAGAAAGCTGTTGTCGATAATTCTAATTAAGCTGTATGTATACATGTATGCGTCATTGGGCAAAGATCAATATCACTATTTGCGTTTTATTGCTGTTAATTCAATTTAATTGTGATATATTTCTATCACTACAAGCCATCTGTTGCCAATGTACTTCACGTTATGTCAACGATTCACTCAAGTTATGAAAATAATTCATTCTACTAAACATAGCAATGCATTGCTCTATTAAAACAGCATAGGCTGTTTCAGCATTAGAATAGGATGCTTAATGTTAATATTGAATTCGTTATTTTAGACAATACAATAATGATAAATATCTTAATTACACTGTATCGTGTAATCCCCATCTTCATCATCATCTATATAAAACATAAGCCCTTGAAGGATGTTCTGTATATACATAACCTTGTGCAAAAAAGTGGAAATTAAATTCCCAATGTAAGAAAATGTTCTTCGCGTTGGCAGGTCATTAAAATAAAAGTACACTGTATATATGTTACTAATGTTAAAACCTATCACTAGAATGTAATAAATAAAAAATGTTTACTCACTCTTTTCTATAATACGAGTTGGGAAGGGGTTGATGCGAGAATATTTCCCCAACACGGCCGTTTCCTCGTTTGGATACCCGATCAAAAAGGGAAAAAAATACCAAGTTTTCAAACAAGTGCTGTTTAAAAATTACATATACGACAATTAAAATTGTGATATATTTATCTGATGTATGTCTAGGGATATACATTTATTTATGAATTTCATTTATATAATATAATGAGTGATTGCATTCCACGATATATATCGGATGAGCGAAAGGAAGTTGTGAGGCTAATATTTTGCAGAGGTTTATGATTATGATAACCTTGTCAAAATATTCCTTTGTGTATAATTCTTAACCAAGTTCTATTATTACATTGATGCGTATGAATATTGATGTTGCATTATGTCCATGAACCTTATGTCACGTACTGTCCTTGTCCTGGCCAGGTCACGTCATGGTGCCCTACTAAAGAAGTCAGAATAGCATTAATGCATATATCATCAATACAATCATTTATTTCCCTTAGAACTTATATGTACATGTATCGTATTTATTTGCTGATGAATGACAATGTAAAATTACACTATTGCATTTTGTCGTTATATATGTTTTGTATATGTTATTGTTCGAGCGTCAAGTCCCGATTAAGAATCAGCATTGTGACGTCAGAGAGATCATTAAATCCTTATTGAATCAAACTTTTGCTGTTGTTGTTTTCATTTTATATAAAAGGAATGCAGAGAGATACGGAACAAGTTACGATTTAAAGTTTGTTTTCTGTCAATTTTTTAAATAATGTTTTTTCTTTTTTCATTTGGAACTATTCTAGGACACTTACAAATACTATAGTTGCAGTATCGAAATGCTTGTTTTTTATGTCGAGTTTATGTATATTAGTATATGCTCATTAGTTTATGCTCATAAGTATATGCTTATTAGTATATATATGCTCATCATGCTCATTAGTATATGCTCATAAGTATGCCTGCCTCTTGTGATTGAAATGTATGCCTCAGTTCTCACTTTGATACAACGATAATTACTTGGATCTGACCTAGATTTACACGGCAGGTGTAAATCTTAAGCGATGGCGATACACCTATATATTGCATCGTGTTATATACAATGTACATGCGTTAAAGATAAATATAGTACCGAGAATGTGACAGTTTTTACAGTGTGTTTTAGTACTTAAGAGAACGATAATATAATAATTCAAGGTTCCTATATGTCGCTTTATCACGACCTTAAGGGCCGTCTCAAAGCGGTTCACAAATTATTATCCGTGGTTATAGGGCTTTAGCAACCAGTTAATATAGTTCGAAACTCCCTTGGGAGCGTACAACCGGTGCTGCCGTTTCGGCGTTCACAGCTAGCATTCTACAATTTCTGGCACTTCCCAAACAACGTACGTCCCGTGAACGGCACTCGAACTCGCTACCGTTCGATCACGAGCCCAGCGTCCTACCAATAAAACACCGTGCCTCCAAATAAATGTGCGTCGGCGGGAACAACGAGAGGCGATGCTACAAACAAGTAAATCTTCTACATCACACATTTTGTTTTTATGGTGCATAGATGTTGCACATGTTATTTTAATGTTTTCATGCTGGAATCGGCCTGCTTATTTTGTAAGTGTTCATTTCATTTCGTTTATACGGACTGTTACTGCCAAATAGCTCGTTATAGGAATACATTGTAAACCTATACAAAAGACATCCTTATTTTAGAGACGTTTTATAGAAACATGAAAGTAACACACACAAATATGTTGTACATACATTTAGAGGATCTTGCACGAGTGTCAATATCATATGGATTTATTAAACGAAAACATTAATTTCATATGTCACGAGCCTTTAGGCGAGTTACATATTAAATTATTTAACGAGTTTAATAAATTCCATATTACATTGACCCGAGAGTAAGATTATATTTAAAATGCACCGAAACTCTCCAATCCATTCTCTATTAGAAAGGCACATTTCTACATTGACGGTACGATTTTCACTTCCGAGACAATCATATGACGTTATAAAGACGTCATTTGTTTATGACGTCACAATAGTGTTATTACACGTGTGTAATACCACATGTATGACACAAGTGCACGGGTCAGTTATATCATAATTCGAAATATATTGAGTATGTCAAATAACACTGTATCACAGGCTGTTTGTTCCTTTTACAAAATCACCAGAAATTCGAATGTCCGAAAATTATACATTCTAAATTGTCTTTAATTATTAAGACACTGAGGGACTCATCAGAGATACTAAGGACCAAAAAGACGAAGTTCTGAATTATCTTAAACTACTATGTCATATAGGGACATGTGTTGAAAACCTCTGACATTCATTGCTAGAATAATGCTTACAATCGTAGTACTCATGTCCATGGTGATCACACGAGTTCTGTATTAGTGTAATCACATGTTTATCCCATAAAGCTCGGATGGCTTGTATAGAGTTCCCCAAGCCACTAACTCAGTGGCCAGTAACCGTAGAGCCAGCTGACGTGGAATTGTTCTAGTTTACACCTTATATCAATACTTATCTAAAGTATTTGTCAAAACTCGTTTATAGACATAAAAAGCAATACATTTAAAGTTTATCTGAGTATCTTAAATGGCGTTTAAAGTCAATGAAATGAAAACCAAACAAAGCGTTCGTAACCTTTGATTTGTAAAACGTTATGGGGAGGCTAGCCTCAATACTGTTGACAAATCTGATCAAAAAGGTAAGCGTGTCCACAAAAGCCGTTTATTCTCGATGTACTTGAGGGAAGCAACTACATATCATTGTTATTGAAGTAGCTAATTAAGATGATACTTCACCTTCCTAAGAATTATAAAAATTCCACGCGGTGAAATTCTTTTGAGAATAGGTGAACCAGAGGTGGAGGGGTATAAGAGTTAAAACAACAAATAATCTTCCCGTGATAACAAATCAGGAAAAACATGTTTTTGCACCGTACTGAAAGCAGACAATGAACTGTTCATGAATATATGATTTTAACATAGTACACTAAAGTTTGTTTAATCATTTATTTGCCTACCCCTCAAATAAAAAAAACCCAATAACTCAAATTGTAAACATATTTTCAAAAACAACTTTAATGTATTTTATACTGAAATCAAATTTCATTAGTGCAAAATTATATGTACAATACACTGTGAAACGCCTTGGCGTTTGTAACATACCTATCACGTACAACATTAAATATCCCGCAGGTTAAGAATATAACATGCATGAGTTTATTTTCACATGTCAACAGCAAATAAACACAAATTAAACTAGTCGTGTCCCTATATAAGCCTAACATTATTTCATCGCTCTCAAAGTATTAACTCTTAACTGAATTTCTCCCACAATCTCTATCTCCAACTCATTGTCGTAACATACTAGGTTGGTTATCCACTGTTGCGAAACCCCATGAACGTGACCTCATCGATCAATCTTCTAAATATGACGTCAAGTATATAAGTGACAACTCCGTTTTTACGTCATCTTCTATGATGACGTCATAGCTCATTATAATTGATTACCTAATCTGAAAATGTATCCGCAAGAAAAACATATGATTTTCTTCACAACATACATGATCGTTGTTGTGCAAAAATTACCTGACTGGTGAAGGTAGATTATCATGTTTTATGAAAACAACGGAACATAAACAAATGCAATACTACACAAAAAATCGCAACGGATATGAATTCCTAATTGACCCTCCTCGCTAATTAACGTGCAAATAAATTCCTCGCGAAAGAAAGTGATTTAGAGTATCTACATTATAACTCTCGTTATTTTATTGTCAAATTTTCAAAGAGAAATATACTAACCCGAGTTAACCCGCTAAACATGATAATCAACCACCATGCATTGGGGAACATCTTTATCATATACATATGTTTTAAAGTTTATAATTCAGATCACTCAACGTCCAAAATTGGACCATATTGAATTGTTGAAACATTTACCAGGTCGATAAATTCTGTACTAGTTTATAAGTATGTAGTAAACAGTTCACTTCATTTTACATGTGCATAATGCTAAGCTGACATATACGGGTACAACAATAACATTGTAATTCTATATATATGTTGTAAATTGTATCCTACAGTCAGTTTTGAAAGTGTCATTTTTCATCGCCTATTCTTTTCTAATTTGAGGTCCAATGTATTTATCAAAATTTATGTTTTACGCTAGAAGACAAATTATAAGTTGTTTAACTTGTGTCTGATCCTATTTGTATATTTGCAAATAAAATATGTTTAAATCAAACCAAAGATCAGCTGCCGTGCAATAAAAAGGTGCAATACGATATATATATATATACATAACACACGCATTTACTATTGTCAGGAGAAAGCTGAACGCATATTAAAGAAACTTGACATGTTTAAAATTTCTTCGATCTATGATGCTGATACGTTTTTTGCAACCCAAAGTAAGTAACAACTTCAAAATATGAAGAGAGAAGGCATTCTTTCGAAAATGTTGTATACAGAATTTTGCTACAAAAACATTTTCAATCGATTACTAATTCTTGCAGTTCATATACTGTAAAGCTGTTAATATTACAAGCGTTTTAATTTTGCTAAATTTGCAAAAGCATTAACATATTCGAAATGTCACTTCATGAATTTGTTAAGATCGTGTTGTGGCCAGAACAAGTTTTACAATTATTTTGCGATCCGTAAAATGAAACAGAAAGGGAATAACTTAGTGCGAATGAGGCGTCATTATTCGCTGGTTTTATTTTTATTTATTTATTTTAAATGAGAAGATATACAGAAACTGTGCCAGAATAAGTTCAGGCTAAAAGGCTACGGCAGATCTCGGGGATTGATCAAGAACAAGCAGAATCAACCACCTTGGTGCATAAAATAAACACAACATATACGCAGAAAGGGTGCACCTAGTTGAAAATAATATCAGAAGATCCAAGAGGTAAATATAAGTAAGTATATGTTTCTGTACAACATTGTCATATCGCCCGTTTAGGACAAATGAGTCGTAAATAATGGAGGAAACAATGTTTGAGATAACAACAAGGTGATAGATTATAACAATACTATTATAGATCATATTATTAATGTTATAGACATTAAGTAAAATCACCATAGACATAACACTAACATTATAGATCATAACAACAATGTTATAGATTATCACAGCAATGTTATACCTGTATATTATAACATCAATGTTATAGATGTTTTGACATTTTTCACGAGTGCGCAGCAACACCAATGAACTATAGTTTTTTTAACTGAATATGCTGTTAGATATCCTGTTTATTACCTTTTCTATTACAAACATATTTTCCTGAACGCAAAACGACACATAAAGTTGACAATACTTGTTGTAGATACTTTTGTCACTAGCAAGTCTTCAAGAAAACTGGATGTGACAAAATATAGTCCACTCTGTAAATATTTCAATAAAATGTGATGTGATTCTACTAACTTCTTTTGATCACTTATTTCAAAGGAGAATTTATCTAAAGTCATATTTTAAATAAATATGTCGTATTACTGTAATAATGTAGTATATTTAAGAAACAAAAAGCCCGTCCACAACTCATATCACTACGCGTTGTTGATAACCGCCAAATCTAAAAATGTAGGGAGCGAGAGAAATGCGGAGCTGATTTGTCATCATTTATCCAGATGTTAAAATAGCACCTATGCGAGTTATAGTTTATCACTATTACTGTCAAAGATGACCATAGTTCACTCTTACATTCTGTTAGTCGCTTAGCCTAACTTACAACTTGGAGACGCTGTGGACATTCCGTATTTCGTTTGACACAGATTTGCTCCAATAAAACCGATAGAATTGCTGACCTACATAGTATGACAACTTCCTTAACATGAGACGTAATTGTGGAATTCAACGATGTGGTTTCCAAGAGAAAGTTCCCCAATGATAGATTACAGAGATCGGATAATTCTGGGCAGTAAAATGAGGCATTCGTGACTAACTTTCGATATTTCACCGATAAAAATGTAATAAAAATATCTTATATATCATAACAAAAATATCGATCATATCAACAATGATATAGATCATTACATTATTACAATGTGCATTGAACAATGTACGTTCAGCAAAATGCCTGTTTCTACAATTATCACAGTGGTCAGGGAAGGCTGAAACGTTTTTAGAGTTACGCGACTCGGATGATTTATTATACTATGTACTTAAATACGCTTTAAACTTTTATTTCCCAGCCATAATAAAATTGGTTTAAATATACATTGTTACCGCAGGCGTTTATATAAAAGCTTTATCTTCTTATATTACGGTCATTAAAGGCAATGCTTTCAGAAGGGTTTGGATCGTTTTACCGTTGCTCTGTTAAAAGTGCTGAATACTTTAGGGATTTATTCAACAAGGTATCGAAAAGGACTTCAGATTAGGCTAAGATAATCAGCTACCGATCCCAAACGAAAACTTCCACAGCATATAACGTGTTTAAAGAAGGAATTTTCCTAGAGAAAACACCCCATGAAAGAAAAAAAGCAAATAATTTGTAAATTTGTTTTGCTAAGTGGGAGGACTCTAAACTCCTCATGTTTTCTTTGGATGGATTGTCATTTGAATTTTAACGAAAATATCTTCAGGGAAAGATTTCAAGACGTCTAAGGTCCAGTTTAAATAAAAGATAATATAGTAAGTTAAAGAAAACATAATTGATTTGTATCAATAGATTTTATTAACCCATAATATATAGAGCACCGAATCATGTTTTAGATATATTGATTTCATGTTAAATGTTCGAAACCTGATTTATTATTAGTTTTATAGTATATATGATAAGAACATTGTTTGTACAAAGCGCGTGGAATTATAATAGAAATCCCAAGTCCAAGGCACATGTATTAAGTATAGTCACTATCAACACCTTTCTTTTACACTCTATGCCTTGATTATACAAATATAGATAAACTGTATAGGCAACATTGTACAAAACAACCCTACAACCCTACAACAGTGTACAAAACAACCGTAAACAAACCAAACGTGTATTTTTCAATGCAGTTATTCGTGAATGAAGTGCTGTTGCAGCTGTTGATGAATAAATTTCATGGTAATAACGGAGCGGGTATACTGTAACCACAAAAATAATCTTGTTTATGTCTTACAAATTAATCCCTTGAATATACAGCCAATCAAAATGCATTATGCATATTTATTTTGTTTATTGTTTGATAAAAACAAAATGCAAAAATATTTTGCACAGAAATCCAATGACGAGTGTATTATATAAGAAAACACTGACCTATTTATGTGAAATCATTTAAAGGGGTCATTACCACTGCTCTGAATATCGAGATTTTCGTGAGAGACGAACACACTTACGGCACAGGGATTCGAGAGATACTATAAGTCATATGATCACTTACTGAACCCTCTATACAGCCAAAGTGGGTATGTAATATAAGTGACTATATAACTATATAATCGCATCAAGGACCCTTTCTACACACACTTAATAGCAACTAGCTTCATTGGTAATTTCAATTTTTGTATATTCTAAAGTAACAAAAGAACTGAAGCTTAACTAAAAGTTGAAATATTTAACATAGACTTTCTTCTTGTTTACTTGTGTGTGTTTTTTCATTTGTAATTGTAATGGTTATATCAAAGACAGTACATGTGAACAGAAATTAACTTCACGATTCTAGAAGCTATTTGTAAAAGGTACAAGCTATTTAATTTCCGAAGGAATGGAAATTGTCGCTGCAATTAAACAGACCTCTATAAAACCTATAGCGCCCTCTAGCGTAACAAAGTGTTCCTCTCTAGTAAAATAGAGGACGATAACGGGTTGTCCCTCGTCAATGATTTCAGGACAATCTAGTCAGAGGTGCGATAAAGGTTGATGGAGACTATGAATAAGTTCGATGGTCATTAGTATGACTGCTTGTTGTAATTGAGAACCATACCTAAGTTCTCACTTTGAAGCCATGACATTTTCTTGAATGTGGCCTAGATTTATGTGGCGGGTGTGGTCGATGAAGAAGAAGACGCTTACTCTTCCCGAACACAAGGGCCCATATTCATGAAACCGTTCTCATGCTCAAACATGGATTAAGCCCATTTTTTTGATCAGGTTATATATTAATGATGAAATGATTTTTTAGAAAGATATGAAGATAGTTGAAGTCAGATACCGATTCAACGTTTATATTTTACTTTTTCAGCGTTCGACATGATTTAAGTATATTACAAGAAAGTTGACTTGAGCACGAAATCCATGCTTGAGCATGAGAACGGTTTCATGAATACGAACTCTGGTTTTATTCGCTTGTACTTTTGCAAATGTATCCAAATTATGCATCTTTCATTTGTTCATATTTTACCTCTGGTTAAATTGATTTAGAGGTCGGATTAGGGTTTTGTTGACGCTTTGGTATTCTCTGATTGTTTTGTTCTATGTTTGGTAACTGTTTTGTGGTTTTTGCTTTTTGTTTCATTTTATAACGGATACTTATTGACTGTGATGCTTATAACGTGAAGCAGATATTTAATACTCTAATACTAGTTACTCGAAATTAGTATATGTTTACTACTGTGGACCAACACGAGCGATTAATTGGATTAAATGTTTCATTATATTTGTACAATACAAATGTAAATATATTTTGGTAAATTACACGCAACTTATAGTGGATGTTTCTATAGTTACTGGTACATCTTATATCTTGTAGTTAATAATAATTTGTCACCACCAGTAACTTGTAGAAGAATGTGTAAGCTTCAAATAAATCAAGTTTGTTGATTTATTGCCTAAAGCACCAGGTGATAGTTTGTCATCTGATTTTTTGTTCTATATAACACGAGTTGGATGTCTGTTACTTGTTTTAGTAACACGAGTTGGATGTCTGTAACCTGTTTTAAATTCTAATAACACGAGTTGGATGTTTGTAACCTGTTTTAAGTTCTAGTAACATGAGTTGGGTTTTGTTACAGGTTCTAAGTTCTAGTAAAACGAGTGGAATGATTGTTATATGTTTTTAGTTCTAGTAACACGAGTTGGAGTTTTGCTACCTCTTTTAACTCTAGTTATACGAGTTGGATGTCTGTAGCCTATTTGTAGTTCTAATTTTAGTTCTAGTAACACGAGTTAAATGTCTGTTATACAATGTACTTAGTTTTAGTTCTAGGAACACGAGTTGGCTGTTTGCTACCTCTTTTAGCTCTAGTAACAAGAGTTGAATGTCTGTAACCTGTTTTTAGTTCTAGTAACACGAGTTGGGTGTATCTTCCTTGTTTTGAATTCTAATTAAACAAGTTGGATTTTTGTTACTTGTTTTTAGTTCTAGTAACACGAGTGGATGTATCTTCCCTGTTTAAATTCTAATTAAGCAAGTTGGATGTTTGTTACTTGTTTTTAGTTCTAGTAACACGAGTTGGGTGTTTGTTAAATGTTTAAGAATTAGTAACAACTGATGGATATTTATTACTTTTAGTGGATATATCTCATCTGTTCTCATATGCTAGTCTTTTTAACTGCGAGTAATACGATTTAGATGAATGTTACCTGTTTTAGTGCTAGAAATATCATATTAATGATTGATATCTAATCAATTCCGGTACAAGTAACAATCGAGGGATGTTTATTAAGTATGTAATATATGAAATAGTACAAGTAATGACTTTTACAGGAGACATTTGTTATATGAAGGTATGTAGCGAGGCCCCTCAGGGTTAATAGCTCGAGTACTTTCTTAAATGGTTTTGATTTAATCCAATGAAGACAACAATATATCGCATTCCTTTCCTCAATGATTCCGCGCCACTTACACAAATAAACATTTAAAGCCACCCAATATGAGTCCTGATTCCTATCCAGATTGTTGTCTGACCATTCACTGACCATTCACTGACCATTCAGGCCATTGTCGTAAGTAGGGCTATTACATACGTAATTGACTCCTTAAAGTCAGCATACATTAACATATTGCCAAGTAGATAGATGTTTGTTGTTGAATAACGGCTCTTAGGGTTAAATATATAAAAGAAACATTTGAATAAAAGTCAGTCTTATCGTACATATCTTCCAGATATTTTCATTTGCTATTTCAAAATTTTATAACCAAATGATTGTTTCTCATGGGAACGATAGCGAGGATAACATCGATCACTTATACTGGAAAGGTCTATTAAATATCATTGGTATTTGAATGTTTAAGAACTGAGTTCAAAATCCATTTACAAGTTAACGTGGATGAATTAAGATAATTTCATTAGCATACTTTCACTCTCGTTTTTCAACTTCGTTTTTAAAGAATGTCCGATGGAAAAATCTAGTTTAGAAATACATTACAATATATTTTCAAATCACAAACATTCCAAATGATATTGAAATGAAAATTAATATCATACAATATATGTATGCATGTTTCTATGTATGGGCAGCTCAGGACACCGAGCTTTAGACGTGGTTGCATTGATATCTAACTTGATTTATTTTAAAACAGCATCATCATCATCATCATCATCATCATCATCATCATCATTTTATATTATAGTATAAGGAGTATGAAATTAGAGGGCGTAGTGGATAGCGTCATCACCTTCAACCAAGAGGACTGGGGCTCGATTTTTTTCATAATCGGTACCATGGAATAAAAAAATATCTATTTTATCTAATAAAGTGTGATAATAATTTGTTGACAGCCTTATGGAAATGATGATTCGGGTTGGTTAAAGTCGTTCTAGGGAGCTGTAACTACCATTGTTTAAGCCTTTAGTATGTCTCGTCAAGGGGACAGAACCCATAGCTTCCTTACAGGGGCGAACGCTCAAATAAGACCTAAAGTGAGGTTATGTGAAGGGAGACGCTATGAAAGAGAATATGTTTAGAAAGAAGAGCCCAAATTTAGTCGCCTCTTACGATCATGCAATTGGGGCAGCAGGTACAATGATTACGTCCTACCTGCAAAGCAGTTGATACTAAGAATATGTAATGCTCATTGCATACTATTTCATGTTATGTACGTTAAACTGAATACCCGCCACTTCCACTTATTGATAAGTACTTATATGTACATGAAATAGTTGTCCAAAAGATTACGATTTATTACAAAATTACTTCAATGTTGGCTTTTTCTAATATAAATAAATTCAACACTCCTGTGATTCTAAAATAATTTAAGGTTAAAATAAAAAATACAAAAATATAAATGGAACGTAAGCAATTTATAATGCATGTACGTATACACTATGTATGAAGTAAAAATAATGAGAGAATATAGGTATTAATTAATGATACCAAAATGGAAAGCATTTTTTTTCGTCAGAAGTTTCGTATCGAGAATTTTTAGAAACGACTTATTTTCATGTGTTTGTTATTTAAACGGAATTATGCAAAACTGTTACCCTTCATACTGAGATACCCACCTCCCTGTGATGTTAACATTTTTCAGTTACCAACATCACACACGATTTCGTGTGTTCCATATCTCCATAATAAAGTTTTCTTTCTAAGAGCGTGTGTTTAAGGTCTCCGTAGTGTATATATGTAATTAGGTCTCGGGGTAATGGTTATTAGAACATATTAAACGCTGGACAAGATCATTTACATCAGATGATACCTGCTGTTTTCGCTGGATGCGAGCAACTACAGTTAAGCGCATTCGTATATCCACTGCATGCAAGTTCATTCAAGATTTGGTGTGCCGAAGACAGGAACAAAGGAAAGCATCCCGTCATTTTAACGAATGATCCAGTTGTTGTTACCCTTTTATGCTGAACGCTAAGCATGGAATACATGATGAGACAACTATCATCGAGGAAAATTTGGTACTAGGGTGTCAGGTCTGGAGATGAAACCAACTATATGTACCATCCTCATCTGGTCAAATTATCAGCATTAAAGTCAGAAATGAGCTGTTGCCAAGCAAGGCACTAAGGGAAATTCGTGTGAAGAAACGAAACAAGTGAGAACAATATTGTACATACACTACATCAATTACAAACTTGATTATTTGTGGGTATAATATTAGAAATAAACTATTTCCGTATTTATAGATAGAAGTAAATTCGCTTAAAGTTACCGAGGCTAAATTAGTACTTATGTAATAATATATTTTTGCTTAACAATACAGCAGACATAACATTGCTTACTGAGCCAAATCTAGTGATTTCTTTTCCGAATATGGAGATATTCCTTATTAATAACACTTAACGATTCTTGTCTATGGCCTCTTGTCTATGCCATGTAGACAAAAATTCTGTATAATTCAGGCATTTGTACACACAAGATTATAAAAACACTCCAAATACATAATTTTATACAAAATATAGTGTAGTCACCATTACAAAAATGCACGAACATAATATAATTCTATTCACTTTCACATTAAAAGCCTACAAAATGTGCAATTCGATTTTATCCGTCCTTTCCCGAAACCGTTGTAACACCGTATTGATCATTGGTTTAAGCTGAGTCGTAATGAACTCACGACATAATATTTTGTCAACAGGACAGTTTATTGTTCCCGTGCTTTCCTTCAAACGATAGTGTATTTGTGTTCTTTTGATGATAGCGGCTGATTACCTCTATTGACTGTATTTATATAGTAAAAGACACATGTCGCATCAAGGGGTTGGCGAATTCAGATACGAAACTGCGGTTCGTAATAATGGTATAGATTATTCATGCTGAGATATTAAGTCCGCACTAAAAATTTACACTGATTTGTAGGGGGATAAATATTAATACGACATACAATGTGATTGTGTCTATGATAATCAAATAGCTAACATAGAGAACAATCGATTGGTTAAAATCGTGTTATTGTCAACCAATACCGGGTTACAATTGTTCTCTCAGCTGTTGCGGTGGTGTAACGAGAAATTATCGCTCTATGATAATAATCCAGGGAGAGCCAGATGGGGATACAATTATATATATCTATTATGTTATTTGTGATAGTGTATTTCAAACACTTAATCACAAAAGGACATAATTCAAATTAATACAAAATGTTTTCTATATGTATACCCCTTTAGTACCATCAATTGCACCACCAAATGTTACCTCCGATTACGATTTTGCCGTTAACGAGATCGGATGTGCAATTGATAGGTGCTATAGATATATCATCATATATCAGTACATATATACATCAGTGTAGTAATCATGATCTTCTACGTTTTTTTCCGGTTGATTTTCGTTTTATTAATTATCAATTAACGTATGACCTTGTTTGTTATCAGTTCTCACATCAAGGTATTTAATGAGTCTAGGATTAACTTATCAATAGAAGACGGGTTTATTTAAGGACAGCGCTATCAAGTAACACAGCACTATTTAGATTACGTACACATGTTAGGCTGTGCTTGACAGCCACATGGTGTAGGGATATATCGATAAGATAAAATATATACTTGTTATTGTGGAATCCTAAGTCACTCAGTACATCACTATATTAAGAGGGATGTTGTTGATGGGACAGTTTTGATTAATGTTTTTACAATGTACCCGATCGGCAGTATATTGAATACCAAATAGCATACAATTATGTTTTTATCAATTTTGATGAGTGTGCAAGAGTTGTTTATTTATGAGGTGGGGGTGGGGTGGGGGAGGGTGTGACGGTAGGGGTGGGGATGATGGGGTGGGGGGGGTGGGGGTGGGGGGGGGGGGGTGCAATGCTTTGATTTAAATATTAAAGATGAATCTAATATAATGACGCAAGGCACCGCGTGAAATTAGGAAATACACTGTACACATGTAGATGTAAATACAGTATACTAAAATTGTACAAGGCAGTGTCGTACATCTGTTTGGTCCTTGAAGAACCTGTCGGTGATGCTACATGTAAGTAGTAAAAATGGAAATCATAATCATCTAAATTATTGTTGAAACAGAAGGGGAGTATAACAAACCCTGACTATAACACGAACTTCAAAACCTCTTTTTTTGTTTTTTTTTGTTTTGTTTAGAAAACGGTTGCCGTCAATTATATATTTTTACTGAAAATCTCGGGAACAATAAATCCTCTAGAAGTGTATATTTCCTTTTTATCTATAACAATAAATTATGC